>OY728156.1:16921937-18171937 GCA_963277665.1 Viscum album
CACTGAGTTTGGTGATTCATATGTAGTTTCTTTAAGTAAGTAATATATTTTTTTAAATGAGTGATTATTCATTTTGTTTTAAGAGAAAAACCTCTTCATTCTTGAATTTATTTTAAATTTCTTATCCACCAACCCCTAGACATCAAGAAAACCCTAAAAATCCTCATGATTGGAATATTCTTCGTTAGATATTTTCAAAATATGTTTATATTTAATCAAACTTATGGTATGCAATGAATGAATCCTATTTAATTATAACTTTGTATAATTTTCACACTTGAGGATGAGTGAAAATAAATTTCTATGTAAGGTAGGTTATGAGGGGTTCATGAGTGTATTATTGAGGTTGAATGAATCTGAATGTTGGAAAAGAAAAGAAAATGGGAAATGAATTTATAAATGAGATATGATGTATTTTATTTTTCCAATGGTTGAAATTTTCTTCACTTTTAACTAGTGTATGAGATTTAGTTTTGTATTTTATTTTTCTTAACTTAGTTTAAAAAGTAAGTATGATGGAGTGAAAAACACTAATTTTATTGAACTTCACATTTTCAATTCACTATTTAAATCCATCATTTTATATTAATACCCCAGTATAAATTACATTTTCACACCTATGTCTTTTTTTAGTAAATAAAATATAATAAGTTTAGAACTTTTATTTTATTGAAAAAAATATTAATTTTAAACTATAACTAATAAAATAAGAAAATTTGTTTCTTTCACAATAAAAAAGTGTAATTCTTTATTGGTTCATTTTTAAAAAAATTCATTTAGAAATATTTCTTGAATTTTGGTTGGATGTTAATTCTTAAATATATGAGTTTTTCAAATATATTATTTATTTTTAAAATAAATTTAATATCTATGTGTAATTATCATTTGGACTAGAAAATGTAAATTATACTTTAAAAATGAATTTATTTTATGAGAAATTATGAAATGACATTGATAAAACATTTCTTGAATTTATATTTTAATACTCATGTAAATTTAATTCTACTAAATTGTTTGTGTTATATTTGATTATTAAAATAATTATCGGTGGTTTGGAAAAGTTTTTTAGATAGGACACAAAACCATTATACTAGGCCACTATATAATTTTTGAGTTCTCTTTCTTATTCCCAGCCACCAGAACACTTTTAAAGAGAGGCTGAACCATTTATTTCAAATAAAAAATGAAAACTTGGATAATATTTTCCATATGAGTGATCATTCGTGATAAAGGAAACATAAAACCTTACTAATTCCAATGTTGCACTATAATTATAGAGAAAAATAAAGAAACATGTGGATTCAAACTTATTTTTAATTACCAATGAGCTACTTCATAATGGGGAGTTGTTCTAAAGATACTGGTGTTGCTGATTTGAGGTTATGTTACTAGTTCAATGGTTGACTTGATCTTTCATCTTTAGCACATAAGATTATAAGTCCAAGTTATTCACTAGAATAGTGGTTATTTTTCTATACTATATTTATTCATTATAGCTACAGGAGCTTTTCCATGTTGTATGGAAACATAATGCAATCTTTTTATAGTTGAATATGGTTCATGATGTAAGGATGGAGTCTGGTCATGTTACACTTATCTAAAAGAATATAAATTTGTGTATATTTTTTTTTCTAATACCATCCAAATATATATATATATATATAGAATTTTATGAGCGTGTCATTTATTCAAAGGGTGTTATATATATATGATACTTTGAATATGGTTTATAGGTTTGGTCACTGCTTCAAACTTTTTGTTCAAAGGATGTCCAAGATTAGTCATTATAACATAATTTTAAGTTTGTTTATAGATTTTGTGAACACTGATTTTACAAGTTGAGTTGGATATTAAAAGGATTTTAGATTGTTACTACCAATTACTATATTAGTTCAATGTGCATGGGAAGTGTAACATCCTGGTACTATTTTTAGAAAATCCTAAAACCCTCCTTTTGATCTTGCTTTGGTGGGGCTTCATTTGGGGTTTCTTCGGGTAAAATTTTAAAGTTTTTGGATGTTTTTGGCCCAGTGCATGGTTGGGGGTTTTCCAAACTATGTCCCCTACTATAGAAAAATGGAAAAAATTGGACAATGGGCTTTGCACGTTTTACCAAACCATGTGCCCTGTCTGGAGAAACTATGCAACCCATTCATAATAAGTGCACGACTTGCGCATGGTTTAACTAAGTTGTGTTCCTATGCCAAGGAAACCATGTGCATGGGTATTAACTTAATTCAAATTTTAATTTAAATTTATCAAACTTTCTTTTTAGGTTTTAGAAGGACCTCATTTGACCCAAATGAGTTTATACCATTTTTTGAGCTCCCAAGAAGGATTCTTGGCCCTTATGTCCCCTCCTGGAAGTGATCTGAAGCTAGGCGCATGGTGGTCGATCCTTTTCTGGTTAGTTCCTCCTTCCATTCTTGATATCCTATGATCTATTTATTTCTCCTTAGGGTTTTGTGGGATCCATGTGTTTAATTTTGGATATAATACCCACTTTTGCGGGGTTATAAACCTAGTTTTGATCCTCATTTACCCATATTTTTTTGTTGTTTTTATTCCATGGAAAATCCAGATTAGGGTTTGACACTTCAAGATATATCAAATCTGAGGTAGGTGGTTTTGTTATGATGCCCAATTTATCTTAATTCTAAATTAACGTTTTAAATTCAATTGATGATTTTAACGTAATTTTTTGATTTTTATTAAATTTCATTCAAATGATTGATTAAAAACCCAATTCCATTGAATTTGGGGTTTTTGAAAAAAGGTTCTTGGCATGAAATTGGAAAACCCCCCAATTTAATTTAATTGGTGTGTGTTTATGAAAATAGTGAAATTTAAATGGATTAATTTAAATTTTGTATTTGATGGAAATAAATTTGATTAAATTTTTTTAATTTAATTTCTGAAATGGATTTGATGGGAAATTTTGAAAAAACACAATTCTGGTGAATTAGGGGTTTGTTATGAAATTGATGGAATTTCTTTGAAAATTAAATTATTGAATTTAATTTGTGGAATTAATTCGATAAATAGGATTTTGAATTGGTTTCAAATCCTTATTAGAGAAAATGGATTAAAAATTGTTTTTATATAAACCTAGTGGTTTTATAATGAAAAAGACATGTTTTTTATTAAAAACTTATATATGTTTTTTAAAGATAATTTGGCATATTTGAAATGGAGAATTTTATTTAATTTTATTTTTAAGTAATCTTAAAATAAATTCCCCATATTTGTTTTGTGCTTGAGCACATAAAAGCCTTAGGTAGTTAGTGAGTTATTTTGGGAGGCACTTTGTGATCTGTAAGATTCTAAAACTTTATGTCAGCACCTCACATCCATTAAGTGATGGTGAAGAGACCCCTTTTCCTTAGGACCAAAGGGGAATATGTAAATATTTTTCATTTTACATTTTCAGGTCACTATATCTTGGAACTGTCCTACCTATTTGGCACATGACCATGTTGCACGCTTGTTTTTATTTGGAATGTATATATATGTTCCATTTTGGAAAAAGGTTTACATGCCTTGGTAATGTATATAAACTATATTATATAAAAGTTTTTATTTAATCCATTTGTGAAAAGTTCCATTATTTTAGAAATATTCCATCATTTGTATTTTGAAGCTTTTGTTTAAAATTATTTTCCATATTTTGAAATTAAAAGCATGAATTGTTTTAAAAATGATTTTAAAATAACAAACCTATTTATGTTTCAAATTGATAAAACATTCTTGGTTAATTCTATATTGGAATCTTATTATTGAATATTTAGTGAAATCCTACTGGTATTTGGATCACAACCTACTTGTGTCTTTGAGTGTTTGTAGATTATTCCCTTTTACATTAAAGCAAGCGAAAATGATCTCTTGAAGGTGGATCTAGCTGTTAAACCTCATACTTGGTGAGTTGTGTCCCTTGTGGATTGGGTTGTTTTCCCATTTTTTGGTACTTTGGTTGTATTACTTTGGTTTATTATTCCTTTTTTACTTCCAATACATTACGCACTGTGGAGTTTCTTTTAACATGCATAATTTCTTGTTTCTTTTACTTCCACATTGTTTATGAAAAAATAGTTCCCACTTTCATTTTTTATGATGTCAGGTGTTAATCACCAACCCGTGGGGATCATAAATACCCTTTGGGCTATGTCAGGACTGGATTGGTTATCCGGTTACTAGGGAACCTAGGTTGGTTCTTGATAAAGTGGTATAATAGCTCGAAGTTGATATTTTGTCTTAAAGTCATTATTCATTTGTAAAATCTTGTCGGGACTTGAGAGGTAGTTATGATTGAGTGGATATCCACATCTCACCATAATGAAACTTAAGCATCTAGGTGTGGTTAGGGAAAGGCATCTTTTGGATTATTTCTAGTCTTTTCCCAATTTTGATTTCGATAGATTAAAATCCAAATCGTGTTCGTTCTATCTGTTTGGATTAATTTCCATTATTTATTTGTTTGAGTGTGAATATAATATATTCTTGTTATCTACTGATGTTGTGTAGCATCATTACTTTGAGAATATGTGCAAATCATATCTAGGATGAAGCTACTATTGAACCTCAGCGAGTGAATCCTCTTATGGACTAGAACCTAGTAGAGGTGATTTTGCACGTTTTCCAAGATTTTGGGAAGGCACCACCTCCGGTTCCCATTTAGGATCCAATTTTGAAACCTCATAGGGAAATTATCAAGATTTTTTCTCAATAGTTACTTCACCAAAATCCATAATCGTTCAAAGTCTCAAATGATCCTCAAGAGGTTAAGGTGTGGTTGAGAAAAATAGAGAATTTGTTTGGGTGTTTAGACACACTCAATGAAATCAAGGTAAAGTGTGCCACATTCATACTAGAAGGACCGAGAAGGAGATGGTGGTACATTATGGTAAATGTGAAGAATCATGATGGATTAGAGTGGTAAGACTTCAAGGTTCCTTTCACTGACTAGTTCTTTCCAGAGTCGATGTTGTTATCCATGTCCACTGAGTTCTTCAAACTCGAGCAGGCTGACAGGACCATAATAGAGTATGAAAACCATTTTTCTAAGCTCATGCATTTCTCAACTAAGATAGTACTGAATGAGAAGATGATTTCTCAATGGTTCGAGTTGGGACTTCGATCTGATATTTGTTCTAAAGTTTTCTTGCTAAAAATGCCTTCTTATGCTGATGTACTGGATAGAGCACTGATGGTTGAGATAGACCTGGTGGGAAAGTCAGGGTTATTGGGAGTTTTTTTCTCTCCTCATTGAAGTGTATATTCCTATAAGGTAAATAGAAATTGTGATGACTCTCGTGGTAGTTATCGGTGGTAGGTTTTTTCTAAACCTCTTGTAGTTCCTGTCATATTTACTTTAGTTTGTTACCGGTGTGGAAAGCCAAGAAATTCAATGAGTTTTTGCACTGAGTCACCCAATAATTATGTCTTGTGTGGATGGTTAGGTCACTTGTAGAGGTTCTTCCTTGTTTATTACACTCCTCTTAGTGGAACGAGATCATCCACACATGCTAAAACTATGGAGAAATAATATTCTTCATGTGAAAAAAGTGTTCTATCCATAGGCATCTAGAATGAAGTTTATTCATGAAATGGAAGAGTCTCCAGAGGAAGCAGATAAGGGTCCAGTGACTGTGAGAGGTACCATCACTATAGCTTCATCATTAGTGATTTCTCTATTTTATACTTGTTCATACCATTCATTTATTTAAACTTGTTTTTTAATCTTCTTAATCTTCTAATAGAAATTTTATCTTGTGAAATAGATATTACTACACCCCTTGGTACGAAGAGTGTAGGGTCTTTGTAATCCCGCTTATGTATTCTCTCTATCATATGTTGATCTAGTTTGTACTTTTCTAGTTCTTGATAGGAAATATCTTAATGTCATTTTCGGGATGGATTGTATCATTTATAATAAAGATCGGATTGATTATTGTCTTCGACAGGTCTCCTTCACTACACCTAGTGGTGTGTTTTTTGTCTTTCTAGAAGAATGGGACCCACTATTGAGTAGATTTGGACCTTCTTATCCTAGTTTGGGTAAAGTAATATTGGTGTTTTCCATTGATCTAGAGTGTGAATCTTTGGCTGGTGATCTCCCCCCAGTGGTCGTTGGGTTTCCCAACATGTTTCTTTCTGACTTCTATAGGTTTCCCCAGGTAAGGGATGTTGAGTTTTCTATTAACTTAATTCTTGGTAATTAACCAGTTTCTATCCCTTCTTACCATATGGAAACAGCTGAAAAAAGAGCTAAATCCCCAGTTGGACGATCTTCTTGAGAAAGGCTTCATATGCCCGAGTGTGTCTCCTAAGGCGGTGCCGGTTCTCTTTTCTAATAAACTTGATGGTCCACTTCTCCATTGCATTAATTATTGGAAGCTCAATCAAGTGACCATAAACAAAAAGTATCTATTCCCATGGATTGACGATCTGTTTGATTAGTTGAAGGGGGTGAAGTGGTTTTCAAAGATCGACCTTATATCTGGTTACCATCAGTTAAGGATAAAAGAGTCTTACATTCATAAAACCACCTTTTAGAGTAGGTATGACCATTATGAGTACCATGTCATACCCTTTGGTATAACCAATGATCTTGTAGTTTTCATATATTTTATTAAAAATATTTTCTATGAGTATCTTTATACCTTTGTGGTAGTCTTTGACGATGACATCCTTGTATACTGTAAGTTTGAGTAGGATCATGTGCATTATCTAAGTACAGTTTTGAGTTTGCTGAAAAATCACTAACTTTATACCAAGCTTTCAAAATGTTCTTTCTTAATCTGGGAAGTGAAGTTATTGGGACACGTGGTGTCTGAACATGGTATATTAGTTGATCCTAAGAAGGTGAGAGTTTTTATGACTTGGGAGCAACCACAAAAAGTCTTTGAGATTCATTTCTTCTTAGGCTTGGCCAGATATTATCATCGGTTCATGAAGGACTTCTCAAAGTTGGCTTATCTAATGACTTCACTAACTCGGAAGGGAGTAAAGTTTTCTTGGGATGAGAAATATCATAATTATTTTGTTAAAATAAAATGTCTTTTGATAACTATGCTAGTGTTGACTCTTCTAAAGGTTGGGTAGGGCTATGTGGTCTTTTGTGATGAATCAGGTCCAGGTTTGGGCAACGTTCTTATACAGGGTGATCATGTCATTCCTTGTGGATCTCATCAACTTATGACACATGAGAAGAATTATCTGACCCATGACCTCAAAATTGAATATGTGATGCAAGCGCTTAAGATTTGGAATTATTACCTTTATGAAGAAAGGTTTAACATATTTTCTGACCATAAGAGCTTGAGTTATATATTTTCTCAAAAAGATTTGAATCTCTGCCAAAGGTGTTGGGTGGAATACCTGCAGTCTTTTGACTTCGACATCACCTATATCCCAGGGAAAGGTAATTTTGTTGCAGATTCCTTGAGTAGGAAACTTCCGACCCTGGCAGTGAAAGAATCATCGAAAGAGTGTAACTTTATGACTATTTTTGCACAATTTCAAATAGGAGTCCATGAATCAAGGGTTGAGGTTTCCTTGTCCAATGTTTAGTTGAAATACAATCTTCTTGAATTGATTCAAAAATAATAGCAGCTTGATAATGAGTTATGTAACATTAGAGACTCTCTTTATGGTGGGGAGACATTTGCCCAGTGGTCGTTCTATAAAGATGGAATTCTATTATATCTGAATTGTTTTGTGATACTGTCTTTGGTAAGGAAATTTGTGATGGGGGGTTTCCATAGTTCTCAGTGGGTGGTGCACCCAGGAACCATAAATATGTTATATTACATGCAGCAGACGTTCTGGTGGCCAGTTATGTGACGAATCGTTGGTAATATTGTTTCTCATTATTATACATGCTAGTAGGTGAAGGCCAAGTGCCAGAAACCTTCAGGTTTTCTTCAGCCACTTCCATCCCCTACTTGTAAGTGGGATGAGATCTTTATGAACTTTGTGGTTGGGTTTCCACATACCTAGAGAAATAATAATGTGATATGGGTTTTGATTGAAAGGATGAAAAAATTAGCTCACATTAAACCCATTTGTGATGTAGCCAAAGATGAGACGATGGGAAATCTTTATGTGGAAGAGATTGTTCATTTTCACGGCATTCCTTCTGCTATAGTATTTAATAGGGATCCTCAGTTTACTTATCATTTTTGGAGAGGCCTTTAGGAGGCATTGTGATCTCATGTCTGTTTAAGTACGACATACCATCTGTAGTCAGATGGACAGATAGAAAGAGCTATATGGATTCTTGAGGATATGCTTTCTGCTTATGTTATCGACTTTGGTGGAGAATGGGATGATGACTTAGGGATGGTTAAGTTTTCTTATAATAACAGTTACCAATCCATGATTAGGATGGATCCTTTTGAGACCATATATGTTCAGCCATTCAAATCTATGTTGTGTTGGTCGAAGATTGGTGAAAGTTCCTTAGATGGACTGATCTTGTTGCAAGAGATGACAGAAAATATTTAGTTAATTCATCAAATAATTTTTACGGCACTAAGTTGACATAAGTCTTATGCGGATCTTCACTATAAACCATTGGAATTCTAGTTTGGTGAACAGGTGTTCTTGAAGGCTTCACCCTGGTTAGGTCATCGACTGCTTGGGAGGTAAGGGAAGTTTCTTCATCATTTTTTTGGGACCTTTCAAGGTGGTTGAGAAAGTGGGGAAAGTTGTGCATCGATTAGCACGTACATTGTAGCTAACATTGATGCAAAACATGTTTCATGTATCTCATCTCCATAGGTATCTATATGATCCATCTCATGTTCTGGACTGAATGATCTAGAAGTTGAACCAAATTTATCCGTAACTGAACGACCAATAAGGATAGTTTATTCTGAAACCAAGGTTCTTAATGGTAGGAAGAAACCTTTGGTTTGTGTTCTATGGAATCATGGTTCTGATTCTCATGAGACATCGGAGAGAGAGGCACTAATGAGAGAACAATGGCATTATCTTTTTTGCATGGAAGCTTCATTGTAGGATTTCTAGGGATATAATGTTTCTATGGTGAGGTGGTTATAACATCCTTTTACTATTTTAAGATATTATTAAATGCCTTCTTATGATATTTCTTTGGATGATTTTTGTTTGGGGTTGCTTTGTGTGAAAATTAATTTTTTTGGAAGTTTCTGGGCTAGTGCACGATTGGGGCACGGCTAGAACACAATTTCCCAAACTGTGCACCATGCTACAGCAAAATGGAAAAAATTGGACAGTGGGCCCCGTATGACTTTTTCACTTTTTACCAAACCATGTCCCCTCTTTGGATATACATTATGACTCATTTATAAAAAGTTCATGGCTTGAGCACAATTTAACTAATTCATGCACCTCTTCCCATGAAACCGTGTGGATGGGTTTTAACTTAATCTGAATTTTAATTAAAATTTATTGAACCCTCTTTTTAGGTCCCGAACAGACTTCCTTCTACCCAAAAGAGTTTATCCCATCCTTGGAGCTCCCAATAAAGATTCTTTTCCCCTTATACCCCTCCCGTGAGAGATATGAATCTAGGAGAATGGTGGTCGATCCTCTTCCAGTTAGTTTACTCCTTCCATTCTTGATCTATCACGGTCTCTATCTTTCTCATTAGGGTTCCATGGATCCTTGTGTTTAATTTTGGATCTAATACCCATTTATTTGGGGTTATAAACCTAGGTTTGATCCTCATTTACCCATATTTATTTATTGTTGTTCTTCCTTAGAAAATCCTGATTAGGGTTTGACGCTTTGAGATCTTGTGACTCCAAGGTAGATGGTTCTATTATGATGACCAATTTATCTTAACCCTAAATTGATATTTTAAATTAAATTGATGATTTAAATGTAGTTGTTTAATTTTTATTAAATTGTGACACCATCTAATCCGTGTACCCTATCAATATTATTACTGATTCCCTTCCCAAGACTCTTACACATGTTTAAGATTTTTGGGCTTCAAACACCTTTTTCAATTTCTTGAAGGTGTCTATAAAGAGAATATTAATCTAACCACATGGCTCTTACCGATTCCCTTCCCAGCTCCGTCTTCTCCCGCTCGCCTTTTGGGTTTCTGCTCAGGGCCCCCTCTAGTGGTGAATCTGGCACCCCCAAATGCTGGTGGTGGTGATTGTCAGACTAGGGATCCCTTGGCGGCACCTCCTGATGGTAGTGGAGGCTCTTAGGATTCTCTCTCCTTCAAATAGGCTCTTGAGAGTTTGGCCATCCCTTAGAGGGGATGGTGTCACAATTTAATAAAAATTAAACAACTACATTTAAATCATCAATTTAATTTAAAATATCAATTTAGGGTTAAGATAAATTGGTCATCATAATAGAACCATCTACCTTGGAGTCACAAGACTCTTACACATGTTTAAGATTTTTGGGCTTCAAACACCTTTTTCAATTTCTTGAAGGTGTCCATAAAGGGAATATTAATGTAACCACATGGCTCTTACCGATTCCCTTCCCAGCTCCGTCTTCTCCCGCTCGCCTTTTGGGTTTCTGCTCAGGGCCCCCTCTAGTGGTGAATCTGGCACCCCCAAATGCTGGTGGTGGTGATTGTCAGACTAGGGATCCCTTGGCGGCACCTCCTGATGGTAGTGGAGGCTCTTAGGATTCTCTCTCCTTCAAATAGGCTCTTGAGAGTTTGGCCATCCCTTAGAGGGTTAGCCTAGATCCTATTCCTGCTATCCCATTTTCTCCTAGATGTTCGACCATGGTGGACGGGTGCCCAGTGGTATATTTCTCGATGGAGGAACTTAGAAATGTGGTGGCTTTCCACTCTCACTCTCTTGTCGCCACCTTTGGGTGCGATAAACCTCCACTGGCTTTCTTCAGAAACTTTGTGGCTTCATGGGGCCTCCAGCGTCAGGTAGCTGTTTTGGTACTCTCTAGGTCATCCTTCTGTGTGCATCTTTTTTCCTGGGAAGATTTTGTGTGATCTTGGTCTAGAGAAAGTCGTCGGTGTGGATCGTGGCATTTTTCTATAACTAGGTGGTCCTGGAAAATGCACCTAGGTATAGAGTCTATCTTGGCGGTGATCTAGGTTAGGATACTAGGTCTTCCTCTTCCTCTCCATAATCCATTGATGTTACAAGCGATTGGTAATGCAGTTGTGAAGTTTTTATGTGCGGATGAGGATACCCAGTGTCTCTAAGCTACATCTTCTCCCCGCGTATGTTTGGAAATGGACCTGGTGGATCTGATTCCTCAACTTGCTTTTATCAGAGCAGGTGGGATTTTATCCTGGTAGCAATGCTTGGTTTTCTAAGCTCCTCCTCTTTTCTACGACCAATTCAGTAATCAAGGGAACTCGCTGGATCTGTATAGGTGTAGGAGGTTTTCCTCCTCAATGGGCGGTGTGAAGGTCCCTTCTAATCTTGTCCATGTTCCTTCAGGACGAACCTTCAGAGTTTCTAATTTTCAACCCGTCAGAGTGTCCATCCTCTTTGGTGTCTAGCACTCTGGCAGAGATTTTTAGCAGGAAAAGAGGTATTTCAAATTTCGCGTCTGAATCTATCATGCCTCGGATCCTCCCTGGCCTTTTGTCTGAATCACCTGCTACGTGTGGCCCACTGTTGGCTCCCTATAGTCTACCTGGTGTGCCTGCTCTATCGTCCATTGGGTTTTCCATTCTGTAACATCCTTGCTCAGAGTCATGTGCAGCCTTTTCAGTCTCTCCTGTCTTGCCTCCCCTCTTGGCCTCTTCCCTCAGTTTCCCTTGTGCAACCCCGATGGGCCAACAGTTCTCATTGGTATCCCCAACAGATTCCCTGATGAAACCCAGGTCATCTACCTTTCTCAAAGGGAAAGTTTTGGATCCCGTTTCTTCTCCCAAGTCTCTTGCGGCCCCTCCTCAGTCGAATGCCTTCCCGCAAGTTTCTTCCAGCAAGGCTTCAACTAACCTTTCAAGGTCTCCTCCCCTTGGTGTGCCAGTAGAAGTGATGGAGAGGTCTCCCTGTCACACAGGTCCAATGCCTCTTAAAGATCAAATCTTTCCTCAACTCCTACGATTTTTGATCGCGTCACCCGCGATAAGGATAAATATTCCCTTCTCTTCAACTTGGAAGCAAAATATGGTTCTATTCCAATCCACAAGACCAATATTTCCATTGTTTCATAATATCTTTTATGATTTGGAATGCTAGAGGTTTAGGTGTGAAATCTAAGAGTTCTTTTATCTTAAATGAGTCCCATCACTTGCAGGTTTCTATACTGGCCATCTTAGAACCTAAGAAAAAGGTTGATCGTATTGCCTTATTTGCAAGGAAGTTTGATTTTCATCTTTCATGAGAGCCAATGCAGGCAGTGGTCATATCTGGATCTTCTGAAATAGAAATACGATAGTGGAGTTCATGGAGTATTCAAAGAAATTCATCACAACTAAAGTTAATATGGGGAACCTGGTCACATACTTCACAGTGTTCTATGATAGTTTTGATGTAGGTGAACAACATGTGTTATGGCAGAACCTGTATGTTTTCCAACCAGAGAATAGTGCTTGGTTTGTAGGTGGTGTTTTCAACACCATTGCGGATATCTCAGAAAAGAGGGGTGGGGGTAGTTATTCCTAGAAAGCTATGGATCATTTCAGGGGCTTCATGGCGTCCAATGAGCTTATGGATGTGGGTTTCTCTGGAAGAAAGTACACCTAGTGTAACAATTGCAAAGGGAGCTGCCGCCTTTGGAGTAGGATTGATCAGTGCTTATCCAATCTTAAAGGATTGGACTCCTTTCCGCAAACTTCTATTTCTCATCTCCCCAAAATTCTTTCTGATCATGCTCTTATGGTGTTAAGCCTAAAGAAGGATCTCAGGATCATTGATCATTTTGTTTATATAAAATCTTGGTCGAGGTTGGAGGGGTTCTCTTAGCTGGTGAGTAACTCTTGGAATCAACCCATCTCTGGTGAACCATGGGTTGGGCTATCCTTAAGGTTAAGACGGTTGAGGAAGGAGTTACATAAGAGGGTTTCAAGAAGACCAAAAGCTGTCCATGGCTTGGAAGATATCAAAAGGGATATTGAGAATCTGGAAACCATCCTACAGCAAAACTGGGATGATAACATCTTTATAAGGCTTTCGTAGAAGCAAAGCGAGTTGGCTGAGAAGTTTCTTGAAATTGAAATATGCTAAAGGGAAAGATCTAAAATTCAGTGGCAGAAGGAAGGAGACCATAATACAGATTTCTTTCAGGCATGCATCAAGGAAAATAAGGATCTTGGTAAAGTGAACTGGAAGTTACCGGATGGATCTTATACTGGGGATCTTGATGTTGCTGGTAAAATGGCCTTGGAACATTTTGAGGTATTGTTGGCGGTCTAGGGATGCCTCAGTGAAGGTAGGTTTGATCCATCTAAAATGAAAAGGCTCTTGCACTTCATCCCTAGCTTGATTGGTGAGGAGGAAAATAAAAATCTTGAGTCTATCCCAAAATAGGAGAAAATTACAGAAGTTGTCTTCAGTATGAACCCTAATAGTGCTGTCGGCCCCAATGGTTTTCCGAGATTGTTCTTTATGGCCACTTGGTAGATCATCAAATTTTAAGTCTGTGGAGCTGTGTGTGACTTTTTCAATGGAGGAGTGCTTCCCAGAGCGGTGTTTGCCTCAAGGGTGGTGCTGGTTCTGAAAGTCCAACATCCTACAGCTATAAGTCAATATCGTCCTATTTTCCTTTGTAATTATATTTATAAAATTCTCTCAGGTCTCTTGAACATAATGATAAGACTTTTCCTACCTAGACTTGTTTCAGAGGAACAACAGGGCTTCATCAAAGGTATAGTATTCAGGGGGGCTATCGGGATTGCTAAGGAAATGGTGGACGATCTGGATAGAAGAACCATCGGATCCAACATCATCATTAAGGTTGATTTTGAAAAATCTTATGACAGTCTTGAATGGAGATTTGTTCTTAGGGTCTTAAGGATATTTGGGTTTAGTGTATGGCTTAGTGACTTGCTTTTTAGGTTCTTTTCATCTCCATAGATTTCCATTTATCTTTTGGGGAAGGGATTTGGTTTTTTCAAGACGGTGTGGGGTCTTCGGCATGGTAATCCAATCTCGCCAAACCTTTTCATCATTTCCCAAGATGCTCTTTCTAGGAATATCAAATGTGAGTTGGATGAGGGTACCATCCTTCCCTTCAAAAATAGGTCTAGTAATAACATAATTTCCCATCTGATGTTTGCAGATGATGTCTTATTTTTCATGAATGGTAGGATGAAGTTTGTTGAAGGGTTCAATAAAATCATGGAAAGATATGGCATCCAAAGTGGGAAAAAGATTAATCTGGAAAAGAGAAATGTCTATATCTCGAAAAAAATGCTCGTGATGTTGTAGAATCAAAATTAATTCCAGATTAGGAATGAAACTATGACACCTGCCCATGTAATATTTGGGGGCTCCCCTATCTAATGGAATAATCAAGAAAGATCTTTTTGAAGGCATTATTAACCGGATCATTAGGTAGATTACTAATTAGAAGAACCAGTTCCTATCCTTTTGAGTTTATATCACATTAGTTAATTGTGTACTTACCTCTATCCCTATGCATACTTTTTCTACCATCAAAGCACAAAAAGTGAAAATTCACCAGATAGATAAAACTATGGCTGGTTTCATTTTGGATGCTAATAAAAAACGTTCGGTATCATTGGGCGAGCTGGATGGCCATACCAATCTCCGAAGGTGGAAGTAACCTGAAAAATATCTTGGAAGTAATGCAAGCCATGTAGGCCAAACCTTCTTGGGATATTATTGAAGGAAATTATTTATGGGAAAATTTCATAAGGAATAATTTTGGGGGAAATTGGAGAGAGTGGGCTAAGAGAGATAGGGAAGTTCTTGAAACTCTGAGAAATATGATTGATCACCTGGAGGTCCTGGATACCATGACTTGGTGGTTTGTGGGTAATGGGGAGATTAAATTCTGGCATGAAAATTGGGTTGGAGTCCCTCTCACCTTTCCAGGATGCCTTGTTACAAACATATCCTTTAAAGAGGCTAGCTCTTTCTCTCCTTTCACTGACTCTACTCTCAATTCCCAACATAAATCTTTTTTACAGGACATTATTCTGGTTGATCAACCTGACCATTGTGCCTTCACAGGCTCTACCTCTGGGTGTTTTTCCAGAAGGGATTATCGTGATTTCATACATGTCAGTAGAGGCAAAAAGGAGTGGGCATAAACTCTACGGTGCAAGGTTATTCCTTCATAAATGAATTTTCTGGTTTGGTGACTAAGGAAAAATGCTATACCTATGGATGATAATGTGCCGAAGAAGGGAATTTCCTTTTCATCCCACTGCTAGTGTTGTTCTTCACCGAACTTGGAATCCTCTGTGCACCTATTCTTCAAGACTGGGCTCATTTAATGTGCAGTACAATAGGGTATAGGCTGGTGTCTTCAGAGGCTGTAGATAACATTGATGGGTTTTGAGACTCGTGTTTCTATAATTCTGATGGGAATACTCTTGAGAAGCAGGGTCGTAGTATGTTGTTCGATGCAGCATGTTGAGTCATCTGGGAGGCCCGCAACAGATCAAGAGGTGGTTCCCTACCCTCTCTTCGTTACATACAGGTTCATATCAAATCCCTTGTGTCGGATCTGGGGGAACTCATACCTAATGGGAGTAAATCATACTCCTTATGGGCGATCATTCCCAATGAGGCTTTGGGAGCAGATGTAGGTGGAATCAACAGGATGGGTACGTGGGTCATGTGGCATCCTCCCTCGTCTATCTTAAAACTAAATGTTGATGGTTCAAGTGTTCAAGGGAATATGAGAGGAGGCGGGCTGGTGTGGGATGATATAGGTTCAGTTTTATTTTCCTTTAGATCGTTTTATGGGCTGGGAAACTCATTGGACTCCAAAATAAGGGCAATGGCTACTGGTCTTCTCCTATGTCGCCATCGTAACACCAATATTAGGGTAGTTGAATCTAACTCCAAAGTACTTTTTGATATTCTTCAAGGAAAAATGAGACTTCCATCGGATCTGATGTATCATATCAGTTAATGTAGAGGTCTCATCGGTCAGAATATTATGGTCATCCACACTTTGAGGGAAGGTAACTTTGCGGCAGACTCTCTAGCTAGCAAGGTAGATCCTGTTATCACTCTATTAATAAAAAGTAATTTTCAGTCAGTTATTAAATTTATTTCAAAGGTTTGATTAAAATCCCATTTCCATCGATTTGAGGTTTTTGGAAAATGAGTTTTTTTGGCGTGAAATTGGAAAACCCCCAATTCCATTGAATTGAGATGTGTTTATGGAAACCGTAAAATTTAAAAATTTTAATTTTAATTTTGTATTTGATGGAAAATTGTGGAAAACCCCAATCATAGTGTATTGGGGGTATGTTATGAAATTGATGAATTTGTTTGAAAATTAAAATTTTGAATTTAATTTGTGGAATTGATTTGTGAATTTTTATTGTGAATTAATTTCAAATACATATTAGTGAAAAAGGATTAAAATGATTTTTTTAGAAACTTGGTGGTTTTATCGTGAAAAAGGAATGTTTTCATTAAAACCCCATATGTGGTTTTTAAAGAGAATTTGGCATATTTGAAATGGATAATGGGATTTAATTGTATTTTAAGCATTCTTAAAATAAATTGTCTATTATTTTCTTTTACTTGAGCACATGAAAGCCTTAGGTAGTTAGTGAGTTATTTTGGGAGGCACTTTAGGATCTAAAACGTTCTAAAACAATATATTAGCACATCACATCCCCTAGGTGATGGTGATGAGTCCCTTTTTCGTTAGTCCCAAAGGGGTATGTACATATTTTTCATTTCGTAGTGTCGGTTCCTCTATAGCCTAGAACTATCATACCTATTTGTCACATGACCATGTTGCTCACTTGTTTTTATTTGGAATGTGTATATATATATATTCCATTGTTATAAACTATTTACATGCCTTTTGAATTTGTATAAAATGTTTTCTATAAACGTGTTTATTTAATCCATTTGTTAAAATTACCATTGTTTTAGAAATATTACATCAATTGTATTGTGAATATTCTGTTTAAAATTAATTTTCCACCTTTTGAAATGTAAACCATAAATTGTTTTAAATATGCTTTTGAAATGATAATCATGTTTATATTTTTAAATTGAAAGAAAATTCTTGGTTAATTTGATATTAGAGCCCTATTATGGAATCTTTGGTCAAATACTACTGGTCTTTGGATCACACCCTTCTTGTTCCTTTAGGTGTTTATAGATTATCTCATTCTAGGTTTGAGCAAGGGAAAAAGATATCTTGGAGGTGGATCCAACTATTGAACCTTGGACTTTGTGAGTTTTTTCCCTTGGGGTTTGGGTTATTTTTGTGGGTTTGGTACTTTAGTTGTAATACTTTGGGCTGTTATGCCTTTTTGACTTCTAATACATTACTCCCAGTGTAGTTTTTTTTACATGCATACTATCTTGTTTTTTTACTTCTGTATTGTCAGTGGAAAAATCATTCCCACATTCAGTTTTTATAATTCCAGGTGCTAGTCAACGACCGATGGGGATCAAGAACGCCCTTTAAGATATGTAAGGACCAGCTTGGTTATTGGGTTACCAGGGTACATTGGTTGGTTCATGATAAGAAGTGTTCTACTAGTTTAGGGTTTCTTGTTCATTGGCTAAAAATTGGGTTCACTGTTTTTTTTATATAATCCATAGTCAGGAGTGTATTTCTTGAGTTAAAAGACATAATGCTCACTGATATTATAGTATGAGGAATAAATGTAGATTTTAATGTTCATGTACTATCATATAAATATAATTGTGTGTTTATAATGTAGTCTTGGTAGGTTATCCAAAAAGGGTAGGTGTCATGAGGGAGGTGCTACTAAAGTATCCAAGATGGGGAATCCTAAATGAATATGTTAAGGGATATTAAAGAGCTTTATATATTATTCCATGTAGATAACAACATAAAAAGGTATTCCAAATATGTTTTCATTTTTTATTCTAAAAAATGGTTTACTAGTCAATAGGAATATATTCCTAAATAGTGGGACTACTTAGACTATTTTTAATATTTCTATATAAGATTTTTTATTTTGTTCATAAAATTTATTTAAATTTTGTTTGTGTTTCTTCTATGTGTTATAATATTGCATCCTCTCTTTTACTGGTTTGATGTTAATTTCTATTTTGATATTATGCTTCTTTCTAGGTGTTGTACCTGTGATGCCCTTCTTCATAGTATTTATTGGGTCTTTAGTAACTAATGGTTTATTATTTGTTTAAACTCTAAGATTAAATGGGGTTATTATAGAAATATATAGGTTAAAGTGGTATCCTACTCCAATTATTCTCTATTTGATTACCTTCCTAGGAGGATAAGAGTAATTAGTTGATTTTTAGAGGTTTACTGTGTTCAAAAATTATTTTAAACATAATGGATGTAACACCTTCAGAATTACATATATAATTCTCCTTTAAATAAAAACTACATTAAATAGCATGATTCACATGAAACATTTAACATAAATGATATGCAATATATTAGATGAACATTATTAAGAAAATTATAATAAGAATAAAACCACTAGAAAATAAAAATGTAGTAGTGAATTAATAATTCTTACATTTATATGATAAAAATTAATATGATTTATTGTTAAAAATGGGGTTTTCAAAGAAGTTTTTTTATGTGTTGTTTATTTTGTACTAATGAATTAAATTTATCACTTTTAAAATATTATTATCCAAATTTTTTAATATTTTAATTTATTAGATAATATTTTAACATTTATTTAATTAGTAATTGATATAAAATATGATTAAGAACACTAAGTGTAAAGGTCCTTTTTCTGTAAAATTGGTATTTCAATATATTTTTTATTTTCATTTAAAATATAAGTTAATTAACTTTAGAATTTTAATATTATGTAATTAACTTCATTTTTTAATTCATCATTTTAAAATTATCATATAGTGGATTTTGGTATTTTTCTAAAATGGTTAATTTTTGGGTGAATAAAAGAAAATTAATGTTTTTACAAATATTTTCACTTTTATGACATCATGATTACATAAGAATGACTTTAAAGTTTATGAAACATTTTTATAGAACAAATATGTGTTTAAATTTTTTACAAAAATATTTTAATATATTATTTTGAATTAAGAAACCTTTGTTTTTCATTTTAAAACCTAAGTGATGTTTTATTCTAATAAAATATCTAATTTTGATCCTTTTATTTAATTATGTGTATGTAAGATTAAATTAATTTTTTTATTTCTTTAAATTTTACATAAATCTCATTTTTTAACTACAAACAAAAAAAGTCTTGGTAATTAATACTATAAAATATTTTAGTTTCAAATCATTTCGATACTTAAAATGAAATTTTTATGAAAATATTTTTTCTTGGTGTTCAACATGCTATTATTAAAATTGATTTTACCTAATTTTGAAAATTAAATCTAATAAAATGGTTTTCATATTTATAAAAAAAATATTCAAAAACAAATTATAAGTTAAATTTAATTTTTGGTCATAAAAATGAGTTACCATGGTAAAATTGTTCACCCCGGTAAGGTTAAAAGGGTTAATAAGGCTGTTAAACTAAGACATAAGGTATAAAATACCAATAAACCTTGCATTTAATTTGATATTTTGAGTTTATTTCAAACTATAATAACCTATAATCTAATTTTGGTTCCCTTTGTGCCACTTGAAATTAGGATATACATTTATATTAATTTAAAGTTAGGATTATTTACCAAACTATCACCCCTCACTTATAAAAGGACCCATCTTCTTCTATGTTCTCTACCCATTAGGATCACATTAGGTTGACCAATATTTACCCAAATCAAATCCCAACACCATTGTCCATAACCTAGAGGTTATGGTCTCACTAAAAGACCAACCCAATAAGGCTTAATGATAGATCTATATGAGGATTCTCAAGGAAGATGTATTATGACATCATGTTACCATATTTTAGGTATTTCCCTTCTCCTTGCTATTTTCCTCTTTTAGGTGCATCTTTGGACTTCCAAGAATAGAGATAATTTTTTAGATAAAATGGCCTAGTTTTTGTGGAAGAATGTTTCTTTGAATTAATAAAGTCTAGCTATAAATGGGATAATGGATTTTCAGGGTTCTTCATGGGTATAAAGAACACCCTAGTTGGTTTGGGTTTTTTGTAAGAATTTATGTTCTTTGTTGTGTGTTGGGAGATTACACGACATGTAAAGGGTTTACATGGTGTGTACTTGGTCACCAGACACCAGTCGTGAACTTGGTACAAAGTGTGAATGTAATACACATAATTTTGGAGTTACACGTTGTGTAAGTATTAATGATAGGTTTTAAATAAAAAGGTGATAAATCTTTCAGTGTACATTATAATCATGGATTAATTGAAGTGTAAATGTGTTAAACATCACATAATAACCAGGATGTTGTCTTTTACGGTGTTGCATCTTTTGATTTTTATTCATTCTTCTACAGCCCTCCTTACTCTTGACCAAAAATGGTTCTCCAATGATTTTGGGACTCTTTGTTCATTATGGACTAATTCATTTGGAATTAAATCACTATTGTGGTTGAATAGAATCTCTATAGGTGAGTAAGAATTTATTATTATTTATTTCTTTGATCATGTTAGCACTCTTTCATTGAGTTATCAGTTTCATTGATCCATAGTGATGTTTTCTTTTGTTTCTCTCTAGATATGTTGTGATATCTTATTCTGGAGGTCATTCTTTCATTGGTTGTGGCACAGATGGTGTGTGTTCTTGAGGTATGAGTTAATAACACTTCTCTTCAGATCCTTTTCTAAATTAAATCAATTCAAATATGTTTAGATTGATTCTTGGGACTCTGTTGTTGTTGTTGTTGTGTTCCTTCTTGTTGGTGGAACCCATTGCAGGCGTGTGTGACCCATGTTTTGAGGCAGGTGGTTCTGTCTCTGACTTTTGTTGGATGAAATGTATTTCTCCTATTTTATAAATTTATTTCAAAATAAATTTGGCATGATTTTTGTGTGTGTAAATGTATTTATGTGGTCTTTTTCCTGGTTTTTTGGTGAAATAGAAAATTGTGTTTTTTCAAAGCATTGAAATGCTTTATGAAATGAAGCACATGTGAACCCTTGGGTATGTAGGTGGACGGATTATATTAGGTCCAGCATCCATATTACCATCTGGAGGTTAGCTCATAGGTCTTTTCTCTGCTCCCTAGTCCTATCGTTCTAGAACTTGTTCTTGAAATTATTGGGGGGTTCACTCTTGGGGTGTTCCTTTTCTCCCTAGGCATGTGTTCTGGGGACTTATTGTGCACTAGTCAGTTTTTGTGGTATAAGTTGTCCGCTATCCTAACCTATTGAGTTCCTTAATGCAATTAACCTATGATTGTATTTTTATTATTTTGGAATTGATATGAATTCTTTTCTTTTGATAAATGATAATGGAAATTATGCTTGAAATTGATATACCTGCCTTTATTTTGGAATTTTTGGAAAAAGGGAAAAGTTTAGCATGATTTGATAAAAATTATTTACTACTTATCATGCCATGTTTTATTTAAAATGATCATACCTAAGTTATTTTTATAGAGACTTATTATAGAACACATGGGTGGAACCTTACTGAGCCTATTATCTCACACCCTGACTACCTCTTCGGTGGTGCGTAAACCTTTGCATGTATTTCGATGCATGGAAATGAAAGGATCTGTAGTGAGGCGGTGATGTTTCTGGTAAGCTGAGTCTGGGTAGCTGGTGGTGAGATGGTGGGGGTTTCCCACCCTTTAAAATTGAGTGGTAGTTGTAGTTTTGTTTTCCTTTTATGTTTGGACTTGTACTTGTAGATTTTAGCTTCTTCAAGTTGTTTGGTTTCTGCTATTTTTTTGTTATAGCATATATATCTCTTCCACAGTCGTCTCTTTTATCTACATATGTTCCATTTTGTTGGTTCAGGTTGGGTGAAATTTTTTCCACTAGTTGTTGTCTGATTATTGGGTACTAGTCACCTTCCCATGGGGATCAAGAACGCCCTCCAGTTATGTGATAGGTTGGGTCGGGTACCGGTTTAATAGGGTATTCAGGTCAGTTCATTATAGTTTGGCATCAAAGGTGGTTTTTCTTTAACAGTATTTGTGGACATTTGGTAGACTGGATATAGGATTGTTGGTACTTGAGAGGTATATTGAAATGAGTGTCTAGCCAATGCTTTTTGTGATGAGACTCAAGTTACCATGGGATGTTGGAATGGGTGTCTCCTATTTTGAGTTATCAATGTTAATCTATATTTTTTCTTATGGGTTTTCTAGTTTGAAATGAGATTTTTTGGGTTTCTAGTCATTTCATTTGTTTTGGTGTGCAATAGTATGCCTCAGAGACATGTTCTGAAAGTTCCTCGTGAGGGTGCAACTGATGCTCCTCAAGGAAATCTAATGATGGATCAGAACTTTATTAAGGCAATCATGTAGGTTATTCGTGCTGTTGATCATAATTTACTGCAATTTTAGAACATATTCATTGATGTATGGCCTAGAGCTAGAGGAGAAAGAGATCGATAACAAAAGTTCTTGCGTGAGAATCCATTATCTTTTAAGGGTATGAATGAACCTCAATAGGAAAAGGACTGGATGGACAAGATCAATTAGATCATCAACATCCTAGACACACCTGAGAGTATCAAGGTGAAGTGTACGACATTCCAACTTGAGGGACCCAATAATATTTGGTGGGATCCCATAGAACATATTGATAAGCATGTGGGATTGGACTAGAAGGGTTTCAAGACTCTCCTCTTCTAGTAGTTTTTTCTAAAGTTGCTAATGATGGAGAAGTCTATAGAGTTTCTATATTTATAGTAGAGAGAGTGTTCAGTGTCAATGTATACTAATCAGTTTTCTTAGATGGATCTTTTTTCCCTCAAGGTGGTGAAGTGTGACAAGATAAAAGCTCAGAAGTACCTATAAGTTTTACAAATGGATACAATATCGTAGGTATTTATGCTAAATCTTTCAACCTACGTGTATCCAGTGGATATGGATATGATGGATGGAAAGAATATGGAAGATAAGATTATATATTCTTCTTCTTATATTTAACATACTGGAAGCTTCATTTGAATTTGTGGGAAAAATAGACAATGGACGGATCATCATAGGAGTGGCAGAGGTGATTCTCCATGGAAGGCCTCTTAACCACCTTCAGTTGTAGCTAGCAGTGTTCCTCTAACTTTCTATCAGTATATTAAGGTCAGACACAACTGATATTCTTGTCCTTCACTAGTAAAGATGTGTAACAGTTGTGGGACATAAAATCATCGACAACACTTTTTTCAGGCCGTGTCTACTCTTCAATATGGTTAGGGATCATTGGCTCCAAAGTCTACCAAAGACTAGTTTTATGATTTAATGACTATAGGTTTCCATCCACATACCTCAAGAATAAGGCACCTTCACACAATTGGCGAGTTTATAGTGGAGGTAGATGTGAGTCTAGAAATAGAGAGAGGTGCCGTATTTATTGCATACTTAATAGATATTTCTTTATTTGACACTGGTTCTTACCATTAATTGATATCTAGCCATTTTTTATATGATTGAACTTACAATGGAACTCATGTTCTTTGTTATGGAGTTAGTGACAACTATAGGGAAGAGGAAAGATTAAGGGTTTTGATTTCCTTCTTGGGAGCTATCAATAACTAATATGAAGATATTCAAATATTTTCTTGTTCTTGATATGGTTTTTTTATCGTCGTCATATAGATGGATTGTCTTATTACTCATCGATCTAAGGCTGATTTTTATCATCAGATTATCATTTATTTTGGATGATGAGAGATCACTTGTGTTTCAGGGAGAGTGGGATCTGAGGTCGGGCCAAGAGAGACCTTCCTACCTAGATCTCATTATTATTTTTCTTCTATTCAAGTTGAGCCCGATGACGTTTCTTATGTCGTTAATATTCCTGTCATTTTTAGTTTTTTCATAATGTTTTCATAGAATATTTCTTCTGCCTTACTCTAGAGAGATAGGTATAGTTTTAAATTGACATAATGTTAGGTACACAGTTGATTTCGATACCTTCTTATTGTATGGTGTCATCAGAGCTGAAAGACCTCAAGGTTCAGTTGGATGGCCTAATATAAAAAGGTTTTGTCCACTCTAGTGTTTCACTTTAGGCAGCCCCATTGCTCTTGGCCAAGATGGTAGATGGTTCACCCAGATTATGTGTGGACTATCAAAAGTTGAACTGAGTAATGATTAATAACAAGTATCCTTTTCCTTGTGTGGATGATTTATTTGATTGGTTGAAGGGGAAAAAATTTAAGGATTTTTCTTCAGTCGGGTTATCATCAATTCAGAGTTCAGATGAATGATATACCAAAGATGACTTTTATAAGAAGGTATGTCCATTAAAAATATCTTGTGATGTCATTCGGTCTGATGAATTATCTTTTAGTTTTCATGGAATTGATGAAATGGGTATTCCATTAGAATCACGACACTTTTGTGGTAGTGTTCATAGATGAAATTTTGGTTTACTCGATATAACCATGATCGTGAACACCATTAGAGTTTGGTTTTTGAAATCCTAATAAGTAATTATTTATATGGAAATATTTGTATATGTAATTTTTGGATCCAAGAAGTGAAGTTCTTGGGGTAGATAATTTATGAGCATGACTTATCAGTTGATCCTGAGAAGGTTGGGGTGTCCAGTCAAGGGAAGAGCCACATAACGTCTTTGATATTTGGAGTTTCCTCAGTACTTTTGTATAATATAGATGGTTTTTCAAGGAATCCTATAATTTGGAATTACCTATGACTACTCTTACTATGAAAGGGGAAAAATCACATGGGATGTGAAGTGTCAGTCTTCTTTCGATGAGCTGAAACAAATTCTGACATCATCACCTATTTTAATTTTACCTGATCCCATTAAGGGATTTGTGGTTTTAGAGGATTCTTCTAGCACTGGTTTGGGTTGTGTTTTCATGCAGGATAATCATGTGGTGGATTACAGTTCTCTTCATCCTACACTATAAGAAAAGTGTCGATTATCGGTGTTTTTTTTTATTTGGAGGCATTTTAAACTAACACAACATGGTTCTGTGATGGTTTCAAAAAATTGCTGCTAAATCATGTGTTGGCATCTAATACACGGTGGTTTCTTCCATTTAGCGAAGGTTTCTAGTAAGCATCATAGAAAGCATATTTAATGGCGATTATTTTCATTTGTGTGGTGGTTTCCTAGTGGGGAATGAGGATTTAGCAGTGGTTTTAAAGCAACGCTAAATTCCAAAAAAAATCCCCCACCAAATCGCCACTAAAATGATTGAAATCACCGCAAAAATAATAGTGCATCATAATTAGTGGAAGTTTTAACCGCCACATAAAAATCATCTTATAGAAATTCTTTTAACCGCCGTGAATAAAAATATTCCATATGTAGTGGTGGTTTAAACTTCCACTAAATGTTGATTTACAAAAAATATTCCATTTGTAGATTCTACAGCCCCAAAACTACCCTAAAAAACAAATTCAAACCAAATGTATCACCTATCAATAACACAAAAAATTCCTATCAAGAGCACACAAAATCATATATATATATATATATATATGGAATGAACAAACAAGTATATTAGTTTACGTCCAACCATATATGGTTTCAGGTATATGTCACAAATAATATATCAACAAACCCTCTCATTCTATATTAGTCCAAGACATCAAAAAGATGACTAATCACTGCCAAATGAACTCTGCTCGTCACCCTCTCAATCTCTATCTCCATCTTCATATCCATCTCTACTTCCTTCTACTAGCATCTGTAAGACAATTATATTGAAAATTTAATAGTGTATTATATTAATATTTAAACTTCAATCCAATAAAATTTTGTGAACTAAATGATTTTGAAGTTGTGTGATTTACCTGCTTACCACCAATCATCGATGCAATATCACCAGGGATAGATCTGATCATCTTCTGATATAAACCATCCAACACTTTCAATATACACTTTTGTGCTATAACATCAGCAATGGTAAAGTGAAAAAACATTTGTACAAAAAGATTTGTTTTGAAGATATTATAATTTAATAATATAATTACATTCAATTACACCATAATGTATTAAAATTACCTTTATCTATGAATCAAAGACTTAATTTTCCCAAGATGAAGGCATATGTCTCCAATTATCATACGTAATCAGAAGGGTAACCAGATCTGCCACCAGCTAGCCTAGATCCTTGCCAAATAATCCTATGGTGTCATCCATAGGTACCCCAAAGTAGTCAAATGGGGAAACTATCTTTATTCTGTTCAGATTCTAGACATATTAACTTTTCATATTTTTCATTGTAGTATCATTGTTTACATCTTTTATGAAAAAATAGTTAGTAGTATAAAAAACTGCAATAACTTTATTCATATTAAAATGTTTACCTATAATAGTCACCCTCCAGTATCCTAGCAAAGAACCAGGAGTGGAATGCTTCCTCACTACTAAGAGTCAACTGATATCAATATAATGGCTCCTCCTTGGCATTCCTATCATTTAATCAAATAAAAGTAACTTAAAAACATATATGTCAAAAAAATCATGTAGAATTTTTTTTAGAAATGATAACATATGCACAGTACTGAAAAACAAAATATACATAACTATGATAAAGAATGACTGTACAAATGACATAAGTGGTTGATAAATGAATGGATGTCTGCACATACAATCATTTTCTCCTTCAATCATTTTGTTTTCCAGCTCCATCATTACTTCATCTACTTCATCCACCCTTTAAAGACTAATATTTTCAATATCATGATGGAAAAATAAGATCACTTCTTGCTGTTTATGGGATTCAATATCAGAGGTCAAATATTCCACTTAATCACCCATATCAAACAAGTCTACTTGTTTTACGTGAGAAACTACACTCCACCCTTCATCTGCGACACCTTCCACATAATATACCATTTTCACTTGGACTAATAATATATACGAAACATGTCATTCATGGTCACTAACATAAATCAAGCGAGAGAAGTCCATAGAAGTAAATTTCAAGGAATCTCTTTTAACACCCCTGATAAAATCCACCCAATTGCATTTGAGTAAAACAACTTAAAAATTCTTGTCGTAGTTTAATTTGATAATATCAGTTAACTTTCCATAGTATCCCACTTTATAAAACATAAATATAACACTATTTTATGTTTCAAACCCTCTTCCCAATCGACTATACGAAATTTAAATCCATTCACATTTTAAGTGTTAAACTTTCCAGCCTGTTTTATAGGAGCTCAAGAAAGAAACTTCCTATCTTCTGAAAAATCTTCTTGATTATCATTATTCACAATCTAAAAAAGTAATATATATTATTATATTTAAAAAATATATGTGTCAACATAATATTTGTATTGATTTCAATATTTATGAACTTACACATCCTGAAAACCATTCTATAAGCTCTTTATTAACAACTTTTGTTATACCATTCTCATTTAATTTTTGGCCTCTCTTTCATCTATTTGAATGTATCCTCAACTCTTCAATAAATGGATCTATAATTTCACTATTCAGAAGCACATATCTATGTGTCTGTGATAATTTCATTTCTTTCAGTATAAAATTTGAGCTCCTCCCAACTAATCGGCCAATAGAAGGAAAGATTTTTGATAACCCATGTAGTTGAGATTGATTCGATGTGTCTTCAATACATACAACTCAATTTAATATTGTCTCAATATCATTAAAGTATCTAGAACAAATGTTAAGACACCCCTCTGCCAAATATCCTTAAAAAATAGAGCCTTCAGGTTGAGCTTTATTTTTCACGTAGGATTTCAATTGCCCAAGATATATGTGAAATAAAAGAAAAAACATAATTTTGTATTTAATTAAGTTCTAAGAATTGTTTACTTAAATTAAAAATATATAAATAAAGTACATCTCAATTAGATACATTCATTGATAATGTATGGGGCCTCTTAATTTAGCTTCTTCAACCAAATTCACTATTAAATGCATCATGATAGTAAAAAATGTGGAAGAAAGATCATCTACATTGCACAAAGTGTCAATACAAATCTCTATTAAAGGTTTTCATTCTTAAATGGTTGTAGAGTTTTCTCACATAGTTGTCTAAAGAATGTGAAAAATTAGAGTACAACAACAGTAACCTTTTCAAGTAATAATGTACGCAATGCCAATATAGCAATGGCTATAACAAAATATGTGAATCGTGGATTTTCAATCCATGTAACCTATGACGATTTAAGTGAAAGCACCTTGAGATGTTATTTGGATACCCATCAAATACCTTAACATGTTATAAAATTTGAAGGAATGTATCTCTATCCCTATTTTTCATTGCAAAAAAATTCAGGGCATACTTTTCATTCTCATCTATCCAGAGATCACGCTTTATGTTCATTGTTTGTAAGTATTTCTAAGCATGGAGATGATCCTTTGATTTTCTATGCTCATTAAGAAATTTTAAGATCAAATTGTCACAAAAATTCTTTTTAATAATCATCACATCAAAATTATGATGTAAGAAATTAAATTCCCAACACGAATGTTTGAAGAATATACTTTTTTTCTTCTATTGTTTCAATCCAATTTCACTTGACAATGCACTTAGAACTCATTTACCACTATCATTAAAATTATACACCTTCTCAAATTCTATTTCATCATTTCCAAGTTGTACCAATATTTCAGAACCTTTCAACAACTTTGGAGGTGTTCTACAATCAATAGAACCATTGAATTTTGACTTATTCAACAGAAATATATGAGATGCATCGAGAAATATTCAATGACACAAGAAGAACCATTTTCTACTATGAGGTAGTCATTCGGGCTCAAAATAAAAGTTAAATACAGGATAATCCAAACCCGTGTAATTCTTCCAACCTGATAAATTCCCAAGTCCATAGAAGTCACTAATGGTCCACATTCACTACTGGAAAATGACTTATTTGCAACGGGCCAATTGCGACGGGATCCCGTCGCAAAAGCCCTTTTGCGACGGGGCTCCGTTGCAAATGGCCCGTTGCTGAAAACGGCGTCGCAAATAGATTTTTTTGCGATGGGCCCATCGCAAAAAATATATTTTCGACGGTATTTTTGCCCCGCCACAAATGATTTTTCGTTTATATATAAAAAAGTTATTTGCTTCGGGAAACCCCGTCGCAAATACTCCCGTCACAAATACGGGTAAAAATAAGAAAAAAATAAAATAATTCATAAAAATCATATAATACTATATCATAATAATAATAATAATAATATTATTATTAATAATAAAAAGAAATATTATTATAATATTAAAAATAAAAAATATAAAAAATATAATTATGAAATATTAATATAAAAAAATAACAATAATATGAATATAATAATACAAATATTAATAATATAAAAAATTAATATAATAATATTATTATTAAAATAAACATATATATTTATGAAAAAATAATATTAAAAAAAACTCTCTAACTGAAGATTCAAGAGGGAGAAAGAGAGGAAAAGAGAGAAGATGGAGTGATTTGAAAAAAAACGGGTAGGCGTATATATAGGTTAGATTTATTGCGGCGGGACTATTTGCGATGGGCCCTGTCGCAAATAATCCTGTCCGCATTGGTATTTGCGACGAGACCCGTCGCAAATAGTAGTTACCGCCGCTGGGTATTTGCGACGGGTCAAAGCCCCCCGTCGCAAATACACTTTCCGTGTTTTGGCGCACAAATCATGCCAAACCTATTGCGACGGGTCCCGTCGCAATTAATCCCGTCCGCATTGGTATTTGCGACGAGACTCATCGCAAATAACGACCTGCCGACAAAACGTTTGCGACGACTGCCTTTACCGTCGCAAATAGTATTTACCGCCGCCGGGTATTTACGACGGGTCAAAGCCCCCCGTCGCAAATACACTTCCCACGTTTTGGCGCGCAAATCGCGCCAAACCTATTACGACGGGACCTGTATCCCCGTCGCAAATAATTGACCATTTGCGATGGGGATACAATCCCGTCGCAAATACGTCTTTCGTTGGACTTGTTGCGATGAGATTATATCCCGTCGCAAATACCCATTTTTCCCGTTGTGATTAGAGCATCTTGTATTTTGAAAATTGTTCTATAAGATGCATCATATGTCTCAACACTGTTGCTCTATAAATCCTATAATTATTCAATTAAAGGATGAAAGTATACATCAATATAATTGGAAAGAATTTTTTTTCTGGAATAATCATTGAAATGATAAAATGCGTTTATTGCATACACATCCATAGAGGAAAATTGTAAGGGATCAAAACAGCTGGCCAAATTCTATAACTGGCGCTCAAATTCCCAAATGGGTCGAATCCATCAGAATCCAATCCTAATCATACATTCCTTGGATTAGATGAGAAATCCGGATGCAATGAATCAAATTTATTCCATGATTTTGAATCTATTGGATGTCACATTAACCCATCATTATTATTATCTACAGACTTTCACTTCATGTGTTTAGTGGTTTTTGATGACATGAATAATATTTGCAATCGAGGATTTAAAGGAAAGTAACACAAAGCCTTTATAGGTGTGTTCATTCTCTTATTCTTTATAGTAGTATGTTGATTTAGACTTCTAACATCACTCATTGACTACCATCTAGAAGAAGAACATTTTTTTCAATCCTAACTGCTTGAATCCTCACCCCAATAAAGCATACAATAATTGGGATATGTATGTATTTTTGTATAATTTATACCAAGCGTGTTAAATTTTTTTTTTGTATCATAAAAATACTTAGGAATATTTTTTTCAAGAAATGAATCATGCAACAATTCTAATATCATGTACATCACCTTTTTTGTAATTCCACATATGCATTTGATATGGTACAACTTCAGCAGAAAAAAAGTTTTGAATATTTCAAACATCAACTATACAACTCTTGATTTCTATCATCAAATAAACCATAAAACACATATTTCTTCTCAATGACGTTTTATATTAAATTATTCTCCAAAAAATCAAGGGGAGGACCCAATGATATGTTACAATCTTGATCCGGTTGTCTTATAGTCTCAAAAATATTAGTCATCGTGTTTCTATTTGTAGCACACTCAACTGGTTCTAATATATTTTGATGTTGATGTTTTTGTCTTGCAATTTCAAATACATTGCTAATAAGGTTTTTCTTTTCATTGTCTATTGTTGATGAATATGGGAGCTCATTCTGTTGATTGACGTCAGTGCTCAAAGTTTCTATAATGTTCGATTCTCCATGCCAAATTCAACACAAATATTGAGTATGGAATTGCTTTAATATCAAGTGTTCATAATCTTCATATCTATTAAACCATCTTATAAATTTACATTTTGGACATGGACATCATATTCCCCCATCAATGGATCAATTAGAAAATGAAAAATCTAAAAACTCCTCCAAACCCTTGGCATACTGAGGTGTGGTCCTTGGTAATTTGATCCATATTTGATCCATATATATCACAATGTTCCTACACATTATTAAAAAAATTAAAACACATAACTATTACTAAATAGGAAAATATATAAATGGAAGTGAAGAAACCAAAACCCAAGTAGTTATAAGAATATTAATATAAGAAGATTCATATCAGTACTAGAGGGGATGTCACATAATGCTTCACTAACATCTCTAGTGGTGGAGGACCTCATGAATAAATAACTAAAATTTTGAAGTTTAACAACTTAATTTTTGTTAGTCATCATTAAATTGACTATATATGTAAGTAGATGTTATTCTACTAAATTTGTATTATTAAATGATGAATTTATCATAATATAACTTAATACTTACTAAATTATGCTTTGATTATATTCCATGCTCTAAAAATTACCTCTATCAATATAAATAATCTAAGATAATTAATGTAGGTTCAATGATTAAATTGAAATATGTATATAAATTTCTTCAAGAAATTTATCCCAAAATCAATAAGTTTTCTAAATCTCTTTAATTAACATTTCTAAGAGGAAAAGAAATATCAGTACTATTTGAGATAAAATAACGTTAAAGAAAAATTATCAATAATTTATCAAGGTGATCAAACAAATTCACCTAAACATACACAAAAAAATGGGATATAATGTCTAATGTCTATTTAATGATACTGTATTTTCAGGATGATTGAGTATTCCTATTCCACAACTATACATAGTACAATGTGATCCTATTCCAAAACTATACATAGTACTATGTGATCCTATAAATACATATGGTAAATAAGGAAGCATTTTAAAAAAGATAATTAAAATTCATAAAGTCTAGTTGTGAGGAAAATGGTGTGTAAAAGAGCTACATTTTCATTTAAACCCCATTAAGAAACCAAAGACGAAAAATACATGTTGAAATCCATTTTTAATAAAAAATATTCTTTTAATAAATCATTGAAAAAAGTATCACAATCCCATGTGAATAATTGATATTAAATTTATGAGTATATACCATGTGCCTATGAGAAATACATCATATCAAGGAAGATACATTGGTAAAAAATGTACCTCATGACAATCAAACATATATAATAAATGAGTTTAAATGTGGACATTCTAGTGTCGAGTAACTATCAAGTGATCATAGATACATAAAAACTACCAACACCAAGTGTCTAGGTAATATATCATTGGATAGTCCTAGGTATATTAGTGATACCATCAAAGACACTAAAAATATAACAAATAATTTCTACATTCAATTTTTTTGTATCTACTATGTACATAAGCTTACCAACTCAAAGCACACTTTATTCCTCATTTCAAGTCCATAGAATAAATTCAAATTTCTAGGTAGATTATAGTTGGGGTGTGAGTCTATAAAATCCTAGAATAAATCAACACTTTCTCATCATTCTACCACGGATTCCCCTTGACCAATCAAAGTGGCGAGTGATATTTCAAAAAATACGGATACTAATAATGATCCTGAATGGAATAAACATGAACAATCAACATTCCATTAGATTCAAAGTTCCCATATATTCCCACCCCCAAGATCCCTCAATGACAAAAACCCCTATTTCAACAACCATTATCTCTTTCCCCAAGAAACATCCATCAAGGAAAATCATAAGTAAAGAATTAATTAAGAATTTTTGAAATAAGATAATTTATATTACAAATTTCCAAATGGTCCTTTATGGAAAACCATGTTGGTAAAAAATTCCTTTATCAAAAAAATAAAACATTTCATTCAACCATTAATTTTTTAAAACCCAATCATACTCACTTCCTTTAGAATTGGTTTTAATGTGTTGAAAGGTATTTTGAGGAAAGAATATGAAAATGCTATGAAATGCCTTAAATGTTTTGAAATACCATATGATAAACCATTCAAACCAAATCATTGAATGTTTTTATTTAAATCATTCCAAAACACATTTAAAGGAAAAACACACATTAAAGCATGTGGAATTAACATTAGTGAATAAACATAATTTTATTAAAAGGAAAATTTATATTTTGATAATGAAATCCACTGAGATTAGTAAAAAAACTGATATCATTTCAAAACAAAGGATTAAGTCACTGTATGAATACATCCATGCCAAACACAATTTTCTTAAAAATGGGTCATTTTTTGTTAAAAATCTATAAATTAGTCTCAACCAATATCAAATGTAATAAATTATAATTCTATCAGTAAATGAATCGAAAAAATAATAAATTACATAAAAATACCTACCTCATGACTGGTATAATAATACATTGATGATCTAAAACCAATGAGTAAGAAGGATCCTACATCAGCAAGAGGAGGGGGGGGACTAGTAGTGGGGTGGTGACCGGGGGGAGAAATGACAGTGATGGTTCGGGGGGTGGGGGGGAGCTCGGTGGCTAAGGATTGGGATCAGGGGCACGAGTGTGGGTGAGGGGGTTTTGGTGGATCAGGATCGGGAAGGCGTTTTGGCTGGGGGGGAAGCGGGTGTTGGCAACTCAGGATCGGGATCTGGTGTCGGTGGGGGAAGGGGGTATCGGCGGATCAGGATCGAATTGACGGTGACAGACTAGCACTCAGGAGGGGGGGGGGGGGCTCAGGGGGATCGGGGTTGGGGGTGTTGGGTTCGAGGGGTGAGGGGTGTCGGGGGGAAGAAATGTATTGTTTTAAGAAAATCTAAAAGTTTTAGCAACAGTTTTTAAAAAACCACTATGAAATTATTTAAAACAAAGTTAACGGTTGTTTCTTAAACCACTGCTAAAAACCTATCACGAATTTTTGATTTTGATGTAGTGTGAGACCTCTTGATAAGAATTAACCCACTCATGATTTAAAGATTACCGTAGTTATGCATTCACTTAATTATTGGTGGCATTATCTATTTGAGTAAAGGTTTACAATCTTTTATAAACATAATATTCTAAGATATATCCTTTCTTAGAAGTACATAAATCTTAGAAAAATGTGGTGGGTGGAATACCTTCAATCATTTGACTTCCATATCGCCTACACCCTAGGGAAGTAGAATGGATTTGTAGATGCTCTTAGTAGGAATGTACCCTCACATGCTATTTTGTAATTGAAGGAAGTGTAGAATCTAATGGGACTCTTCACTTAGTTGCATATGGATGGTTAGGAGGATATTTTCAGACATGATTTTGACCATTATTCAATTATATTTATCTATAATTGAGTCTATTCTTCAGAATCAATAGAAGCATGATGAGTTAAGTGGAATTAAATAAACCCTATATGGTGGGGATACAGTTTTGGGTTGATCTCTTTCTTCAAATGGTATACATTGTTTTAGTGATTGGTTTTTTTTCTAACATCGGTGAGGAGCTCATTTTTGTTTGATTTTCATAGTTCTTCATGGGTTGTTAATTCAAGCACTATAAAGATGTATTATGACATGATATGGTGATTCTATTTGTGGGTATGAAGTGTGACATTACGGATTATGTGTCCCACTATTACACCCACCAGCAGATAAAGGAAGAGCATCTAAAACATTTTGCATTAACTCAGACTCTTCTGGTGCCTGTTTGGAAATGGGATGAGGTATCCATGGACATTATTTTTAGATTACCACAGACTCTATGAGGGATGAATTTTATCTGTGTGGTGATTTATCCGTTGCTAAATATAGATCATTTTTTTATAATCAAAGACAACATAAAAGTTAAAGTTATAGGTAAGTTGTATGTGCAAGAAGTTATGAGGTTACATGGGGTTCCTTATTTCATTGTTTCAAACAGGGGTCCTAGGTTTACTTTGAGGTTCTTGAGGAGTCTCCAGGAGGCAATGGGGACTCATATCATATTGATCACATATTACCGTCCATAGATAGATGGTAAAATGGAGCATGCTATTTAGATTCTATAGGATATTCGTTGTGCCTGTGTCTTGAATTTTGGTGGATCTTAGGACAACCATCTAGGACTGATTGATTGTTTTATAACAACAGTTATTATTCATCAATCAGAATGACTCATTTTGGAATATTTTTATGTTTTCTCATTAAGATCACCTCTTTGTTGGGGAGAGGAGTAAAAGACTTCTTTGGTTAGACCAAGTTTGGTTCAGTAGATGTCCTTGAGGATTCATGATATATATCGATGTATAGTTAGAGCATATAATTGGAAAAAATATTATACAGATCAACAACATCATCCTTTTTATTTTTAAGTAGTTGACCGAGTTTTCTTGAATGTTTCTCCTCAGTTAGGTCACTATTAGATTGGAAAATATGGAAAGTTAGCTCCGATATATGTTGGAATATTTAAGGTCATTGAGAATCTTGGGTAGGTTTCTTATTAGTTTCCATTTCCAGCATAGTTGATAAGAATTCATGAAGTTTTCCACATATCATAGCTCAAGAAATATCATCCTGGTCCCTTTCACACTATGATTTGTGAATATTTTGAGTTAGATCCAAAATATTCTGTTGTTGAATATCCTGTTGAGATCGTTGAATGTCAAGTGAAATTATTACATGGGAAGTTTATTCTATTGGTTAGTTTTTTATGGTGGCACAGATCGAATTCTCATGAGACTTGGGAGTACAAGTTGTTGATGAGGGAGAAAATGACTCACCACTTTACCAGACTTCATTATTCGACATGAATTCTTAAGGATGGAAAGTCTTATATTGGGGAGTTTGTAACATCATATTACCATCTTTTAGGTGTTTTCCTTCTCCTTTCTCATTTTCCTCTTTAATTGGGTGTATCTTGGAATTCCAACGATTGAGAATTTTTTTTTGGTGAAAATGACCTAATGTTTTGGGGTGTATGTTTTTTTTGAATTAACAAAGTCCATGTATAAATTGGCTAATGGATTTGGAGTGTTCTCCCCAAGTTTAGAGAATTACAGAGTTATTTGGGGTTTTTGTGTAAGAATCTAGGTTTTATGTTTTGTGTTGGGAGATTACACGACATGGAAAGGGTTAATATATTGCTTAATTGGTCCCCAAACACAAGTCATGAACTTGGTACATATAATGAATGTAATACACATCATGTAGGAGTTACATGTCATGTAAGTATTAAAGATGTGTTTTTAATAAAAATGCGATGGTATTTTTGGTGTACTTGAGCGTCGTGGATTACACGACGTGTAAAGGGGTTACACATCATGTAAATATTGGGAGGTTGGATTTTAGGGTGCTACATCGGTTTATTTTTTATTCATTCTTCTGCATCCCTCCTTTCTCTCTACCTAGAAGGTTTCTTTGACAATTTTGGGTGTCTCCGTTCATTCTGGATTGATTTTTTCGGCATTGGATCACCATTGTGGTTGGATCACATCTCTCCAGGTATGTAATCCTTTTTGATTCTTCATAATTTTGATCATGGTTTCATTTTTACATTGTGTTATCATATATGTTATCTGTATTGATGTTTCCTTTTGTTTCTCTATAGATCCATTATGTGATCTTTTTTAGGAGATGTTCTTTTTTTGGTTGTGGTATGGTGGGTATGCGTTCTTGAGATATGTGTTAATTCCTTTCCTCTTCCAATTCATTTCAATATTAAATTAATTAATAGATGTGTATTTTGGTTATAGGTCCTTCATTGTCATTTTTGTGTTCCTTCTTGTTGGTGGATCTAGTTATGAGTGTGTGTGACCTGGTTTTTAAGGTAGGTGGTTCCATCTCTAGCCTGTGTTGGATGAACCGTGTTGCTCCAATTTTATAAATATATTTATAAATAAATTTGTCATGATTTTTTGTGTGTTTAAATGAATTTGTGATAAAATATGGGTTTTTATCTGGATTTTTAGTGAAATCCAAAAAGGGATATAATCAAAGCATTGAAATGATTTATAAAATAAAGCACATGGGAAGCCTTGCATATATAGGTGGAAGGTTTAGCTTAGGTCTATCATCGATATTACTATTGGGAGGTTAGCTCAAGGGAATTTTACTTACTCCTTATGCCTATCATTGTAGGTATTTTTTCTTGAAATTATTAGTGGGTTAACTCATGGGGTGTTCCTTACCCCCCCTAAGCCTATGTTCTAGGGACTTGTTGTGAACTAGTCATTTTTGTGGTATGAGTAGTCTGATAGCCTAATCTTTTGAGTTACATGGTATAATTTACCTTTTCTTGGATTTTTACTATTTTGGATTTGATATTAATACTTGAATTTTGATAAATGATAATGGAAATTATTCATGAAATTGATATACTTTCATTTTTATATAATTGTTTCAAAAAGGGAAATGTTTACCATGCTTTGATAAAACTGCTTTATAGCTTATCATGCCATGTTTTATTTAAAATGAGAAAACCTTAGTTATTTGTATAGAAACTTGGTATGGAACACCTAGGTGGGGACCTATATAGCTTGTTAGCTCACACCCTACATACCTCTTTGGTAGTGCGTAGACCATTGTATGTCTTTCTATATAAGGAAAGGCAAGGCACATCATTGAGGTAGTGAGGTTTCTGGTCAGATGATTCTGGGTATCTGGTGGTGAGATGGTGGGGGTTTCCCATACTATCACATGTAGTATCAATTATAGTGTTTTTTCCTTTGATGCTTTGACTTGTACAAGGATATTTTAGCTTCTTCAAGTTATTTGGTTTCTACTAATTGTTTCAGTTATGACATACATATCTCTTCCACAATTGTCTCTTTTATCTATATATATGACATGTTGTTACTTCAGGTTGGGTAAAATTTTTCCCTCTGGTTTTTTTGTGATGCTCAGGTGATATAATCTTTCCTGTGGGGATCGGGAACTCCCTTTGAGTATGTGACGGATTAGGTTGGGTACCATTTTGAGAGGGTATTCAGGTTAGTTCATTACAGCTATCCATCTTAATAGAGTTCACTCAAGTTTCATTATTCTTCCACCTACTCTAAATATTATATTACCCTATTAACATAATAACATCCATATAATTAGTTTTAAAAAATGTTATTATGTTCATTTACCAATCATCAACTACCTCATTTCAATTTTTTGTAAAATTAAAACATCTCTTGTGCGTACGTGTGGACCACCACCTCCTTGAATAACATATTTAATTTTTCATCACTAACTCACATGGGTGTCTAAAGATGAACTAATGAATAAATTTGATACATATTACCTAATTATGATTCTATAAAGATAAATAATTATATATTTTTCTTTATTTTCATCAATTTAAAAATGAAAACGTCATTAGTATATATGTAAGAACAACCACATTCATGGATGATGTATTTCATTTTTCACCACTACCATACATGACTAGTTATAAAAATAAATCTAACAAATAAATTTGAAATTTATAACATAATTAAGGTTATTTAATGGTAATTTGGACATTATATTAATAATATTTACAATAAATTATCATCATAAAATTTAACTACTTAAATTAGGATACAAATAAAATTATGTTAATTTGATTTTTTTTGATAACCTATTAAAAAAACAAAATTTTGTGCTACTGGAATGATAAAGGATAAATATATGTAAAATTAAGGAGATGATTAAACTACTACATAACACCTTTGACCATGGTCAACATACTAAATAAGTTTTGGAAAAATTGACTGAATGGCCTTAAGTAGTCAACGTAAGAAAAAAACAATACAATAAATCAATGACATGTGATGCTAAATAATCCTTAAAAAATAAAATATATATGAAACATTTTCTTAATAAATCATTTAATAAATTTATTTTTAATATTTAGGATTCTATCATGCATCCAAAAAATCTGGAATCTAAGGTAAGAGTTCTTGGTCTCAATTTTGATTCCTTAAGACATGTTCATATTGCACACCATGTATTCCTTTATATTATGTATGAAATTAACTTTGACATATAGTTTCATGATTATATTTTTATTCATGGTAATTAAATTTAATTTTTTATTCCTAAATTTAATTCATTTTTTATCAAATTTACCAAAGTGGTAAGAGTTTTTCATCTCATATTTCCTTTTTTGGGAAATGTTTTGTATTATCCACCAATATTATTTTAGAAGGTTTATGTACTACCACTTGTAAATATTATACCATGATATATTATCTATTAATTGTATTTAAATATTCATTTCAATTTATTCCTTTTATAGATTTTGGTCTCAAAAGTTACTTATAATGTAAGGGTCTATTTTAAAATCTCACTTTTTATCAGGATTGTTTATGTTTCAATTTCAATTAGGAGAATTAAATGTTCGTACTCTCCAAAAACCTATATATTTTCTTTTTATTTGGTTATTTTTTGGGATTTCAAGTATTCATTACATTTTTACTCTCTTTATAACTCAAATCAATTTAAAAAACATTTATAATAAAATCATACCTTATTTCTTCCTTTAGTTAGGAATCCTACTCTTTTATATCTTTATACATAATTTCAATCCAATAATGTTATTTTCTATACATAAATGATTTCTTAAGGTCAATTTAAATTTATTTTTTCATTCCTTTAAAATCTTTAAAAGGAAACATTTTAACATTTTTTATACAAGTTGTTTTTGACTTTCTTTACAAAGGTGAGAAAATAATTCTTTTTAATGTATTTTGGATGAATAGATTTTCCAATGCTCATGAATATTATTAACTATTTATCTTAATTTACATATTTTTATAGTTTTCAAAATTAATATATATTTCCATTATTCTTGGAATTTTTATTTTCTATATTAAAATAAAAAGATATTATTTTCATAATTTTTTTTTGAAAAGGGGCTTCATTCAACTTATATATATTTTTATCTTCCACTCCACATTTTCTTACATAAGTATAGTTTATTTTGAATATTATTGTATTTTAAATTATTTTAAAAATATTTTTTTTATTTTTTTAACATTTAATCAAAACAATTTTGGAAGTGAATTTTAACTTTGGTTTTACAATAAGTTGCAAAAAATTTAAGGAAAAATATTTTTTGAGTTTTAATTATATTTTCCAAAAGACATTCCTTTACTAAAAAATATTCTTTCCAGATGAATTGATGGTCTCATTTCATACCCAAATGATTTTTGTTTTATACCTTAGTTCATGTTAAAGGATTATTATCAGTTCACTCACCTCCTTGTGATTATGTACTTTATACACTTTCATCTTCCATTTGAATTTATTTTTATTCTTCATGACCATGTTCTTTATTATCATGGATGTATTTTACATCGCTTCTACTGTTAACTTAGTTTTATACATTTTACTCTATATGGTTTGAATAATCTGCCATACATAAATTTCATTAGAGGGTGCTCATTAAGAAACATGGCTCGGTTATTGAATAGGAAAATATTGATAATTCATATATGTTTCTATTCTATACAGATGAGTATTGATTTATAAAGGTAGATTGATTGTGTACTAGGAAATATTTATTCTCTATTATCTCAATATGGATGATTATTGATTATTAAGGTCGGTTGTTCAAATATTTCATAGTATATTCATTCCTTTCCATATAATGAATTCATTGGACTTATTCAAGTGATGGTTGGGGCTCGAATGAAATAGGCCCTTGATGTATCAGATTGGTATCATGAGACAGAACAAAATGGGTATTGGTTCTTGTATGCTATCCCATATAATGATAATATCAAGGATGAGGCATTAAAGATATGATTAACATTGTCGAATGGTTGGGTCCAAGTCCTTGAATGGTAATATGTTCAAAATTATGGATTTCATCACTATGATGATGGTTATTGATGTTCATGTGATTATTTACTTTCATATTTTTTACATGGATATATTTCATGAAAAAATTATTTATTATATTTCACTTTTATTTTTCATTTACTATACTATATTACTAAAGTTATGTTTCTCTATTATAACTTTCAATATAAGTTGTATTTACTTATAGCTTGAGTTCAACCTTCTTATGTATCCATTTATTAGGTTATATTATTGATATGTATATAATAGTATCATGTGTGGTAAATTTTGTGTGAAATGTTTAATGATTAATGTGAATTAATATGTTCTTGGTATAATGGGAAAAATTACCATTGGATGATATTGATATTGGTTTTTCTAGTTAAAGGTTTATCCTAACTCTCAAAACCTCTTAACATAAAAGTTCTTGTGTATGTAATTGAATCAATGTTTTTATTGATATTTTCATTATGTATAGTTAAATTTGGTCTCTATTAGTCGGTATCTAAGCCAATTTGGAAAGAGTGTGCTTTAGCTCCAGATCAGGGTGTATGTGTCTAGAGAATCTCAATTGGTATAACAGTAGGGTTTAGATAAATTTAAAGGTTAGGATATTATCAGCTAAGGATATTTAACAGTTGTGGATACCAATATGGGTTGATATGTTTAAGGTTGATCATAAATTTAAATGTATAGATACCCCTTTTGAGGTATTATATGATTGTATTTTTATGTGATTAATGATATTTTGGGATATTTTTGGTGGTTCTTAAGAATAATATATAATTTTAGTATAGATTAACATTTGAGTTGGTATATGAATTGATAATTGTTAATTGAAAAAATGGGATAATAAGTATTTTGGAACATAAGGTGAGCAGTATGAATAACATTAGGGATAAAAGAGTAATTTTTTGTCAGGGTAATTTAGGATATTTTTGGGATTATATTTTTCCATTATTTTTAGGTATAGATTATATATTATTGAGGTTCAATATTTTTTTGAGATAAAAAATGTTTTGATTTTGAAAGAATATTTTATTAAATCTATCGGATTATTTGATTTTGAATATATTCATTCATACTTTGAAGATTTATGGAAATGATTTAAGTTGTAATTTGGGTGTTATTGTTAAGGTTTTGTATTTTAATATATTACTTTCTTTCATGAAGATTTATTCATATTGAGTATTATCTTAACTTGTCTTATCCATTTTAGTTTTATTAAATGGATTAATATAGGATAAATGTCTTATCATCCTTTATGGATCTTATAATCCATTAAAAGTTTATTTTCATGCTTCAGGAATGAAAAATTCATTATCATTATTAATCATTTATAATATGATATTATAAAGAGATAAAAAAACTAATTGAAACACAATAGAAGGATGAAATTATGTTTATATAATTGAAATAAATCAAGTAATTATATTTTATTATATTATTTATCTATTTTATAAAAGTACTCCTAGAACTAAATTAAATAAAAATTAATCAAGACTTATGTGAAAAATATCACTCAGCTTTTAATGTATGATTTTGGAAACTCATTCACAAGTATGGGTCTTATAATGATACATACATGGTTTTAGAAATATTTAACTAATAAATAATAAATTTATTAGTAAAAACATATAAGTTTCATATAATTATAAAATATACATATGAGACTTTGTATAAGTCAAGATATATCCATTTTGGTAATAATGAATTGAAATTAATATGTTGTGGTTTTTGTAAGTGTGTGATAATTAACAACCCAAGATTTCAATATGTAATTTTCCATTAGATAAACATTGCTTTAAATATCTTGTTTCACAAGAAACATATAACTAAAATGAGTAATGAAATATTATATAAACATTGTTAAAAACTTATAATATGAATAAAACCACTAGTTATAACACCCCGAGCTGAACCACTGGTCTAATCTAGAGGGTTACAAGACCTTAGGCATGCCTCCCTGTACACAAGAGGTTTCTGACATGAAGCAAGGGTCTAAGTCCATTAATAGAGAGACTATACTCTTAGTATCATGTTTTAACACAAATAAATAAATATAATAATAAATAATTTAATGATCATAGTATCATTAAGTATCTAAATAAAAGGTCATATATGTCATACAAGTAATAAAAAACTCCCAAAGTCTCAAGAAAAACTAGAGTGTAAAGCAAAATAGATAAATAAAAAAAACTATATTAATCCCCAAATTCTATCATGATCCTTCATCGAGCTCTATGATCCAAATCTCAACCATATTCTATGGGCCCCTTGTGCTTGTTCAGATCCATATGCATGAAATCTACAAGTGCATTAAAATGACTGAGTATGGAGTGAGTAAAAGACTCAGTAGGAAACCACCAATTAATCCTTAACCATGTTTGATCATGTATAATAGGTTTACTACATTATAATAGTAAATTTTTAACAATTATAAAAATATACAATCCAAAATCGAGTGATCATGTGTTATCTAACACACCACAGATCCTCTACCATACCTTCTTTGGATTCATTCCATAAGGGTAATGAGAATATTCCTAAAATAACAAAACTAAACTATAATCTAATGAATATGTCTCACAAAAAACTTTTAAAATATTGCATATATATATGAATCGGTTTACTATTCCTTAATTACAACAAATTTCTCATAAGTTAACTAGCTATTGAGTGTGTCCTCAACACGGTATGCTCCTTGCAAATCAATTAGGCATCGATTATCCCAATACTTAGGAAATGTGTGCATACCCAATATGGTGTTCCATGGTATTATAATATCTCCATCCTATTATCAGTTATATTATCTCTATAATCACAAGTCGAGAACACTTCCCCTCTAAGGGACAATCATGTCACAATGGTCCACCTATTCCGAGCACCAAGAATAATACCTCTAAAGGCAAGGTAACATACACAATAAGGTAGATTATACATGGAAATAATATCAAAAAGAGTTTAAGTAGTAAAAAAAAAACATGTGATCATAATCAAACATGGAAACAAGATTCACTAGAAATACTCATGGATTCAATATCACAACGGGCCTCATGGTCTACACACACCCACATGTGATCTCAATCAAGAATAATAATCATTTTTTCCAAAAAAAATTCAAGAAAACATGTATAAATGAGAGTACCAAAAAGTTATGGAACTACCTACCTCAAATTTAGTGTCAAAATCAAGGATAACCACTCTCTGGGGTTCAAAAGATGGAGTAAAAACCTCCAAAGCTAAGAAAATATCCTCCTAGTCATTATTGTCATAGTTTTTTACATTTCATCATTAAAGGTTAATAAAAAATATCTAAAACAAAATTTGACCATTTTATTTCCAAAATAAATAATATAAATAAATTGGTAAATGTTTCTAAATCTTGTATATTTCTCAAATTATCAATTTATTCCAATGATTGTGCTAATAATTTTCTTATCAAAGAATAATAATAAACCACATACAATAATATGTTCTCTCTCTAGAATAATACACATGTGATAATAATTTATTATTATTCTATGATATTCTAAGATAATAATTCTTATAATTACTTGATAATTTAGAATAATAATTCTTATCATTCCTTGATAATCCAGGATAATAATTCAATTATCATCCTTTGATAATCTAGGATAATAACTCAATTATCTTCCTTTGATAATTTCTATATTATCATTGTTTAGGAATTATCTATCCCCAAATTTATAGAAGTAATTAGAATAAATAAATTTTTAAAATAACATAATAATAATATCTGGAAATTCCCTCCTCTAAAGTGCAGCACCACTAGTAGAAGAGGGGGGAGAGAATTTTCTATGCTTGGAAACTAGAAGAAATGTTCTGTTAGATAAATTTGTACTTAATAGATTCCATGAAAATGAGTTGTTGGTTAGTTTGGATTACAAAGGATCCACCAAAAATATTCCCAAAGGTTTCAAATATTTTTAAGAAATAAGTGGCGTAGGAGCCATATAATTAAATCCACTATTTATATTTGAATATTATTTTTTCCCTCAATCATTTCTTTAAGGTGAAGCATTAAAATTTCCATAATTAATTTTAATTAAGGTAAAATGAATCAAAATAATTTATTCCAATGATAGTTTATATTTAAAACCACTAAAACATATCGTGAGATCATTTTGGAAGAAAATGAGGAATGTCTAGAAAAAGAAAGGGTAAAATTGTTACCCTTATGTATGGAGTATGAATTGTTTAAGGATAACATGATTTTTTTTCATTAAACAGTATTAGGTACTCATAAAAAGGGGTTATTATACCCTTACACAACCATGATTACCCTTACACAATGTTGGGTATTACCCTTATGCAAGTATATCACCATTACACAACGATGTGAATTACCCTCATGAAATACCCTTAAATGAGATAGTACCATTACACAACACCTGACTACCCTTACAAAAATTCCTTATCATGGTTGGGTACCCTTATACAGTGCTAGATTATCCTTATAAATCATTTTATGACCATTATATAACATGTATATTCGGGTCCTTCCTTTATTTTATTTTTCCTTAACCTTACACATCCCTGAATTACCCTTATGCAGTGCATGGTATCAGGATTTTACCCTTATTAAATCCATGGAAAGGCCCATATACCCTTACTCGAAGACATTAAAACCAATTTTACCCTTATAGGATTCCATAAAATCATGTATAAGGTTATTATTATTGAAATATTAATTTTTTATATAAAAATACTTATAAATTACAAATAAAATATGATTATATTATCATTTAAAAATTCATAATATTACAATTCTCCCCCTATAAATACTACCCATCACCAAGAAGTAACTATAGTGATCATGATTGAACAACTCAGTCCACTGAGAATGAACATCATACTATCAATACCATGTATCCTTCTAGATCCATCCATGTTACCACTGAATCTAGACAAGTGGTGCCATATTTTCTTAAAATACCTTCTCACCCTTGTCAATAACCCACACTAAATTATCCTCACATGATTCATCAGGATCTAGTTTAACATCCTTGTAGTCAATGACATGTGCAGGATTAGGAATTTACCACTAAATATTAGACACATGAAACACATTATGCATACCTCAGTTGCAATAAGGAAGGTCCAGATGGTACTCCATTATCCCAACCCATTTGATGATCATGAATGTAAAGACCTGGAAATTTCAAGGAATTTTTTTTTGTTAAATAATTTGGAATTTTAAGAGTCCGTGGCTTCTGACGACACTTGATTCTGAGGCCCGGTGTGCTCAGAATCAATTTTCAAAGTTTAGCTCGGGTACGTTCAGTAAACGAACGAGCATGTTTTTCTATCTTATGAACAGGTGCTTGGAATTGAAATCTGAGGGCACCGATGAATTCGAAACACTGGTAATTGCTTAAGGGGACCTTTACCATAGTTGCGTTTGTGCGGGAGGAGAAGTTAAAAATTGTGGATTAAATAAGAAGTGAATAAAAATGTGGAACAATTTTTATTCTATATCTAAGTGGTTATATCCTACATGGGGGAGTTGGGGTGGGCCCCTAACTACCCATGTGAGGATATTTGTGAGGTGGGGCCCACAAAATCGCCAACCCTTCACATTCCCTAAAACTCCTTAAACCTTCCCCTTTAAACTTGTTAACTCCTCTTTAATGGGGACTCTTCTTCTCCCTCTCTCACTCCATTGAAACTTTCCAACCTATCACTTAATTAATTAGACAACTCATGGTTTAATTAATTAAGTGAATTGGAATTTGAAATTTTGTAAATTTGAATGCATGGCATGATTTAATAAAATAAGGAGAAGCCTTATTTTATTTTTGGGGTTGGCTTGTTGTGTTGAGATTTTGGAGAGAGAGCTCTTGAGTTTCGAAGAACGCTTCATCTCCTTTGTTGAAGAACGCCAACTCTCCAACGAAGAACATCGACTCGGTGACCCCGGATTCTCTATCCCCTTATTCCTCCGTGACAAGGGAGGATACACCGATGCGGGATCTCACCAACAATTTCTCGCCTTATAATCTTCTCTCCGTGACAAAAGGGGAGACGCCGCATCCCCCTCAGGCGCACTCCGTCACCGCCTATGGAACCTCACTCCGTGACGCCGTCTTCCGCGACGCTCGACGTTCGATATCATTTTTTGAGGTAAGGGTGCATTTTGATTGGATCAACGTTGAATCTTCTTTTCTTTTTGTTTTTTTTTTCTATTTAACCGCCTGCTACCGAACTAATGCGGAGAGACCGGGCCAAACTAACACAGTCCGAAAACTCCTCCCTTTCTTAGTGATTGTTGGTGGTTCTTTGTGTTCTTCATGGGGATGAACAACAGATCGTTACAGGTTTGTTATACGACGCAACGATCCTAAAATTGAAGACTCAACATCACAGCTACCTAGCGGAGGTGCAACGATGATAGCGGGCGATGGATCAGACCAGAACAGGATGGACCATTCCTCGATCGTTCTTCGAGTGGGAATTCAAAACGTGTTTTTGGAGCCGATCGGAAGCCCGAAAACAATGGAATCGACTTTGGGACATCAGGGTGACCTAGAGTCTGAAGTTTCATGACAAACGAACCGTCAGAATGAAGAACGTGCATCAAGGGAGGCGCGATGGCCAAAGACGCCATTTCTAGAAAATTCCAGACTACACGACGTGTACTCCTGGAGAATACGCCGTGTAGTACGGGTATTCAGCGGCTAGGGATTCAGATGTCAGACGGCTAACACACGGCGTGTGACCTATGTCACACGGCATGTACTCGCCACACAGTAAGGAGGTGTTGGCTACGCGAGACTCAGTGTGTATTTTGGGAAATACACGGACACAGACAGAAATACACGGCCAAGAGGCACGACGTGTACTCCCCACACAGAATGATAGAAACAGCTTCGCGAGACTCGGTGTGTATTCCAGGGATACACAGACACGGTGCATAGTACACAGGCATGTACTCTACCACACGGCCAGACATGGCCAGTGGTATGGGCTAACCCGTGTACTAATTACATGGGTTGGAGAACACGGGTTGAGGCCGTGTACATGCACATGGCTAGCGTACACGGAGCCGACCCCAAATGTTTGGACACGGCGTGTAACCATACCACACACCGTGTACTTACTTTTCTACACAAACAACCCTTCGACACAGGCCGTTGCACACAGATAGTACCCGAGGTCTGACTACACGGTGTGTACCGTATACCAACACACCGTGTAATTTTTGGAAAAAGGATTGGTCGTCTTGTACATAGTATCTTGGATACATTTTGTTTGGATTATCCCCCTATGACATGGCGGACCTTCAAAATACATCAACTTGAGACTTCATGGTAGTTGATGTATCAACCCCTTGGCTCGAGGAGCGGACCCTCCCGGAATCGAGCGTGCTGTGTGCAGGAACCCTAGAGATGGCTGCGACTGCAACAATGATGATGAATATACTTAGATCCTACGTGGGTTCGGCAGTGAGGATGACTGTACTTGGATCCTCCATGGGTTCGGCAGTGATGATGACTGTACTTGGATCCTACCTGGGTTCGGTAGCGATGGTTACTGTACTTGGATCCTACGTGGGTTCGGTAGTGATGACTTCTGTACTTGGATCCTATGTGGGTTCGATAGAGGAGATGATTCAGAGGCTACATCTAATCATCTCCACCCCGCTTCATGAGTAGTATACCTGTGTGAGCTGAGTCTTGATCTTCAATCATTATCATCGATGTGATTGACTTCTTTCTTGTGTGGACTGGGTTGTGCTTTCCTGTGTGGAATAGGTTGTACTTGGGCTTGTGAGTTGGAGCCAAACTAGAATTGATGACTTAGGTATATGTATGGGCATATACTTAAGTAGAGTTGGTTGATATTTTGAGTTTGTATCTTTGCTTTGTGGATTATCCTTTGTGGATTCTGGGAGACCTTCGGGGGTCTCGGGGTCCCTACTGAGTGATTACTTTGTGTCAGCTCACCAGGTATACTGTTTGACCGTGGCACACCTATTTCTTTTCAGGATGTCCCCACGAAGGCAGCTAGCTAGGGTTCCGAGCTTTGTACGAGATGGCATCCCACCGAGCGACATGGCCTCGGTGTAGGGCCCCATTACAATGGAGGCACCAGAGGTACCTCTACCCGCTGGGCCACCGATACCACCATCCCCAACATCCACGCCGCCTGAGTGTGCTGCACGAGTTTCAGTGACAGAGGCCGCCTAGGTTCCACAGAGAGACGAACCCTCAGGCAGCCAAGGATTGGCTGGAGGCTATCATCCGAGTCTCTAGATTGATTGGGACACCAGCAGATCTTATGGTGATCCTTACGGCGAGTCTCCTACACGCATCAGCAGGTAGATGGTGGAGCCTGATTCTCCTGGTGCACGACGAGACATCTCTACTTTGGATGGACTTCGAGATCCGCTTCCGCTTTGTTCCGGCCATCCTCCATGTGGTGCGCATATAGAAGTTACTACAGATGCGGCTGGGCATCATGACAGTAGACCAGTACTCGGCGAGGTTTACCGACCTCTCGCGCTACTCCACGGACATGGTACGAGACCCATTCTTCCGAGCCCAGACCTTCGAGTAGGGACTGAGGCATGATATCAGGGCTTCAATGATCTCCCTCAGCATTCTGACGTAGGAAGGAGTACTGGAGCGAGCCCTTCTTGTGGAGAGCTTCCTTGCTGAGCCTATGCCAGTAGAAAGGCCTGCCACAGGGCGACACGTAGCGGAGTCTTCTGCAGCTGGCGGTAGGCAGATGTCTTAGAGGTCCAAGCGGACCAGGCCATCAGGTGGGCGGCCTCAGGATACTGGTTCGGAGGTGCGGGGCACACGCTGTAGAGCCAGTCATATGAGAGGCAGACAGTGCTATGCATGCAGCGGGCAAAGCCACATGGCTCGTGACTGCCCGACCCGCCATGCAGAGGAGCAACAGACAGTTGAGGGACCACCCAGGTAGAGGAAGAGGTTTGACCGTGGTAGTCCGCAGGGAGAAGGTGGACGAGGCAGAGGAGCTGGCCGAGCAGCAGATGGTGGACGGCGCTTCGAGGCTTTACCACCACCACCACCAGGAGAACCACCCCAACCATAGGGAGCTAGAAGACATGGGCAGGCTTAGCTCCAGGCAGTCGAGGCCTATGACCATGGCACACCTGAGATGATTCGAGGTACTATCTGTGTCTACTATACCCTTGATGCAGTTCTTATAGACACAGGAGCGAGTCATTCTTTTATTACCGCTGCCCTTGTTCGGAGCTCGGAGATTCTGACAGAGCCATTGGCTCAATCCTTATGGCTAGAGACTCCTACGGGAGTAGACTTGATGATTACACACTGGTGCTGGCAGTGTGAGCTTACTATAGGAGGCGAGAGATTTGACTAAGATCTTCTTGTAGCGGCGTCGAGGCCTTACGACGTCATCTTGGGCATGGATTGGTTATCTACAGTTCATGCTCAGATCGACTATATTTGGTGCAAAATGCGGTGTGTCTGCATAGATGGGAGCAGGTTCACCTTCACTGGCGAAAAGGGAGCCTTTGCAGTGCAGGATGGACTTACGCAGAGGAGAGGGAAACTGATCACACATCAGTTGGCTAGTCTCATCCTCAGAGCGGTTGATGTGAGGAGTCTGAGTTTTCCTGTTGTAGTGGAACAATATGCAGACATTTTTCTTGACGACGTTCCAGGACTACCTCCACACAGATAGGTAGATTTCTATATTGACCTGTACCCCGGGACAACCCTGATATCTACTCCAGCATATCGGATGGCTCCCACCGAGCTTCTTGAGCTGCGGGTACAGTTGGAGGATTTGTAGGGAAAGGGATTCATCCGACCCAGTGTTTCACCCTAGGATTCTCTAATTTTATTCGCCAAGAAGGTGGATGGGAGCTTACGACTATGTATCAACTACCGTCGCCTAGATCAGGTGACCGTAAAGAACAAGTATCCACTCATGAGGATTGAAGATCTCTTTGATCAGCTCAAGGGATCACAATGGCTCTCGAAGATAGACCTCAGGTCAGGCTATCATCAGCTCAGAGTTCGAGACGAGGATGTGCAGAAGACGACCTTCAGGTGTTGGTATGACCACTATGAGTTCTTGGTTATGCCTTTTGGCATAACCAACACTCCGGCAGTGTTCATGAGTCTGATGAACAGGATCTTCCAGCCTTACCTTGATCGATTTGTCATGGTCTTCATCGACGACATACTGATTTACTCGACTACTGAGGAGGAGCATGCCTACCACTTGCGGGTTGTACTGGACACACTCTGAGAGCACCAGCTTTATGGTAAGCTCTCGAAGTGTCAGTTCTGGATTTGAGAGGTCCACTTCTTAGGGAACGTCATCTGTGAGGTGGGAGTTGCGGTGGATCCTGTGAAGATCTAGGTAGTACTTTCTTGGGATCCACCTAGGAGTGTGATGGGGGTGCGGAGTTTCCTAGGTCTGGCTGGGTACTATCGGAGATTTGTGCCAGACTTCTCCAGAGTTGCAGCACCACTTTAATCTTTGACAAAGAAGGGGAAACCCTTCGTGTGGTCAGATAGATATCAGCAGAGCTTCCAGGAGCTAAGACAAAGATTGACTAGTGCACCCATATTAAGGCTACCGGAGGAGGGTGTAGGGTATGTTGTTTACTATGACGCATCAGGGACCAAACTTGGGTGTGTCCTGATGCAGGAGCGGGCAGTGATCGGTTATGGTTCACAACAGTTGAGGCAGCACGAGCAGAATTACGCTACCCATGAACTGGAGTTAGCAGCAGTGGTCTTCACCTTGAAGATGTGGCGACACTATCTGATGGGCGAGCGCTTTACAGACTACTCTGACCACCAGAGTCTCAGGTACATTTTCTCATAGAAGGACCTGAACCTGAGACAGTGGTGATGGCTTGAGTTCCTCCAGGACTATGACTTTGAGATAGTCTATACTCCTGGGAAGGGGAACATAGTAGCTGATGCTCTCAGCAGGAGATCGGGCATTCAACTACTTGGAGAGGCGACGGAGCAACTAGCCGCGTTGCAGATATCCTTCATGGATAGAGATGGAGCAGCCTTTCTACAGTCACTCACTGTCACTCCTCCACTACTTCAGTGGGTCAGAGAGGCACAGAGTGGGGACATTGACTGTGTGACGCGATGTGCACAAATATCCACAGGACAGGCACCTGATGGATTTTCTGTAGGAGGAGAGCACATCATCCTCTTCAGAGGACGTACCATGGTACTAGTTGCATTACATGAGGAGGTGCTGAGGGAGTTTCACACTTCCACTTTGGCAGTACATCCAGGAGTAGCGAAGATGTACCAGGATCTCAGACAACAACACTGGTGGCAGGGTATGAAGAAGGCTGTGGCAGAGTTCGTTTCACTATGCCTCACCTGCCAGCAGGTGAAGGCAGAGCACCAGGTTCTGGTAGGCTTGGTGCAGCCCTTAGAGGCCCCGGAGTGGAAGTGGGATGGGATATCTATGGATTTTGTGACGGGGCTTCCACGTACTTCCAGAGGACACGACTCCATATGGGTGATTTTCGACTGACTCACCAAGTCGGCCCACTTTTTACCTATCAGAGAGAAGGGCTCAGTGGATAGCTTGAGACGCCTCTACGTTCAAGAGATTGTATGACTTCATGGTGTGTCATCGTCTATCGTCTCCGATCGAGATACTCTCTTTACTTCCCAGCTTTGGAAGGGGTTGCATGAGGCATTCGGGACGCAGCTATGCCTGAGAACCGCCTTTCATCCTTAGACGGATGGCCAGACGGAGAGGACCATTCAGACACTCGAGGACATGCTCTGTGCATGTGTCCTTGACTTTGGTCACAGCTGGGAGGATCACCTACCCTTGGTGGAGTTTGCGTACAACTACAGCTACCACTCCACCATCGAGATGGCACCATACGGGGTATTGTATGGCCGACCATGCAGATCACCTCTGTGATGGACTGACCCTGGGGAGTCAGCACTTGTAGGACCAGAGATGGTCCAGGCTATGATGGAGAAGGTGCAGATCATCCAGGAGCGGATGAGGACTGCATAGAGAAGACAGAAGTCCTATGCTGATAGGAGGCGAAGACCACTAGAGTTCGAGGATGGCGACCACGTTTTCTTACGGGTCTCACCTCGATGTGGATTGAGGAGATATGTCCGGGGTGGAAAGTTATCTCCGTGCTTCATCAGACCATTCCAGGTCCTCAGCAGGGTAGGCGAGGTGTCTTACCGCCTAGCCCTTCCACCTCAGTTGCATCGGGTGCACGACGTCTTTCACGTATCTCAGCTGAGGAGATACGCGCATAACCTGACGCATATCATTGATCACGGGGATCTAGACATCGATGACGGGGCGACTTTTGCGGAGGTCCTGGTGGAGATCGAGGATCGACAAGAGTGGGTCCTACATGGATGGTCGATTCCTCTGGTGCGCATTCGTTGGCAGCACGAGAACCTCCAGGAGAGCACATGGGAGTGAGAGGCTTAGATGCGTGCACAATAACCTCATTTGTTTCCCTAGTTTATGATGTAGCTTTAAGGGGGCGTAAATCCCTGAGGTGGGAGTAATGTAAAGACCCAGAAATTTCAAGGATTTTTTTTCTTAAATACTTTGAAATTTTACGAGTCCGTGGATTCTGACGGCACTTGATTCTGAGGCCCGGTGTGCTCAGAATCAATTTTCGAAGTTTATCTTGGGTACGTTTAGTAAAAGAATGAGTGGGGTTTTATATCTTTTGAACTAGTGCTCGAAATTGAAATCTGAGGGCACCGATGAATTCAAAACACTGGTAATTGCTTAAGGGGACCTTTACCGTAGTTGTGTTTGTGCAGGAGGAGAAGTTAAAAATTGTGGATTAAATAAGAAGTGAATAAAAATGTGTAACAATTTTTATTCTATATCAAAGTGGTTATATCCTACATGGGGGAGTTGGGGTGGGCCCCTAACTACCCATGTGAGGATATTTGTGAGGTGGGGCCCACACGATCCCCAACCCTTCACATTCCCTAAAACTCTTTAAACCTTCCCCTTTAAACTTGTTAACTACTCTTTAATGTGGAATATTCCTCTCCCTCTCTCACTCCATTAAAACTTTCCAACCTATCACTTAATTAATTAGACAACTAATGGTTCAATTAATTAAGTGAATTGGAATTTGAAATTTTTTAAATTTGAATGCATGGCATGATTTAATAAAATAAGGATAAGCCTTATTTTATTTTTGGGGTTGGATTGTTGTGTTGAGATTTTGGGGAGAGAGCTCTTGAGTTTAGAAGAACGTTTCATCTCCTTTGTTGAATAACGCCAACTCTCCGACGAAGAACATCGACTCGGTGACCCCGGATTCTCTATGCCCTTCTTCCTCCACGACAAGGGAGGAGACACCAACGTAGGATCTCTCCAACGATGTCTCGCCTTATAATCTTCTCTCTGTGACAAAAGGGGAGACGCCGCATCCCCCTTGGGCGCACTCCATCGTCACTTACGGAACCTCACTCCGCGACACCATCTTCCACGACGCCCGACATTCGATATCATTTGTTTAGGTAGGGGTGCATTTTGATTGGATCAATGTTGAATCTTATTTTATTTTTGTTTTGTTTCTATTTAACCGCCTGCTACAGAACTAATGCGGAGAGATCGGGCCAAAATAACACGGTCCGAATCCTCCACCCTTTCTTTGTGATTATTGGTGGTTCTTCATGTTCTTCATTGGGACGAACAATGGACCGTTACAGGTTCGTTATGCGACACAACGATCCTAAAATTGAAGACTCAACATCACAGTGACCTAGCGGAGGTACGACGACGATAGCGGGTGAAGGATCGGACCAGAACGGGATGGACCATTCCTCGACCGTTCTTCGAGTGGGAATTCAAAACGTGTTTTTGGAGCCGATCAGAAGCCCGAAAACACCGAAATCGACTTCGGGACATCGGGGTGACCTAGAGTCTGAAGTTTCGTGATGAATGAACCATCAGAATGATAAACACGCATCTAAGGGAGGCGCACTGGCCAGAGGCGTCATTTCTGGAAAATTCCAGACTACACGGCGTGTACTCCTGGAGAACACGTCGTGTAGTACGAGTATTCAGTGGCTAGTGATTTGGACATCAGATGGCTAACACATGGCATGTGACCTATGTCACATGGCGTGTACTCACCACACAGCAAGGAGGTGGCGGCTACGCGAGACTCAGTGTGTATTTTGGGAAATACATGGACACATACAGAAATATATGCCCAAGAGGCACGACATGTACTCTCCACGCAAAATGGAAAAAATAGATTCGTGAGACTCAAAGTGTATTCCGGGGATACACGAACATGGTGTGGAGTACATGGGCATGTACTCTACCATACGGCCAGACATGGCCAGTGGTACGGGCTAACCCGTGTACCAATTACACGGGTTGGAGAACACAGGTTGAGGCTGTGTACGGGCACATGGTCAGTGTACACGGAGCCAACCCCAGATGTTTGGACACGGCGTGTAACCATACCACACGTCGTGTACTTACTTTTCTACACGAATAGCCCTTCGATACGGGCCGTTGCACGCAGATAGTACCTGAGGTCTGACTACACGACGTGTACCGTATACCAACATGCCATGTACTTTTTGGAAAAAGGTTTGGTCATCTTGTACACAGTATCCTAGATATGTTTTGTTTGGATTATCCCCCTATGACATGGCGGACCTTTGGAATACATCAACTTGAGACTTCGTGGTAGTTGATGTATCAACCCCTTGGCTCGAGGAGCAGACCCTCCCGGAATCGAGCGTGCTGTGTGCAGGAACCCTAGAGCTGGCGGCGACTGCGATGACGATGATGAATGTACTTAGATCCTACGTGGGTTCGGCAGTGAGGATGACTGTACTTGGATCCTCCGTGGGTTCGGCAGCGATGACGACTGTACTTGGATCTTACGTGGGTTCGGCAGCGATGGTTACTGTACTTGGATCCTACGTGGGTTCGGCAGCGACGACTTCTGTACTTGGATCCTATGTGGGTTAGGCAGAGGAGATGATTCAGAGGCTACATCTAATCATCTCCACCCCGCTTCGTGAGTAGTATACCTGTGTGAGCTGAGTCTTGATCTTCAATCATTATCATCAATGTGATTGACTTCTTTCCTGTGTGAACTGGGTTGTGCTTTCCTGTGTGGAATGGGTTGTACTTGGGCTTATGAGTTGGATCCAAACTAGAATTGATGACTTAGGTATATGTATGGGCATATACCTAAGTAGAGTTGGTTGATATTTTGAGTTTTTATCTTTCCTTTGTGGATTATCCTTTTTGGATTCTGGGAGACCTTCAGGGGTCTCGGGGTCCCTACTGAGTATCATATACTCACCCCTGCATGGGCTATGCTCGCACTACGTTGTGTTGGATGCAAACGTCAGATATCACTAATCGAGGTGGAGTCTTGTAGAGCGGGACGGTACCTGGAGGTGGACCACTTGGCGGGACGTACACGGAGCGGACGACCGGACCCGAGGAGCTGAGGAGACCATTTGTACCCACCCTTCAGGTGGGATATCCAGAGGACGACTTAGTGGTTGCTGGTTTACTTTACTGCAGCCGTTCTTTCTTTACTGTTGTACTGTACTTTCAGTTGGGTTTGTATTCTGGGCCATTTACTTTCCATCACTTACTTTTGTACTCATTTTACTTAGTGTTTACTTCAGATTGCGTACTCTGTTGTGTTTGTTTACTTATATAAAGGCAATGCATTCCCTTTTATCGGGATTTACGCCTTTGGTGCTAGTTGCTAGCCCCTGGCCTATGGAAGGCAGGCTTGGGGTAGTCACAGCACGGGCCCCGAGGATGGGTCGTGACAATGAAGGGTCTAAATTACATAGGGATAAATGTCATTTCTTTCTAAAATGTAGATGAACTAACATAGGAATCACTCTCAAGAAAATATAATCCTCTATAGTGAACTCCAAAGATCTCCTCCTATGGTTAGAATAGGATTTTTTTTAATTATCTATGTGGTGACCAACCTTTTATGAATTAGTTTCACACTCCCTGAGGTCTCCTAAACAAATCAAGTACCCATAACCACTAACTCAGGCCAATAAAGTGGTGAATGAAATGGCCTCCCATAAAGATCCTGGTAATGTGAACTATAAATCAAAGACTAGTAATTATTATTTTATGTTAACTCAACTAAGGTTGGGTGATCATCCCAAGATTCATTATAGTATAGAATGCAAACTTCAAACATGTCCTCTATTGTGCATATAGTCTGTTCGAATTGTATTTCTGTCTGGGATGTGTGTCCCAATCAGATATAATGCTCAAGGTAACTCCATTAAAATTTATGATCTCATGTACAAATATCTTTCACAACTCATTTATTGAGTGTGTCTCTTAGATTGATAAAAAGTGAGCAACATTTGTTAACCAATCGACAATCACCCATATAGTGTTAATATTTCTAGGTGTCCTTGGTAACCCTATCACTAAATTGATCATGACATCCTCCCACTTAAATATGGGAACTGAACATGGCTGAAGAAAACTACCTGGATGTTGGTGCTCATACATTACCCTTGGTTATGTAAGGCATCATGACACAAACAATACAATATCCATCTTCATACCTGGACTCCATAACTATCACCTTAAGTCCTGGTACATCTTTGTATCACCATGATTTACCACCCATATAGACATATTAAATTCCATCATTATATCATCCCTAATGGAAACAAGAACTACTATTCTCTCATTCATAGGGATCACATTTTCATTTTCCAATGATCGCCTAGGTATCAAGTCACCTCTAGATAGTTGTTCCCACATCACATCACACTTTGTGCCTATCTCCTATCCAAACATTACACGATATACTAGAGATGATGTGAAAACCATGGGGGAATAAATCATCAATCCATAATCCTCATAATCATCCATACTCCACTCAAACTAAAAGTCCATCAAGTTTTGATGCCCCTCTAAAAGCTGCTCACCGGCCTCTTACTCAACATCCATCTTACAAATAAGAGAATATTAAATGAAGTAACCTTTCCCTAGTGAATAATATATCTCAAATTCAAATGTCTAGAGATACTCTACCCAGTTCCTCTACATTAGGTTTATGTCCCATCATGTGAATCTATAATAGAGGCTCTTGTGCTCAGTGTAGACTGCAAATATCTCACCAAAGAGATGGTGTCACTAACAATATAGAGCATGGACCACAGATTCCAACTCCAAGTCGTGAGTAGGGTGTTTCTTCTCATGGGGTCACAATTTATATGACTCATAAGCCACTACCATCTACCTATAAATAAAAAATTATATTATTACAACACCAGATTCATTATAGTGTACATCATATCCAACCCTTGGCTCAGGAGGTGTCAACACTTGAGCTATATTCAACCTCCTCTTAAGCTTAAAAAATGCCTCTTCACACTGATCTGACCACTGCAACATTGATCCCTTATTCGTTTAGGAATACATGGGTGATGATAATCAAGATGAGTCCAGGTTAAAATATAGGTAATATCCTACTAAGTCTAGAGATATTATTTTCACGAACACATTATGGGGATATTTCCAGGACATCACTGCCTCTACTTTCTTTGAGTCCATTGATATACTTGACTCAAAAATCACATTACCCAAAAACATTATCCCTTGAATCCAAAAATTACACTTCAATAGATTGGGATAAAGTCAATCTACTAAAAGAGTTCACTGAACTATCTTAAGATGTCTAGAATATTGCTCTAGTGTCGATGAGTAGACGAGGATGTTAATGAAGAACATCATGAAGAATGAGTCTAGGTAAGGGATAAATATCTAGTCCACGGGGTCTATAAACACTTCCAATGGGTTCATTTATTTTAATGAAAAATAAAAGTACTTATAAAACCCATAAATTCTCTAAAAATCCATCTTTGTGGTATCCTCTTCTTTAACCCACAACTAGTGATAGCCCAATCAAAGATCAGTCATTGAGAACCATAGGGATCCCTGTAACTGGTTGAAAAAATCATTAATCATGTGAAAATGATTTTTTTTCACCGTTACGTATTTATCTTCTTGTAATAAATATATAGTTGAATACTACCATCATCCTTCTTAGAGAACAACATAGGTGCTCCACATGGTGAAGTAATCAGCCTAATAAATCTCTTCCACTCCATCATTAAGTTCCACCTAGAGTTCATTTAACTCAGCTAGCGCCATATGATACAAGGGCATAAAAAAAGTGTTATACACCCAACATGATATTTATCACAAATCTATCTCCTCTCTATGGAGTAATTCCTAAGAAATTATCTGTAAATACATCCTAATAGAGATCCATGAATAGAAGAAAAGTTGAGGGGGTTTTCATAGATCCTACTAAAATATCCAAGCATGCTATCATCTATGTGACCATCCCAAGATAACTCAAGTCTATATCACCTGTACATTCTCCCAATTCCCATTATCTATTCATCAAGAACCTCTATTCCTTTTGCTAAAAAATGACACAAATATCTGATAGAAATCAATGTGATCTTGGAAGATGGTCATCTAATTCATACCAAGAATCACATTGAAGTTCATCATATTCATAATCATGAAGTCCCATAGATTTCCATAACTAGTTATGACTATAGTGTTGGCTTCAGGCATCAAGGAAAAACCTAAGTGGGGATATATCCAAAAAGTTTATGTCAATTGGATGGATTATTCACAAAATTTTACAAGATGTAAATGTCATGAAAAACAATTTTTTTTCACTCAATATTAATATAAGAGAACCCCAAACTCAGATAGGATCTTTTCATGATAAATTTATTATTAATTTAATTTAGATATGAAAAAATGTTACATCATCTTAGTAACTTTTGTGAATGATTATGTTGATTGTCTAAAACCCTTTTGGATTACGTTCATTTCATAGGGAGGATCTATGTGTAGAATCCCTCTAAAATGATCCAAATGCAATCCTTTGATCTCGAAATGATGTTCGTTGATTGTTGGGTTCTAACATAGTGTATTTATCATATTTAATTTTTCAACATGATCGCTAAAAGGTCCATCATGCTTGATGAAGTTCTTCTCATTCCTGAGAGGAGGAGAGAAGGAGAAGCATGAGAGAGAAGCTGATTGTGTTCAATGATTCACAATACACGATTCTTGATTAACCCTACACAATAGAAATAACCATCTATTTTTAGAGACAAGGTTTAGGTTAAAATATTATTTAATTGTATATCATCACTTAAATAATATAATAATTTCTATCAAACCCCATTCCATATATTATTATTATTATTATTATTATTATTATTATTATTATTATTATATGGTGTGTACTAACTCCTAAAATGATAAATATAATTTTACTTTCTTTTAATTTATTATTTATCACTAGACATGATCGTGGTCTAATCAAACTCCTCAAAATTTATTGAATACCCAAATAAATATTTAATTCATAAATAAATACTTTATCTACAAACTAGTGAATAAATAATTATTAAATATTTAGTAAATATTTGAGATCAATAAAATTATTCAGATATATTGAGATTAAATTTATTCCAATAATTATATTCAAATATAATTTAATCAAGATTAATGGAAAAACTAAGTGTGTGACCCTCTAGGATCTGTTATCATTGGTATTAGGTGGTATTTTATAAAGTAAACAATAATTGTCTAGAAATGGGTCATGGAACCCAAGAGAAATATCTTAATATTGAAACATCAAAAACCATGTATGAACATTTACTATGTAATATAATCCTTTTTTCTCAATATTTGATCAAGAAATTTTCCCATCCTTATCATCAACCTATATGCTTGATATGTATTTCTTAGACTATCTAAAATAAAAAAAATCATCAAACTATGAAAATGAAATTTAAGTTGAATATTTTATTCTAATAAAAGGTCTGAGATGTGAAATTCAATAAATATGGAAGGGATAAATCCTTCCTTGATTTATCCATTAATAACATGTCATCCACGAGGCACCCAATGTATCCAACTTTTCTCTGAATGGTATCATCATGTTTTTAAAAATAAATCTAAGCGTGTGAGTCTTAACATGCATTAATAATAATCTTAAAGTATATGGATCATTACACATGCTCACATATTGGAATATATGATGACACCAAAGACATACAAAATTCATATTGGTGAGTATGTTCTCATAATCTTCCATCTTGGAGATTACTAACTGAGAACATCATAAGATGAAGTATCATCCTCTTACAATTACTCTTACCTAATATTATAAATACTATGTACCCAATAATTGAATGTTATCCAAAAAAATAACTATATTTAAGAATATCATCATGAAATTTAAAGGTTTCCATCATAGCAGGGAACTGTTATAACCTTATCAATGCGATAGATATTCTAGGACATTATTAAATCAATGTCATGTATAACAATTAACAATATATTATAAAAATATATTATAAATATTCAAATATTAGAATATTATTGTAATCTAAAGTAAAAATAGTTTGATATACATCACCAAATCAAACATATTTCCACTTTTACTAGAGACAAATACCTATGATATTCAGTTTCCTATACCTCACATGATGATCGTGTTTCTATTGATTAATGGATTTAGTAATGGGGTCTATCGCATTGTCTTCCACATATATTTTTCTCACTAAAACTTCACATCATTGAGAAAAATACCCTAATAGATGATACACTCAAAATATTTTCTTTATCTACTGATGTGACCCTAGATCATTTGCAAGATCCACCACTGGAGCATTATCACAATAAAGTGTTATAGGATCTTTACTACTAGGTACCTTATCAATATCTAGGATGAATTTTTATATCCAACCTACTTATTTATCAACCTTATAAGTCATAATATACTCACAATCACCTATATAATTTGTGAAAATAGCTTTCTTTGTGCTCTTCCTGCTCACTACACCTCTATTTAAAGTGAAGATTTATCCCATATATGATTTCATATTTAATTGATCTGTTTGAAAACTATCATCTTTATATACTATAATGACTAGTTTCTCATCTCCTTCATATACTAGGAACATATTATTAGTATTCCTCATATACTTATGGATGGTATTCACTTCCATACAATAGTGTTAACCTGGGTCATCTTGATATCTACCCACCATAATTAAGGAATATGATACATCTAGAATTGTACATAGAATAACATACATGACATACCCAATCACAGGCATTTATGGAATCATTGCATTAAATTTTATTTCCACATGGGTCTGAGGAAACATTTTCCTAGAAAGATGAATTCCATGTGACATTGGAAAAAATCCCCTCTTTGATTGTCTCATACTAAATCTATTCAGTGTATTATCAATATATATACCTTGACATAGGTTTAGTAGCCTTTTAGATCTATCATGATGGATCTTGATTCTAAAAATATATGATCATTTTACTAATTCCTTCATATTGAATCATTTATTCAGCTGGGATTTAACAGACTATAAAATCAGTATTTCATTTCTAATAAGCAACATGTCACCAAAATATACTTTAAAAAAAATGAATTTACTCCCACTAATTTTCTTATAGACATAAGGCTCACATTAATTCTTTAAGAAACCAAATTCCTTCATGGATTCATCAAACAAAATTTTCCATGAACTGGATGATTACTTTAATTCATAAATGGATCTTTTAAATTTTTATACACTGTTGGCATCATTTGGAGTCACAAACTCCTTGGGTTGTGTCATATAGACATCTTCCAAATAGTTACCATTAATGAAGGATATTTTGAAATCCATTTTAAAAATATTGTAGTCATGAAAAGACACAAATAAATGTATAATTATTCTAGAATTTATCATTAGAGCTGGTGAAATGATTCATCATAGTATATTCATTGACGTTGTTTGAACCCTTTTGTAACCATACATTCCTTACAGGTACTAAATTGCCCAAATATTTTTAGTTTCTTCTTAAATACCCATTCATAATAAAATTAAATCATATTCACTAGAGGATCTGCCAAAATATAAACTTTGTTTTGGTATATGGAATCCATATCAAAACTAATGGCTACATTCCACTTGGAAACATTTGTGCCACTTATTGCTTTCTTATAGGTTAGAGGATTAATGTTATAAACTAACAATGAGTCACCATCCTTTATGACCTGAAAACCATACCATTCTAGTTCTCTATCTTCACTTTTACTCTTACACAGTATTTGTGTCTCTAAAACATTTTCTTCTCCCACAGGGTTTTTTGGAATTTCTTCTTATGCCAACTCTCATGTATCTTGATCCTAGACTTTATCAAATTCTATCTCTCTCACATTATTTCTTTTAGATATATTATCTTTGTAAAGGAATGTGGGATGTCTGTCAACCATAAATTTTTTATATCAAATATGTTTTTGGCAGTATCCTCTTGTTTCCTTGGGGATATCCTATAAAGATGCACTTTGTACCTTGAGCTCCAAGTTTATTACTTAAAGTGGCCTTAACAAAAACTTCGCATCCCCACACATGAAATTATGTCAACAAGAGTTTCTTTCCAATAAAACATTGGTATGTAATGGAATCTAATGCTAGAGTTGAAACTCATTTTATTATATATTATATTTTCTATAACGAGTATCCCTAAAAGGATAATGGAAGAATTGCATAACTCATCATTGATCTGACTATGTCTAACAATGTGTGATTCTTTCTTTCCCTTACACCATTCTATTAAGGTGTATAAGGAGGAGTGAGTTGAGATAGGATCCCAAACTCCAGTAAATAATCAATGAATCCTTAATTAAGATATTTTCCACCATGTTCTGAGTATATTTTCTTAATCTTCTTAACAAGTCGGTTCTTAACTACATTATTGTATTCTTTGAATCCTTCAAAGGAATCTAACTTATACCTCATAAAGTAGATATATCCATATCAATAAAAAAAATTATTAAAAGTTATGTGGTATGATTACCTATCCCTTGATTCAATTGGAAATTGTCCACAAACATCTGTATGAACTAATTCATGAAGATCCTTGGTCCTTTAAAAATTTCCACTAAATGGGTCTTTGGTTATTTTTCCTTATAAACATGCATCAAATGCACTAAGCGGTATCTGTTCAAATAAATCTAAATATCCATATTTGGGAAATTTATTCAAACTCTTTTTGTATACAAGACCTATAAATTGATTCCATAGTTGGGTGTGCTATGAGTCATCTAATACAATTTCATTAACAATTACCATCACTTGGTCCATGTAATCTAACACATAATTACCATTATTTAGATACGTATTATGATAAAAAAATGTAATATTTACAAAATAAGAAACATTTATTCCTAAACTTGAAAATAAATCCAAATGTATCATGTTTGGATATAGAATTTTTTTTTGAAATGGATGTAACCTAATAAAAAATTAAAAAAACCAAGATCATTCCCATTAATAATTAGAAGTGTTGGTCCCTAAAATCCATAGTAGTAAGTTTGGATTTGTTGGATACTCTTATATATACATCCCCTCATTAAATATTTCAGAGTATACTTAGTTCCAATATTTGAATTCATATTTTATCACCACAATATATATCTAATACCCAATTTTTAAAAATAGATAAATTGTACTCGATAACAAACACACCAGAAGCTTCCCCATTCTTCTTTGTCGGGGTACATTTTTTCTTATACTTTACCTTCATCCCATATGTGAAACATGCATTGTCTGGTTCCATTTATTTACCCTTTATATTTATCTTCTTATAACACTAATACAAAACACGCCTTTAAAAATGCTATAATAGGCCTTTATCAGTGCTATAAAATCACTGACTACCTCAATGTGGTAAAAAGGCAAATGATTTTATCAGTGCTAGAAAAGTACTGATAAAGGGTAACTTTATCAACACAAATAAAAGTGCTAATAAATAAAACTTTTATCATATATTTTAAAATATCTGATAAAAGACACTATTTATTAGCACTTTTATTTAGATATAATAAATACACCTTTTGTCATCACTTTTAGAAGCACTAAAAAAGATTCCTTTATCGGCACTTTAAAAAATGTTGATAAAAATATGTTTTATCAACACTGATAAATTTATTGACACTTTAAAAGGTGATAATAAAATATTTCTTTATTGGTTCTTATATAAGCACTAATAAAGTCTATCTTTATCAGTGCATTTAGTAGCACTAATAAAGGTGAAACCTATAATGTGATACTATAGAACACTACATCACTGGAAACAGGTGCAGTGTGTTGTAACAACACACAAAATCACCAGAAATAGCAATAGAAATTACCAAAATAAGATAAAAATATTTAATTTAAATGAAATAAATTTAATTGCACAAATACAAGAAAAAAACTATTATAGAGTATATCAGCTGTTTTTTTACTAAAATTAATGTAAATTTTGAATAAAAAGGAACAATTTGAGTCATATTGGTCACATTGTGAGTTTAATTGAGGTGTGACTAATTCCTACACTTCAAAAATGACTTATGGATTGTTTTCATAAAGTACCAAAACAATCTGAATGTGTTTTCTCGATTTTGAGTATTTCGATTGTTTTTTTAAATAAAATTAAGGCCGGTTTTGAATAAAAAGATACACATGGAGTTATACCGGTCACACCATGTGTCAGATTGAGGTGTAGATAATTCTTACACGTCCCAAATTACATATGGAACATTTTGATAAAGTAATACTACAATCCAAATATTTTTTCTAAGTTTTGAGTATGTCAGTTATTTTTTTCACTAAAATTAATGTCAATTTTGAATAAAAAGATGAACTTGGAGTCATACCAGTCACACCATGCATCGGATTGAGTTGAAAATTATTTCTACATGTCATAAATTACTCATGTATCATTTTAGAAAAGTATCAAAACAATCAAAATGTGTTTCCTTGGTTTTGAGTATGCCACTTGTGTTTTTACAAAAAATGCCATTTTAAACTAGAAACGTGCACATTGAGCCATACAGGTGGAATTGTGTGTGGGTTTTACATGAGACTTATTCATAAATGTCACAAATTAATTATGAATCATTGTCCCAAATAATCAATACAATATAAGAACATTTTCTCAATTTTCAGTGATTGATTTTTTTTATAAAAATGTCAATTTTAAACTGACTGAAAATTAATTTTTTTATTATTGTAAACCCCCTTTTAAAGGTTGAGGGGGAACCCAACATGGAATCCATGACTTAGAAAATAATAAATACTCCGCATTCATTTATAAAAAATAACTCATACAAAAATACAAAGTAAGGCCCCTACCCAGCATGAAAACCATTAAAACCAGTTTCCACCTTCGCATCGCAGCTCATCAAGCTATCCCGTGCAAAAATGCACAAGCCTAGAACCAATGGATATTCCATACCATCTCAAACATCTAAATCTGAAAAGTGATTCCAGGTGAAAAATCACTACTCAGAACCTCCTATGGAGTACCCCCTTGCAGTTGAACTTCCTGCAAATTCCCTTAAACACAAACCACACTGCCATAATGCAAACAAGATAATGAACTGAATTCATGAATGCAATTACAACAACAAAAAACCTTCACAGAACTAGTTGTCTGGAAAATGCCACAGATCCAGAAATATTTCACCAAAGCACCTTCATTTTATACTCACCATAGTAAATCCTCCAAAACCAAATCATCACCCACAACATAGCAAAGGAAAAATTACAGATTCACCCACAACCAACAAAAGATTCATCCAAAACCAATTGCGAACATAGAAATCCAAGAAGACCAAGAATATCATAGTAAAAATAGTAGAAAAACAGAAGATTGAATCCAAATCCATAACAAGAATCAAAAATCCAAAATCAAGGAACAAAGAATCATTACCAAAAAAGTAGCAAAACGAACTCACACTAGAATAAAGGCCCCACCGCAAGCCAGAACCACTCCTATCATCGCCTTCAATACTACACTCAAGACCATATAAAAATTCCCAACCGCTTTCAAATTATATGAAGAAATGTGGCTACAACCCTCAGACCACAGTATTTGGTACTCAACTCCTGGATCTTCACTGCACTATCATGGGAAACCCTATCCAATTCGGAGGATAAGTCATGAAGACAGACAATAATGATGAAAAATACCATTGGTCGAGCCCACAAAGTCGTGACGCCTCTGATGAATGAGGACCCACACACCATGAGCGCTAAGAGAAGATATTTTTATAGAGAATTCTCTGCTAACCTATGATGGTGAAGAGTAAGGCAGAGAAAGGTGGGAAAAATCTAGCGAGGAGATCCCTTTATGAGCACATCTTCTGACCTTGTTAATTTTAAACTTATAATAGACACTTGGAGTCATACTGGTCACACTCTATATTGTATTGAGGTATGGATAATTACTACACTTCACAAATGAATTATAGATTGTTTTCCTAAAGTATTAAAATAATATGAATGTGTTTTCTTGGTTTTGATTATTTTAGTTGTTTTTTCACTGAAATTATTTCCAATTTTGAATACAAAGACACACTAAGAGTCATACCAGTCACACCATGCATTGGATTGAGCTGCGGATGATTCCTACACATCCAAAATGACTTATTTATTATTTTTATAATTTATAAGAATAATAATAATTCATTTCATTGGTTTTGAGTACACCACTTGTGTTTTTTACTAAAATTTCATTTTAAACTAGAAACATGCACTTTGAGCCACACAGGTGGCATCGTGTGTGGGTTTGACATGAGAATGATTCATACACATAACAAATGAATTATGAATCATTATCCTAATTTATTGAGGCAATCCAATCATTTTTTTCTCAATTTTTCATTGAGTGACACTTTTGTATTAAAATATCAATTTTAAACTCCTAATGGACACTTTGACACCAACCCAACTGGATGAACATTATATTTAAATGTATGTTTTCCTCCAATAGTTCTTTAATACACCTACATGATTCTGTGGTTTATTACACATGCATTTATTCAAACTTTTAATTTTTATTATATACTTGTTTGATGATTTCTAGTTGAATAGATGTTTCTTCAATAACACTAGTGGATAAATTGAAGCTTCCAATATAGAATGATCTATAGGTAAATTAATACCCCATATAAAATCACTTAAACAAGTGGTGAAATTAATTATTTCAGTAATTCACCTAAAACACTTGCACAATAGTTCTTATCTTAAGTGACAAGTGTTGTGTGCACTTTTGAACAATTTTTCTCAAAAAAAATGATGGTATAATCCTCATTCTACTTCATTTCCAAAAAAAAATTATTGTTTTCAATCCAGTGCATCTTATCCTCCTCTACCTCGGTCTCAAACTCATTATTTTTCTCTACCTCTTCCTTCATAGACTACTCAACCATAAATAATATACCATTCAAATCTAATGACCTTTCCTAGATGTAACAGCTTCAAAAAAACATTAAAGTTTACCCAACTAACCACATTGATAGAAATGTTTCATGTCAATGAGCCAATAAGGATTAAAGTGTCCTAGGAACCTATACTAATGTAATCACTCAAAAAGTATCCTCAATTGAAGAGGAATTAAAATAACTCCACTCAAATGGTCTTGAAGAAATGAATCCCACCCCACCTACATTCAACATCACTTCTGTCTACTCAAGGACTCCTCACCTTCCAATTTGGGATATTATTTTAATCCACCATAAGATCCCTCCAATAACATACACCCCTTTAAAGGGTGAATTTTTTATGTTATGATCAGTATTGATCTAGAATTTTTTTAATCTTATAAATTAAATGAATCTATTCAATGAAATACAAAATTTATTATTATGATATATTACCATAAAATCTTAAAGGAACTACAGATATTATATGCTCCTGACGTTGAAAATTATACCACATAGCTTGAAGTAAAATCTACAATTACCACTAGGACATGAGGATCAATATAACTTCTAGAATATATAGGATGTTCATTAGATCTTTATTATGGATATCTAGGGGTCAGAGTGGTGACATATTCTATATTAATGTAGATATTCACATAATTTTTCCCTTCCAAAAAATAATAAACTTTCATAAATAGGAACAAAATAATTTATATTAAATGTGAACCCCCTAACCCTCTATATCAATAATTTTCTTTTTAATAAGTCTTTTTATACTTTAAATAAAATTTAAAAGATGTTAGAATCATTATTTTAAATACAAATAACTAATAGTATCGATAAAGGGGGTTAATAAATAAACCCAATCAATTAATAAGTTATATAAACCTAATCATCACTAATAAGTAAATAAGAATTCACTATTTATTTATTATTTATGTTTATATTAATATAAATTTATAATTGATTCTAGAAAAAAATTAAACAAAGACACATAAGAATATAAAATTTCATATATTCTTACTGATTCTAACCTATCAACTCCTAAATAAGAGGCATGAGAATCAAGAAGAAAGGTAAGTAAAAAATTAAAAAAACAACAACCTATACTTCCTGTGGTAACTAAAGTATCCAACATAATTATTCCATACAATCATATTTATGGATTACTTCTTATTATAAGAAAGTTTTTCTTTTGAATATAATAAATACCAATATCCCTAGTTTCACTCTACTTCCATTTTGTAACATTTTTGACCTAGTATATCCAAATAGTTCCCAATTCAGGTTAGCACATCACCTCAAACATGCTTCCTAATCACTAATGTCTTGTGTCAATGCTAAGGGATGTAGATAACAAGTTTGAGAAATAGGTTAATCTCTTCAATGTTTAACTAAAATTTATTTGATCATTCTATAAATCCATCATTACATTTGCAGTAGCATGTGGTGGAAAGTCTATTTTATTTATCCATACAAGCCCATACACATATCTTGACTGACCTTACCATATGAAAACATCATTCTATTTATTCAAAACCATTTTCTATACATGAAAAAGATGAAATAGAACCACTCATTTTATTTTAGTAGTGAGGAGATGAGATGTAGGTTTCTTCATGGTTAAGAATAGTGAAAAAACAAAAAACACATAACCTAGAAAATCAAACAAAAAAAGAGGAAAAGTAGAAAATAACTTACATTATATTTTAGCCATGATTTTTTTGAGGAAATGAAGAGGAGTCATGCTGGTAGTAGATAAGTTCTGTGAGATCTTGATAATCGTGAGTGACTAAGTTGCTGTTAGGGTTCTTTTAAGTAGATTGGAGACACTTTTAACAATGTTTTCAGAAAACCGCTGATAAAGACCCCTTTTATCAGTGTTAAATTGATAAGTAATAATAAAAGGGATATTTATCATAGCTTTTTTAGCACTGATAAAAGACAAATTTATCAGTACTAACATTTTAGAACTAATAAATATTTCATTTAATAGCGCTAAAAATCACTGACAAATATTTCTTTTATTAGCGCTCAAGATTAAACATTGATAAAGGTTTTATAATTATAATTATTTATACAAATTTATTATAATTTTATAATTATTTAAATATATATAATTATTTATTTATAATTATATAAATAATCATTTAAAAAATAACAATTATTTATTTATAATAATTGTAAATATATTAATTTATAAATATAGTAAATATATATTTATAAATATATATATTTAAAAATATTTATTTAAAATATATTTTTAAAATTGTTAGTGGATATATAATCTTATATACATGAATTTTAAAAATGAGTGAAATTTGATTAATTCAAAATGAGTACACTTTAAAAATATTGAAAAAATGGTTATGTTTTATTTATTAAATATAAATCATTAAAAAAATATGGATGTATATATATATATATATACATGTATATGTATATTGAAGTGGGTGGATACATATTTAAAATACAAAACCATGGTAAATAAATATATATAAATAAATAATATAAAATGATCAAATTAAAAAATAAAATAAAAAAATATTAAAAATGAATACCCTAACTGTAGTAGTATTAAAAACAAATAAATAAAATTGACCGATTAAAAATGTAACATATTAAATGTATCATGTTATAATGAAATTCAAAAATATACTAAAATTGGAATAAATTACATAAATATTATGTGTATGTGTTTCTATATATTGCGTAAATATATTTATGTGTGTGTTTGTATATAAAAATGCATTAATTACATATATATATATATATATATATATACGTGAAATCAATGTAAAACCTGATGCTTAATATATGTTAAATTAAAAAATCAAAAACATTAAAAATGAACAAGACATTAATATGTTTTTAATTAACATTTTATTCATTTTATATATATTTATATTTAATATATATTATATATTACTATTTATAATTAATATATATATATATATATATTATACTTATTTATTTTTATTAATAATTATTTCATTAATAAATTTTTAAATAATTTTGTAATTTATTCATTTTAATTTTTTTTAATTATTACAATTTATTCATTTTATATATCTATATTTAATATATACTATTTATTAATATTATAATCAATATATATGTATATTAAATTTATTCATTTTTATCAATAATTATTTTATTAATAAAATGTCTAAAAAACAATAATTTACTCATCTTAAATTTTTATTTGTTTAATTATTTCTTTTTATTAATTTTACATATCTATATATTTAATATATACTATTTATTAATATTTAAAATTTATATATATGTATATTCAATTTATTCATTTTTAATAATAATTATTTAATTAATGAAATTGTTAAAAAAAATATTTTTATTTGTTTAACTATTTCATTTTATTCTGGACCTTTATCAACCCTTATTTTAGCACTAATAAATGCCAGCGTTGTTAAAGGCGTGTTTTGTAGTAGTGTAAGGTCATTATGAAAAATATTTGTGTTTAGATTTTTTTCCTAGCCTTTCCTATTGTTTTTCATAAGGATATAAGGTTTTTTATGCTTCATCTCCTTATCAAATTGGGGAAGAAGCATAAATAGATCTCTGATTAACTTATCAAGGTTTTCATATTAAAATTTATAACAAAGCTATAGAATATCCAAAGGTGAGATGGAATAATGAGATCGATGTTTAATCTATTAGGAAATTTAAACCTAGATACTCTAGGAACTTAATGTAACCAATTATTTTGACTATGTGAGGCCCAGCTAGGGGAACCCTCTTCAGTCTTGCTTTGAAATAGTTCCATGGATATCTCAAACCATTTATTTATTTCTCTCTCTTGGTAAAGACCATAGAGATACTCAGGCTTTCTATAAGAGTTCAAGTCTTTAGGAGGATTTATGAGTTCACTATACATAGATGAAATCATTAAAATTTTAATGTAGGCCATGTTGTTATAGTTTTTTTCATGGATATTAAACTCTTCATCACTTTCCTCCTTTACAGGCATATTAGGAAAAGTGGATTATAGCACATAAGATTTCCATTAATGGTGGACCACAACCCAAAGGCATCTGATCCATTCTTAGAAGATACTACTTTGTAGGAGATGGTGATTCTCAAATATTTATCATAGGGATAATGTGGATGATAAACTTTTCATTATTTTTTAAATATAAAATAATGGATTATTAATACTTCACTTGATTACAATTTATATGAGATATAATGAAATTAATTTTATTTAACCTCCCACTATTTTATTAAGTATCAATATCCCTCAATATTAAACTCAAAATGTCTAGTTTCTAGGACATACTGGTATAAATTAACTATTTTTTTTTCTTATAATCCATATTTATGCTATAAAATTTACAACAAATTTCCAACAGAAAACTGGAAACTCCTTGATCCATTAAGAAAACTCCATGATCCATAAATCCTAACTAGGATTTCCTTAACACATTCCTATAAATTTTAATTGGATAGACATAGGACGTTAATCCTAATACATATTTAGGTAATTCAACCCAGTATCTTAGTTAAGACTTCTCGATAAGTAAAAGTGCCCCTGACATAGGCTGAACTGACACATTAACTATGGGTTAATCTAAATTTATATGATGGAGAGCTTGATGAATTAATATTAAGTTGAGGGATTTTATTTATTATGCGTAAACATTTCTTGTTTTATCAATTACATGTTTAGTTAATATTAAGTGGATTTTACTTAAATGATCAACTATATTTTGTTAAAACAATTACACATGATCCATTTATATAAATCCCATCATTGAATATTAGTCCATTTATTTATTTTATCACAGTCTTGCATCCATAAGATAAATAATTCATAAGATAAAAATAAATAAACAAATATAGCATGATCTTATCTATCGGTTGATTTGTTGAGCGTACAATAAATCAATATAGGACCATGGGGACAAATCATTGTTTTGGTCTTAGAATGAGTTATAGCATTCCACCTATCCACCTATGTATCACCTCGGTTAATATCATCTTGTTTTTATCTTGAAATTCCTTTACATGCCTTGTGAAACTCCTTTTACTACAAGTATTTATAACTCACTCATAGATTAGGGGAACCAAATGATTGGTTAAGGGAAATTACATAATCACTATGGACATGTAGGTCCTAAATAATAAAGGGGTAGGAATGACACCCAGAAAATCATATTTTATTTTATGATAAATAATTGAATCCCCAGGTAATAAATTCAATTAAACAAACACATACACAAGTATTGGTTAAGATCATGAACATTCATACACATGCAACGAATACACATAAGTACACTGGATAACATTAATTTCTATTTATTCTTTTTTATTAAGATAAACACACATTCTTTGATTAATTAATCAATTAATTTTTATCTTAATGTCCATTAAAATTATATTGCTGATACACATCATAAATGCATTCATGGAAAATAAATAGCATGATGAATAATTACAAATAATTACAAAAAAATAACTTGAGCATTTTTAATTCTTTAAAGACTTTATTAAATTTTTCAAAAATATCTGGTTCCAATAAATATAACAATTTTTCAATGTTGTAATTAATTATTTAATATAATTCAATTTTATCCTTTATTGAATGACTACATAGTGTGTACTAATGAGCTACATTCTATGTACCTTGATTTCTTTGTATATAAGATAAACACCTATGGATTTTGTGTATACTCAGCTAGACTACACGGAATGTATTAGCTAGATGCACACCATGTATCACACTTGTTGTGTGTCCATGCAACCTGACAAAGGACTCAATATGTTCTTTGGGAATAGGATCATAGGATGTGTATGCAAGCTATATTTCATGTATTCCACTAGCCATGTGTCAACATAACTCACCAAAAGACGCAGTGTGTCTTTCAAACAAGGGAAATAATGAACTCTATGATGTGTATGCTAACTACACATCATTTATTCCAATAATTCTCTGGGATTTTAGTCTCATGTGGGGTTTAACAGTGTATTTGACCACACCGTTTATGTGAATTTCACCACTAAATAATGTAGACTACATGATGTGTATGCCAGGTACATTTCATGTAATCCAGAAATTTTTGTTCCTTGTTATCTCATTCTACATGTGGTGTTAAAAAAATGAACCATGTATATTTACTTCTTGGAATGTTGTGTATCCTATCAAACATCCAAGAGCAGGGCATTTGGGTACACTCCATGTACTCTGGATATATGTCGTGTAACCCAATCTCACTAGCCAGAATCCTTAGCACTTCATAATGGAATCTCTAGTCATTTGTCATATGTTCTTATTCCTTTAATAAAATATGAATCTTGAATGAAGTAATTAATGTGTTAAAACCGTGTTAATTAAGCATCAGATTATAGAATGAATATTATAGAAATGAAATATCTAACCACTATTTCACATAAAGATCCACAATCGAATAAATAATTATAAATTTAAAACACAGAGGCTCTAATACCAGTTGTTCATTCTAAGTGCAGTGTAAGACCCTTTGTGGGTGTATAACAAAGAAGGTTTTGTCGACTCGATGGATAATTCAAAAAATTGTACAAGATGTAAACATCATGACCAATGAAACTAAATATTGACATAAGAGAACCTGAAACTTGGAGAGGGTCTTTGAATGTTAAATTTATAATTAATTTATTTTAGAACTGCATAATTTTTACATCGTATTAGGAACTTTTTCAATTAAGTTGTTGATCATCATAAACCCTTTTTTGATTAGCTTTGTTGCGTAGGGAGGATCCAAGTGTAGAATACATATAGAAGTGATCCACATGTGCTCCTCTAATCTCTTAATGTCAATAATTTATTTTTAGGTTATAGAGTGATAGATTGATCATATTACATTATTCATCTTCATCACAATAAGATCCTTTAGGCTTAAAGGAGTTCTTCTCATCCTTGAGAGGAGGAGAGAAAGAGGATCTTGCAAGAGAAGTTTGTTGTGCACAATGATTATAAAAACATGATTCTTGATTAACCCCATATAATAGACATAACCATCTATTTATAGAGATTGGTTTTAAGTTAAAATATTATTTAATTCCATATTGATCCTTAAATAATATAATAATCCTTATCAAACCTCATGCCATAAAATAATAATAATAATAATAATAATAATAATAATAATAATAATATTTTATGGTGTGTCCTAACTCGCAAAATGATAAGTATTATTTTATCGGCTTGGAAATTAAAATTTATTGCTGGACACAATCTTAGTCCACTTAAACTCCTCGAAATTTATTAAATATCAGAATAAATATTTTATGTATAAATAAATACTTTATCCACAAAATAGATATTAAACATTTATTAAATATTTAATAATTATTTTAGATCAATAAAACATGAGTAAAATTATTCTTCCATATTGAGAATATTAATTATTCTAATTATTAGATTCAAATAGAATTTAATCAAGACCAATTGAAACACTTTGTACGTGACCATATAGATTTCTTTCTCATTGGCATTGGGTGCGCCTTCCTAAACACCAAGATTACTATCTAGCAATGATTCAAGGAACCTACACTACAAGAAAAAATGATATTTGCGACGGGTTATTTGTGACGGGCGGTAAGGACCTGTCGCAAAAGTTTTGGCGTGAAATACGCACCACACCGCAGGTAAGAGTATTTGTGAAGGGTTCTCATCCCCGTCGATAATAACCAGTGATGACTTTTAGTATTTGTGACGAGATGGTTTCCCCATTGCAAATACTGTGTTAGCAACTACCCATTTGCGACGAAGCCCGTCGCAAATAACTTTTTAACGGCCCACTGTAATTAATGCGAGCAGAGTCATTTGCGGCAGAGCCCATCGTAAATACCACTATTTACGATAGGTAGCCCGTCGCAAATACCCTCATTGCAAATAATCTCGCCTATATATACCCTCATACGTTTTTCCTCTCATTTCACTCTTGATTCAACTTCTCTCTCTATCTCTTCTGAAAAATTTTCTTCTAAAATTTTTCAGAGTTTAAACGTTTAAATCAGAGCATTATCTGCGACTTTAATACTCCGAAAGCTTTAGTTTCAAGGTATTTATCTATTTTTTATAGTTTAGTTAATTTATTTTATTTTAAATTATTTATATCATTTGTTAATTAGATGTAAATAAATTAAATTATAATTATATATTTGTTTTTCAGTTTTTATTTTTATGAATATTTATATCAAAGTGTTAATTGGCAATAAATTGTAATAATTAGTAATAATTTGTAATAATTAGTAATTACTAGTATTAATTAGTAATAACTAGTATTAATTAGTGATAACTAGTATTAATTAGTAATAACTGGTAATAAATTGTATTAATTAGCTATAAATTGTATTAATTAGTAATAATTAGAAATAATTAGTAATAATTAGAAATAATTGGTAATAATTTGAAATAATTAGTAATAATTACAAATAATTAGTAATAATTAGAATAAATTAGTATTAATTAGAAAAAAATGTAATAATTTTAAATAATTTGTAATAATTAGAAATAATTTGTAATAATTAGAAATAATTTGTAATAATTAGAAATACGTAGAAAAAATTCGTAATAATTAGTAATATATTGTAATAATTAGTAATAATTAGTAAAAAAAATATAATAATTAGTAATAATTAGGATTAATTAGCAATAATTAGGATTAAGTAGTAATAGTTAGGATTAATTAGTAATAATTAGGATTAATTAGTAATAATTAAGATTACTTAGTAATAATTAGTAATAATTATCAATAATTAGTAATAATTATCAATAATTAGTAATAATTAGCAATAATTAGTAGTAATTATCAATAATTATGATTAATTAGAAATAATTAGTAATAATTAGGATTAATTAGTAATAATTAGGATTAATTAGTTATAATTAGGATTAATTAGTAATAATTAGAATTAATTAGTAATAATTAGGATTAATTAGTAATAATTATAATTAAATAGTATTAATTAGTAACAACTACTAATAATTAGGATTAATTAGTAATAATTAGTAATAATTAATAATAATTAGGAATAATTAGTAGTAATTAGTAATAATTAGTAATAATTAGGAATAATTAATAATAATTAGTAATAATTATCAATAATTATCAATAATTATCAATAATTATCAATAATTAGAAATAAATTGTAATAATTAGAAATAAATTGAAATAATTAGATATAATTAGTAATAAATTGTAATAAATAGTAATAAATACTAATAATTAGTAATAATTAGTAATAATTATTAATAATTAGTAATAATTAGTAATAATTACTAATAATTAATAATAATTAGTAATAATTAGTAATAAATAGTAATAAATAGTAATAATTATTAATAATTAGTAATAATTAGTAATAATTAGCAATAATTAGTAATAATTAATAATAATTAGTAATAATTAGTAATAATTAGTAATAATTAGTAATAATTATCAATAATTGGTAGTAATTATCAATAAGAAGTATGCCAAGATCCTAAAGCACTATGAAAGCTCTGAATGGGAATCAGTTACTACGGAGGAAGTGATCTATCATGGATGTGGTGATGGGTGTGACTTTTATGATATGTAATCATCTTTTCTGGTTTTTTGTGCTTGCTTACTGTATTTTTCTTTTATCTTAATAAGAAATTAGAGGCTTGCCTCTGACTAAGCTTTTCTGGTATATCAAATTGGATTTTCCACTTAATTATCAATAATTAGGATTAATCTGTAATAATTAGTAATAATTAGTAATAATTAGGAATAATTATCAATAATTAGTAGTAATTATGATTAATTATTAATAATTAGTAATAATTAGTAATAATTAGAATCAATTAGTAATAATTAGCAATAATTAGTAATAATTAGTAATAATTAGTAGTAATTAGGATTAATTAGTATTAATTAGTAATAATTAGGATTAATTAGTAATAATTAGGATTAATTAGTAATAATTAAGATTAATTGGTAATAATTAGGATTAATTAGAAATAATTAGGACTAATTAGTAATAATTATGAGTAATTAGGAATAATTAGTAATAATTAGTAATAATTAGTAATAATTAGGATTAATTAGGATTAATTAGTAATAATTAGTAATAATTAGGATTAATTAGTAATAATTAGTAATAATTAGGATTAATTAGTAATAATTATTAATAATTAGGATTAATTATCAATAATTAGTAATAATTAGGATTAATTAGTAATAATTAGGATTAGTTAGTAATAATTAGGATTAATTATAAATAATTAGGATTAATTAGAAATAATTAGGATTAATTAGAAATAATTAGTAATAATTAGTAAAAAATAGAATTAATAAGTAAAAAATAGGATTATTTAGCAATAATTGGAAATAATTAGTAATAATTAGTAATAATTAGTAACAAATCATAATAAATTTGAGTACATTGATAAAATGGCACAATTTCTAGTGGGTTGTTAATATTTCTTTTGATTGATGCCTCAACTCCTTGCAACTTTCTCCCACTGGAATCAATATGAAAAATCTGCTCAGACATACATTGGAGCATATTTTTCATAGTGATTTAAGTCGAAAAAAGTTGCAAAGTGGTGAGCCATCGAAAGAAAGGCTCTTTTTCCTAATGACTCATCCCCTTACAATTTTTTGTGACTAAAATAACTATGAATAGTCTGTTCCGACGTACGAATAATGATTTTCTTATGCACGAGAGCACGGAGAGCAGTATGGCGAGGCCTCCCTACTCTCCGTCCTCGTACAAACAAAAATGGATATTCGTACATCAGATTAGAATTTTCATAGTTCTTTCATTCATAGAAAGTTGTAAGGGGATGAGTCATTGAGAAAAAGAGTTGTTGTCAATCTGTTGGAAATTGTGTCGTCAGTAATTAAGAACAATTAGTACAAAATACCTGAAATTAATAATAATTAGTAGTAATTAGTACAAATTTTTATAAATTAGTGTAGAATAGTATGAAAGATTAAAAAATAGTATAAATAACTATAAAATAATATAAATTATTATAAATTTATAGAAAAGAGAATTTAATTGTATTCAATTTGTTGAATAGTGTTTATCTTATATCTAATTATTGAAAGTAACTAATTATTTCATAATTTTTAGAAAAATATGGAACGAGGAAGTCAACAACAATCATTATTAGATGATCGTGCTTGGATAACTCAATACAAGAATTTAAAGGGTTCTTATTTAAATCCTGTATATATTGAGGGTGTTCAAGCTTTCTTATAATTTGCATCATCAAAACCAAAATTTGTTTCAGAAGGGACAATTAAGTGTCCTTGTAAATAATGTTCTCTGAGGATGTTTGACACATTTGATAATGTTGGAGGTCATTTATTGCATTTTTTCAACCAGATTATATTTTTTGGTATCAACATGGTGAACAGAGTTCTAGAGATGATATTAATAATTTGGTTCCAGATCCAGCATGGTTTGAAAATTAAGTACATGATGTGGCAGGTCCATCTATTCAACAAAATGAAACTCAAGATGATATTGATTTAACTCGTGGGTTGGAACTGTCTCATTTATCTGATTTGTTGAGGTCCCCTGAGGATACATTATATCCTGGTTGCAAGATGAGAAAGTTTTAAGTAATAGAAAAATTTATGGCCATTAAATCAGATAATGGAATGTCAAATAGTTATTTTGATCATATATTCTTTTTGTTAAAAACACTGCTACCTGAAGGAAATGTGTTGCCTACAAATTTATATTAGAAAAAGTGGCTAGTTCATAATTTGTGTCTTGGTTATCACAAGATTTATGCATGTTAAAATGACAACATCTTATATTATGGTGAAAATGAGTTGTTGGATAGTTTCCCTACATGGGTGCAATCAAGTAATAAAGAAGATCAAAAGGGGAATTTGTATTTTTTCCTATAAAACAATTGAGATATTTCCCGCTCACACACATATTGTAGTGTTTAATTATGTCTCAAAACATAACATCATTTATGTAATAGAAGAAAACCAACATTTCAACCCGTAAAAGATTAAATCATCCCTCTGATGGTGATTCATGGAAATATTTTGACCAATTTCATCTTTCACTTGCTTTAGAAGCCTGAAACGTGTGATTGGGTCTTTCTACTTATGGTTTATAACTATTTGGTTCTTACAGTAGTTAGTATTCATGTTGGCATGTCTATATAACTTGGAATAATTTACCTCCATGGATGTTGATGAATGAGCCATATATATTTTTGACCTTATTAATTCCAGGTCATTCAAAAAAGAATATCGATGTTTATTTGAAACCATTGATTGATGAGTTGAATTCACTGTGGAGTAATGGTGTCAGTATATATGATGTTGTTGCGAAACAAAACTTACTACTGAAAGTTTCATTTATGTGGACAATTAGGGACTTCCCAGCATATTGCATGTTATCTGGCTAGAGTACACATGGTCCAAAATCACGTCTGTACTGTATGAGAGATAACAAAGTGTTTATCTTCGTCAATAGAAAACCCTTGTTTTTTAGACTGTCATCACAGATTTCTTCCAACCTATCATCCTTTTCAAAGAAATAAATATCATTTCAGAAAAGGAATAGTTGAAAAATATGGGCCTCCAACAATGATCTCAGGTACAGAGTTAAAATCAACTGTCTCTTCATTACCTTCCATCACATTTGGACCAACAATAAAACATCAGAAATTTGATGGGTTTAGAAAAGAGCACAATTGGATAAAACAAATCATTTTTTGTGATTTTCCATATTGGTCTAATTTTTTGGTCCATCACATATTGGATGTGATGTATATTGAGAATAAATATTTTGATAACTTATTTCATATAGTTTTTGATACACCAGGTAAGACCAAAGATAATGTAAAAGCATGATTAGATCTTGCCTAAATTTGCAAGCGACCATGAATTGAACTATCTGAAAATGTCAGATCATAGAAGTTAATGAATCCAAAAGAAGATTATACACTATCCAAAGAGATTCTATTATTATTTGGTCATTGGATTGCAGATTTGAGACTTCTAGATGGTTATGCATCCAATTTGGGTAGATATGTTAGAAATGGTCATATTATCGGATTGAAAATTCATGACTATCATGTTTTAATGGAAAGACTTATGCAAATTAGATTAATAGGTTTGTTAAATCCTATGATTTGGGATTATTTTATAAACATATAATATTTTTTGAGATATTTGTGCATCAACAACAAACTACGATTCCATAAGAAAACTATAAGAAGATATCATTTTAATTTTATGTAAACAAGAAAAAATCTTCCGCTATGTTTTTTTGACTCAATGGAACATTTGATATTACATTTTCCTCATGAAACAAAATGTGGAGGTTCAGTATAGTTCTGATGGATGTACCCGTTCAAGAGATTCATACAAAAATTGAAAAAAAGTACGTAACAATGCATCAGTTGAAGGCTCAATTGCATAATCTTATTTGCAAGAGGAAATTTCTTTTTTCTTCTCTCATTACTTTCAATCTAAATATCCCTAAAAACACAACTACATGAGCCTTAACAAGGGAAATTTTGACCATAACATGAGAAATCAATTATCAGTTTTCAATCAGCCTGAACTTGGCTTTGGTGTAGTTTATGAACGATGGATTTTAGATGATGAACATCACAGAGCTCATACATATATTCTGCTCAAATGTGATGAAATTTCACCATTTTTACTATGAGTACTCCTATAAATTATTCTATAATTTTTATAACAATACATTAAGATTATTTTATTTTTAGGTTATATGATAATCATATCAAGAAATTGTTTCCAAAAATTAAAATATCTTCTCTTGAAGAACGGTGTTAAAAAAAATTCCTACTGGTTTAAAAAACTGGTAACATAAATTATTTTTCATTTCACATAAAAAATAAATTTAATACTTGTTATAGTGATAATTTTTTTACAATTTTTCAGGTATCTGAATATACTAATAAAATTCATAATCGATTGTCTGTATTGAGTAACCCACCATAAAAAATGGTTCAATATTATAGTGAATATGTGGTGAATGGTTTTTGATTTCATACACGTGCATATGGGGAATCAAAAAAACAATTAATATTGGTTTTTTCTTGAGAGGATCACATCATATAGAAAGTTAAGTTGACTTTTATGGCATGTTGGAAGAAATCATTGAATTGTGTTATTTGGGACAACATTACATAATAATGTTTAAATATCAGCGGATGGATACTGAGAGAGGCTTAAATGTTCATCTGATCCATGGAGTTGTTGATATTAAATATAAAAGTATTCTTGTAGTAAATAAACCATTTTTATTGGATCATCAGGCTCATCAAATTTATTAAGAAAATTATTGTGTTATTTCAAGGTATTTGGGTGATTGGTGGAGCATAATAAAAATTAAATCTCGAGAGAATCAGTTTAATAAAAGTGAATGTGGTTCTCCTAAAGTGAAAGGAAATGAAATTTTTCAAGAGACTTCTCTAAATACATATTTTTCAAGAAGAGACATGAATATCATTGATGACACCTCATAGTTAAGGTTTGATGGTGATAATGATGTTAATGATGTTACAACTAAATTGAAAATTCCAAGAGATGATGACACTGAAACTAATATGGAAATTGATGATGCTGAGGAGGAAGATGAGGACATTGACATCGACAGCTATGAAGATAAGCATAAAAATGGACATTAACACGGTTAAAATGTTGGTTATAATAATATAATATATATATATAATAGTTTTTTTAAATTTTTTTCTAAAAATAATCATTTTGTGTTTCATATAGACAAGGATCTATATCGTATGTTAGAGGAGGTTAATATACCTTTGGAAGATCAGGAGGTCAGATCAGCCGACCCTCAAACTATTGGCTGTTCAGGGGGCACCCAGAGGGGTTGTGGTCTTTCCCAACTGATGATTCCTGACCTAATCCCTGAGTGACGTCCACATCATGGGTTCAATCCACGTAAGCAGAGGTATGTTTACTTTTGAATTTTAGTTTGTTTTCATAAATTTATTTATATTATAATTGTTTGATTAATTATTATTTTTCAAATCTTTATGCATATAGTTGTTGGACATGGAGCGTTATATTGTGAAGTTATTTTTTTGATGCATGGGTGTCATGGGATCAGATTCCATTTGATGTTCATTATCGAATGTTCGAGTATTGGCTGGTATTTAAATAAATAATATTTATTTTGCAATTAATTAAATTAATAACTTGATATATTACTTTTTTTGTAGGGGTTATGGTATCCCATTGAGGAGAGCATGCATGCGTCTATTTGGAAGGCATGTCAGGAAGCTATGTATCCGCATTACACTCAGTTTTTCCACAATTTCAAAAGGAAAGTAATGGAGAAAACATGAGTGAAGAAGATTGATGAGATATGTCACGTCCACCGACTTGATTATATTTCATCTCAGGTTTTGGATGGATTATGTACACACTGGTTGAGTAGGCATTTTCAGAGTAGATCATCACTAGGTCGGAAAATTTGGGGGAGATAGGAGGTGAAACAATGAGCTGGTAGTCATACATTCAGTACACATAGGGATCATATGGTAAGTACATTTTTTTAAAATATTTTATATAACTTTAAATGTAAATGGTTTATTTTATATTCATATATGCAGTCACACAACTTGATGTTATGTAGTATGACATTTATAGGAGGATATAGAGTGATCCAGCCACTCGAGAGATTAAAGGTTCTCACCAACATCAAATTGTGGCCAGTATAAGTTTTTTTGAGTTTTAAATTTAACTAAAAACAGTATTTTAACTATTTTAATTTTAAATTGCAATTGAATGAGTCATGTGAGGTCACGACATCTAAGACAGATGTAGAGAGTCGGGTTGAGATCGATGGTCAGACTAGCGCCCCCTGATTTGATGAGGCATCATGGATGCTGGTGACCCAGTATGGGTTCGAGAAAGGTCGAGTTGTTGGTATCGGCTCCCGAGTGACCCCTGGGGGTTTTTATGGCACATATACGATGTCATCATTCAGCTCGAGAGGAGATCACAAAGAGTCATCATCATCTCATGCACAATATCAAGAGTAGCTGCGAGCTCAGAGTGAGCTTATAGAGACTATGCATATAGAGTAGTAGGAGATGCGTTAGTGGAAGCAGTAGCAGCAAATGCAGGATGAGATGTGTCGATGACGGCAGGAGTAAGAGCATGAGAAGATGGCATACATGTGACGTCTGACTCGCATTTTAGGGATGGAGTTCCCTCAACCATCTTCTCCAGCTCCTCCAGATGACCCTCCCCCCGATCAGTGATGTATTTTTATTTTATGATGAAACATTTGAATATTTTTTTTAATATTAACTATTTAAAGTTTTAAATAGTGTGTGTTTTATATTGTCTAAAAAATTACAGTTTTTATTATTTATTTAATTATTTTTTATATTTTTTATTTAATAATTAATATATTTTTATATTTTTGTGAATACTCATGTTTTTATTATACTACTAATATCATTATTTCATTAATATTAAATATAATATTATTATATCAATTATTATTTTATAATTAATTTTATTTTATGAATATTAATATTATTATTATTATTTATATTAATTTTATTTTATTTTTATTATTTTTAAAATAATTTTATTCTATTAATATTAATATTATAATTTTATTTATATTAACATTATATTATTATAAATATTATATTATTTTTTAATTTTATTTTTTTAATTTTTCAACTATTTGCGATGGTTCGTCACAAAAGGGTTTATTTTTTTATATTTCCAAAAGAAATTATGACGGACCATCGTAATTAGTAATTGCGACGGTCCATCAAAAAAAGTAAAAAGTAAGAAACTATTTGTGACGGGTTGTTAGGCCATAGCAAACAGTTTCTTAAAAATTTCGCCAAATGTTTTTTGCGACGGTGTTATTGCCCATCACAAATAATAAGTTTTATTGCGATGGGCCGTCACAAAAATTAATATTTGTGACACTTTTTTCTGCAATGGGTCAATTTCGATGGGGTCTAGTAAAAATGACATGTCGCAATAATCCATTTTTTCAGTAGTGTTAAAAGAAATAACTTAATGTCAGGATGATGAAAATGACATATGATTTTTACTGTGTAATATAATCCCTTTATCTAAATATCTTATCTAGAAGGTTTTACATTCATGAAATCAATATATATGCTTGATACAATATTCATTTACTATATGAAATAAACATATTGTTACACCATTGCCATGAAATTTAATGCGACGGCTCCATTTCAAACAAAGAGCCGAGATTTCAACTTTGATAAAGATAGAAGGGAAAAATACTTTCTTGGCTTATCCATTAATAACATGTCACACATGAATCACCAAATGTATCCAAGTTCTCCATGAACTATATCATCATGGTTTATAAATACATATAAGTGTGCACATCATGACATGAATTAATAATAATCTTCAAGTATAAGGACAACTACAAAAGCTCACAACTAATAATATCTAATGACACCAAAACATAAGGAATTCCTATTATCGGGTCTGGTCTCATAATATCCCATATTATAGATTACCAAGTGATAACTTCACGAGATGAAGTCTCATCTGTTTATGAGTTCTCACACCTAACATTATATATACTATACTCCCCATCATAGAATGTTATCCAATAATTGAACTATATTTATCAATATTTTCATGTAATTTCAAGGTTCTCAGCATAGTATAGATCTCCTATGAACTTATCAATGTGATAGGTTCTCTAGGACATTAATACATCAAGGTTATGTAGAAAAATTAATAATTTGTAATAAGAATATTTTATTAATATTCAAATATTAAAATATACATGTAATTAAAAGTATAAACAGTTGGTTCCTGAACACCAACTCCAATATATAAGACACTATGTACATCGCTAGAGATGGTCCACTTTCATGCCCAATAATTTATTAGGGGAGAATAACTAATAGGATTAATTGAATGACAAGTCAAGTCCAACAACTAATTATGCAGATATAAAGGAATGAGAAGAACTTGTATCAAACAAGGTAATAGATAACTTAGACATGATCAAGACCATACCTCGTATAGTAGATAGTCCCTCACCTCCATTATATGGGGTATGACAGACTACATAGACATGTCCTACATCATCTTAGTAACCTTTTCCCTCATAAATATGACTTTCCTAAGTCTTATTCATCTTGTCCTACTATTGAGGACCTTGGATAGATCCCCATATTTAAGATCAAGTCCGTTCTTCACCCATGGGGAAACTCAGACTTGATTCTCTATAATATAACTATTGGAGATGTCCTATATTGTTGCACTGTTAGAACCAGCTCTAGGGTGCCGTGTATACCCTTCTATAGAGTATGAACTTCCCATAATTGAAACACTATGGGTCACCTGCTGAGGGAACAAAAGAAACTAAAGTCTTCTACACCTCCATGCTACTACTCCATTGTATGTCTCTGGTATTCATCTTTCTGTTACTAGAAAAGGTACTCATTGAAGCAGTAGTAAGTCCACCTACCTAAGAACTGAAGGGTAGATTAAGAATAACTACTCAACCATCCTATAAGATCCTCTTGATGGTCAAGGATATTCATATAACCTCTGAGTATGATGTTAGGTCGAAGATCAAGACCTATTGTATGATGTCGGGATGAAGTCTGATCTCAAAATTCCTATCCTTCTAAGCCTCATTCCTTTCTAGAATAGGTGGAAAATAAATAATCTCAGTAAAATGAGTAGAGTATGTATACACTGTTATGGATCCCTTCTACAACCCCATGAACTCCTACATTTAGTAAATCTTCAATGCATCTAGAAATAAATCTCTATATAATAGGTCCTTTAATACCTCCCAAATGATACCCTCACATCATCCAACCTATCCCATAAATCCCTATCAATTCCTAGCAGGTCCTTGGAGCATGAAATCTTCCAACTTCACCTTCTTATTAACTAAAATCTCAATGAGGTCGAAGATACCCTCAATGATGTCCACCCATTCTATAGTATCTTATGGTTTTTTGATTCCCTAAAAGGATGGGGTATATTGGAGATGAAAATCATGGGCATAGTTGACCATGTATCTCAATTGAAGGAATCTTATATGGAGTGGGATTACGGCCTTTACCACTAGAGTAGGTGTGGGAACATTCTCTTGTGTACCCTCCTTCTCAGCTGGCGGTCCCACCAAACATCTACGAAGAGGTATATTATGTAATAAGAAGAAAAATTAGGAATATAAACATTTCTAAACCAGTATATGGGATCACACAAGGTTCTCCTGGGAGTCTACCCACAACCCAAGGTATAATTCTCATAGAAATATCCTAAGCCTCATCCCTATAAGTTTATCAAAACCATCATATATATAATAAAATATATAATCATGCTCATTTCATCTAATCAATTCTAGCAGAGGTATATCATAAAGTAAGAAAAACAAATATATCACAAAACATAGAAACTGCCCTGGATAGATATCATATTCAAGGCTTTTAATTTAATAACTAGTATGAAACACAACAACAAGTACATATATGGCATGTAAACCTATGTTCCTAGTAATGATACAATAATACCCTAAAAAATATCATAAAACAGTAATAGTAATCTCATCAATGGTAACTTGGAGGTCCATTACACATATGTTGTCAATTACATGGAAACTCCCCTACTGAGTCTTGTACATCTATCTACTTTCCACTATTTCCTAGGTCAGTCCAATAGTAGAAGAAAAAACACCCTTTGATGCCTTTTTTTAATACCCCATCTCGAACAACTATATTTGAGATAGAGGGTCTCATGACCATATGTGTGCCTCCCCATATGCAAGAGGTTTCTGAATAGAAATCACTACCACAGATCAGTGCATATGTAGTTCCTACTTTTATTAGTGCTAAATAGAGAACATTGATAAAATGGGTACATTTATCAATGCAAGATAACAACAAAATAAAGGTAAATTTTATCAGTGCTAAAAGAATCATTGATAAAGCTTTATCCCTTATCATATATTTTTTTATCTCTGATAAAGGTTTATCTTTATTAGCATTATTCTTAGCGCTAATAAAACCTTTTAATGAAAAATATTATTAATATGTATAAAATTATTATATTTATAGTCAAAAAATAATTTTTATTTATAAACATTAATTAAAAAACGCATGTTTATAATTAATATAAATATTTTATATTAATAAATATTTTTTAATAATTAAAATACATATATATAATGCATTAAAAAATTTATAAAATTATAAATATATATATTTAAATAATTATAAAATTATGATATATATATTTAAATATATATATAAATAATTATAAAATTATAATAGATATTTTAAAATAATAAATATTTTTTCATATTTATAATTATAATAAATAAATAAATAAATGTTTTTATATACTAATATATATATGTGTGTGTGTGTGTGTTTATATTTATATACAAAGATGGAAAGAGATGGGGTGCGGGTGCTCTCATCTCCAGTGTCCATGGAGATGAATCACTGCTTCTTCCTTAGGGTTCATCTTCCTCAATGGTTTCCAGATCTCATGATGTGAAGGAATTCTAAAAAATGCAGCTTCCTCATTACCTTGGCTCGGTGTAACGACCCGTAAAATTCAAGAAATTTTTTTTCTTAATTTTCTTTGGAATTTTACGAGAACGCAGTTTCTGACGGCACCTGATTCCAAGGCCAGGTGTGCCCGGAATCTTTTTCTGAAGTTTAGCTCGGGTACGTTCAGTGAACGAACGAGCGGGGTTTTCTAACTTTTGAACCGGTGCTCGGAATCGAATTCTGAGGGCACTGATGGAATCGCAACGCCGATATTTTCTTAGAAACGCCTTTTCCGGAGTTTCCTTTTCTCGGGTGTGGTTTTTAATTTTTGGGGTTAAGTTAAGAAATAAAATAAAAGTGGTGCAACACTTTATTTTATTTCACTTAAAGCCACTTAAATCCACTTAAGCTAAGTTAAGCGGATAGGGTGGAACCCAAAATATCCTACCCACTTGGTAGGATATTTGTGAGGTGGGGTCCGCATGAGCCCCACCATTTCTTCCCTCCTAAGTAACGCACCCGCAACCCCCTCTTTAATGAAAGTCAACCGTGCATTTTTCTGGTTAAGAAACGCCCCATTAAATTGGGCAGTTAAATTGTTACAATTAATTCTTCGAATTATTTGTTCGTTTCTTATTTTTGAATTTCAAATATTTGGCATGGGAATAAAATAAGACCAACACTTTTTGTTGAGGGGTTTCTTGTTGAGAGAATTTGGAGAAACTCTAAAGCTTGAAGATCTTCATCTTTCTTCACGAAGAACATGAAGAACGCGAAGAACGCAGGCCTTCGAAGAAGGGCGACGAAGAATGCCGAACCCTCGGAGATCGACGACGCGACGCCGTGTACCGCGACACCGATGATTCTCCTTCCGTGACGTTTCTTTTGCGACGTTCCTTCCCCGAGACAATCTTCGATCAACAACCGATTGAGGTAGGGGATTACTGTTCTTTTAATTCTTTGTGAATTATATCCTCGACATGGTTTCTTTTGGTGCATCTTAAATCTGTGTGATTTTAAATCCTCGGAGTTTGACTACGCAACGCCGTGTACCATGACGACAGCGACGCCCCTTCCGTGACGCGACGATCCTCTTCTTCCGCAACGGTTGATTCCGCGATGAACTCACATTCGATGACAACGTTGAGGTAGGGGTTTGATTCAATTTAATCTTTGTGATTTATACCCGCGACGTATGATTAAATACTTGTTGGAAGACTTTTAAAACCGCTAATGCGGTTGGTGCAGACCAACGAACAAGTCCGAACCCACCGCCCTTTCGTTCTTGGTGTGCGGAACGGTGGACGAAGATGAAGCAGGCCGCACGGGCAATGTGAGGTCCTCACAGTGAAGCACGGGCCCCAGGAGGGCAATTGGCGAAGACGACATGCAATTCCGACCACGGGAACTCGTCCGGTGGTCCGCGGAGCAGCCCGCCGGCGCGCCGCCGGGAGGAGCCGCCGCGACTGAAGCCGCGACGACAGGGCGCGGTCCCGCGACCGCACGAGACCGGAGGTGACGGGACGCGGCAGCCATCCGTGTCCGCTGGCAAGGGCGGCCCCACGTGGGGCCGTGACTCCTTCACGCGGGGGCAGCGCGCCCCCCGCCCGCGTCGCTCGGCCGTAAGGGCCGAGCCGACCCACTGGCCACCCGGCCAGCGCCAGCCGGGTCGTGCCCAGCCGGGTCGTGCCCAGACGGGTCGGACCCGGGTCGGGTCGACCCGGTTCGGGCCGACCCAGGGGGGGTTGGGCCGGGTCGGTCCGGGCCCAGACCCCCCATTTTCGAACCCCTTTCGGTCTTTTGCCCATATCTTGGGCTAAAAACCTATGATTGATGCACTGTCAGTGCCGATGAGATCCTTGGATCGAGACGGTCGTTTCGCTATATCGCACTCAAGATTTTGGAGTACCTTGGGTTCGGCCGTGTTGGTTTGTACACGAAACCAACCAGGCCCTCGGAGCGGAAACACTCATAACTTGAGCTCCGGACGTCCGATTGACATACCGTCAACTTTGATGGATTTCTCTAAGTGAGACGGATCTTTTGGCTTACTCCGCCCGAGGTTTGGACGCAGGTGGAGTACGGTCGGGTTGGTTTTGACTTAAAAACCAACCGGGCCCCTGGGACGAAAAAGCCAATAACTCTCAGACCGGGCGTCCGATTGACGCGCCGTCTGTGGCATTGAGTTCCTGGTGACGATACAGAACTTTTGAATACATCAAGTCTGGACTATGTGTCAGTTGATGTATCAGCCTCTCGGCTCGTGGAGAGGACCCTCCCGAATGAGCTTGCTGTGTGCGGGAACCCTAGAGCTGGCTGCGACTGCGACGACGACGACGACTGTGCAGAGATCCTCAGTGGATTCGACTGTGACGACTAAAACACTCAGTGATCCTACGTGGATCAGTGCTACCGATCCTGTGTGGGTCCAATCCTGTTTGGGTCAGCGCTCAGTGGTCCTGTGTGGGCCAGCACCTACAGATCCTGTGTGGGTCCGATCCTGTGTGGGTCTTTGCGGGGTTTAGTTACCTATCGATCTTGTGTGGGTCAGATCCTTTGTGGGTCATTGTAGGGGTTAGTTACCTATCGATCCTGTGTGGGTTAGATCCTTTGTGGGTCATTGCGGGGGTTAGTACCTATCGATCCTTTGTGGGTCCGATGACTTGGATGAATCAGTGGCTATATCTGATCATCTCTATCGTCATACGAAGAAGTATACTTGTGTGAACTGAATCCTGTTTTACTTTCCTATGTGGATTGTGTTGTACTATACTGTATGGATTTATGTTTTGCTTCCTATGTGGAATGGCTTGTACTTGGGCTCGGAGGTTGGAGCGGACTGGAATTGGTGACTTAGGTATATGTATGGGCATATACCTAAGCAGTGTCGGATGTTACTTCGTGATTGTATCTTTCCTTTTTGGATTATCCTTTGTGGATTCTGGGAGACCTTCGGGGGTCTCGGGGTCCCTACTTAGTAGCTTATACTCACCCCTACACGGGCTATGCCTGCACTATGTTGTGTTGGTTGCAGACGACGGACAACGCTGATCGTGGTTGAGGCTTGCGGAGCAGGATGGTACCTAGAGGTGGACCATTGGGCGAGACGCACTCGGAGCGGACGGCTGGACCCGAGGAGCTGTGGAGGCTATCTGTACTCACCCTTCAGGTGGGACTTCTAGTGGGCAGCTCGACGTTGCGGATTTACTTTCAGTTGTTGTTTTCCCTTTCGAGTTGTACTTTACTTTCAGTTTGGGTTTGTATTCTGGCCCACTTACTTTTATGCACTTACTGTTGTACCCAGTTTTTACTTAGTGTTTACTTCTACTACTTGCTTGCTCTGTGGTGTTTGTTTACTTTACAAAGGCAATGCCTTCCCTTTTTACTGGGAATTACGCCTTGGTGCTAGTCGCCAGCCCCTGGCCTATGGAAGGAGGGATTGGGGTAGTCACGACACGGGCCCCGAGGACGGGTCATAACAAATTGGTATCAGAGGAGTTCGGTTCTACCATGGAACTCAGGACTCTGATATTTTCTATGTGAATCAATAGTGTTAAGATTATTGAGTGTGGTTATCAGTCCAGGGAGTCCAGTGTTGGTGCGGCGGCCGACGTATCCGTACACCAGGACCCTGACTTCTGATTTCCAACTTAATGCACGAAAACATTGATTGCATGTGTGTTTCAAGTTTTATTTGTGATTACTTTATGTCAGATCACCAGGTATATTGTTATGACTATGGCACATCTGTTTCTTTTCAGTATGTCCCCACGATGGCAGCCAACTAGGGTTCCGAGAGTTGTGCATGACGACAGCCCACCGAGTGACAAGGCCTCGGTACAGGGCCCCTTGACAGCTGAGGCACCAGCGGTACCTTTACCCGCCGAGCCACCGATGCTTCCAACCCTAGCCGCTGACGATGCACATCACCTTAGTGCACTGCACGAGTTCCAGAGCCAGCGACCGCCCAGGTTCCGCAGGGAGACGGACCCCCAGGCAGCCGAGCACTGGCTGGAGGCAGTCGTACGGGTTTTCAGGTTAGTGAGGACACCAACAGACCTCATGGTGATCCTCGCAGCGAGCCTACTGCACGCGACAGTAGGAAGATGATGGAGCTTGATGCTCTAGGTGCACGATGAGGCATCTCTCCTCTGGATGGACTTTGAGAGTCTCTTTCGCTCGGAGTTCATCCCACCCAGACCTTTGAGCAGGGATTGAGGCATGAGATTAGGGCATCGCTGATCTCCCTCAGCATTCCGACTCAGGTAGGATTACTGGAGTGAGCTCTTTTGATCGAGAGCTTTCTTGCTGAGTCTACATCAGCAGCGAGACCCACCGCAGGGCGACATGTAGCAGAGTCTTCTGTAGTAGGCAGTCGATGGATGACTCATGGGTCCAGGCAAACCAGACCTTCAGGCAGATGACCTCAGGACATTGGCTCAGCAGTGTGGGGCACACATCGCAGATCTAGTCTTTTGAGAGGTAGGCAATTCTACGCATGCGGCGGGCAGGGCCACATGGCTCGTGACTGCCCGACCCGCCGTGCCGAGGAGCAGCAGATGGTTTAGGGGAAACCCAGGCAGAGGTAGAGGGTCGACTGTGGTGGTCCGTAGGGAGTCGGAAGATGAGGCAGAGGAGCTGGCCGAGCAGCAGGTGGTGGGCGACGCTTTGAGGCTCTACCACCACCACCACCAGGAGGTCCACCCCGGCCACAGGGAGCTGGAGGGCAGAGACGGGCACATCTCCAGGCAGCGGAGGCCTACGACCACGGTGCGCCCGAGATGATTCGAGGTACTATCTATGTCTATTACACCCTTGTTGTAGTTCTTATAGACACATGAGCGAGTCATTATTTCATAGCCGCTGCCCTTGTTCGGAGCTCGGAGATTCCGACGGAGCCGTTGGCTCGATCCTTACGGCTAGAGACTCCTACGGGAGTCGACTCGACGATTAAGCACTTGTGCTAGTAGTGTGAGATTACTCTAGGAGGCGAGAGCTTCGGCTAGGATCTTCTTGTAGCAGCGTCGAGGCCTTACGACGTCATCTTGGGCATGAATTGGTTATCTACAGTCCACGCTCAGATCGACTGTATTAGGCGCAAGGTGCGATGTGTACGCACCGGCGGGAGCAGGTTCACCTTCACCAGCGAGAAGGGAGCCTTTAGAGTACAGGATGGACTTCCGTAGAGGAGAGGAAAACCCATCACTCATCAGTTGGCTAGCCTCATCCTAGGAGCAGTTGACGTGCATAGTACTAGTTTTCCTATAGTGGTGGATCAGTATGCGGACGTCTTTCCTGACAACGTTCCAAAACTACCTCCTCGCAGAGAGGTAGACTTTTATATTGATCTGTACCCCAGGACAGCCCCGATATCCACTCCAGCATATCATATGTCTCCCACCGAGCTTCGAGAGCTACGGGTATAGTTGGAGGACTTGCAGGGCAAGGGATTCATCCGACCCAGTGTTTCACCCTGGGCTTCCCCGATATTGTTCGCCAAGAAGGGGGACGGGAGCTTGCGACTTTGTGTCGACTATCATCGCCTGAACCAGGTGAAAGTGAGGAACAAGTATCCGCTACCGAGGATTGATTACCTCTTCGATCAGCTCAAGGGAGTACAGTGGTTCTCTAAGATATACCTCAGGTCAGGCTATCATCAGCTCAGAGTTCGGGATGAGGACGTGCAGAAGACGGCCTTCAGATGTCAGTATGGCCACTGTGAGTTCTTGGTTATGCCATTTAGAGTAACCAATGCTCTAGAGGTGTTCATGGGCCTTATGAATAGGATCTTTCAGCCATACCTCGATCGATTTGTCGTGGTCTTCACCGACGACATTTTTATTTACTCGATGACTGAGGAGGAGCACACCTACCACTTACGGGTTGTACTAGACACACTCCGAGAGCACCAGATTTATAGCAAGCTCTCGAAGTGTTAGTTCTGGTTACGCGAGGTCCACTTCTTGGGGCACATCATCTCTGAGTCGAGAGTTTCGGTGGATCCTACGAAGATCGAGATAGTGCTAGCTTGGGAGCCACCCAGGAGCGTGACGGAGGTGAGGAGTTTCTTGGGACTAGCTGGATACTATCGGAGATTTGTGCCAGACTTCTCCAGAGTTGCGGAACCACTCTCAGCTTTGACGAAGAAGGGTAAACCCTTTGTGTGGTCAGACAGATGTCAGCAGAGCTTCCAAGAGCTGAGGTAGAGATTGACCAGCGCACCTATCTTGAGGTTGCTGGAGGAGGGAGTAGGGTACATAGTCTACTGAGATGCATTAGGGACCAGAATTGGATGTTTCCTGATGCAGGAGAGGGCGGTGATCGCCTATGGATCACGTTAGTTGAGGCCGCATGAGCAGAACTACGCCACCCATGACCTGGAGTTAGCAGTAATGGTCTTCGCTCTGAAGACACGGCGACACTATCTGATGGGCGAGCGATTTATAGTATTTTCTGACCATCAGAGTCTCAGGTACATCTTCTCTCAGAAGGAACTGAACCTAAGACAGCGGCGATGGCTCGAGTTCCTCCTGGACTATGACTTTGAGATAGTCTATACTCCTGGGAAGGGGAACGTGGTAGCCGATGCTCTCAACAGGAGGACGGGCATTCAGCTACTTGAGGAGGTGATAGAGCAGCTAGCCGCTTTGAAGATATCCTTCGTGGATAAAGATGGAGCATCCTTCCTTCAGTCTCTCATAGTCACCCCTCCATTACTGCAGAGGGTCAGAGAGGCACAGCATGGGGATGTCGACTGTGAGACGCGGCGTGCGCAAATATCCTCAAGATAGGCACCTGATGGATTCTACGTAGGAGGAGAGCACGACGTCCTTTTCAGGGGACGTACCTTGGTACCAGTTTATTTTCAAGAGGAGGTGCTGAGAGAGTTTCACACTTCCCCTTTGGCGGTACATCCTGGAGTAGCGAAGATGTACCAGGATCTCAGACGACAACACTGGTGGCCGGGCATGAAGAAGGCTGTGGCAGAGTTTGTTTCTCGATGCCTCACCTACCAGCAGGTGAAGGCAGAGCATCAGGTACCAATAGGCTTGGTATAGCCCTTGGAGGTCCCAGAGTGGAAGTGGGACGGGATATCTATGGACTTCGTGACTGGACTTCCACGCACTTCTAGAGGCCATGACTCCATTTGGGTGATTGTCGGCCAACTCACCAAGTCGGCTCACTTATTACCCATTAGAGAGCAGGGCTCAGTGGAGAGCTTGGGGCGTCTCTACGTTCAGGAGATTGTACGGCTTCACGGTGTGCCATCATCTATCGTCTCCGATCGAGATGCTAGCTTTACTTCCCGGCTTTGGAAGGGGTTGCAGGAGGCGTTCAGGACGCAGCTACGTCTGAGCACCGCCTTTCACCCTCAGACGGATGGTCAGATGGAGAGGACCAAACAGACTCTCGAGGACATGCTCTGTGCATATATCCTCGACTTTGGTCGCAGCTGGGAGGACCACCTACCCTTGGTGGAGTTTGCATATAACAACAGCTACCACTCCACCATCAGGATGACACCTTACGAGGCGTTTTACGACCAACCTTGCAGATCTCCTTTGTGCTGGACAGACCCTGGGGAGTCAGCACTTGTGGGACCGGAGATGGTCCAGGCCACAACAGAGAAGGTCCAGATCATCCAGGAGCAGATGAGGACAGCTCAGAGCTGGAAGAAGTCCTATGCTGACAGGAGGCGGAGACCACTAGAGTTAGAGGATGGTGACCATGTCTTCTTGCGTGTCTCACCTCGACGTGGATTACAGAGATCTGGACGAGGTGGAAAGTTGTCCCCATGCTTCATCGGACCATTCTAGGTCCTCTGTAGGATTGGCGAGGTGGCTAATTGCCTGGATTTACCACCTCAGTTGCACCGAGTGCACGACGTCTTTCACGTATCTCAGCTGAGGAGATACGTGCACGACCCGACACATCTCATTGACCACGGGGAGATAGACATTGATGATGGGGCGACGTTTGTGAAGGTCTCGGTGGAGATCTAGGATCAACAAGAGAGGGTCCTACGTGGACGATCGATTCCTCTAGTGTGCATCAGATGGCAGCACGGGAACCTCCAGGAGAGCACTTGGGAGTGGGAGGCTCAAATGCGTGCTCAGTACCCACATTTGTTTCCCTAGTTTATGATGTATCTTTATGGGGACGTAAATACCTGATGTGGGAGTGATGTAAAGACCTGTAAAATTCAAGGAATTTTTTTTCTTAATTTTCTTTGGAATTTTACGAGAGCGCAGTTTCTGACGGCACCTGATTCCGAGGCCCGGTGTGCCCAGAATCTTTTTCCAAAGTTTAGCTCGGGTACGTTCAGTGAACGAACGAGCGGGGTTTTCTAACTTTTGAACCGGTGCTCAGAATCAAATTCTGAGGGCACCGATGGAATCGAAGCACCAGTATTTGCTTAGAAACGCCTTTTCCGGAGTTGCATTTTCTCAGGTGTGGTTTTTAATTTTTGGGGTTAAGTTAAGAAATAAAATAAAAGTGGTGCAACACTTTATTTTATTTCACTTAAAGCCACTTAAAGCCACTTAAGCTAAGTTAAGCGGATAGGGTGGAACCCAAAATATCATACCCACTTGGTAGTACATTTGTGAGGTGGGGCCCACACGATCCCCACCGTTTCTTCCCTCCTAAGTAACGCACCCGCAACCCCCTCTTTAATGAAAGTCAACCGTGCGTTTTTCTCATTAAGAAACACCCCATTAAATTGGGCAGTTAAATTGTTACAATTAATTTTTTGAATTAATTGTTCGTTTCTTTCTTTGAATTTCAAATCGTTGGCATGGGAATAAAATAAGACCAACACTTTTTGTTGAGGGGTTGCTTGTTGAGAGGATTTGGAGAAACTCTAAAGCTTGAAGATCTCCATCTTTCTTCGCAAAGAACGCGAAGAACGCGAAGAACGCGAAGAACGCCGGTTTTCGATGAAGGGCGACAAAGAACGCCAAACCCTCGGAGATCGACGATGCGACGCCATGTACCACGACGCCGACGATTCTACTTCTGCGACGTTTATTCCGCGACGTTCCTTCCCCGCGAAAATATTCGATCAACAACCGATTGAGGTAGGGGATTGCGGGTTTTTTAATTATTTGTGAATTATATCCTCAACATGGTTTCTTTTGGTGCATCTTAAATCTGTGTGATTTTAAATCCTCAGAGTTTGACTAGGCAATGCCGTGTACCATGACGACAACGACGACCCTTCCGTGACACGACGATCCTCTTCTTCCGCGACGGTTGATTCCACGACGAACTCACGTTCGACGACAACGTTGAGGTAGGGGTTTGATTCATTTAAATCTTTGTGATTTATACCTGCGGCGTATGATTAAATACTTGTTGGAAGACTTTTAAAACTGCTAACGCGGTGGGTGCGGACCAACGAACACGTCCGAACCCACCGCCCTTTCGTTCTTGGTGTTCGGAACGGCGGACGATGATGAAGTAGGCCGCACGGGCGATGTGAGGTCCTCGCAGTGAAGGACGGGCCCCGGGAGGGCCATTGGCGAAGATGGCACACAATTCCGACCACCGGAACTCGTCCGGTGGTCCGTGGAGCAGCCCACCGGCGCGCCGCCGCGGCTTCAGCCGCGGCGCCAGGGCGCGATCCCGCAACCGCGCGGGACCGGAGGCGACGGGACGCGGCATTCGGCTACGTCCGCTGGCAAGGGCGGCCCCACGCAGGGCCGCGACTCCTTCACGCGGGGGCAGTGCGCCCCCCGCCCGCGTCGCTCGGCCGTAACGGCCGAGCTGACCCGCTGGCCACCCGGCCAGCGCCATCCGGGTTGTGCCCAACCGGGTCGGTCCCGAACCCGGGTCGGGTCGACCCGGTTCTGGCCGACCCAGGGGGGGTTGGGCCGGGTCGGTCTGGGCCCAGACCCCCCGTTTTCAGACCCCTTTTGGTATTTTCCCCATATCTTAGGCTACAGACCTCCGATTGACGTACTGTCAGTGCCGATATGATCCTTGGATCGAGACGGTCGTTTCGGTATATCTCACTCAAGGTTTAGGATTATTTTGGGTATGACCGGGTTGGTTCGTACACGAAACCAACCGGGACCTCGGAGCAGAAACACTCATAACTTGAGCTCCAGACATCCGATTGACGTAACGTCGACTTTGATGGATTCCTCTAAGTGAGAAGGATCTTTTGGATTACTCCGCCTAAGGTTTGGATGTAGGTGGAGTACGGTCGGGTTGGTTTTGACTTAAAAACCAACCGGGCCCCTGGGACGAAAAAGCCAATAACTCTCAGACCGAGCGTCCGATTGACGCGCCGTCTGTGGCGTTTAGTTCCTGCTGACGATATAGAACTTTTGGATACATCAACTATGGACTATGTGTCAGTTGATGTATCATCCCTTTGGATCGTGGAGCGGACCCTCCCGAACGAGCTTGCTGTGTGAGGGAACCCTAGAGCTGGCTGCGACTGCGACGACGACGATGACTGTGCAGAGATCCTCAGTGGATTCGACGGCGACGACTACATCACTCAGCGATCCTACGTGGATCAGTGCTACCGATCCTGTGTGGGTCCGATCCTGTGTGGGTCAGCGCTCAACGGTCCTGTGTGGGCTAACGCCTACAGATCCTGTGTGGGTCCGATCCTGTGTGGGTCTTTGCGGGGGTTAGTTACCTATCGATCCTGTGTGGGTCAGATCCTTTGTGGGTCATTGTAGGGGTTAGTTACTTATCGATCCTATGTGGGTCATATCCTTTGTGGGTCATTTCGGGGGTTAGTACCTATCGATCCTTTGTGGGTCCGACGACTTGGATGAATTATTGGCTATATCTGATCATCTCTATCGTCATACGAAGAAGTATACCTGTGTGAACTGAATCCTGTTTTGATTTCCCATGTGGATTGTGTTGTGCTATCCTGTGTGGATTTACGTTTTGCTTCCTGTGTGGACTGGGTTGTACTTAGACTCGGAGGTTGGAGTGGACTGGAATTGGTGACTTAGGTATATGTATGGGCATATAACTAAGCAGTGTCAGATGTTACTTCGTGATTATATATTTCCTTTGTGGATTATCCTTTGTGGATTCTGGGAGACCTTCGGGGGTCTCGGGGTCCCTAATGAGTAGCTTATACTCACCCCTGCACGGGCTATGCCCACACTACATTGTGTTGGTTGCAGACGACGGACAACGCTGATCGTGGTTGAGGCTTGCAGAGTAGGACGGTAACTAGAGGTGGACCACTGGGTGAGACGCACTCGGAGCGGACAGCTGGACCTGAGGAGCTGTGGAGTATATCTGTACTCACCCTTCAGGTGGGACTTCCAGTGGGCGGCTCGACGTTGCGGCTTTACTTTCAGTTGCTGTTTTCCCTTTCAAGTTGTACTTTACTTTCAGTTTGGGTTTGTATTCTGGCCCACTTACTTTTCTACACTTACTGTTGTACCCAGTTTTTACTTAGTGTTTACTTATACTGCTTGCTTGCTCTGTGGTGTTTGTTTACTTTACAAAGGCAATGCCTTCCCTTTTTACTGGGAATTACTCCTTGGTGCTATTCTCCAGCCCCTGGCCTATGGAAGGTGGGCTTGGGGTAGTCACGACACGGGCCCCGAGGACGGGTCGTGACACTCGGTGCTTCTGGTTGGAGGTGAGGGTTCTGTTCACGAGTGACAACCGGTGGTTGAGGGTTTAATCGATTTATGTAGCCCCAATCTTTCCTAGAGTGAGATGACTGTGGAAGACAATTTTGGAACTCGTTGACTATCCATTGCATATACTCCATCAAGATCTACGATGGTGAAGGATACTTGCAGATATGCGATTGATGAGGCTGTTAAGATGACCTAGGGTTCCACAGCGCTGCTGGTAGATAAACCTGGGAGATATCGTGGATCTGTCTCCACTGCATCGGTAGTGGTGGGTCACCCGAATTGACTCGGTCTATCTACAATGATTTCACTCAATGATACTCATTCTAGAGGAATTTTTGGCAAGGGTTTTGTGGCTCGTGTTAAGGTGAACTCGGAAGCCTTTGCTGATAAGACTGCAATGGGAAAATCTTCCCTCATTACGTGGATCATTTTACCAAAAGAAGAGAAGCCCTATAAATTAGATTATTTAGTTCATAGGGATTCATGTATATGTTTCTTTTCAAATTGGAGGTGTGTCTCGCTCAGAAGTGGTTTTTTTCACTATCTATTCTCCTCAGGTTAATGTAAGCTTCGAGCATGGAGCTTTAAATCTTTATTTTTGAATCCATGATGGCTTTAGCTACATGAATGGTCTTTGTAATTCAATGTATCAAAGGTAAGGAATATGTTATCTCATGTATGGATTCATCTACACAGACTCAATTGGGTCCTTTGGAACTTTAGGATTTTGAATGAAATTTCTTCTACAATTGTAATGTGCATTAACCTTGATAAGGAAACAGAGCAGGTGAAATTTGGACATTTTCCTAGGATGTTAGTGGAGATTGATCTTAGATCCACCATTATTGACAAGGTTAGTCTTTCTAATCCCACTGATGAAATCCATATTAATGTGGAATATGAGAATAAACCCATATTATGTAATTTTTTCATGGTTTTTGGTCACATGTCAGACTCATGTCGATGGGGGATTTCTTGTGAGAAATGTGGGGTGAGGGTCATCTTGCTACTCATTACCGCAGAAAATAAGTAAAGGATGATGTGATTGTGGAGAAGGCTCATAAAAAAAGGCATCTATAAAACACCATTGAAGTAAACAAATGTGATGTTGAATGTGCTACCGTCAGTTGAGGAAAATAGTGGCCCCTCCAATTTGGATGATCTGGAAGATAAGGAAGATATGAGGATGGTGAATGCTGATTTAAATCCAGTTGGTGTACACAAATCCCCCTCTTTTAGGTATGTGTTGTTCACCAATGTGGAAGGGTCTATGGAGGGAGATGTTCCTAATGAAAAAATCCTTGAGATATCTTCCAAGATGATCAAAAGTGTCTTTGATCTTGAGTGTCATGTACAAGCTGTAGTTAATGCTCAAATCATGCATGAGAGGTCTTTACTTGGTGGTAGAAAAATGAAAAGGATGTGATTGATTTGGTCTTAGTTTCAAAATCTGAAAAAGGAAGATCTAACCATGCACCTCTAGAAGCTGAGGAGTCCTTGGTGAATAGTTCCCAGACATTGGAAAAATCTATTGATCATGTACTAAGTGACAAGCTAGTGATAACATCCAAAGGAAAAAAAGTTTTTATAGATGATGAGGGTTTCCAAATGGTTCCCTCATAGAATTCTAAGGCTCTTTATCCTTTAACATTGTCAATGCAAGCATCTCCTGCTCAGGAACTCTTACAGGTGGAACTTCTATGTGAGGGAATTTCTATGTTTGATTCTAGACTTGCATATTGTGATGTCGAGGATATACATCATGATGAGCATATAGAGGAAGTTGTGGAGGATCTATTAGTAGATTAGAAATTTATGGAGGAACAATGTGAAGGGGTCCCTCCCAGGATATGGAGATGGGGTCAACATCCAAAATGTGGTGGCAGAGGATGTGGATGAGATATGCCTACCAGGTCTTCTTCCAAGGTTTCTAAGAGCTGGCTCACTCTGGAGTAGTAAAAGAACAAGGATAAGCATCCTATGTTCTTCAGTCCAAGGAACTCATAATGAAAGTGGGAAACTGCTGATGATGATTATGATGATTCTCACCAAGGTTATGGGAATGATCATATTCTTGATCTGTAATTTTCATTTTTTGGATAAGGGCATGATCTTGGCGGTGGAGCAAGCACGGCGAGGGAAAAAACTTTTGGACGAACGGTGGCCATGGATCATAGCGGTGGCGCAAGCACGGCGAGCGGCTGTCAGCGACATGGCAGTGGGACAACTCCTCAGGCGGGTAGGCGGTGTCCATGAAAACTTGGGGACAAAAATTAAGGTGGTGGACCCGCATTGTTATGATTTCAAGAAAAAAATATTTGTAGGTGTTGGCCACCTGAGATATAGGCTTTGTATTGGACTTCATATCCACATGGCCTTTGGGTCATAAAAATTGGGTGGGTTATCCCTTAGGGGGGCTATGACCTACCCTTTTAGGTTGTGTGTGTTTCATTTCTATGTTTCGGTGTAATTGTACCACTAAGTACCTATAATATATAATTATATAAATATACATAATTATATAAAAAACATATTAATATATTTATTTATAATTATAAATATATTTTTTAGACAAGTGGAGACATTTATAAGTATAAATAAATAAATATATATATATATATATTTAAAATATATTTATATTATAATAAGTGTATTTTTTAAAGTAATGTATTACTATGAATTATATAACTTTTAATAATTTTTTTTTACATAATTTTATGTATAAAAAATTATCAAATTTATACGAGTCAATATGTTTAATAGTATATTTATATACATTGATTAAAAATGTGTATATAATTAAAATAAATATAATATTTTAATATTTTATTTAAATAATTATATAATATATAAATAAAAATATTTATGTAGATATATATTTATATTGATGTTAAATAATTTAAAATATATATACATGTATAACTGCATGTATGTATGTGCATGTGTGTATATAAATATATGAGTGTGGAGTCATGTATGTCTATATATGTATGTTTGAAGTTCAAGTAAATGTTACGAATTCACTTTGTAATATTTTTGTAATTTATTTAATTCAATTTATCCATTTATTATTATATATTCATTAATAATGTTAAAAATATATTTTATCATTTTGTAATATATATATATATATATATATATTTATGGTACATGTAATATTTTCAATATGTTTGTAATTTATATGAATAATATTCATTTGTTTTTATTTATTAAGTTTTAACATTTAAAATATGTTTGCAATTTATAAAATAAATATATTTAAATGATTTTTTTTAAAAATAATTTTGTAATTTAAATATTTAATTACACAATTATAAATATATATAATTTTTTTTAAATTATTTGTGAAATTATAAATTAAAAAATATATATTTAAATAATTAAAAAATTGTAATAAACATATTTAAATAGTAAATATATTTAGTATATTTATAATTATATGTTAATAAATTTATATATTTATAATTATATATAAATTTTTTCTAAACATATTTATTTATAATTTTAATTATTAATAAATAAATACATATTTAAATAATTATAATATTATAATAAATATATTAAAAAAGTAAATATATATATTATATTTATAATTATATATTTATAAAAATATATAAATACTTTTTAAATATATTTACTTATAATTATAATTATAAATATATATATATATAAATAATTAAAAAATTATAATAAATATATTTATTATATTTATATTTATATATATTTATATATTGATATAAATATATATAATTATATAGATATATTAAAGTGATGCAGACCATGAGACATAATTATATAAAAATATATAACTATATAAATATATTTATTTATAATTATAATTAGAAGTAAATAAATATATAAATAATTATAAAATTATAATAAATATATTTATATATTAATAAATACACACATATATATATATGTAAATATATAGTTATATTTGTAATTATATAAAAATATTTATAAAATTATAATAAATAAATTTAAATGATAAATATATTTATTATATTTATAATTTTATAAATATATATAATTATATAAAAATATATAATTATATAAATATATTTATAAAATTATAATAAATAAATTTAAATAATAAATATATTTATTTATTTAGATCTTTATCATCCCTTTTAGCGCTAATAAAAGTTCCCCTTTATCAGCGCTAAAAAATCGCTCATAAAACCAGTCTTTATTAGCGTTAGAATTTTGGCACTGAAAAGACTCATTTTATTAGTGCTTTTTAGAGATGATAAAGTCGTATCTTTATCAATACTAAAAAACATTGATAAATTGTATTTTTATGAGTGCTTTCTATATTATTGTTGATAAAACTACTCTTTTTAGAGCTTTTTGAAAGCACTGATAATTGCCTTGCATGATCTTATAAAAATAACCCTAACAGATTCAACCTCTCTCGTGCCTTCAAGCTCTTGTAGAACCGTAGTGCTATTATTTTCCCTCTCTCCTGTCATTCTCTATCATAATTTCCCACCTTTTATGTCACAGTCTCTATCGTTGTCACCATCGTTGTCACCTTCATCATCGCTCTCTACTGTCGTCGCCCCCTCATGGAATCAAACCCTCACCACTCTTCATCAATGAACCCTCAATGCTCTAAGGTATGAGATTATTTCTTATCCTATTTAATCGCTTCTTTTATCTAGGTATTTACCCCCTCTGACCTCAATGCATGTCGTTCGGACCGGATTCACCCCTAGGTTATATACCCACACAATGCATGTACACTAATAGTGTATTGGTTGATTTAATATTAATTTACATTTCCTGTATTATAATACATTCATTTTCATAGGGGTTTTGAACATAGGTTCATCAAGGATTCTATGGAGTATGTTTCATGTACATATATATTGTGTGTGAAGTGCTGATAATTTTATTCTTTATTTTTAGTATTAGTATCGACATGTATTTTATGTCCATGTAGTCCCTTTTATAGATTTATTTCTTTCATTTTTCAATGATTATATTTTCTCCAAATTACAGTTATACATAAATACTTCCATGTTATAGAAGATTCTTTTAATTGTGTTTGTTGTGATGTGAGTTTTTTCAAGATGTTTTAAATTTCCATTTTTCAAATGTAGTGATTAAATTTATTATGAATTTATTTTGGTTTTATAGATGTTTATATTTTAAACTATTTATGATTTAACTCTTACAAATACCCAATAATTATAAATAAAATGAGTTTTTAAGATTTTAAATTAAATTATTAAATATCATCATGATTTAAATGTATTTGAAAGGTATAAGGTTTAATTTTTATTGATTTGAATTATTATATGGAATTTTTGGGGAATATGTTAAAATTATGACAATGTGTTATGTATTTTTCCTCAAAAAATTTAAATATTTCATAATTATTTTTTATATAAATTAACTATGAATATATTCATTTGTTTCATGCCTCGGTGTTCTTAAATTGATCTTAAATTCCATAGGTTTATTTTTACGATTTTATTTGTGTTGGGGGAAACTATAATGTTTATGTTTAGTTTTTATTTATTATAAGTATATATTAATTGTGATGAGTGTTTTTTTAGTATGATTTGTTTGGTTATTAGGATATCTTAATATTTGAAAAACCTAATGCTAATTTAAATGTTGTTTAACAAGAATAGAACATAGGTTAAATGGTTCGCTATAATGGGGACATATTTGGTTAAAGGTTTATGATACACTTTCTGATTATTGTGATTCTTTATTTTCATATACATATATTACTATATTTCTTCTTTTTAGTGATGGGAATTTATTTTTTTTAATAGCTTTTGGTAAAAAATGGCTTGCATATTTTTTTTTGATATTTATCTTTTTTAAGATCCAGGTTTGGGTAAAATCATTATTTTCATATTTTAAAGGATGAGGTTATTAGAAATGTTTAATTTTAAATAGAATTGATTTTTTAGCCTTATGTGAAATGGGTTGTAGTGTATTTTAATAAATGAGTTATATATTTTATGTAATCTCATTATTTTTATTAAATTAATATGGTAAGTTTGATTATATGGATTGTTTTTTAAAACTATTCAAGGGTATTTTAGATTTAATGTGTTTTACCACTATAATCTAGGGATGTTTTAATGGAATACTTTGAATAATAATTTATTTTTTAAGGTTTGATGATAAATAAATGTTCAGTTTGAATAATCTCAATAATTTTAAAAAATATATAAATTTAATGGTTTTAATATTATTTTAAAAATATTTCCTATGAAAATAAGTGGTTTTGATATAGAAATGACTAATTTTTTAAAGAACATATGTGTTAAATATATTTATATATATTTCATTCCATGTAATGTTTTTCTTCATTCATAAAGATTTATTGACGATTTTTTAATATTTGATTCAAATTTTTAACTTTAATAGTAGTTTGATGAGTGTTTGGTTAAATTTATAATGAATGTTATCAAACAAGTTGTTTTCATATAATATTTTCAATAAAATGGGAACATTTATGTGAAATAATTATTAAATTTCTTGAATTATTTGTTTTATAATGTGAAATGATATATTTAAAGTAGTTGAAGCATGACGTGGCATTAATTTATTATTAATGAGATTTTAGAAATTGGGTATTGAAAATTTTAATGAATAATGATCAGATTTGTGGTCTTTAAAGTTGATTTAAATCATTGATTATATTGGATTTCACTATAATGAACTAAAATACATTATAGTTGACTATATTTAATATTTTTGGCTATGATGCTCAATATTTCTATTCCATAATTGACATCATATGTTAAGATGAAAGTTGAATGAATTTCTCACATCACCCACTTGAATTAAATTTTCACTTTGGTCACTAACCACTTATCAAAATACATCCATAAAATTATGGATTGGTTTATTTTTTATGTAAATTAAGAAACTAGACAAGGTAAAGAATATATTACCTTGGTATAATCCAATAAAATCATCTAGTCCAATCAAGGGTTCCCTTATAGGGATTAGACTATTGTTGTTGCTTTTTTTTAACTTTATACAATTAAATAAGAAATATTTTACAATGCTTCACCAACTCCCTAGCCTGATAACATTTATATTTAAGGTGGAAACTATAATTTTCATCATCTTCATCTTCTGAATAGTTATTATTGCATTTTGTTTCCTGAGACTCATCCCCCATCTCTTTTTGACATGCACCTATGTTGCCTGAACAACCCAAATCATTTTGAAATTATTTGAAACATTCAAATGTTGGTTTCCCCTTATTTGAAAGGCCCATTTTGTGTATTTATTTATTTTTTTAAATATTAATATTATTAAAACAAATTTGATGGATATGAATCTAAAATGTATGAATTCCAATCATATGAAAAAATAGTGTGAAAATGTGGTGAAAGAGTTCATAATTTTTGAAAAATATCTTGCATATGAACCTTCTCAAATATTTTTTCCATGTTTACGTTGTTTATATTCAAGAAAAATTGTTTCAGATGAGTTGCAAGAACACCTGATCTGTCATGGAATAGATCAAAGTTTTAAATTTTGGACTAAAAATGGGAAAAGTGATTTTAGCTAGTGACTAGGATAGCACTGCGTTTTATGGATCATCATATATGATTACAAGTGTGATCAATGAAGAAGTCTATATCAAAGGTGTGATTATAGGTGTGGATATTTATAAAGATCATATTAAGGAAATGAAATTGATATTTGAAGATGAACTTCGTGATTATCCAAAATTTATTGAGAGGTTAAAGAGTTGTGAAAAGATGCCATTGTATGCTGGTTTCACTAAATATACAGCATTTCCAGCTATTTTGAATCTATATAATGTAAAATGTGGAAAAAAAGTGGAGTGATATCAATTTCACATAACTACTTTCTCTCTTTAATGATATTCTCCCAAAAGATAATGAGCTTACTAGCTAAACATATGATGTTAAATGAATGCTACATTCAATGGGTGTGATATTTGAAAGAATTCATACATGTCCAAATGATTTTATATTGTTTTTAAAGTACTAGAAATCACTTAAAGAATTCCCAAAGTGTATTGTTTCTCGATACATGAAAGATGCATCAGGTACTAAAAAAGTTTTATGGTACTTTCCAATCACTATAAGGTTTTGGTGCCTATATGGACGTGAGAAGAATACAAAAAAATTGACATAGAACACATATACAATAAATAAATATAGGAAACATCATCACCCATTAGACTCTCCTCAGTGGAAGAGAATTTATCACGAGTATCCTAAATTTGGAAACGAGCTGAGAAACCTTTATCCTGCACTATCTACAGGTGGACTAAATACTTTTGTTTTTCAAAGAAACACGCATAGAACATGTTTGGTTGAATTGGTAAATTATAACTTTCCACTTTGGTTATGAATAAAATAAAAATAAATTATGTTGTCTATGACTTTATGAGGGAAAAAATAATTTGGTAATGATATTGATGTTTATTTTGATCCATTAATCAAAGATCTTAAATTATAGTTGGATTCAGGTGTAGTTTGTTTGATACTTATAGATATGAAGATTACATATTGAGATCCATGTTGTACGAGATGATAGATGACTTTCCTACATATTTAATTTTTTTAGGATATTGCATTAAAGGAACTCAAGGGTGTACCATTTGTGAACAAGGTACATGGTCAATTAGGCTAAAACATTCATCAAATAATGTGTTTCTAAGACATCATAGATTTCTACCCTGGTGACATAAGTACCAATATTAGAGGGAATCATTCTATAGAAGTTAAGAATAACATACAACACCGTCTCCACTAATAGGTGATCAACTTTTTTAGAAAGTAAAAATATGTACACTGATTTTGGTAAACCTTTTCAAAAAACCTTTTAAAAAATGGTTGAAAAAAGTGATCAATTTTTTTTGAATTACCATACTAGAATTGTTTGTGTATAAAGTATTTTATTGATGTTATTTCTGTTAAAAAAATATGTGTGATAGTGTCATTGGTGCATTAATAAATGCACCCAACAAAAAAAGTATGTAATTAAGTCTATGTTGGACATGATTATCATGGTAATATAGGAAGAGTTGATGCCAGTGAAGAGTCAAAAACAGACTTTTCTTCCTCTATATTATTGCACTCTTTCCAAGAAGGAGAGATATCAATTTTTAAACTTCTTGAATGATGTAAAGGTTCCATAGGGGTATTCATTAAATATCAGTAATATTGTGTCAATGACTTATTTAATGTTAAAGGTTCTGAAATCACATGGTTTTCATGTTTTGATGCAAGATCTAATGCATGTATCTTTACATTAAATTTTTCCCAAGAATTTTTTTCATACATTAACCAATATCTATTTCTTTTTCAAAGTTATATGTAGAAAAGTTATAGAGATAGCGAAATTTAAAACTTTGGAAAAGAAAATTTTAATCATATTATGTGAATTGGAAATGTTCTTCCCAATAATATTATTTGATATGATGGTTCAATTAATGGTTCACTTGGTGAGAGAGGTTGAGATATGTGTTCAGGTACATTATAGATGGATTTACCCCATTTAATGTTATATGAAGATTTTGATAGGGTATGTCAAAAATAAAATTCACCCATAGGGTTATATTATAAAGATATATATTTTTGAGGAATCTATTGAATTCTAAACTGACTACATGTCTGGTGTTGAAAGAATTAGTCTATTGAAATCTTATCACACTGGGTGTCTTGTGGGAGAAGAAATTTCTAGAATATATATTTTCACAATAAATATTAAAAATCAATATTAGGCACACCTTGATATTTTTAATAATAGTTTAGAGGTTTCCCTATATGTTGAAACCGATAAAGAAATTATGATGCATTTGAATCCATCAAGGGATGAAGGATGGATATCAAATACACATAATCAAGAGTTTATAGCATGAATTTGAGGCCATATTTTTAAGTATTTAGATAAAAATCCAGATTCAATTTCAAAATGACTTTTATGGATAGCTATAGGGACATGTGTGCATATATTATCTCATAATGGTATGTAATTAATGGTTATAAATTATATAAAAATGAACATGATTAAGGAAGAACCATGAAAAATACTGTAGTTTCACTTGTGGTTGAAGAGATGAATGTATCTGATACCAAGTATAGAAATACAATTTATGTGAATATGTTTATAGCACCCCAAAAATTTTATGGTATGTTTCTCTTAAATACATTCGATTCATAGCCTATATTTTGTAAAGATCTGGGTTTATTTGAAGAAACACTTGGTTAATTGGGAGATAGTCATATCCTATCCATTGAACTTAAATTTTCTACTTGTGTGTTTTGAATTTTGAAAATCTGACATACACGGTTGTGTTTAGGATGATATTTAGAGTCTGATAGAATTAAATTAATTTTTGGGGAATAGTAACATACCCTTATGAATAGTAACCTACCCTTATGAATAGTAAGTTACCCTTATTAATTGAAATATGAATCTTATGAAAGGTATCCATACCCATGAATTTATAAATAAATTTAGGCACCTTAAAAATGAAGATGAATATTTTAAGTGTTTATATTTTTTGATTAAATAATTATTTTAATTAAATATTTAATTAATCATATTTGGAAAATTAATTTTGAAATATGGACTTCATTTTTGGATTCTACATGCTGAAAAATTTTTAGGGTGAATTTTTGGTATTTTTCTAAAATACTTGAAATTTTGATGAATAGTAAAATGAAACAATTTACGATAAATGCTAAATAAGGGATTTATTGAGTCATTGATGATGATCTGATGATGTAAGACAAATTGGTTAGTAGTCACATGCATTTATATATGTTCTTGTTCATGTAATACTTACTATTCATTATCTTGTGAATAAATAATAAACTAATGATTAAAAAATTATGAAAACCCTCCTCTCCTCCACTATACCCCCCCTCACTCACTCTTCTCTTCGCTCCTCTAAATACTTGTTCCTTGCCAATATTCTACCCAAATACCCCCCTCAAGCTCTCCCCCCATGTCCAAAATCCCCTAGACTCTTCAAAATACCAAAACCTCTTCCCTTAAGAGGTTCTCAAAGGAGGAAGTCTCAAGAGGTAAATTTATCTTTCCAATTCCTTCTTTTCTTTTAAGTTATTGTCTTTTTGTTTCTTTCCTCACCTAACTTCACCAAAATAGTATGATAACTCCAATTAAATACATGTACTAGAATGTTTTTATGCTAATGAGATATTTCATTATCTTCTCTTCTTTCCCCACATTTTATTTGAAAGAAATGAAAGCACTGTTTGAGATGTGCCAATTTAGCACGTTTAAGGACAATTGTTTATCAATTTCTATTATTATCTTTAATTCTGGCCATGAAACCATTTGTGTTATGGTTGAACCAGATTATTATATAAGTAACATATACTATTTTTGGTTCTGTAATCCTTTTGTACAAATGGTATTAAGTTATAAACAAAAACATGTTCTTTGTAATCAAACCCACCGATTAACAAAAACTGTTGTCACTATGGTTTTATATAATAATTTGACTTCAATACAAGTAACCAAATTATATTTAAAACCATATAATCTAATATATGTACAATAATAGAATATAACTTCATTTCTGGCATCCACTTTCATCTTACATGTTTATCCAAACATGAATATAAGCAAACCGGTCATTATAACCAAGTAAAAAAAAGAGCACAAACAATGAAATTGAACCTCATAACCAATCAAAAGGGTTATAAATGAACTTAAAATGATTATAATAAACCAATTAAATATAGTTTATGTAGAGACCCGAAACCTGACGTACATGGACATTACATTACATTTGCGGAATACTTAGTACATAACAAAAACACACACACAAGGATCGTAATAGTTTAGTGTCTTTGGAAACTCGGAGTATAATCTTCTAATCCTGGTGAAAGATCTTCAACATCTCCCATAAAGATCTTCCCTTTTTTTACCTAAAACCTTTCTTTATATCCTGGGGAAAAGAAAACATAAAAGGGTGAGCTCAAATGCTCAGTAAGGGTAAACAAAAGAAATATCAATCACATCATATTCATAAGAACATAATATTTTGGAAATCTTAACCTGCAAAACAGAGCATAATTTCATAACATGGGATAAATCTTAGTAGTGAAATGAAAATCCAATAATCATAACTTAAAACATGAAACTTTGTGGCATACACACATAATCATAGAGAATCATTTCTTGTTAGTCAAGACTCATTGCCAAGACTATCTTAGTGGACAAAGTCCCTTTCTGAACCGAGTCACCCTCGTTTCAGTCCTGTTTCACTGAACCGGTATAACCTACCATTCCAGCCATGTCTATCTCATGAGATATAAAATCTTTACCCAATTCATTGGAGGGAGATATAGGTCCCACCCATCTCTTAATGATACCATTCTTATGTGTGCCACAAAATCATAAACCATAAATCATTTCATAACCCATGTAATAAAAATGGGATTCTTAAACATCATGACATCATAAAACAATTCATATAAGATAAAGGAATTCATAAAAATAATTCCATCACAACATAATCAAATCAATGTAATAATAGGGATAAAAATAGAACCCTTTATTATCTTAGATGGAAAATAATTTTGATAAAACACTTGAAATGAATTCTTGAGGAAAATATCCTTTCTTCTTCAAAATCAATTTCTTTTCACAAAACGTCATGCAATTTTAAAAGAAAGAGATTTTATTGAAAATATTCATGAAATCTTTTGGAGGAATATTCATGAAAATAAGGCTTTATAAAACCGTAAAAATCTGTTCGTTCCGTATAAGTTAAAAAAACATTCTTCTCGTACTTTTGTCGGAAAAGTCAAAAAGTACCTCGTACGAAAACGACAAAAGATTCCTTTCATATATTTTACAAAAAACTCACCAAAGGGTAAAATTGGATATAAACTATTGTAAAAGGATGTAAATAATATTAAATATTGAGGGAACATGGATGTGGATGATAAAATACACCCCAGTAATTACCAAAGTAAAAACAATCTCGGATAAAAGTGAGATTGTGATATTTCCCTTACCTTAGGTCCGACTTGCTTTGTAAGTGTCCGAACCTCCTGTATAATGATTTAAATCATGTTATTGACTTATTCCAGAATCATATTAATTGTTATTATATCATATATGGTTCACTTATGACTTTATATTACTCGTTCTTTTGTAAATTCCATGTTAAAGAAGCGTTTTGGGTAAAATCGTTTCATTTATCGTAGGTGTTTTGACTTGTTGTTCTTGACATTATTATTACTTATATCATGATTTACTTACTTCCAGAATATAAAATATGATTTATATATCATATATATTCAGTATATATATATATATATAATAGAAATATAAATGAAATGAAAAACACCGTTCATGGAGACGGTAGTCCGTACGTACGCATGAACGCTGTTTTCCTTTCCTTATTGTCTTGAATGGAAGTAAGTAGATGACATACATATATATATACATAAATCCAGTAGCTTTATAATGTCATATATTTCATTATTATTTCTTATATATACTTTATAATCATTCTTAAATGGTTAACATGGAGAATGAATCTCATCGCGTCGTGGAGACGGTAGTCCGTACGTACGCACGAGCGATGATATCATTTCCATAATTATTGAATTGAATTGGAGTGGATTATACAATATATCAGAATCAATATGATGTTGTAATAACTATGTATAGTTATTCTTTACACCATAATACCCATCCATGTAAGGTGTTGGTGGAAAAATAGATTACACCACGGCGTGGAGACGGTATTCCGTACGTACGCACGCGCGGTGATTTCGTTTTCCGTAGGATGGATAGATGGTGAATTAGGATTGTTTCATACTTATAATAACATATCATTATATGAGTGATACTGTTGTTATTACTTCATAATGAAACAACCTAAGAAGAAGAAGTGGAAGAAGAAATAAAGGTGAAAGAATTGGTAACGGAAATTACCTCTTCTTTGAAGCGCCTCTTTGAGACCTCCTCTTAGGGCACTAAAATTGGTCTTTGAGGAAGACCAAAACCTCTAGGATGTTGATAGGGAAGTGGATAAGAGATTTTGGCAGGGTTTGGCCGAGCTTGAATGCTCAAATTGGTGTGAGGAGGAGGGGGAGGAGGTGTCCTTTTATAAGGGAGGAGAGGGGCACCTTAGGAATATCTCAAAATATTATTTTATATTAAAGTAAAAATCGGTTTATAATGGTTCCAAAGGGTCTTATTTCGAAGCTAAAGTGGGGATGGGTCGAAATATTATCAACCAATAGGATTTAGACAAGTTTAGGTTATTATTTTAACCTTATCAATTATATTTAACTCTAAGTTAAATAATTTAACTTTTACCGTGTCTTTTTGTTTTCTTACACTATATGGTTAATAAACTTACTATAACATGCCAAACGAACCCCAAATTATTTATTATTAATATATATATCCTTATCTAAGTCATTTTTCCTAACCTTATATTTTTAGGAATAAAATAACAATTAATAATGTAATATTTGATTTAAAAACTATTTTGTGTCAATTTTGACACTATTTGATATATGATTTTTGTGAAAGTCATAACAGAATTATATGTTCGAACCAAGTTGATTAAATCAACACTAATATATCATAGTAACCTAGAAAATTAGTGTAATTCATAAAAAGTCTCAAATGACATTTATTTTGGTGTTTATAACATCAATTATGTCAATATTTCATTAATAAGATAATTACTGCATCATCATTGTGTCATAAATAAATTAAATTATTTAATGTCTAAAAATTACAAATAAAATACCATTATGTAGGAAATCTTTTTATCTTTCTAATTAATATTTATAGTCGAATTTATCTTATGTATAACCCCATATTAAAAATGTTTTAGCAAATAAACTTTGATTTTAACTCTTTTAACCCTTCTTTAAATAAATTAATAATAAATGTCCTAATCTAATCCAAGTGGGCCTAAATGGTCATATTTTATTCCTAAGTTTGTTTTTGGTCGAATTAAACTTGTCCAATAGAATTAGGACATGTGTTAGGGTAATAGTAATATCATATTTACCCTTAGTTACCCTATTTACTATTAACCGTGGTAAAAAAAGTAAAAAGTTACTATTCACCAAAAATTATTTTCATCTCATTGAACCACATTTTAGTCCTTGATATTAACCGTGTCTGTTGGATTTTTGAAATTCCATTCACAGAAGCGGTAAAATTAAGTTTTATGCAAAATTCAGTTTTTAACCTACCACTTAGTGGTTTCACTATTCATCAAAAATTGAAAGTTTTCAGAAAAGTACCAAAATTTCACCCTAGGCTATAATTGATATTCCGAATTCAAAAATGATTTCTATTTTACAAAATTCCAAACATATAAGTTGCATTAATTAATTTTATAATTAATTTCCGTTGTCACAACAAATAGCGTGTTTTTAAGAGATAATAACTATCAAAAGATTGACACTTGTTTATAAATGGTTTAAATGTGAAATTACATCCAATGTCCAACATTGTATTAAATTGTAAAAATATATTCTAAATATACTTTAAAACCACTCAAATTACTAATTTATCACTATTAATTATTTCGATTAAAAAAAGTTATTTTTAATTAAAATTTAGTAATTTCAACTATTCATCAAAATATGAAAGTTATCCGAAAATCACCAAAGTTTCACCCTAAGCTAATTTAGATGTTATGAATCCAAAAATGAATTCCATTTTGAAAAATAAAATTACAAAATTTCAAAAAGTAGTTATTACTATTCATAACGGCTAGTTTTAATAGCATATTGTTGTTTAGTGAAACTCGTTATTGCGTACTACACACGCTATCGAGGAAGGTCGTGATTGCGTGTAATTCAAGCCAGGTCAGAGATGTGTGTTGTGAAAGCTCCTTTTGGTGTAGCGTATAACACAAGACATTAATGAAATTAAAAAGAATATTTTTCATAAAATCTCAGGGTGTTACAGTTTAGGTTCTGGAATTATTAATTAATAAACTTAATTTGTTTATTAATGTCTTTAATAACAAGTGAAGAACACCAACATATTTAAGGTAAGAGATCCTCTCTCTCACTTTTGTTCAAGAATCTCCCCTATGTTGTGATCTTTTATTTTTTAATATCTAATGTTGTGATATGTTTTCTCACCCCCCCATATTTTTCTTATGATATATAAATAATTGGATACCCTTTTACCTCTCATTAATCCCTCGCAAGAACACTCGTTACCATGCCTAAATGTTTGTAAGGGGTTTTCTCATCCCACTTTCAATTTTGTGGGATTTCCATTGTTCGCATCTTATTTATTATATGTGGTATAGGAGTACTGCCATTTGATATATATTATCATGATTATATTTATTTTCATGGTATTATGTGATTCATTTGGTGGTTATTAACTTTTGGTCATACAACTCAATTGATTACAACATGGTAATGAACTTTGTGTCTATTTTCACTTCATTGTGACTTGCTTAGTACTGTGCACCTACTCTTTCTTATGTGGTGTAACTACTGCCCATTTGAGATCACTTTTCAATTGAAATTATATTCCATTTAAATTTCCTTATTCTCATATCTTGGATATGATTATTTTACAATTCGTATACCATTTTACATATGGTATTTATTTTGAATGTTGTTTTAACTGTGGAAGTATTGATGAATCTGTATCATATATTCTATATGGTTAATGTAAAGGCATATTGATTTTTTTGTTGAATCTATGTATAAAGAATGATTTGGACATGCAGTGGTGGGTGGATCCCTTTATATCCCCTCAATGCATAGATAAGTCTCATGAGACAAATCAGTTGGTGACAAACCCTTCGAGTTTGTTTCCAAAAATCAGATGGGTTTCTACCCACAGAACTAAACTGTTTTTACGGTATAATGGTATCATGTTCCAGATAAATGACATCCAATTAATAATAATTCACTTTCTTCATTATCATTTATTACTATCCATGAGGTTTTCACTATGAAAAAATCTATGGATACAGTTTCAATCTCAGTTTATTAATGGTGTGAGTTTTTCATTTATTCACCATGCCATATTGATTATGTCAAATTGTTTACAATTCAGTTATTATTGATTCATGCTTCTGCTATTTGTAACCCTTACTGAGCATTTGAGCTCACCCCTTTCATTGTTTACTTTCAACAGGTGATGAAGAAAAGATCATTTATTGAGTTCTTGTGGATACAGTTTTTAGTTTTTGTTATGTATTGTATTTTGTAACCTTTTCCATTATAATTTGATTTACATCGATGTATTTAGTTTCTTAAAGACTACTAAACTGATTGTTCTTTCAGGATTTTCATTCCTTCTAACCATGCCAATATAACAAGTAATGCATCAGCTCCGGTCTAGAGGGGTCGGGGTGTTATAGTTGGTATCATAGGAAGTTTAGTAGCAAACTTGGAAACTGGATTAGAAAACATAGATTAGGGAACAAATCCCTAAGGTAGTATTTGAGGACAAACATACAAGAATGTCCTAATATTTTGGTAAGGAAAATATTATATAGATCTTTCAAGCAATATATCCCTATCTGGATACGAGCAGATAGAGGTGGCTCTAGAAAAGATGTACCTAGGAGTAAAAGCTCCAACAATGAGTTTTGGGCTCGACCTGGGGTATCCTAGTACATGACAATGGGCCTTGTTACACTCTTGGTTATGACACTCCTAGGGTATATGCTTAGGATAATTCATATTTTCTTTACAATCCATTATGAAGGATTGAAATGTAAATTTTTCCTCAGAGAAACCATGTCTATGAGATTATCTATGCATATGATTTCAATTCTTTCTAAGTACATTGCTAGTCGAGATTATAAATTCTGATTCATAACCTAACCTAGTGTATGCCATTATTTATATATTTCAAGCAATACATCCCTATCTGGATACGAGCAGATAGAGGTGGATCTAGAAAAGATGTACCTAGGAGTAAAAGCTCCGACAATGAGTTTTGGGCTTAACCTGGGGTATCCTGGTACACAACAACAGGCCTTGTTACACTCTTGGTTATGACACTCCCAGGGTATATGCTTAGGATAATTCATATTTTCTTTACAATCCATTATGAAGGATTGAAATGTAATTTTTTCCTCAGAGAAACCATGTCTATGAGATTATCTATGCATATGATTTCAATTCTTGCTAAGTACATTGCTAGTCGAGATTATAAATTCCGATTCATAACCTAACCTAGTGTATGCCATTATTTAGAAATGGTGGCTAATGGAAGAAGTGGAATCAATACTCATGGAAAATGTAGGGATTGCCCCACTGAGTAAGTCAACACAGTCAATGTAAGAGAAGATCAAATTATGACCATATTGAGACAAATTACTCAGGTCGTGATGAAAAAAATGTTACACCTATGTTGGATCATTTCATGCGGCAGAAGCCCCTATCTTTTAGTGGGACTACTAATCGGATGGTAGCTGAGCAGTGGATCAAGTCACTTGAAAAGATATTCATGGCATTAAAATTCAATGAAAATGAGAAGGTAGTGCTGGAAGTATATTGTCTCAAAGGTGATACTAATCAATGGTGGTCTTTTATTTAGAATACAAAAGAGGAAGAAGAAATAGAAGATATAGAATGGAGGACATTTAAGGAAATATTCTTCGAAAAATATTTCCCTCGTGAGCAATGAACTGAAATGAAGAGGAAATTCCTTGGCTTAAAAAAAAGGGAAGAAGACAGTGTTGCAGAGTATGAGGCTACCTTCACAAGGCTATCCAGGTATGCCATTGATTACATACATTACTCGAAAGAAAAAATTGATCATTTATTTGAAGGTCTTAATCCAAGTCTTTTAAGGGCATTGGATTCTCAAACATTTTCATCATATGATAAAATTGTATCAAGTGCAATCAAAACAGAGAAGGAATTTGCTAGATCAAATTTGTTCAAAGGAAACCAAGATAAGAAGCAGTACTCTGATAACCAAGGAAAAGGATAATCACCAAAGAAGAATAAGGGAATGAAGCAATTCCCATTATGTGATAACTGTGGAAAGAATCATCTCGAGAAATTCTTGAAAGGCATGTGAGTCTGCTATAAGTGCAGAGAAAAGGGTCATCAATTTGATGAATTCAAGGGGAAGAAACAATTCAATGATATTCAATGCTAAAATTTTAGAGAGATGGGACACTATGAAAATGAGTGTCCTAAGCTCCAAGGAAACTTTCCTTAGAAAAGGCCACAAGAGAAAGGGAAATCTTATGAGATTACAACTACAGAGGTTGAAGTTCCTAATGATATGGTGGAAGGTACTTTAATTATTTCCTCAAACTTAGCCAACACTTTATTTGATTTTGTATCATAGTATTCATTTATATCTTCCTAGTTTCCTAAGAAAATTAGACATGTCCAATTTGATTTAATAAAGGATTTGTCAGTCAAAACTCCTAGGGGATGTATCATTACAACAAAGGCATATCGATTAGTCCCCATCAGGACACACAAATGTGCTTTAGTTGCTAAACTTATCATCATACCAATGACTGACTTTGATATAATTCTCGGTATGAAGTGGCTGTCAAATTATGATGTGAATATTTATTGCAAGAAGAAGGAAGTTACAATTTTTTAAAATGGTGTATAATCCCTTATATTTAGAGAATAAACCATGACATCTGATTATTATCTAGATCCACCCACAATATCTCTACTGAATTCAATTCTTAGAGAGGAATAAAACCCAATATCTACGGGTGAGGGGAAAAAATCTTAAAATTGAAGATGTGCAATAGTGAAAGAATAAATTTATGTATTTATAGAGGATTTACCTATACATCCTCTAGAGTGGGAAATTGAGTTTTCCATTGACTTAATTCTTGGTGGAATACCTATATCAAAGACCCCCTATAGAATGGCCACCGTGGAGTTAGTTAAGCTAAAGAAACAATGAGAGGAGTTGAGTGAAAAAAGATTTATTTGACCTAGTGTCTCTTTATAGGGATCCCCAATACTGTTTTGTAAGAATAAAGATGGATCTATGAGGAAATGTATTGATTATAGTGAAATCAGTGCTATTACAATAAAGAATAAGTATCCTCTTCCTCAGATTGATGATTTATTTGATCAACTTCATGGAGCTCAATAGTTTTCAAATATTGACCTTCGATATAGATATCATCAGTGGCGTGCGAGGAAGGAAGATATTACTAAGACAACATTTTGAACCAGGTATGGGCATTATGAGTTTACAGTAATTCCTTTTGGACTATCTAATTCACCCTCTGTTTTCATGGATTTAATGAATAAAGTTTTCAAGGAATATCTTGATAACTTTGTTGTGGTAATAATTCATGATATCCTAATATACTAAAAAATCTATGAATACCATGAGGATCACTTGTGGATTATTCTAAAAACTCTTAGAAGAAATGAATTGTATGGGAAGTTTAACAGTGTGAATTCTGGATTCAATCAATTTCTTTTCTAGGCCATATTGTCTCTAAGGATGGAATCCTGGTTAATCCTACAAAGACAAAGGCAATCCAAGATCGGCTCATTCCAACAAACATAACTGAGGTACACAGTTTTATTAGCTTAGCAGGTTACTATCGGTATTTCATTTAGAATTTTTCCCAACTGGATAACCCGCTAACCAAGCTAACATGTAAAGGAGTTACGTTTGTTTGGACAAAAGAATGTATATAATGCTTCAAAGAATTGAAAAGAAGATTGTTCGATGCTCTAATTTTGACTCTTCCATCTAGAAGTGATGGATTTGTAATATATAGTGATGCATCAAAGAATGGACTAGGTTGAATCCTTATTAAAAATGATAAAGTTATTGATTATGCATCAAGACAGTTGAAGACTCATGAGAAAGATTATCCAACTCATGATCTTGAGTTACCAGCCATAATCTTTGCTCTAAAAGTATGGAGACATTATCTCTATGGAGACATATGTGAGATTTATACGGACCACAAGAGTTTGAAATAAATTTTCACATAAAAAGAACTCAATATGAGGCAAAGGAGATGGCTCGAGTTACTCAAAGATTATGATTTTTCAATACACTACCACCCAAGAATGGAAAATAAGGTGGAAGATGCATTAAGCAGGAAAGATCATAGACTCCTGACCCAAATGAAGATTGAAAGAGATCATATATTCTTGGATCTACTGAATATGTATATGGGAATTGTTAAGGAAGGGGAAACATCTTTCCACTTTCAAATGATTGATAAACCATATTTATTAGAGAAGATAAAAAACTCTCATCCTGATGATGAGAATATGCACAATAAAATTATTGCTGTTAAGGATGGGAGATTGGAAGACTTCATGTATGAGGAAGGAATTCTGTAGTTTGGAAAGAAGTTATGCATCCCATCAATACCTGAGCTAAAAATGGAACTATTAGATGATGCTCATAGCTCAAATTTCTCTATACACCCAGGTAGCACAAAGATGTATAGAGATCTGAAGAAATATTTTTGGTGGGATAATATGAAGTGGGAAATTGATGACTATGTGTCAAGGTGTCTAGTTTGTCAACAAGTGAAGGCAGAGAGACAACATCCCAGAGGATTGATGCAACCTATACCTATTCCTATGTGGAAGCAGGATAACATTTCAATGGATTTTTTTATGGGAATACTGAGGAAACTTAGAAGGAATGATGCAATATGGGTAATTGTTGATCGTCTCAAAAAATCAGCACATTTCCTTGCTATAAGAGAGTATTTTCTACTTGAGCGCCTGGAAAGACTTTATATTAATGAAGTTGTAAGACTTCATGATGCACCTCTATCTATTGTGTCCTATTGCAATCCCCGATTTACATCAAAATTATAGAAAAGTCTCTATAAGGATTTGGATACTGAGCTTCATATGAGTACGACTTACCACCCCCAAACCGACGAATAGTCTGAAAGGACTATTCAAACTCTGGAAGACATACTGAGATCATTCTCTCTTTACTTTCAAGGAATGTGGGATCAATACTTGCCTTTGGTGGAATCTTCCATCAACAATAGTTTCTATTCTAGTATTCAAATGGCTCCATATGAAGCATTATATGGAAAAAGATGTCGAACTCCAACATGTTGGGATGAAGTTGGTGAGATAAAACTTATAGGCCCAAAAATTGTTGAAGAGACCATAGAAAAGGTAAAGACGATTCAAGCCTATATTAAAATATCCCAAAGTAGGTAGAAGAGTTATGCTGACAACCGGAGAAAGTATTTGGAATTCCAAGTGGGAGATCATGTCTTTATGAAAGTATCTCCATGGAAGGGTATCTTAAGGTTTGGTAAGAAAGGGAAACTGAGCCCCGGGTACATCAGGCCATTTAAAATTCTGGAAAGAATCAGAGCTATAGCTTACCGTTTAGAAATGCCTCCAAGTCTCTCCAAAGTTCTTGATGTGTTCCATGTGTCATTGTCGAAGAAATACATGCCATAACCAATGCATGTACTCACCTATGAAGAAATAGAATTGGAACCTGATTTGTCATACTATGAAGAGCCTATAGGGAACCTTGACACAAGGGAGCAGGTACTGAGAAATCAGACGACTCATCTAGTAAAGGTTCTTTGGAAAAACCAGAATATGGAAGAAGCAACATGGGAACTTGAGGATGTTATGAAGAAGAACCTCCAATATCTTTTTTGTGGGCTTTATAAATGAAAAATTTCAAGGACAAAATTTCCGAAGGAGGGAATAATGTATCACCCCAAACATTTTATGGTATGTTTCTCTTAAATAAATTCTAGTCATAGCCTATATTTCATAAATCACTGAGTTTCTTTGAAGTAACATTTGGTTATTTAGGAGATAGTCATAGCCTAGCCATTGAACTTAAATTTTCTACTTGTGTGTTTTGAATTTTGAAAACCTGACATACACAGTTGTGTTTGGGATGATATTTATATTCAGATAGAATTAACTTAATTTTTGGTGAATAGTAACATACCCTTATTAATAGTAACCCACTCTTATGAATAGTAACCTACCCTTATGAATAGTGTCACGACCCGTCCCCTGGGGCCCGTACCATGACTACCCCAAGCCCACCTTCGAAAGGCTAGGGGTTGACGACTAGCACCAAAGGTGTATTCCCAAAAACTGGGAAGACATTGCCTTTATAACCTGTAAACACACGCAACCAAACACACAGAAAGATGCAAACGCAAGTCAATTGTATAGTAAAAAAGTGAGTATAGTAAGTAAAAAGGGGCCAGAATACAAGCCCAACTAGAAATTACAAGTAAAAATGAAATGAAATACAACTGAAGAAAGAGAAAGACAACTACTAGATCATCCTCCAAGGTTCCTACCTGAAGGGTAGGTACAGATCGCCTCCTCAGCACTCTACGTCCACCCGTCTCCTCTACGTACCAACACGTCATATAGTCCACCTCCGAGCACCATCCATTCCTGGTACCCTCATCCTTAGTAAGCTTTGTTCGTCGTCTGCATCAAACACAACAAGGTGCGGGCATAACCCATGCAGGGGTGAGTATAATGATACTCAGTAGGGACCCTGAGACCCTCAAGGTCTCACAAAATCCACCAAGGATAAACCAAAAATTATGAAATCATCTATCAAACCTACTTAGGTATATGCCCATACATTTACCGAAGTTATCAAGTAAACCCATCTCAATCATGAGGAAAGCACAGAGTCCAACTCAAAGCCCAAAGCTCAATTTTTCCACAAAGGAAGGATAACCACGAAGGCACGTACCACACAGGTATGCCACACAGAAGAATACCAACAAGGAATTACCATAAAGGAAAGTAATACACATGTACAAATTCAGCTCACACCAGGTATAACTTAGGTATGGTAGTAGAGATGATTAGTTATAACTACTGAATCATCTTACTCCATTAAGAGGCTCTACTGCTGACCTGCACATAATCGCTAGGTGCTGACCCACACAGGATCACTGGAGCAGACCCACACAGGATCGCTAGGATCAGACCCACACAGGATCGCTAGGAGTTGACCCACATAGGATCACTAGGATCTGACCCACACAGGATTGCTGGAGCTGACCCACCGAGGATGGCTAGGAGATGACCCACATAGGATCGCTAGAGCTGACCCACATTAGATCGCTAGGAGCTGACCCACACAGGATCACTAGGAGCTGACACACATAGGATGGCTAGGAGATGACCCACATAGGATCGCTAGGAGCTAACCCACACAGGATCACTGTAGTTGACCCACACAGGATCACTAGGAGATGACCCACACAGGATCGTTGGGAGCTAACCCACAGAAGATCACTAGGAGCTGACCGGCATAGGATCGCTCAGAGCTGACATGCATAGTATTGCTAAGGGAACTCTTCTTGTCACAACCAGCCACTGGGTTTCCGCACTAGGATTGATCGTCTCCGGGAGAGCCTACTCCCCAAGCCACTGGTCGACTCTCCAACTACCACGATGTCCCATGAAAAAGTATCTCAAAGTACCGCCACATCATAGGAGTCTCAATGCAACAGACGACGCGTCAATCGAATGCCCAGTCTGTGAGTTATTAGCCTTTTAGTTCCGGGGGCTCAGTTGGATTCATGCTTGATCCAACCAGACCATACCCCATCTTAATCCAAATCTCCAGTGGGGTATACTTAAAGGGACCGTCTCACTCAAAGGTACCTAGCGCCACTGATGGTTCGTCAAACGGACGTCTGATGCCGAAGTTATGGCCAAAAGAGAGTAAATGGGTCGTAGTGGGCCCGAGCTCGGTTCGACCCAGCCTGTTGGGAAGCCCGGCCCAATGGGTTCAGCCTAGCCCGCTGGGAGGCCCAGCTCGCTGGGTTTGGCTTGGCAGGTTGCAAGGGGTCGCGGAGGGTCATGGGTGGCCGTGAGGCCCCAGAAGAACTCAGGCAGGGCGGTTCGGCCGGAAGGACGGCGATGACTCGGGTGGCAACTCAGCCCGGATGGTGGCGACTGCTCGGAAGGCGGCGGTTGCTCGGGTGGCGGCTCGGCCCGGACGGTGGCAGCGGCTCGACCTGGTCAACGGCGATGACTCGGCTCGGATGCAGGCCACGGCTCGGAAGGTGGCAGCGTCTTAGACAGCGGCGGTGGCTCGGCCCGGATGGCGGCGGCGGCTCGCACAGTGGCGGCGGCTCGGCCCGGACGGCTGTGGAAGTGCCGCATGGCGGTGTAGAGAATCGCGGGTAGGGTGGTGGGGCCACGGGTGGCACAGTGGGACCGCGATGGCGGTGCGGCGGGGTGGCTCAGCCAGGGCGGCACGGCAAGGCCACAGGCAGCGGAGTGCCGCGGGGCGCGGAGGCTTCAGGAAGCGGCGTCGTTGCCTCTGTCGCCTTCGTTTCCTTCGTCACCTTCATCCATTGCGAAGAACACACCAAAGAAGCAAAATGACATAGGGGTCGGGCCATGTTTTTTTGGCCCGAACCCTCCGCGTTAGAGCGGTAGCAAGCGACTCAGCAAAAAGAATCATGAGTCATGAACGAAAAACTCTACAATTAAATATGAATCGTAGATCAACTCGTTTTGGTTGATCCACGTTCGCCATGATTTCCAAGAATGAGGAAATTAATCGAGAGAATTCAAAAATTCAATAATAACCCCCTACCTCATTTGATTCGTCGACAGAGGTCGCGAGAAAGAAGTCAAAGAAGACAGAGGGGGTTCCAATGATCATCGATTTTAAAACCACGCTTCGATGACGGGCTCTTACGTCATCCTCTTCCTTGATTTCTGAATAATGTTCTTCGATGGCATTCTTCGTTGGCATTCTTCTTTGGCATTCTTCATCGGAGAGCTTTCTCCCAAGGCTCCATGTTTCTCCCTTTTGCGAAGAGTTTCCCCCAATTCCACCAAAAAAATAATTAGCCAACATTATAGAATATGTTGGCATAATTTCAAATTGGGATAATTAATTACATAGGTTGGCATAATTAATTATTTGTTGGGTTGGTACAATTAAGGTTGGAGGGATTCCAAGAGGTTTCTCACACTTATAAGGGGAGTTCAAGAGGTTTCAAGCCTTGGGTGGTCCCCACCATCATAACCTCTAATGGGAGGTTAGTTTGGGTGGTCCCCACCACCATAACCTCTCATGGGATGTTTAGGTCCGGTGGTCCCCACTTCTCAACATCCACATGTGGGAGGTTTTAACAAATAAAATAAAAAAAGCTACACAATTTTATTTTTATTTTATTCTTTCACGAATATGTGAAAATATAACTTCCACCCTCGACCTACTACGGTCGAGGTAAAGGTCTCCTTAAGTGAATACCGATGCTGCGATTTCAATGGTGCCCTCAGATTTAAATTCCGAGCACTGGTTCAAAAGTTAGAAAAACCCGCTCGCACGTTTACTGAACGTACCCGAAAAAAAGTTCGTAAAATTATTAACAGTCACCCTCGACCTGCATCGGTCGAGGTTAAGCTCTTCCCAAGTGAAACATGCCCCAACGAACCCAACTATACTCTTGTATTTCCAATCTAAGTTACCATTTACAAGTTATGGATTTTACAATAAAATAATTGTCACTTAATTATTTTATTTATGACCAAAAACTAACTTTCACTGGTGGCCCGCACCAGCCAAAGTTAGTATCGGTTTAAATAAATCATGCCCTCACAAGTTCAGCAGTGGTATCAAATTTTCAATCCGAGATACCATTTTTGAGTTATAAGAATTTTAAAAATAAAATAATTTATTTAATTATTTTATTTACAGTTATTCCATTTTTGGGTTTTCTCACAGGAGGCCTGTGCCAACTAAATTTAAGTCTCGCCTAGGGTAAAACCGCCATCCTGAATGCAATGGTGCCCTCAGATTTTGTATTTGAGTAACCTTTTAAGAGTTATTCAACTTTTTCAGGAAAACTAATTAAGCGTGCTATTTAAAGTTTAACAAAACTTTGACGGATAATTCTGGGCACTCTGGGCCTCAGAATCTTGCGTCGTTAGATTTCACTGTATCGAAATAATTCCATATAATTAAAAAAATTATATGGAATTTCTGAGACAATACATTCTCCCCACCTTAGGTATTTACATCCTAAAAATCCAAAAAAAAGGAAAAACAACCAAAAGAGGGTATTGAGAACAAATCTAAGCCTCCTGCTACCATGTCCTCTCCTAGAGGTTCCCGTGCTGCCAGCGAACGCACACCAGAGGTATCGACTGCCCATGAAGGACCAACTCCTATTGATCCTCATTCTCTACTGTAACCTCCGTAAACGTCGCCCCATCGTCAATTACCATCTCTCCGTGGTCGATGATGTGAGAAGGGTCATGCACGTATCTCCTCAGTTGGGATACGTGGAAGACGTCATGCACCCGGTGAAACTGAGGTGGAAGAGCTAGGCGGTAAGCCACCTCACCAACTCTGCTGAGGATCTGGAAGGGTCCGATGAACCTCAAAGATAACTTTCCCCCTCGGCCAAAACTCTACAAACCTCGTCGAGGTGAGACCCGTAAGAGGACATGGTCTCCCTCCTCCTGTCAGCAAAAGACCTCTATTGGCTCTGAGTAGTTTTTACTTGCTAACAAGTGAGGCATCATGATACAAAAACTGCCACTGCTTTCTTCATCCCTGGCCACCAGTACTGACGCTGAAGGTCCTGGTACATCTTCACCACACCAAGATGTACTACTAGAGGGGATGTGTGGAACTCCCTCAACACTTCCTCCCAAAGCGACACTGGTGCCATGGTATGTCCTCTGAAGAGAATGACGTGCTCCCCAACTTCAGAAAATCCATCAGCTGCCTATCCTATGGATATCTAAGAACATTGAGTCTCGTAGTTAGTGTCCCCACACTGCACCTCCCTGACTCGCTGAAGAAGTGGGGGAGTGATTGTAAGAGGCTAAAGAAAAGCTACTCCATCCTGATCTACAAAGGATATCTACAAAGCGGCCAACTGCTCCGTCACCTCACCTAGAAGCTGTACACTAGATCTCCTACAGAGTGCATCTGCTAAAACGTTCCTCTTCCTAGGAGTATAGACTATCTCGAAGTCATAGTCTTAGAGGAACTCAATCCAACATCATTGTCTTAGGTTCAGGTCCTTCTGAGAGAAGATATACCTGAGACTCTTGTGTCTAGATTACACTGTAAAACGCTCGCCCATCAAGTAATGTCACTATATCTTCAAGGTGAAGACCACTACTACTAACTTCAGGTCAAGGGTAGCATAGTTCTACTCTTTCTATCTCAGCTATTAAGAACCATAAGCGATAACTTCTCTCTCCTACATTAGGACACATCCGAGTCCGGTCCCTGATGCGTCGTAGTAGACTACATACCCAACGCTCTCCTTTGGAAGCCTCAAGATGGGGGCCCTAGTCAGCCTCTACCTCAACTCCTGAAAATTCTTCTGGCATCTCTCCGACCAAACGAAGGGTTGCCCCTTCTTCCTCAATGCTGATAAATGTTTCACTACCCTAGAGAAGTCGGGTATAAATCTCTGGTAGTACCAAGACAAAAAATACATCTCTCTCCCTTCAGGGAGGTATTCCTGGAAACATATTTTTAAAAGATGTCCCCATGCTCTACCACTCTTGTTTGGAACTGAAAACTCAAAACTCCTATGCATGATTTTATCCTATGCTGCCCCATTTTTTTTTTCACCGACCAAGGAAAACCCCATTCCAATGTTGTTGGTAAACCACAACCTTTTTGCCTAATACATTCAATCTGAGAATGAATTGTGGATGTCCAGTCCATACCCAAACTAACGTCGTAAGGCCTCGACGCTACCACTAAGAGGTTCTAACTAAAACTCTCTCCTCAAGGGTCAGATCACACTGTCAACATATGTGTGATTATCGATTATCCTCCCAAAGGTATCTCCAGATGTGAGGGTCAAGTCAAAAGTTTAACAGGAAACTCTAGGTCTTGGAAAAGATTCTTGGAAGGAAGGAATGATTGGTACCTATGTTTATTGATATGGCAGCTAGTAGTAGACACAGACCATACCTCGAATCATTCCCAGAGCCCTTTGGTCGCACTCCTTGACCGTATGCAGCTACTCTCTTCCCCAGTCCTCCAGCTCACTGAGCCTGGTGGGGTCCACAAAAAGGGGGTGGTTGTGACATGTCGAAATGTACACCACCTCATGTTTATCTCATAGCTTTGCTTCCATGTCTGCTACCCTATAAATTCATCTGTCCCTATCACATCCTCTTACTGAAACATCTTACATGCCCAAGTCTCTAAGACTGGCGACAATTTCCTGCTTTCCCACTGCTAACATTCACTGGCTGTATCCACTCAGCCAAAGAACATTCAACCATAAAGATTCTCTCTAGCACCCTAACATAAGTAGAAATGCACAGAGGAATAGTTCTGGATCAGATGTCCTTAAACACGCCTTGATTGGAAGTCCGAGCCCTAAAGAACTGATCATATCGTATTAATCGAGTACTAAGAAAGTTTAGTATGCCTCGATGAATACTCAGCAGTCGACATGTCATCCTGCCGAAGATGTAGAAGCTCTAGAGAACTCTCAACCAACTCCTCAAGCCAGTCCTCAGCCACCTATGAGTCGGGCTCACCTTGGAACCTGAGGGGTATCTGATGCTGAAACTCGCGTAAGGCACTAAGCCTATATGTGTCCTTTACCAGTACCGCTGGTTGTAACTATTGACCAATGGGTAGTGATATAGCAGACACACTACCCGGAGGTACTATCTTGGGTAATGGTACATGTATTGAAGCCTCATCACTATGTGGACCATCCTCATGTTCACTCACTGAAAAAGACTAGTAGCTAAGATCCCCATATCCTCTAATGGTGTCTCAACTAGGCAGAAAACTCTAGCAACCGCCTCCATCCATCCCTCAACTACATGGGAAACTGTCTTGCCTCGAAACCTCAGAGGCCTCTGCTGCTGGAACTCATGCAACACGCTCAGTCAGTGTGCACCATCTGCTAGTGTGGCTGGTGGTATCTACTACCCAATGGGTGGTGGTGCTGCTGGTACACCACCTGAAGGTTCCAACATAGTAAGAGGCCCCTGCACCATAGCGTCGTCGCTCGGTGGCCGTCATCATATACTCTCTTGGGAATCCTAGCTGGATTTCTATGCAGTGGAATCCGGATAAGGAATAGGTGCAACACAGTCATTTAGTTATACCTGGTGATCTAACTCAAGAAAACACAAGAAAACATTTCAAAACACACATGCAATCAGTGTTTTCGTGCACTAAATCAGAAATAAGAAGTCATGGTCCTGGTGTATGGATACGTCGGCCGCTGCACCAACACTCGATTCCCTAAACTGATAACCACACTCACTACACTTAACAATATTACCGTTAAAAAGATCAGAGTAAAATGTTATATGGTAGAACTGACTCCTCTGATACCAATTTGTCACGACCCATCCCTCGGGGCCCATGTTGTGACTACCCCAAGCCCACCTTCCATAGGCTAGGGGCTGACGACTAGCACCAAAGGCGTATTCCCTAAAACTGGGAAGGCATTACCTTTATAACCTATAAACACATGCAACCATACACATAGCAAGATAAGAACGCAAGTCAACTGTATACTAAACAAATGAGTATAGTAAGTAAAAAGGGGACAGAATACAAGCCCAACTGGAAAGTACAAGTACAACTGAAATACAATACAACTGAATAAAGAGAAAGATAGCCATTGAATCATCCTATGAGGTTCCTACATGAAGGGTATGTACAGATCGCCTCCTCTACACTCCATGTCCACTCGTCTCCTCTACGTACCGACACGCCGTATGGTCCACCTCCGAACACCGTCCAGTCTTGGTACTCTCATCCTCATTCAGCATTGTCTGTCGTCTGCATCCAACACAACAAGGTGCAGGCATAGCCCGTGTAGGGGTGAGTATAGCGATACTCAGTAGGGACGCCGAGACCCTCAAGGTCTCACAAAATACACCAAGGATAAACCACAATGTATGAAATCATTTTTCAACCCTACTTAGGTATATGCCCATAAATATACCTTAGTTATCAAGTAAACCCATCTAAATCATGAGGAAAACACAGAGTCCAACTCAAAGTCAAAAGCTCAACTTTTCCACAAAGGAAGGATAACCACGAAGGAAATTACCACACATGTACGCCACACAGAAGAATACCACCAAGGTATTACCATAAAGGAAAGTACCAAACATGTACGAATTCATATCACACTAGATATAACTTAAGTATGGTAGAAGAGATGATTAGTTATAACTACTAAATCATCTTACTCCATTAAGAGGCTTTGCTGCTGACCTGCATAGAATCACTAGAAGCTGACCCACATAGGATCACTAGATCTGACCCACACAGGATTGCTTGGAGCTGACCCACATAGGATCTCTAGGAGCTGACCCACACAGGATTGCTGGAGCTGACCCCCACAGGATCACTAGGAGCTGACCCCCACAGGATCGCTGGGCGCTGACCCCCACAGGATCGCTCGGAGCTGACCCACACAGGATCGCTAGGAGATGAACCACATAGGATTGCTAGGAGCTGACCCACATAGGATCGCTGGAGCTAACCCCCACAGGATCGCTGGGAGCTGACCCCCACAGGATCGCCGAGAGTTGATCCCCAAAGGATCGCTAGGAGCTGACCCACACAGGATATCTAGGAGCTGACCCACATAGGATCGCTAGGATATGAACCACATAGGATTTCTAGGAGCTGACCCACATAGGATCGCTAGAGCTGATCCCCACAGGATCGCTGGGAGCTGACCCGTACAGGATTGTTGGGAGATAACCCACATAGGATTGCTGGGAGCTAACCCGCACAGGATCACTGGGAGATGACCTGCATAGGATCGCTCTGAGCTGACTCGCACAGGATCACTCTGATATGACCCTCACAGGATCGCTAGGAGCACTCTTCTCGTCACAGCTAGATACTTGGTTTCCACACTAGGCTTGCTCATCTACGGGAGAGTCTGCTCCCCAAACCACTGGTCGATTATCCAACTGGCAAGATGTCCCATGAATAAGTATCTCAAAGGACCGCCATGTCATAGGGGTGTCAAAGAAATAGATGGCGCGTTAATCGAACGCCCTGTCTGTGAGTTATTAGCCTTATAGTATCGAGGGCCTGGTTGGATTCGTGCTTGATCCAACCCGACCATACCCCATCTTAATCCAAATCTCTAGTGTGGTAAACTTAAAGGGACCATCTCACTCCAAGTTACCCATTGCCGTTGATGGTTCCTCAAACGGATGTCTGATGCCAAAGTTATGGCCAAAAGAGCGTAAATGGGTCATAGTGGGCCCGGGTCCGGTCCGCCCCAGTCAGAACGACCCATCCTGACCCGCTGGGTCTGACCTGGCCTGTTGGGTTCATCCCGGCTCACTGGGTCTGGCCCGGCAGGCCGTAAGGGGTTGCGAAGGGCCACGGGTGGCCGCGAGGCTGCAAAATGGATCGACTGAGGTGTTTCGGTCGGAAGGGCAGCGACGACTCGGGTGGCGGATCGGTGCTGGCGGTGGCGACTGCTTAGAAGGCGGCAGAAACTCGGGTGGAGGCTCAGCCCGGACGGCAGTGGCGGCTCGGCCCGGTCGGCGATGGCGGAGATTTGGACGGTAGCGGCGGCTCGGGCCGGACAGTGGCGGCGGCTCAGACGACGGTGATGACTCAGCCCGGATGGTGGCAGCGGTGCCACAGGTCGGCACGGAGGGGCTATGGGAGGCGTGGCGGGGCCGCAATGGCGGTGTAGCGGGGCCGTAGCGGCGGGGCCAAGGGGAGGCAGCGCCAATGCCTTCATCTCCTTCTTCCATTGCGAAGAACACACCAAAGAAGCAGAACGACAGAGGGGTCGGGCCATGTTTGTTTGGCCCGCACCTTCCGCGTTAGAGCAGTAGCAAGCGACTCAACAAAAAGAATCAGTAGTCAAGTACAAAAACTCTATAATTAAATACGAATTGTGGATCAACTCGTTTTGGTTGATCCACATTCGCCATGATTTCTAAGAACGAGGAAATTAATTGAGGGAATTAAACAATTCAATAATAACCCCCTACCTCATTTGATTCGTCGACATAGGTTGTGAGAAAGAAGTTGAAGAAGACGGAGGGGGGTGCCAACGATCGTTGCTTCTGAAACCACACTTCGATGACGAGCTCGTACATCATCCTCTTCCTTGATTTTTGAATAATGTTCTTCGATGGCGTTCTTCATTGGCGTTCTTCGTTGGAGAGATTTCTCCCAAGGCTCCAAGTTTCTCCCTTTTTCCAAGAGTTTCCCCCAATTCTACCAAAAAAAGAATTAGCCAAAATTATAGAATATGTTGGCGTAATTTCAAATTGGGATAATTAATTACATAGGTTGGCATAATTAATTATTTGTTGGGTTGGCACAATTAAGGTTGGAGGGAGTCCAAGAGGTTTCTCACACTTATGAGGGGAGTTCAAGAGGTTTCAAGCCTCGGGTGGTCCCCACCATCATAACCTCTCATGGGAGGTTAGTTCGAGTGGTCCCCACCACCATAATCTCTCATGGGAGTTTTAGGTCCGGTGGTCCCCACTTCTCAAAATCCACATGTGGGAGATTTTAACAAATAAAATAAAAATAAAAGCTACACAATTCTATTTTTATTTTATTCTTTCACGAATATGTGAAAAGCTAACTTCCACCCTCAACCTACTGCGGTCGAGGTGAATGTATCCTTAAGAGAATACTGGTGCTGCGAGTTCAATGGTGCCCTCAGATTTCAATTCTGAGCACTGGTTCAAGAGTTAGAAAAACCCGCTCGCACTTTACTGAACGTACTCGAAAAAAAGTTCGAAAAATTATTAACAGTCACCCTCAACCCACGCCAGTCGAGGTTAGGATCTGCCCAAGTGAAACACGCACCAATGAACCCAATGGTACTCTCAGATTTCCAATCTGAGTTACCATTTAAAAGTTATGTATTTTACAATAAAATAATTTTCACTTAATTATTTTATTTACAGCCAAAAACTAACTTTCACTGGTGGCCCGCGCCGACCAAAGTTAGTATCTTCTTAAATAAAGAATGTCATCATGAGTTCAACGGTGGTCTCATATTTTCAATCCGAGCTACCGTTTGTGAGTTATAATCATTTGAAAAGTAAAATAATTTATTTAATTATTTTATTTACAGTTATGCCATTTTTGGGTTTTCTCACAGGAGGCCCGCGCCGACCAAACTTAAGTCGTTCCTAGGGTAAACCCGCCATTATGAACACAACGGTGCCCTTGGATTTTTGATCCAAGTAACCATTTAAGATTTATTCCACTTTTTTAGGAAAAATGTTTACACGTGCTATTTAAAGTTTAACAAAACTTTGACAGACCATTCCGGGCACTCCGGGCCTCGGAATCTTGCGCCGTCCAATTTCACGGTCTCAAAATAATTCCATATAATTAAAAAAATTATACGGAATTTCCTGGAAATTAAAAATAGTAACTTAACCTTATGAATAGTAATATGAATCTTATGAATGGTATCCATACCCATGAATGTATAAATAAATTTAGGCATCTTAAAAGTGAAGATGAATATTTTAAGTGTTTATATTTATCGATTAAATAATGATTTTAATTAAATATTTAAGTAATAATATTTATAAAATTATTTTTGAAAAATGTAATTCATTTTTGGATTCTACACGTCAAAAAATGGTTAGGGTGAATTTTTGGTATTTTTTTGAAATACTTGAATTTTTGATGAATAGTAAAATGTGACAATTTACGATAAATGCTAAATAAGGGATTTATTGAGTCATTGATGATGATCTACTAATTTAAGCCTAATTGGTTCTAATTCAAATGTATTTATTACTGTTCTTGGTCATGAAATACTTACTATTCCTTGTTTTGTGAGGAAATAATAAACTAATGATTAAAAAATTATGAAAACCCTCCTCTCCTCCACTATAAAACCCCCCTCACTCCCTTTTTTATTAACTCCTCTCAAGCCTTGTGCCTTACCAATATTCTACCCAAATCTCTCCCCAATCTCCTCCCCCACTTCCAAAATCCCCTAGCCTCTTCAAAATACCAAAACCTCTCCTCTTAAGAGGTTCTCAAAGCAGGAAGTCTCAAGAGGTAAATTCCTCTTTCCAATTCCTTATTTTCTTTTAAGTTCTTGTCTTTTTGTTTCTTTCCTCGCCTCCCTTCACCCAAATAGTATGATAACTCTAGTAACATACTTGTACTGGAATATTTTTATACTAATGGGATATTTCATTATATTCTCTCCTTTCCCCACCTTTTATTTGAAAGAAATGAAAGCACCGTTTGAGATGTGCCAATTTAGCACATTCAAGGACAACATTTTATCAATTTCTATTATTATATTTAATTCTGGTCATGAAACCATTTGTGTTATGGTTGAACCAGATTATTATATATTTAATATATCCTATTTTTTTATGTAATCCTTTTTTACAAATGGTATTAACTTATAAAGCAAAACATGTTCTTTGTAATCAAACCCACTGATTAACAAAAATGGTTGTCACTATGGTTTTATATAATAATTCAACTTCACTCCAAGTAACCAAATTATATTTAAAACCATGTAATATATTGGATGTTCACTAATAGAATATAACTTCAATTCTGGAAAAACACTTTCATCTTATACATGTTTATCCAAACATGAATATAAGCAAACCGGTCATTAAAACCAAGTAAACAAACGAGCTCGAAAAATGAAATTGAACCTCATAACCAATAAAAATAGTTATAAATGAACTTAAAATGATAATAATAAACCAATTAAATATAGAAGAGGTTTTGGGATTATTAATTAATAAACCTAATTTGTTTATTCAGGTCTTTTATAACAAGTGAATAACACCAACAGATTCAAGGTAAGTGATCCTCTCTCTCACTTTTGTTTAGGAATCTCTCCTATGTTGTGCTCTTTTATTTTTGAATACCTAATGTTCGGGTATGTTTTCACACCTCCCCCATACTTCTATTATGATATATAAATAATGTTATACCCCTTTACCTCTCATTAATCCCTCGCAAGAACACTCGTTACCATGCCGAAATGTTTGTAAGGGGTTTTCTCATCTCACTTTCAATTCTGTGGGATTTCCATTGTTCACCTCTTATTTATTATATGTGGTATAGGTGTACTAACATTTGATATATATTATCATAATTATATTTATATTCATGGTATTCTATGATTCATTTGGTGGTTATTAACTTTTGGTCATACAACTCAATTGATTACAACATGCTAACGAGATTTGTCTCTATTTTTACTTCATTGTGACTTGCCTAGTATTGTGCAACTACTCTTTCTTATGTGGTGTACCAACTTCCCATTTGAGATAAATTTTCTATTGAAAGTATATTATATTTAAATTTCCATATTCTCATATAATGGATATGATTATTGTCTAAGTTTTATACCATTTTACATACGGTATTTATTTTAAATGTTGTTTTGACTGTAGGAGTATTGATGAATTTTTATCCTTTATTCTATATCGATAATCAAAAAGGCATATTTATTTTGTGTTGAATCTATGTATAAATAATTATTTGTACATGAAGTGGTGGTTGGGTCCCACTAAAACCCCTCGATGCATTGGTAGGTCTCATGAGACAAATTGGTTGGCGACAAACCCTTCGAGTTTGTTTCGAAAAATCAGACAGGTTTCTACCCACATAACTAAACCGTTTTTACAGTATTATGGTATCATGTGTTAGATACATGACGTCCAATTAATAATAATTCTCTTTATTCATTACCAATATTACTATCCATGAAGTTTTCACTATGAAAAAATCTATGGAAGTAGTTTCATTCTTAGTTTATTAATGATGTGAGTTTTTCATTTATTCACCATGCCATTTTGATTATGTCAAATTGTTTACAATTCAGTTATTATTGATTCAAGATTCCACTATTTGTAACCCTTTTTGAGAATTTTAGCTCACCCCTTTCATTTTTTACTTTCAACAAGTGATGAAGAGGAGATCATTTATATAGTTCTTGTGGATGCAGTTTTTAGTTTTTGTTATGTATTATATTTTGTAACCTTTTCCATTGTAATTTGAGTTACACCGATGTATATAGTTTCACCAAGACTACTAAACTGTTCATTTCTTTGGGATTTTCATTCCTTTTAACCATGCCAATATAACAAGTAAGTAATCGTCTCCGGTCTAGAGGGGTCAGGGTGTTACAATGTCATACTTTTTCATTAGAAAACAAATATGGGAGTTGGATTATACAACATTTCAAGTATCAATTTTCCAATGAAAGTGGATGATAATAGGAGTTATTTTAAAATAGATGAATTTGGATTCATAAAAGTAGATTTTAGTAAGGATTTTTAAAAGGATAAACCATTTATAATGGGATTATAGGATATAAAAGTATTTTATGTTCTAGATCCTACAAACCGGAAGTGGCTAATTGTTCTGTTATCAACCAAAACCAATGAAGGGTCAAATGAAAATTCAACTAATTTCTTTCCCAACATATATGGGGTATTTTATGTTATAGGATACTATAATAAAGGAATTTAAATACTCAATAGAGGGATACAATCTCATCAACATTTAAAAAAATAGTTCAATAATTATGTTATATTTTTTTGTAATATATATATTGTTACATCATGTTATTATCTATTTACTACTAAATTTACATAATCTATATTAAATATTGAGCCACATATATAGACAATGACTTCTATTCATGATGATGCTCCCAATCTTGAGGAATAATAGGTTTCTCAACCTGTTGTTTCTCCCAATGCAGAGGTACAATGTACTTTTTCAGATGCTGACACTACCAATCTAGAGAAACAACATATTGATGATGTTTAACTCAATAAAATAGTAAACAGTGAATACATGATGCCCCAGATAAAATAGGAGTGATGTAGTGTGACCTTTTTAGAAAAATATATTAAGGTGAAAAGCAAAGGTATCAAATTAGAGGTCAGATGGAATGTGTAATGTCAGCCTATTAACCCCAACAATGCCATGTTTAGTAGTTTCATTAGTCTCATCACTCTGCATCACATGTTGATTGATGTAGATTCTGGTCACCATGTTTGTTCCCATGCATTGGAAACTGATTTATGAAGATATTAGGGTAAAATTATGATATCCATTCTTTATTTTAGTAAAAAATAAAATAATTGAACATTGACTTACTCTTAATTATCCCTTTTATAGGGAATTTATAGTATATTAATCCTACAAGTAATTTGTATTAATGATTTATGGAAAGGATAAAAAAGGATTTAGCAAAATTATAATGAAATTTCTTCTGAAAGATACTGAAGGGAAAATAAACCCACACCCACAACATATGTATGCACACCTAATAATCCAAGAAGTGTGGTATGTGTTTAATAACCATCGTGATGAGATATATTTTCACGTACATTGTGGCTGGTAATAAATTGTTTCAAAATACATTTATTAATCCCTTTGATTAAAATTTTTTATTTATGAAACCACAATTGAGTGATAAAAATAAGCAACTAATAGAAGAAAAAAATGAACCCTTACCATAAAACCTGGATGGGGTATTCTTCACTTAAAAAAATTGGTATATATTTTAAATCCACTATAATAATTTTATGTGACATGAAACAATAACATAATTATCTTCCTCTTTTTATATGCATATTGGTGAATCTATATCCAAATCCACTTTCATCCCATGCCATTTACTATGGAAGGAGGAACATGTAAATAAAGATGGGATAATAATATATGAAAACACACAAAAATTGTAGGAATCATTTGTAAGTATGGAATAATAATAAAATTATTTAAATTGATATTACATAACAATAATTACTTATTTTACTATGTTTTCTTTCTGAATTAGACATAAGAATCATCAACACCTATACCAGATGAACACCTATTATCTGTGGTAATATAGTGTCCATAATAGTATGATCGTGTCAAAGTTACTATTTTTAGGGTGACACCTTGAACATATTTTGAGAAAATAAAAGAAATAGAGGATAAAGATAAACAAATGGAAGAGTTTGATTCATGATTATCTTTCCTTGAATAAAAATTTCATTGGAAACCTAAGTTTCTAGAAAATGTTATGGGGTAAGAAAATAGAAGAAGAAAAACTAAACAATAACCATTGCATGAAGACCCCCCCATTAGATTTGAGGTGATATATTCCCCTAAAAAAGAGCTATCTTAGATGAGGTAATCAATATTATCATAATTGTATTTTTGAAATTTGAATCAGGAAGACACTGATACCTTTCCTATACTAATATGCTACATGGTGAAAATGACTATGATTTATATCTATCAACACCCACCAATTGCCTTGTTGTGAGGTCTACCATGCTCAATATCCAAGAAGACAGCTCTACACAATAGATAATTTTCGACAGGCCATGTGAGAGTGGGTATTAGAGTATCTCTTGATCCGAGCATTGAGCTTACTATTCCAATGGATGATGTAGATATTCATATAGTTGAGAAAATTATTTCAATATTCATTTTATGGCCTTAAAATCTTGTAAAAAACATGTTGATAAGGTGGTATTTATTTACAATTTGTTTTTAATTCTAAAAATTTAATAATTAATGAAAATGGTATAAACTGATGAATGTTATTATAGACAAAAAAAGGGAAGGAAGTGAAATTAAAGGTTGAATCAAAATGATATAAAGGATAAAATGAAAAATTGAAAATATATTCACAAAGCACCTTTACCGCTCTCATTGAATATATGTATTTACTAACATTGAAGTTTCATGCAGATACAAGGTTACAAATTTGTAGTAATCACATAGTTTATTTTTGAGAAAAATTGTATAGATAGTCCATTTCAGAATTCATTAATCTTAATAATGTAAATAAAATCCTCAAGAATGAATAACTAGGAGTCTTGGTTGTAAATTTATACATGAGGCGTGTTTTCATGATTTTTTCCCAATAGATGATCTACTATGTTAATTATAAATTAATACAATTCATATTTTTTTCCAGGAATCTATATCAATATTATTTAAAGGGAAACCCTATGAACATAAATATGGACTCATTAGTCCTCACATCACTTATACAGAACAAACCAAAATGGAATCAACTAAAATTGTTGTTATAATGGAAAAATGGCCACAAAATTTGAATAAAAACATATAGATGATATACCCTTCTTGTTACCAATGATTTAGGGGTAAAACTATATAATTTAATCATATCAAATATAATTTTACTCCTTTCATTAATTAATCCCTTTTTAAGGCATCATCAGGTACTCATTGCAGTCAATTTGGATACTCCAAAGAATTATTTTTTGGATTCACTGAATGCATACCCAACAATCCGACCACACATTATGACATTTTTCAATTTTTAATGTAATACATGCAACATTTTACAACTAAACTTCAAGTTATATATTTTTATATTATTTTTCAATAAGAATTTGGTTATGATAGGGTGGTGTTTAAATATCATGAAAATCATGGCATGAGAATAGTCCATGCATACAAGGAACCTATAGACTTCTACAAGTGGATAAGTATTAGGGTATATATAATAAAATTTCACTATAAAAACACATATAAGAAAAAATTAATATTTTTTCTCAATGTTACTGTAGTGTATGAAAAAATTAATGAAAAAATTGTGGTTATTATGTTTTCAATTTTATGAGGGATATTATATACCATCAACAAACTAGCATCCCAAAATAGGTAATCTGAAAGATAATTACTCATTAATTTAAAATATTTATTAATAATTTGTGTATTTATATTTTTCCAGTACTACATTGAATATAGGAAGACCTTTTACGCACAAGATGAAGTCAATTTTTTTATAAAAGATTAGGCAGCATACCTGATGTCAAAATGTACACATATATCATGAAGATATAACTTTCGACTACTTATTTAGTTAATTTTATCATCATTTTATTTACTGTTTTAGTTATTTTCCTCATCATTTTTATTTAATACTTATTTTGTTAATTTTCATAGATATCATGGAATTAATGAATTCATCAACAAGGATGATTCACTCATGTACTATGATCATGAACTCAATATGGATGATCCACTCATGATGATACAATTTTATTTTTATTCAAAAATTCATTCAACATTATGGGTTATAAAAAAATATTATTAGATAACCAATAATTTTGAATGAATTGTAGGATAAAATGACATCTTAGTAAAGTGTGTGCTTCCAGTTTAAAATGACATTTTAGAAAAAATCACAAGTGTCATACTCAAAACCAATAAAAAACATTCAAATTGTTTTTATAATTTAGGAAAATGATCCAAAAATCATTTGTGATATATATTAATCAACCTCACCTTAATCTTACGCATGGTGTGACCAGTATAAATCCAAGTGTGTCTTTTTATTTAAAATAAATGTTTTATTAAAAAATAAAAGTGACATACTCAAAACTAAGAAAATTAAATCAGATTGTTTTGATACTTTATAAAAATGATCTATAAGTCATTTTTTATCTGTATGATTCTTACAAACCTTAATCTGATACACGGTGTTCTCAGTATGACACAAAGCATTCGTTATTAGCGTAAAAATGACATTTTAGTTCAAAATATGTTTCACTCACTGATAACTAAGAAAACATGCTCAGATTTTCTTGAAACTTTAGGATAAATATTCACAAGTCACTTGTGATGTATAGAAATAAGTCTCGCATCAAACTGACACATGATGTGACTGGTATTACTCAAAGTGAATGTTTCTAGTTTAAAATGAAATTTTAGTAAAAACACAATTTTCATGCTCAAAAATGAGAAAACGCATTCAGATTGTTTTGATACTTTATTAAAATAATCCATAAATCATTTTTGACTTGTAAGAATCATCCAAATCTCTATATGATTCACGGTATGACCGTTATGACTCCAAGTGTTTCTTTTTATTTAAAATTGATATTTTAGTAGAAAAAGGTAGGTGAAATAATTAAAACCATGAAAATACATTAATATTGTTTTAATAATTTATTAAAATGATCCATATTTCATTTTGACATATAGGAATCAATATTTTCTCAATCCAATACATGGTGTGACTGGTGGGATTCAAAGTGTCTGTTATCAGTCTAAAATTTAAATTTTAGTTCAAAATTTGTGTTACTGAAAATCAAGAAAACATGGTTGTATTATCCTGGTACTTTAGGAAAATGATTCATAAGTCATTTGTGACATGTAGGAATTAGTATAACATCAAACTAACACACGATTTGGCTGATATCACTCAAAGTGAATGTTTTCAGTTTCAAATTACATTTTAGTAAAAAGATAAGTGATAAATAAAAACTAAGAAAATGAATTTGGTTTGTTTCAATACTTTAGAAAAATGATACATATGTCATTTGTAATGGGTAGGAATTATTCCCACCTCAATCTTATTCACAGTGTGACTAGTATGACTTTAAGTGTGTGTTTTTATTTAAAATTTACATTTTAGTAAAAAATATAAGTGACATACATAAAACTATGAAATTGTAATCGTATTGTTTTGATACTTTAGGAAACTTATCCATTAGTCATTTTTGACATATAGGATTCAGTTGCACCTCAATCTGATACATGGTGTGCCTGACATGACTCAAAGTGTCCGTTATCAGTCTAAAATTGAAATTTTAGTTCAAAATGTGTGCCACTCACTAAAAATTGTGAAAATGAACTTAGAGTATCCTTATATTTTAGAAAATAGATTCATAAGTCATTTGTTATGTGTATGAATTAATCTCACATAAAATCGGCACATAATATGACTGGTATCACTCAAAGTGTGTGTTTTCGGTTTTAAATGACGTTTTAGTAAAAAATACAAGTGAAATACTCAAATACAAGAAAATGAATTGTTTTTTTGAAACTTTATTACAATGATCCATAAGTCATTTTTAATGTGTAGGAATTATCCCCACATTAATTCGATGAACGGTGTGACCAGTATGACTCTAAGTGTTCCCTTTTATTTAAAATTAAAATTTTATTCATATATTGTTTTATATTATGTTTAATTTATTTCTTTATACTATTACTAACATAATAATTGTTTTCTTATACAGGAGAATTATTTTTCTTGAGTTGGGAGGTCTGTTCAAAAATGGATATCAGGATCGGGCTTTTCTAAGAGGGGGTCAGGTGCCAAAGATGATGAAATATTGATGTTTTTTGATTTTTTTGTGATAGTACTTGCTAATGTAATTATAAAAAACATTATTTGAAATATCTATAATATAGTTATTTTATTGTATTTGTGTTTTATATTTTTATTTAAATTAAATTATTAATTTAGCATATTTATTCAGGCTGTTGTTGGAGTATGTTGCAATTCTAACAGCACACTACAACAGTAGGTCCTTTATCAGCACTATTTCTAACACCGATAAAGGCCCCCCTTTATCCGCACTAACGAAATCACTGAAACCCCCCCCCCCTAAAGGAACTATGGAAAATAGTGTATTTTAGAAGTATTAAATCCATTTTTCACACTATTAAAGGGCCTAACTAGGGTAGTGAATTAGGGTATAAGTCCATCAATGGGGAGATTAGATTATGTGGCCTTTAATTTAATGTTTCTTCCACATCAATTAATCAATATTTTATTGAATTAATCAATTAATTGTTACTTATTTATTAAATAATTTCACTTTATAAATGTTATAGTTTATTGAATTAGATAATCATTTATTATGTTAAATTTTGTATTTTTTATTTTAAAATTATTAATTTGGCCTTGCTTATTTTTCATTATTTTATTTTCCATTTTAAATATTAATTTGGTTTTTTTAAACATTAATTTTAAGTTTTTTTTATTTTTTTAATTAAAATTTTCATCGTTATATATTTATTTAGTTAATGAATCTTTTATTTAATTTTTAAGTTACTTATTTGTAACGACCCAGACCTGAATAGCCACCCGAATAGTGTTAAACGGGTTCGGTGCTACTACCTTAGGCGCACCTCCCCAAACGCCTAAAGGATACCGACTAGAAGCAAGGGTCTTATCGGTATAGTGGGGAGGCTATACCCTCTTGGAGGATAATTACAATGGTACTGGTCCAAGTATAACAATAAAGATGCAGCAGAATAAATGACTCAACAGACTCGAAGCAGACCCGTAGAGCGGAAGCACATTCAATATCAATAAACAGCGGAAGCAATAAATATGAACAAAAGTAGTAGAAATAAACACAACAACATGCTGATCACTTGTAACTACTACTGAACAATAAAACATGCATCCCAAGCAGGTCATACATATCTAAATAATAAGGGCACCAATGGCTAGCCAGCTGTAGCTACAAACAAGCATGCTGATATAGGAAAGTACGCAAAACATAGTAAGCTCCAGCTAGGTAAGACCTCAAGATCCATACCTTCTCCATGAAACAGCTAATACAGCCCAGCTCCTGAAGTTTGCCTCTTTCCTACACGTAAATCCATAAAGTCTGCTCGTGTTCTGAAGGCCCATGCAGGGTGTGAGATGAATCTCAGTAGGATACCACCCAACGGTGCATATCTAATATGAGTGTTTAATCAGTCATTCATTTATAAGGAAAGTAGTAAAAAACGATACACAAATAAACACAAACTCCACTGGTGCTCAGCAGCCACCATGGAGTGTCACCTACTGTAGCTAACGCTGGAATCTCTGTCATATAACCCGGCACCATGTGCCCCCTCACACCACATGTATCAAGTACCAACGTCCTGAAGGCATGCCCGAGAAATAGTATCCTAGAGGAACAACGATTCCTGTCCTCAATAAGTAACCGAAGGGACATCAATGTCTGCCCTCAAATAATGTAACCAGAGGGACAACAATGTCTGCCCTCAAATAAAGTAACCAGAGGGACAATGATGTATGCCCTCAAATAACGGCGAGCCTCTGCCCCCAACCCGATATCCTCAATGCTATCCCCTGAAGGCTCCTCACCTTCCATGTGTCTTCCTACGGAAATCACCCCCAAACCAATAGTACCTAAACCGCAACTAATCAGGGCCTCTACCCACACGAGTGGTCAAAACCACCTCATCATAGAGTCTCTCTGTGTGCACACTACTCAAAGTTTCTAGGTGAACGGTAATCACCAAAATAGTACCCAAGACACAACACCTCTAACACCTCATGTCCCTATGACCATGCCGCTCAAGTCTGATGGTCTTACCATCCCAGTAACCCGGGCCATGCCCAACCTGACAGTCATCCTACCTCAATCGATGCCCATGACGCCCAATCCCGTGGTCAGAGCCACCAAACGTAACCCAGGCCAAGCCCAACTTGTGATCAACATCACCCAACAATATCTGGGTCATTCCCTACACAACCAAAAGGGTTTCAGCATATTCAATTCCGCAATTACATATATACACATTTAAACAGAACACAATAACAAGTAAAACAATCTAAACAATTGAATTGCACTAACAAGGTGTTGTCCCATACCATCACTGAGGTTTTGAGAGCCTCTAACAATTCATATCAGGCTTAATAAACTAAACTTATCAGATAAAACATCACAGTTCAATCATAACCATTTTGGATCCCCCCGGCCAAAATGCCCCAATTGAGCAACGACCCCTCGCTCAGCCCCTCTTAAGAAAAATAGGTAAAGGGTATACCCAAAGTCATCCCACATGTCTAATGAACAATTTAATATGCAATATTAGATAAAATTGGGTTCTGCTCAAAATACCTGAAAATGCGCCGAAGGCCGCATCACCCAAATGACTACGAAAATCCAAAAAGTGGTATGCACCACCTACCTGAGACTCATACGATGCTACTCCTCTGATAATAGACTCCTATAAGGTATAAAATGCGGTTATATACAAAATAATCAAAACTTCTCAAACCCCATTAACTCGTTCTAGAACAGAAATCAAACAAAACGGCCCAAGAGGAATCAAGGCCTTATCGAGGGGGTTCCAACGGATCAATCTGTGTTCGAATTGGGTCTTGGACGAAGGAACAAAAGGGGATTGAAATCCCGACCAACTCTCCTTGCTCAACCCGATGTAAGTATTGAGATTTTGCCTCAATATGAGGATACTACCTGTTTTAGTGAAAAAAGAAACTACATGGCGTGTACTTTAAGTACATGGTGTGTATCATTTTATTGTTCATATGACGGCTGAAATTCCGCTGACTTACTTTCCAGAAACTTCCAACATGAGTACACGGCGTGTACCTAGGGGTACACGATGTGTACTTAGTTTTTCTTCTCTTCCTTGCAGACTTACCCACACACCATGTATATCCCTCATACATGGCTAGACTACACGGCATGTCCAAGGAGGACACGGTGTGTACTTGGTTTAAACGATTCTACCCAACCAACAGAACTACATGCCATGTATGGCCTCCACACGGTCAAGGGTACATGGCGTGTCGATAACTACTCGATGTGTAGTAAGAAATTCCTACACGGTCATCACACGACATGTACTTGAAGAGCACACGGTCGTCACTCACCTAACCTATACACAACATGTACTTAAAAGTACACGGTGTGTAGTCCATAAATTTCCAGAAACTTGTCACGACCCATCCTCGGGGCCCGTGTCGTGACTACCCCAAGCCCGCCTCCCATAGGCTAGGGGCTGGCGAATAGCACCAAGGCGTAAATCCCGAAAAAAGGGGAAGACATTGCCTTTATGAAGTAAACAAAAACCATAGAGTAAGCCATCAGAAGTAAACACTAAGTAAAACTGGGTACAAAAGTAAGTGAAAAAAGTAAATGGTCCTGAATACAAACCCAAACTGAATGTAAAGTACAACTGGAAAAAAGTACAACAACTGAAAGTAAAGCAGCAACGCCGAGTCGTCCACTGGAAGTCCCACCTGAAGGGTGGGTACAGATAGCCACCTCAGCTCCTCGGGTCCAGCCGTCCTCTCCGTGTACGTCCCGCCCAATGGTCCACCTCCAAGTACCAACTGCTCCACTAGCCTCAACCACGATCAGTGTTGTCCATCATTTGCATCCAACACAATGTAGTGCGGGCATAGCCCGTGCAGGGGTGAGTGTACGCTACTCAGTAGGGACCCTGAGACCCCCGAAGGTCTCCCAGAATCCACAAGGATAATCAAAAAAAAAGATACAATCACGAAGTAACAACCAATACTACTTTGGTATATGCCCATACATATACCTAAGTCATCAATTCCAGTTCGGCTCCAACATCCGAGCCCAAGTTCGATCACGTCCACACAGGATAGTACAACCTAATCCACACAGGAAATCACAACTCAATCCACATAGGAAAGCAAGTCAATAATATCGAAGATAATGATTGAAAGTCAAGACTCAGCTCACACATGTATACTTCTTCGTAAGGTGATAGAGATGATCAGATATAGCCACTGATTTATCTAAGCTGGGACCCACATAGGATACTAAACCAGCTAAGCTGTCGGACCCACATAGGATACAGACCAGCTACTCTGCCAGACCCATGTAGGATAGCAAGAACAGAGTTAGACACTGCCATACCCACGTAGGATACAAGAACAGTAGTCATTGTCGTCGAACCCATGGAGGATTTTAGTAAGGTCTTCATCGCTGCCGAACCCACAGAAAATTTCAGTGCAGTCTTCATTGCTGTTGAACCCACGGAGGATTTCAGTACGGTCTTCATCGCTGCCGAACCCACAGAAGATTTCAGTGCAGTCTTCATTACCATCAAACCCACAGAGGATTTCAGTACGGTCTTCATTGCTGCCGAACCCACATAGGATTTCAGTGTAGTCTTCATCAGTCGCAGCCAGCTCTAAGGTTCCCGCACACAACATGCTCGTTTCCAGGAGGGTCCGCTCCACGAGCCAAGGGTTAAATACATCAACTGACATGTAGTCCGAAGTTGATGTATCTCAAAGTTCTGTCTCGATAAGAGGAACTCAACGTGACAGACGGCGTGCCAATCAGACGTCTGGTCTGAGAGTTATTGGCTTTTTTTTTTCGTTCTAGGGGCCCGGTTTGTTTTTAAGTCAAAACCAACCCGACTGCACTCCAACTGCATCCAAACCTCGAGCGGAGTAAGACAAAAGGTTCTTCTCACTAAGAGGAATCCAAAAAATTTGATGGCATGTCAATCGGACGTCCGGAGCTCAAGTTATAAGCGCTTCCGCTCTGAGGGCCCGGTTGGTTTTGTGATCGAACCAACTCAGACATACCCAATGTTCTCCGAAACCTTGAATGTAATATACTGAAACAACTGCCTCGATCCAAGGATCGTATCGCAGCTGACGGTGCGTCGATCGGAGGTCCGTAACCTAGGATATGGGCAAAAGAATGAACCTGTCCGGTATTAGGGGGTTTTGGGCCCAGGCCGACCCGGCCCGAGACCCCCTGGGTTGGCCTGAACTAGGTTGACCCAAACCAGGTTCGGGTCCGAAACATTAGGATGCGGCCCGACCCGGCCTGGGCGGCCGGTTGGCCTGGCGCCCGCGTTCAGCCCGCGTGGCCATCTCGGCCAGCGCCGAGCTGGGCGGAAAAAGGGGGGCGGCTTCCCCCTTTATTCGAAACCGTAGCCCCCCACATGGGGCCGCTCCTTCTGGCCAGCCGGGGGTTACGACCCCCGGTTTCTCGGAAGCCGACCGGCCCGGTTCGGCCGACCGGTGCTGCTACCGCGGGACCGCCGCGGTTCCGCCCCTCCGAGGTGCCGGCGGCCGGCGGTTCCGGCTGCCCCGCCTTGCACTGTCGCGGCCCCGCTCCGGTCGTGGCCTCTTCGAGGTTCTCCAGCGTGGTGCGATGGCTCCGCGACTTCGTTCGGCCATAACGGCACGGCAGGACGACGCCACACTTCTTCGCCGTGTTCATCCTTGATTCTGCGCGGTGTCGTTGCACCGCACCGTCTTCTTTCGAGCCGCAAAGAATTCAACAACAAAGGGGTAGGAGGGTCGGCCGTGTTCGTGCGGTCTGACCTCCTCCCGTTATAACGATAACAGGCGGCCCAAAAATAAAAGTTGATGAATGACAAAGAATTCACTAACAGAATTAACCCCTACCTCAAGGCGTCGTCGAATAAAGGTTCATCGCGGGAAATAATCATCGCGGAAGACAACGTCGTGGAACAAGGTTCCATAAGTGTTGTTGACGTATCGAATAAGAGAATCATTGGCGTCGCAGTACATGGCGTCACATCATCGATCTCTGAGGATTCGGCGTCCTTCGTCGTCCTTTATCGGAGGCTGGCGTTCTTCGTCGACGACGGTGCGTTCTTCCCATTCTTCAATGAGGAAGATGAGGATTCTAAGACTTGAGCTCTCCTCTTCAAATCCTTCTCGCACAACGAAAACAACCTAATAAAATAAGTCTTTGCCTTATTTTATTTCTCATGCCAACTGTTTTGAAATTCAAAAAATTAAATCACGATTTAATTATCGAGAGTTGACTAATTAATGAGGCGTTTAATAATCCTATTAAACGCGAGAGTTGACTTGGAATTTAAGAGGGGGTGCGGGTGAGTTACCATATTAAATGCACATCAGAGGTAAAAAGGAAATAAAGGGGTGGGGCTCGTGTGGGCCCCACTTCACTAATATCCTACCTAGGGTAGTTAGGAACTAGTGGGTCCCACCCCAACCTCCAAGCATAGGTTTAAGCTACCTTAAATAAAAATAAAATTGGTTGCACAAATTTTATTTTATTCATTACTTAACCCACTATTTTTAAAAACCACACCCGAGAAAACGCAACTCCAGAAAAGGTGTTCCTAAGAAATTACCGGCGCTGCGGTTTCATCGGTGCCCTTGGATTTCGATTCTGAGAACCGGTTAAAAAGTTAGGAAAACCCGCTCGTTCGTTTACTGAACATACCCGAGCTAAACTTCGAAAATTGATTCCGGGAACACTGGGCCTCGAAATCAGGTGCCGTCAGAAATTGCATTCTTGTAAAATCCTGAAGAAAATTAAGAAAAAATTTCCCTTGAATTTTACAGGTCTTTACAAAACTGCCCAATTTTTTCAGTTTTCTCAGGGACAAGTCAAAAATTCAAACAGGGTCGGGATTTGAACCGTTCTAAAAACCTGGGTTCTTACAATCTCCTTACCTTAATATTGCTCATCCCTGAGCTATCAAACGAAACCCAGAAATGGCACCGAACATACCATCTCACGCAAAGTAACACAGACTTCCCCGGTCTCAAAGGTCCTGGCTAAATTCCCCAAGGGGAATCCCCACCTTAAGAGTTTTCTAACTTGGTCTCAACCCAAAAAAACTCAAAACAAACAAGGGTTCACTAACCTATTTTCTAGATTCATAGTCCTTCCATGACACATCGTCACCCCTACGCCTCATTGGTGCTCCTGTGTCATTCCCGACACCCAACGTATCCCGCACCGCATCAGTGTTTGCCTCTATGAGGTCCTAGTGCCTAAAAACTCAAGTAACCCGCATCTTTGATGCCCTGATGCCCAAGGCACCTCAAGTGACCAGCATCCTCGATGCCCCGATGCCCAAGGCACCTCAAGTAACCCGCATCCTCGATGCCCCTGATGCTACACATCTCATACATATATATAAATATATCACGCACCCGATATGGTGCCAATCCCACTGACTAGCATCTAGTCAGTCCACATAGATCTTATGCATCACGTGCACTCAAAACAGACATACCTCTACAGGTCATTCCAAAAAGAAAACATGGAAATCACGGCCACACCCGAGGTGTACCTCTAACCATCGCCGGCTCACCAGCCTGCTCAGCCTCTGGCAGCTCCACGGCGTGCACCTGGCCTAAAGTATGGATGCTTGATGCCTGAACTCCCTGCGGTGCTGCTCCAGCCACCGGCCACTGACCACTCAGTTGGATCCTGCTGTCTCTGTCACGTCCTCCATGTGCAGCTGAACCTCAGCTACCCTCTCTTGGTATCGAACCTAAACCAACTCCAGATGCCACTGTCTGTCCTGGTCCCTACCTGCCTGCCGTTTGAGAAGCCTACCTGCAAAACCTCTCAAGGTGCCCGACCTATCCACATGCCTGACACTCCTTTGGAGGCCTATTGTACTGAGTCCAAACATTCCATGGATGTCCACACTAAAAGAAAATCACTTAAGAACATCTACAAGGTGGTCTAGTTGAGTCATTGGCCTGACTGCCCTATTGGAACTCATCATTTCCTCGCTTCCTGCTGACCGAACCCTCACCTGAAACTGTTCCCCGACCAACCTGGGGCCTATCCCTCTGGTTTCCCTCCCCTATGAGCACTTGATTCACTGCCTCTGAAAAAGAACCCAGCCTGAAGATATTCACATGGATCTAAATGACATGTCGTAATCCATCCTTGAAGCACCTCACCCTAGTCGCGTCATAGCTTACCATACCAGGTGCAAAGCAAGACAACTCAGTGAAAGTAGCTGCATAGTCTATGACAGACATGTCTCCCTGCCGAAGACTCAAGAACTCCCAATCTCTCTCAGCTCTCAGTGTCTTGGGGTAAAAGTGCTCAAAGAACCTGTCCTCAAAGTCCTTCCATGCTAGTCCCACATGCCAATGAGCCTGAACCTGCACATCCCACCAACGCTTTGCTGGTCCTCGTAACATGTATGTCGCCAGCTTGACCCTCTGCTCTGGAGGCATCTTGAGATGCTTGAAGATCATCTGCATGCTCTCTCTCTAGTTCTCATCTGCCTACGGACCACCATCACCCTAAAAAAGCGGTGGGTGCTGCGACTAGAACTCCCACATAAGATATTCCATAGATGGCTCCATACCCTATGCGCCTCTGTCGATCCCCTACAAGACACGCACCAGACTAGATCGGAGCTGCTCGTTGATCCATGGTCCAAATGCTACCAAACCTGGCTGCTGTCCTGCCTGTACTGAATCATGGACCTGATCCTATCCCTAAGCCTGTACCTGCGGCTCCTACTCTGCCTGCACTGGATCCTGAACCTGATCATGCACCTACGACACTGTATCCTCACTTTCCTGATGCTCCATCGAGACGTGTAGGAGGAACCCGCTGAATATCATAAATGGTTAGACAGCTCATATATATATAACAATATATTTTCAACGTAGATAAGGAAAGCAGTAAAAGGTAGTGCATAACTACTACCCTTACCCTCCCCCACTAGAACCCATGCCCACGATATTTTGGCCTCATGGACTCCTTACCCGCCCCTCAACAGATCCAAGTATCAAAAGTACCTCGGGCCATGCCCGTACCAACAACCCACATTGCCTCAAACCGAAGACCGATTCTCCCAATCCTGGTAATCAAAATCACCTCAACCGATAGTACCTGCCTGCTCGTACGAGAGGTAGACTCAAATACCCTATCACATACAATTATAAAAATTTATAAATCATGAAATACACATTGAAACAAAAAGAAATTCTATCTGGAATTTCACCTATTCACATTTCAATGCATAAAAAACATGGCAATTGATATTATTCACATGACATTATCACTTCACAAAGTATACATGCAGTTATGAAATTGAAATACCTTACAATGTGCCTATCAAAATCCAAGAAAACCAGCCTTTCCATACCAGGACATGGTCCAATTCTCCCTTACTGCATCGGTTCAAGGGTTACATATCATAATCAATAACATCGCACACTAAGTGAGCCACTAAGGTGGAAATCATATAAACTACAATCTGAGCAAAAAACAAACAAAAAATACCACCCATGGCCACTTGGTCCATCCCTCGTACCTGGGGATACAGGCACCCAAGCACAAGCTAGAAACCCAGTTCCAGTAACAATCTATCTCCAATATACCATATCCCAAACAGTAAAACTAGAAAAAATAAAAGAGAAGCCTCAATCTCATTAGTAGTCAGTAAAACGCTGTTACTAAATCCCCATCAAGAACTCCTCTGATACCACTTTGTAATGACCCAGACCCAAACAACCACCCAAACAGTGCTAAACAGGTCGGGTGCTAATACCTTAGGTGCACCTCCCTAAACGCCAAAGGCTTCCGAATATCAGAAAGGGTCTTATAGGTATAGTGTGGAGGCTATAACCTCTCAGAGGATAATTACAATGATACTGGTCCAAGTATAAAAATAAAGATAGATCAGAATAAATGACTTAGCAGACTCAAACCAGACCCGTAGAGCAGAAGCACATTTAATATCAATAAACAGGGGAAGCAATAAATATGAACAACAACAATGGAAATAAACACAAAAACCTGATGATCACTTGTAACTACTACTGAACAATAAAACATGCATCCCAAGTAGGTCATACATATCTAAATAATAAGAGCACCAATGGCTAACCAACTGTAGTTACAAACAAGCATACTGATTCAGGAAAGTACAAAAAACATAGTAAAATTTACCTAGACAAGACCACAAGGTCCATACCTTCTCCATGCAACAACTAATATAGCCCAGCTCCTGAAGCTGCCTCTTTCCTGCACGTAAATCCATAAAGTCTGCACGCATCCTGAAGGGCCTGTGCAGGGTGTGAGACGAATCTCAGTAAGATACCACCCAACGGTACGTACCTAATATGAGTGTTTAAGTAGTCATGCATTTATAAGGAAAGCAGTAACAGAACGATGCACAAATAAACACAAACTCCACTGGTGATCAACATCCACCATGGGGTGTCACCTACTTCATCTAATGCCGAAATCACTGTCATGTAACCCAACACCATGAGCCCCCTGACACTGCGTGTCTCAAGTACCGACGTCCCGAAGGCACGCCTGAGAAACAGTAACCCATAGGAACAACGATGTCTGTCCTCAATAAGTAACCAGAGGGATAGTGATGTATGCCCTCAAATAACATAACCGGAGGGACAATGATGTCTGCCCTCAAATAAAGTAACTAGAGGGACATCGATGTCTGCCCTCAAATTACAGCGAGCCTATGCCCCAACCCGATAGCCTCAATGATATCCACTGAAGGCTCTTCACCTTCCATGTGGCTTTCTACAACAAGCACCCCCAAACCAATAGTACCTAAACCGAAACTAACGGGGACCTCTACCCACACAAGTTCTAAAAACCACCTCATCACGGAGTCTCTCTGTGTACACACTACTCAAAGTTTCTGGGTGAGCGGTAATCACCAAAATATTACCCAAGAAACAACACCTCTGACACCTCGTGTCTCTGTGACCATGTCCCTCAAGTATGATGGCCTTTCCATCCCAGTAACCCGGGACATGCCCAACTAGATAGTCATCCTGCCTCAACCGACACCCATGACGCCTAATTCCATGATCAGAACCACCCAACACAACCTGGGCCAAGCCTAACTTGTGATCAACCTCACTCAAAAATATTCAGGTTATGCCCAACACAACCAAAATGGTTCCAGCATATGAAATTCAGCAATTACATATATACACATTTAAACAAAACATAATAATAGTAAAAACAATCTAAATAGTTGAATTTCACTAGCAAGGTGTTGTCCCATACTAACACTGAGGTTTTGAGAGCCTCTAACAATTCATATCAGGCTTAATAAACTAATCTTGTCAGATAAAACATCACAATTCAATCATAAGAATTTTGGATTCCCCTAACCAAAATGCCCCAATTGAGCAACGACCCATCGCTCGGCCCCGCTCAAGCAAAATAGGTAAAGGGTATACCCAAAGGCATCCCATGGTTTTAATGAACAATTTAATATGCAATATTAGATAAAACTGGGTCCCGCTCAAAATACCCGAAAACGCATCGAATGTCGCGTCACCCAAATGACTACAGAAACACAAAAAGAGGTATGCACCACCTACCTAAGACTCGTACGATGATACTCCTCCGATAATAGCCTCAAATTAGGTATAAAACACGGTAGATCTAAAAAATTATCAAAACCGCTCAAACCCCAATAACTTGTTCTAGAACAGAAATCAAACAAAACGGCCCAAGAGGAATCAAGGCCTTACCGAGGGGATTCCAACGGATCAATCAGTGTTTGAATTGGGTCTTGGATGAAGGAATGAAAGGGGATTGAAATCCTGACCAACTCTCCCTGCTCAACCTGATGGAAGTATTGTGGTTCTTCCTCAATACGAGGCTACTGGATGTTTTAGCGAAAAAAAAAGAAACTACACGGTGTGTACTTTAAGTACACGATGTGTATCATTTTACTATTCATATGATGACTGAAATTCCATTGACATACTTTCCAGAACATGCCGACATGAGTACATGGCATGTACCTAGGGGTACACAGTGTGTACCTAGGGGTACACAGCATGTACTTAGTTTTTCTTCTCTTCCTCGTAGACTTACCCAAACACCATGTATATCCCTCATACATGATTAGACTACACGAAGTGTCCAAGGAGGACACATCTTGTACTTTGTTTAAATGATTCTACCCAGCCAATAGGCCTACACGCCATGTATGGCCTCCACACAGTCAAGGGTACATGGCGTGTCGATAACTACACACTGTGTAGTATGAAATTCCTACACGATAATCACATGGCATGTACTTGGAAAGCACACGACCGACACTCGCCTAACCTATACACGACGTGTACTTAAAAGTACACGGTGTGTCATCTGGAAATTTCCAGAAACTTCCCAATTTCTTTAGTTTTCTCAGGGAAAAGTCAAAAATTCAAACAGGGTCGGGATTTGACCCGTTCTAAAAACCCAGGATCTTACATTATTTTTGTATTTCAATTTGTTTGAACTTTAATTTAAAATTTTATTGTTTAATCTAGCTTCAATTATAAATTTAATTTATCTGAATTTTTTCTTTTATTTCAACATTTAATTCAAGTTTTAAATACAATTAATTGAATTGCAATCTAATTTTAGTTTGACATAGAGATAAATTTCTAATTCTTTAGTTATCAGTTTTTTTTATTTTTTTAATTATTGATTTTAATTTGACTTTCTATTAATTGAATTTTTAATTTTCATAACAAAATAATTAAATTGAATAAGTTAAGGTTTTTTAATATATTTAACTTTAATGTTTTAATAATTTTAACTTTTTAACTATTTATTTTATTTTATTTTTCTTAATTGTTACATCTACCATTGGGAACTCGATCCACTGGTGGGAAGGGGATCCACCATTGCTCCACTGATCCACCACTTGGAAAGGGAAAGACATACACTGCCAAAATTGGGGAACTATCGCCAGCCGCCCCTACTTTTTGATACCATAGACTAACCAAGAGCCACCGCCAACCCTTGCTTCCACTGGTGGACTAACCCACTCCTACTGTCATCACTCAGCCTTCATCCACATCCATCTCAGTCTCTCTACCATCCATCTTTCTTACTAATGTTAGTTTCTCCACCATTGGTAGATCATCATTCTTCTACCACCAAGTATCAACCGCCAGTCGACCATCTACCACTACCATTACAGTCCCAACCCACTAGATCTGGATTTCAGAGACCTGAGGTGTCGCTGCACCGACCGATATTGCACCGTCGCTGATGGAAAATCTACACCCAAGCCTTGTTGTGCGGATTTCAAGTGTGAAGATGATATACACAGCCACTCCAATTCCACCACTGAGTTGACATCGTGCGAAGGGGATGCCTCCACTGAAGCCGAAGCCGCCCTCCCCCTTTCAAAAAGATGACCAGCAGCCAACCGATGTTAAGAAAAAAAATTAAAAATTAAAAATTTAAAAAAATTACTATTATTATTATTAAAAATAATAAATAAATAAAATAGTATAATAATAATAAAATGTAATAAATAATTTTAAATAAAAAAAATTAATATTATAAATTATATTTTGTTCTAATAATTTTAAAAATGATAATTTTCATATTTTTATAAAATTATTTAGATTAATAATTATATCTTTAATAATAAGTTTATATTTAAATATATTTATATTCAATTTTAAGTAAATAATAAATAATGATAAAAATTATATATTTTAAAATATATAATTACTTCAATAAAAATGAAAATTATAATAAATATTTATGTAAATATATTTAAAATTTTAATTAACTAATAATGATATTAAACCATATAAATAAATATAAAAATGAATAATATATATATATAATATTATAATAATAATAAGTAAAATGATAATTTATATATATATTTAGAAATTTATAATTATATTAATAATAATAATAATAATAATAAGTTTCTTTATAGTATTTTGTTAAATAATAATAATAATAATATATAATTATAAAAAAATTATAAACATCGATAATAACATATTATTAATTATGATTTGTTCTTATTTTGCGGATTCAAACATTGATAAAGACTGAATCTAGGTTCGTGATCACCAACCACTAGTAATTAGTTAGAGGGTTTTTTCTAAAGTCATGAGGATTGGTGGATCTAATGACACACATTCGAGGACTTAGAGAAGACCAAGATAATTTGGTGAAGGATACTGGTGATGAACTTGAAAATAACAGAGGATAAATTTTGAATTTTAGAGAGTATGAGACAGATTTAGACATTTGAACATTAATCTTTCAAATTCTCAACATTCAGAGATAGAAAGAGGTAGAGAGATAGACATTCCAAACGAGACCAGAGCAGCACAGATTGCGATTGATTTCAGCGGGAGAACTCTTTTATCTTCTACTTCATTTTTTTTAGTTTCTAATTGAACTATTTAATCTTGATTTGAACATGATATTCATCTAATTACTTTAATATTGGGGAATTTTTAAATATACTGGTTATATCTTTCAACTTATTCACAATTATATCTTTTAATGTTTAGAATTGATCAGAAAGATCAATTATATTTCTAATTATTGAATTGAGCCTCTCAAACATTGATTTCAAAACTTCAGAAATGTTCAGTGAGATTTATTCTTATGAATTTTAATCAATATCAATTCTTTTTAATCTTTTTTTAAGTGGTGAAATATGATATTGATTAATATACATGTTTAATATCCTAGTGATGGAGATTAATCAACCCCTTTTCAAGAATGAAAATTCAATCAATTTCTGTGAAGAAGATTCTCATTCAACCAATAGTGTTATTTTTTCCCCTTTCTCCTATCTTGTTTTCCCTTGCATTATTAAAATTTTAAACAAAATCTATTTACCTACTCCTTAACACTTTTTTATGACATCATTAACACATCACACACTCCCATAAAAATCTACATCTCATACTTTCAAACATAAATTAATCTCCTGTTGTTTTCAATAGTTTTGAGATAAAATAAAAACCTATAACATTCACTATCATTTTTCTTGGTTTATACCCTTCACCAATATACTATTGTCGGTTTATAAATGATATTTTGAAGGTCATGAAAATTTACATCCATATTAAAATTTGGAACCATTTCTAGGGAATGGTTGGTGTTGAGTTACTTTGGTTTATTGAAAAAATATATTAAAAAGCATCTAAAAAATTCTATTTTTTGACAGACTACTTGATTAAATTGTTTAATCATTATAGTTATCTTTGAAACCTAATTTTATTTGTGAATTTTTGCTGAAAATTATTATACACTACTATTGAAATTTTTATTTTTATCTAGTTTATATTAAAATTTATTGTGTTGTTCATATTCTCATTCAATTAAAGTTATTTCTATGTCATTTTACATTAAAAATAATAGCTCCAAATTTTTAAGAGAATGCATAGAATTACTGGTCAAAGACATGGACACTATAGATTTTCTATCACCAAATTTATTAAGAGTGGTGAGGAGAGTTTTTGTGAGGAATGAGATAGGTTCGATGATTTTTTATTTCAATGTCTTGGTCATGTAATCAACTTGGATATTCTGTTACAATCTTTCTATAATGGATTAAATAATGATGGGTGTGGTTCTTTGGAAAAATTCACAAACAATTTTTTAGTTTATCGTAATGATGATGTGTTGTAGCAAATTTGTGATCAATTTTCTTGAAATGATAAGAATAAAATCTCATTTTTTGAGACTTAGAATGAGAACCTTTTTGATCATGTGACCAATGAAGGAAATTGGTTTTATGAATTTTCTAATTTTAAAATTTATGAATACAAGAATATAATTTTGAACATAAAATAGATTTTTTTAAATTGATAAATTGGATAACTCATTTAAGATCACTAATGATGAAATTATTTATATAAATGAAACTAAAATTCAATATTTAAAAAATAAAGTTTTTTAAATAGTAAAAAAACTGGAATTTAAAAAGGTTGAGATGATAGATCTCGCTTTGGATATAAAACCCACACCTCTTAATCCTAGAAATGATTATAGCACCAAACTAGTTATGGAATTTTTTTATAATAGAGGTTAAGCCTAATATTTTTTATTAATTTAAAAATCTCAACACTCCTTTTTTGGATGCACTTGAAACAAGGATAATTGATTTTGATTTTGAAGCCAAGATAAAAGTGGAAGAGGATTTAGAACTGATTTTGAATACTTTAAATTATTTTTAAATTAGATTTGATAATACCTTTCATGAATTTTTCCTTAAAAACTCGGTTATTTTCATAATTTATATTGATGATTTATTACTCTATTATAAGGAAGAGTTTTTTTTGGAATCATAACACATCCCTAGAAAGGCCCTATATCTAGATGACTCTTCTTGAGAACCTTAGATATGTCAATTATGACTTAATACCATAAGTGGACAACATGTTTTATAGATCTTTCAAGGGGGTTTTTCAAGAGAATTTCTCATTTTCTAAGGGATTGGGGTTTTTTCCTATATCTTTAGAATCCCATAGAATTTATTTTCCATTCTACAACATTTGGGTTTTCAACATGTGGTGGGTCCAACTTAAGAAAACACACCCACCTAGTGACCATGGATAGATTTTTTGGAGAGTCCGGCTGGGTAATTTAAAACTAGCATTGTATGGGAGGAAATCCATGATTTTATTTCTTTCAATAAAATAATTTACATGATTTCAATAAAAAAAATTCTTTTTTTGATTTTTAGAATCTTAAAATAAAATTGTCTCACCCTATACGTGTTCATACAAAGTCTTAGGATCTTTTTTTCTAGAAAATTCTAACTGAAGACTTTCTATTTAGTACTTAATGGGAGTCAACTCATGGTATATCTTTTTTTTGTTTTTATTTTGATAATAATAAAGTGTTCTTATTGTTCTATTTTTTTCTATCTATTTCTACTGGTTTTAGTTCCTAGTCTACCAATTCATTTTTTTAATAAGGCTGCAAAATTATTATCAGAAGAGTAAAGTCCCCATTTGTTCTCAAATCAAAAGGAACTTCTCTCTAGAGCGTCACTAGATAAAATTTAATTTGGGGAGTGTTTACTTTAATTTATACAACCTTTTCTCTACTTATTATTTTAGTTTATTTACTACATGTTGATTTGTTTCTGGAAATTTTAGATTCATTTATTTTAATTATGTTCACTGTACAAAATTAATTGTTTGGGAGTAATAACCCTTTATTTAAATATTTAAATAACATGTGATTGTATTTGTAGGGTATCTATAATTCTTGTTTTAGTACTGTTGAAAATATAATTAAATCAAATATTAAAACTTGATGGAACCCACTTCACTTTTTACTCAATGTCTAGCATGCTACTATTTTAAATTTATTAAATAATTCATTATTTGTTCCTTAAAGATAAAACATGAATTTACTTAATCTATTTAAAAATTATTTATTATGAAAAACAAATTTTGTTTGATCTATTTTGTGACCTCTAAAAATACCATTTAACTGTTGAAATTGAAAATCTATATTGAACATTTAAATTCAAAATTTTCTTATTCCCCATTTTAATTCAAATTTGAGGGAAAATTTGGTTTTTATGTGTGGGGGAGAGGGTCTTATTAATCTGATATAATATATGATTTAATTTGAACCCATCAAATTCCTTTATTTTTTTTTTCAAAATTGGTTATTTTTCGCGTTTTTCTCTTCACTTTCAGTGGGTAAATTTTTTTTCTTAATTTTGAATGTTTTAAAGACACTTTGAATAGGTTATATCTTAATTACCCCATATATTTAATTGAGTAAATCATTTTTGTATCCTCTTGGAATCATTTGTTCATTGTCATATTTTGGAGACAATGTCATAAAAATGTCATTGAATTGAAACTTTTTGAATGAATCAAACTTATAATACATGAATTTACATGAACTATGAAATGAAAAACCTAATTTGGGTTGATCTCATTTCATTCATTATTTCTTAATTTTATTCATTAAGGTAAAAATGTTGGATAATTTATTTATTCTTTCATATATTTATCTAACCCACTCATCCATTCAGCTGTTTCTAATTTATTTGAGTGATAATTATGTGTGTTTTTTCACCAAGTAATGAGAAGTTTGGAAGTACGAGTTAAATAAAATTTGTTTTTTTGTAATTCAATTCAAAAAAAAAAAATCAAACGCAATAATTTTAGTATGAAAATAATTAATCTTGCACTAATGCCACTTACCTTTGAGAGGAAATTCATAGTTTCTGGTTAAAATTGTTCGTGAGGGAAAACCATTTCTCTTCAATAATTATTTATGGAATTACAATTGTTTTATTTTAATATTTATTTTTTTCATTGAAATTGATTTGTACTTTCTTGAGGATAGAAAATAATTAAGTATGGGGGAATTTGGTGGTCCTTTAATTGGTTTGTTTTTCCACATAAATTAATTAATATTTTTTTGAATTAATTAATTAATTATTACCTATTTTTTAAGTAATTTTTCTTTAGTAATTTTATAGTTTAATTAATTAATTAATCATTTTTTTGTTAAATTTTTTATTTTTTGAATTTACAATTATTAATTTGGCTATTCTTATTTTTCGTTATTTTATTTTCCCTTTTAAATATTAATTATATTTTGTTTTTAAACATCAATTTTAAGTTTGTTTTAATTGTTTTTTTGTAACTATTTTTTTTAACATCATATATTTATTAGATGATGGATCTTTAATTTAATTTTCAATTTACTTATTTCTTTATTTTAATTTTTTTGAACTTTAATTTACAATTTTAATGTTTAAACTTATTTCAATTATAAATTAAAATTATCTAAATTTTTTCTTTTATTTCTATTTATAATTCAACTTTTAAATATAATTAATTGAAATACATTTAAATTTTAATTTAAATTGGAGTTTTGTTTTTATTTCTTAGTTATAAGTTTTTTATTCTTTAAATTATTTTTTTAAATTTGTCTTTTTATTAATTAAAATTTTAATTTTCATGACAAAATAATTAAATTGAATAAGATTCTATTTTTTAATATTTTTAACTTTAAGGTTTTAATAATTTTAACTTTTTTAACTTTTAATATTATTTTATTTTTCTTAATTGTTGCATTTTTCGATATGCAACCAATCCACTACTAGGAATGGGAACCATTGTTGCTATGATGATCCACCATTGTGGCAGGGTGAGACATCCACCGATAAATCAGGGGAACTACCACCAGCCTCCCCAACCTTCTTCTACCGTTGACTGACCAAGAACCATCGTCCTCCCTTTCTTCTACTAGTGGACTACCCCACTCCTGCTTCCACTACCCAACCTTTATCCACATCCACCCCAATCTCTCCACCACTAATCTTTCCTACTGTCATTAGTTTCTCCTCCATTGATAGATCATCAATCCTCTAATGCCAAGAATCCACCGTCAGCCAACCATCTGCCACCACCACATCCATCTCAATCTGATACTACTGAATCGATCCATCATCAGTTGACTATATACTACCACCACAGTGTTGTAAATAGCTAACCAATCCCGATGTTTGGTTTTTCCAAGCATGCTATAGTAGGAGTGTATTCCCCAAGAGTCCCTTGTTTGTTTTCTCTACCCATGCAGACTTGTTACTTCTCCCCATGCATCCTCTGCACTTCCACATGAAAGAATTTATTTTTGTCATGTTTTTTTCCTTTAATTAATATTTCGTTGTAATGTTTCACGTCTTTTAATATTTGGCGTAAGATCCTATAAAAGGGGTTATGTGTAGTCGGTTAAATAAATGTGTCAAATATAAATCTTGAAAGAGATTTGATAGTGGTGTTCCATATTTATTTCTCATTTTTTTGGCTTGTATAGCCAAAAAATTAGTGTCAGAGGTAGTACCAAGGCATCCTACAATTTATAAATATGGCCACTATAATCTAGCCCCATATTCTAAAGTTTTCTAATGATAACTATGAATGGTGGTGCATCCAAATGATGTTTTTTTTGGTTTACAAGAATGATGGGATATCGTCCCTCATGGGTATATAGTACCCACTATGGATGAAGAAGACGCCTTCAAAAATGAAGAAAAGATGACTCTCAAAAATCAAAGGAATAAAGACAAAAAGGTCTTGTTCATCTTCTATCAAGGGTTTAATGAATAAAATTTTGAAAAGACTATCGAAGAAACATCTTGGAAGAAATATTGGGATACTCTTGGTACCATATTCAAGGGCATTGATCAAGTTAAGTGGGTTCATCTTCAAACACTAATAGTAGAGTTCAAAGCTGCACACATAAAGGATGGTGAGAGTATCTTTGATTACTTCTCACATTTAATTTCTATTTTTGAGAATTTAAAATGAAATGGTGAAAATTTTAGGATATTTTTTTCATTTAAAGAGAACTTCAATATCTCACAACCAAATTTGACCATGTTTTTGTATCAATCAAAGATTCAAAGGATTTGGAAAAAAAAAATTACATCGAATAATTGATGGGTTCATTTCAAGTGCATGATAAATGAATGAAAAAGAATGAAGGTTCAATGATTGAGCATTCCTTAGAGTCTAATTTGAATCTACAAGAATAAAATAATGGCCAAACACAACAAGGTGGTCCTCATGCAGGAGTAAAAGGGCATGGATATCATCCAAGACATCAACAAAAGCAACAAATTTTACTAGCTTTTATGGAAGAGGAAATGGTGGAGGTTGATTCACGCATGGTTGTGGAAACACAAATAACATCCAATGCCACAATTTCAAGAAATTTGGCCACTATACCTCTAATTGTTGGATAAAAATGAGTCAAGATGAAAAATCCAACTATACTAAAGCATCTCACTATGAAAAAGAAGTCACCACACTCCTCCTCGCACAAGAAAAGTCACGTGAATGGCCAGATGTGTGGTATCCTGATACGGGTGCAAGAAACCATATGAGTGGTAATAAATAATTATTCGAGGAACTCATAGAAGAAGTTCTTGGTGATGTAAGTTTTGGAGACTCGTAAAAGGTACCTGTGATTGGAAAAGGTAAAATAAACATCTATCAAAAGAATGGAGAGTCAAATTAAATCTCTAATGTGTATTACATTCCAAAAATAAAAAATAATATCATAAGTATCGACCAAATCCTTGATAAGGGGTATGTCATACATAGGGAAAACTCTTTTTTGTCTATAAGAGATGCTCATAGGATAATTGTTTCTCATGTCCAAATGGAGAATAATTGTACGTTTTTGCTGCATATCAACACAAAGAATGAGGAGTGTCTCTTTGCACTAATGAAGAATGACTCATGGAGATGGTGTCTTCGCTTTGGGAATCTCCATTTTAGAACCCTTAAAATTTTATCCTCATCAAGCGTGTTGTGTATCTTTCCAGTGATTGAAGTTCCAAATCATGTATGTGGGGCATGTACAGTCGGTAATCCACATAGTAACTACTTCCCTAGTGGAGTTTCCATAAGAGAAAATGAAACACTTCAGTTGGTTCACACTGATATTTGAAAACCACTTGAAACACCCTCACTTGGAGGTAATAGGTACTTTATTACCCTCATTGATGATTTCAGTAGAAGACTTTGGGTGTATTGTATTAAAGAAATATCTTCCGTATTTATGATCTTTAAAATTTTCAAAGCTCATGTTGAAGATGAAAGTGGTCACAGAATCAAAGTACTCATATTTGACAGAGGTGGGTAATACACTTTAAATTCATTTCAAGATTTTTTCATGGAAAATGGAATCAAGCAGTAACACACTACAACCTACACGCCATATCATAATGGAATTTCAGAATGAAAGAACCACACCATACTCAACATGATGAGGACCATGCTGAAGGAGAAAGGGCTGCCAAAGAGATTCTAGGAAGAGGCAGTTTCATGTACTGCCTACCTGCTCAGTCAATGTACAACCAAGTGCATTAGAAATTTAACACCACAATAGGCACAAAGAGGCTAAAAATCGAGCATGACACACCTAATAATCTTTGGGTATGTCACCTATACTCAAGTTCCAGAATCAAGAAGAAGGAATCATAATGATCATAGGGAAAAATGTATCTTCATCAGCTACTATGAAGCCTCTAAAGCCTAAAATATCTATAATCCACTAAATAATAAAGTATTGGTGAGTAGAGATGTGGTATTTAGTGAGGAATAAGTGTGGAAATAGAATGATGATGAATAAAACTAAGAAATTATAGTCACAACAGAAGATCTTGAAGAAAGGCATGATAATCAGGAGAAACACCTACAACACCTTCCTTGGGTGCATCATTAGTATGTATAAGTCCATGAGTACATTCCATCACTTCTGAAAGCACTTTATCAAGTCAAAATTTATCTAGATCTTCCTCATCCATGGAGCCTATAAAGATGAAAAACTTAATCAACATCTGTGAGCAAACCAAATAGGTAAATATTTTTTTCCTGTATTTAGATCATGAGCCTCTGACATTTTAGGAATCCATAAGGTAAGAATGTTGGATAATCTCTATGGGAGAAGAAATTCACACCATAGAGAAAAATGACAGATGGGAGTTGACTTCACTTCCTAAAATCTTGAATAGAATTAGAATCAAATGGGTGTACAAGATCAAGTGAAATGATAATGGTGAGATCGATCACTACAAGTCATGGATCATAGTAAAGGATTATAAATAGAAGTATGGGGTTGACTATGAATAATTCTTCACTCCTGTTTCTTGCCTTGACACTGTGAGGATGATTATCACCCTTGTAGTCCATCATAGTTGGATGATCTACCAACTAGATGTAAATTCAACATTTCTAAAGGGAATTCTAGAAGAAAAGGTAAATGTTGACCAAGCTAAGGCTTTATTATGAAAGGGGTGGAAGACAGGGTGTATTGACTGAAGAAATGACTCTTTGGGTCGAAGCAATCTCCACATGATTGGAATGCATGCATTGACAACTATTTTCAAGAGAAGGGATTCACCAATTTTCTATATGAACTTGAAATTTACCTCAAGAATAATGTTGGTGGTGATATATTTATAGCATGATTGAATGTTAATTATTTTTTTGTTTACAGTTAATAGTTGACCGATGTTCGATGAATTCAAGAATTCCATCTTTAAGGAGTTTGAGATGGATGACAGAGGTCTCATATCCTTTTTTTGGGCATTGAAGTAAAGCAACCACATGATGACATTAATATATCTTAGAAGAAGTATGCCAGGTAATTTCTTGAAAAATTCAAGATGACCAATTGCAATGATGTAAACACACCTATAGTAATAGGTTCAAAACTAACAAAATATGGAGAAGGAAGAATCGATAACTCAACTTTTTCAAAAGTTTGATTGGAAGCCTAAGCCACTTCATAATCACAATGCCATATATTGTCTACAATGTTGGGTTTCTAAGCAGGTACATGGAAACACTAAAAGAGTCACACTGGATAGATGCAAAATGAATCCTCAGGTATGTCAAAGGTATAGTGAAATTTGGTCTTTTTTATCCATAAAATGATGACGAAAATCTATATGGATATTCAGATAGTGATTGGGGAGGAGACGAAGATGAAAGAAAAAACACCATTGGATAGGTATTTTTCTTTGGATCGACTTATTTCACATGGAATTAAAGGAAGCAGAGTGTGGTTTCCCTATCTACATGTGGAGCAGAGTACATGATAGTATCATCCACTGTTTGTGAAGGAATTTGGTTGAGAAATATGTTGAAGGAGTCAAATAACCCACAAGATTTATCTATAGTCATATATTTGGATAATAAGTTTGTAATTTAACTTTCCAAAAATCCAATGTAGCATGGAAGAAGAAAACACATTGATACCCGATTCTATTTTCTAAGAGATCATGTGAAGCATAAAATGATAAAATTGGAGTATTTCCATACTATTGAATAGGTTTATGATATTTTCACAATGGCATTACCGATAGATTCATTCAGAAAACTCAGAATGATTATTGGAATGAAGCATGTTTTGGTTTGAAGGGGAGTTTTAGAAGTATCAAACCAATCTTGACGGTTGGTTTTTTCAAGCATGCTACAACGAAAAAATATTCCCCAGGTGTACCTCATTTTTTTCTCTCCCCATGCTGACTCATTTCTTCTCCCCATGAATCCACTACAAGCATTTACTTTTTATGCATTTTTTGTTCCTTTAATTAATATGCCACTATAATGTTTTGTGTCTTTTCATATTTGGTGGAAGAGTCTATAAAAGGAGTTATGTGTAGTCAGTTGAAGGCAAGTGTGAAATAGAAAGACTAAAATCCATTTTCTTGTGGTGCTTTGTATTTCTTTCTCGTATTTTTTACTTTTATATCCAACACACATATCGATGCCGCTAGAGCTCACTAACCATGACCAATTGTAGAATAAAATCCTAACTAAATTCATAACACCGATCAAGTTCACTACAGCCTATCGAACCACTTGTCGCACTTGGTTCTCGATGAATCTGAACCCACACCGGCCTCCTAACCCGACGTCATGTGAGCTTTGACTGTCGTCATCGCTAAATATAAAGTCACTGACTATAAAGAAGAATATTTCTACACCGATTTAACTAATTCAAGCCATGTCAATGCCGCTCGTGAAGTTTAAGATGTCACACTATTGTTTGATCGAAATACCACACCAGATCTAGATTTGAGACACCTGAGCCACCGATGTTACACCACCACTGATGGATAGTCCTCATCCAATCCTCGTCATGTAGATTCGAAGTGTGAAGTTGATCCAAGTAGCCACTCCAAATCCACCACTGAGCTAGCACCATGTGAAGGGAAATCCTCCACTAAAGCCAGAGCTGCCCTCCCCCTTTGAAGAAGATGACCCGCGATCGAGCATTTTTAAGAAAAATAAAATATAAAAATAATAAATAAACTAATTGTAATTATAATTATTAAAAATAATAAATAAATAAAATAGTATAATAATAATAAAATCTAATAAAAAAATTTACAAAAATAAACATAATAATATAAAATATCTTTTTTTTCTAATAATGTTAAAAATGATAATTTTTATATTTTTTAAAAATTATTTATATTAATAATCATGTCTAATAATTAGTTTATATATAAATATATTTATATTCAGTTTTAACTAATTAATAAATAATGATAATAATTATATATTTTAAAATATATAATTATTTTAATAAAAACAACAATTACAATAAATATTTACATAAAAATATCTAATAATTTAATTAACTGATAATATTAACAAGTAATATAAATAAATATAAAATTGATTAATATAATATATAATAATAATAAGTAAAATGATAATTTATATATATATTCTGAAATTAATATTTATTTTATTAATAATAAAAATAATAAAAAGTTTATTTATATTTTTTTTAAATAATAATATTATTCTTATACTTATATTTATTAAATTTATATTTTTTATAAACATCGATAATAACAAATTATTAATTATCCTTTTTTCTTATTGTACAAATTTGATCATGGAAAAAGAATACATATAGGTTTTTGATCACCAACCGATGGTAATTAGTTAGAGGGGTTTTACTAAAGTCATGAGGATCAGTGGACACTACAACACGTGTTTGGGGACTTAAAGTAGAACAAGCTGACTTGATGAAGGACTCGGGTGATGGACCAGAAAAGAACATAAGATAAATTCTAAATTTCGAAGAGCATGATACAAACATGGAAGTTAGAACATTAATCTTTTCAATTCTCAACATTCAGAGACAGAGAGAGGTAGAGAGACAGACATTCTAGAGAGGAGTAGAGAAACATGGATTAAAATTGATTTCAGAGGGAGAACTCTTTTCTCTTTTACTTCATTCATTTAGTTTTTTATTATATTGTTTAATCTTGATTTTCACTTGATCTTCATATAATTACTTTAATCTTAGGTAATTTTTAAATCTACTAATTATATATTTTCAAGTTTTATAATTGATTGTAAATATCAATTGTGTTTCTACTAATTGAATTTTTCCACGTAAACTTTGATTTCAAAGCTTTAGAAACGTTCGGTGAGATCGTTTCTAATGACTTTATCATTGAAATCATTGATTCTTTATCTTTTTTGAAGTACATAAATCTAAGATTGATTAATTTTAATGTTTAATCTCCCATAGAGGGAGAATAATCAAACCCTTTTTTGATAATACAAATTCATAAAATTTTTGTGAAGAAGATACCCATTCAACAGGTAGAGTTTTTCCCCCTTTATCTTGTCTTGTCTTCCATGATATCATTAAAACTAGAAACATCATCTATTTTATAACTACTTGACACCATTGTCTGACACCATTAACACATCACACTCTCCCATAAAAATCTGTGCCTCATGCTTTCAAACATAAATGAATTTCTTATTGTTTTCAATGGTTTAGAGATAAAATAAATCCCTAGAACGTTCACCTTCCTTCCCCTGGGTTCGACCCTTCAATATTATACTAGTGTAGGTTTATAAATTATATTTCGTAGTTCTTGATGAACTATGTCCCTATCACTATAACCATAGTATCATGTAACTACATAAATAAATAAATAAAAAAATTATCTGAGTATCATGTAATAACTAAATAATCAAAAGTTAATACATGTCATACAAGTAATAAAGGGTCACAATGTGGAAAACAAAACAGAAGTGTAAAATGTGGAAGATAAATAAATAAATTAAATTATAGTAATCCCCAAAGTCTATCTCAGACCTTCCTCTAACTCCAAACTCCACAGATCAACCATCATCCATGAACCCCTTTCCCTTGTTCAAAACGCTATTCATGAAATCTATAAGTGCACCAACATTCCCAAGTAGGGTTTGTGTATAAGACTTGGAGGAAACCACCAATATGTCCTTAATCAAGTTTTACCATTTATAATTGTTGAATTTCATTATTATAATAAATTTATAACAAGAATAACAAAATTTTACCCAAAAATAAATGGCCATGCACCAACCAAGGCTCCACAGACCCCTGATCATACCTGCTTCGGCTCAATACCGTAAGGGTAATGAGAAGATACTGAAAATAACCAAACTATACATTAGGCTAGTAATTGTTTTGTTCGAAAACCACATAGAATAATGTGTACATGTGACTTAGTTTCCTAGGCCTTAAGTACAATATGATTATCACATGTCAACTACACATAGAGTGCATCCTAAATAGGTCATGATACTCACAAACCAATTAGGCATTGACCGGTCTGATACATAGGTAATGAGTGTATCCCCAACACATCATTCCGTGGTATTATCGTATCTCAACCCTATGATCATGCCAATTTTCACCATCATCACAATTAAAACTTACTCCTCCTATAAGATATAATCATTTTATGATAGTCCACCTTTTCCAAGAACCAAAAACAATACCTCTAAAGGAAATATAACATACACAACAATATAGAGTATACCTGGAAAGCATATAAAAATTATTATAAGTAACAACACACAAAAAATTGTGATCATAATAAAAAATGAAAATAAGATACTCTAGAGATACTCATGGAATGAATATTACAACAGGGCTCACAATAAAAATATACACCCACATATGGTCTCAATTAAGAACAATTATCATTTATTCCAAAAAAACAATATCATGGAAACATGCATTTTTAAGCAAGATCCCCCAAAATTTAAGTAACTTCATACCACAAATTCAGTTTCAATAGCAAGGATAACTACCCTATGTGGATCAAAAGCTAGAGCAGAAACCCCTAAATCCCAAAAAACCTCATCTTAGAACTTATTATCATAGTTTTCAACATGCCATTATTCAATTTTCTTCAAGGATTTGTTTAAACAAATTAATCCATTTTTTAAAATATATAAAATAACTCAATTGAATTTTTTTTATCTTAGATAATTTCTGAATTATCAAGCTATTCCAACACATGTGCTAGAAATTTCCTCCTAAAATAATAATAACAAACCACATTAAATAATATATTACCTATACATAATTATATTCAATTGATAATCCTTTATTATTGTTATTTGATAATCTTAGGTAATAATTCTTATTATTACTTGATAATATAGAATAATAATTCTTATCAATCTTTAATAATCCAAGATAATAATTCAATTATCATACTTTGATAATCTATAATAATAACACAATTATAATAATTTTATAATTTCCTAATTATCAATGTTTAGGAATTACTTATCCCCAAATTTCTAGAAGGTGTCGAGAGGCCTCAATTTGAAAAAGAACATAAAATAAATACCTAGAAATCCCCCCCCTAAAGAGAAACACAAATAATAGAAGATGGGGAGAGGGAATTGTTACGCATGGAAACTAGAAGAGAGGGTCGGTTTAACCTAGGATGACTACACACATTCAACATGTAGGAGTTTTTAGGTAGTTTGGATGCAAAAGGAGCAACCAAAACTATGGATGTAATGTTTTGGAGTTTTTTAAGAAATAAATCATGTAAGAGGATAATCATTTAAGCCACCAACTATATTAGAAAAAAAAATTCAATCCTAACCATTTCATTAAGGAATAGAATTCAAAATTCCATGATTAATTTGACATAATGGATAATTAACTAAAGTAATTTAATCCCATTATTTTTTCATTTAAAACCACTAAACGGTTACAGGAGTGTTATGGAATAAACAGAGGAAAATCTAAAGAAAAAAATGGTAAAACATTTAGCCATATATATAGAGTATGTACTATATAAGGGTAACATTGTTTTACTTTTAAATGATGGAAATTACGCTTTCATAGCAGTTCCTCTACCCTTTCATAGCCCTTATTCCCTTATTCAATGATGATTATCACTCTTACACTAGTCCATTACCCTCACACAATGTTGGTTATACCATTAAAAAGTACCCTTACATAATCTAGTACCCTTATTCAACACCTAGATACCCATAAATATCCACCCTTATGTGGTTGTCTACCCTTACTCAATGCTAGATAACCCTTATGCAACACTAGATGATCCTTATGCATAGATTATATTTAGGGCCTTACCCTTACGCAGTACATCCTTACCCTTACACAGCCCTGAAATCCCCTTATGAAATTCATTGTATAATATTTTACCCTTACACAAGCCATGAAAAATCCCCTCTATATGTATTTATGGCCTTTAATATGGATTTTACCCTTAGGTGATGCCTTAAAATCAAGTATAAGGTGATTTTCATTGAATATTTAATTTTTCACAAAAAAACACTTGTAATTTTTTTAAGAGGGTTTTATTATCATTTAGAAATTATGATTATTACAACAAATAAAAATATAGTAATCAATTAAAATTCTTACATTTTGATGATAAATACCTATTATGATTTAGTGTTAAAAAGTGATATTTTTTCAAAGATTTTTTTTCAAAGTGTTGTGTATTTTATCGTTATAAATTTAATTTAGCACTTTATCAAAGATGATTATGATAATATTTAATATTTAAATTTATGATATAATGTATTAACATTCACTTAATCATTAAATAATATGAAATAATATTAATAACACTTAAATCTTTAAAGTATTTTTTCTATAAAAGTGAATTTTCTTTATATTTTAAATTTTCATTTAAGGGATAAATATATTTATTTTAGAATTTTAATTTTATTAAATGAATTTAATTTTTTTATTAATCATATAAACATTATCTTTGGGTGAATTTTTAAGATTTCTATGAAATGGTTGTTTTTTTGGTGAATACTGAAAAAAATACAATTTTTATAAATACTGTCACTTTTATGACACCATCATGATATAATAATGAATTAAAATTTTATTAAATATTTTATTATAGAAGAAAATATTTTTAAGGATTATAGTAAAAACTTTAAAAATATTATATTGAAATTAGAAACTTTAGTTGACTTTTTAAAACCTAAGTGGTGTTTTATTATAATAAAAGAACTATTTTTATCCTTTTCATTAATTAAGTATTTAAAAGGTTGCATTAATTTTTGGATTAATTTTAAATTAACATAAACCTCCTTTTTCTAATAATAAATCAATAAATTTTAATGGTATCAATACTATACATGAGTTTGGTGTAAATTCATTTTTATTCTTAAAAACATTTCCAGAAAAACATTTTTCTTTGTACTTTATGTGCTTATATTAAAATTTATTTTTATATAATTTAAAAACTGAATTTAATAAAATATTTTTCATATTTTTAATCATAATATTCATATGTTTTAATAAGGTGAATCTCATTTTTGTTCATAAAAATTTGTTAGGCTGGTAATTATTTTCACTATGTTAAGGGTTAAAAGGGTTAATGACGGGGTTAAACTAGTGGATATTATTGTATATAACAAAAAACCATACCATTAATTTCATTTTTTGAGTTTATTTTTATTTATCCTATCCTATCATCAAATTTGGGTTTCTTTGGTGCCACTTGACCATGAGAATGACATTTATTTAATTCTAAAGTTAAGAGTATTTACAAAAGTTCCACCCCTCTCGCTTATAAAAGGACCCCTCTATCCTCATTTATCCACATGATTTGAGCACTTTATCTCACCAAAAATCTTATAAAATCACTTAAAATCACACTTATCCATTACCTATAAGTTTTTTCTCCCCAAAATACCATCCTGAGAAGGCTTAAGGAGTGATTCAAAGGAGGATACCCAAGGAAGAGGTAATCGTCCTTACCGAGTTCATTAAAGTATATTTCTTCCTATAACCATATTGAAATAATAATATATTTATCATTATTTAGTAAAATATAACTATATTGATGTAACAATCATCATCTACCTCCTTTCCATATCATGTAAAATAAAAACGCCGCTTGTATGTACGTACAGACTAGCACTTCCATGAACGACGTATTTCATTTTTCATCAACACCTCACACTGATAGTTATAAAGATATATTTAATAAATAAATATGATATATATGAAAAATTTATTATTCTCTAATGATAAATCATTATCTTCCCTTCTTTCTTTCCATCTATTAATAAATGAAAATTTCAATCATATGTACGTGTGGACTATCGCCTCTATGGGATATTTGTTTCATTTTTCATCACGACAATACATGGATGCATCTAAAAAATAATATAATATATAAATATGATATATATAACATGATTACAGTTATTTAAATATATTTTATCTATTTTATTAATAAAATTAATAAAAAAAATTTCATCGTAAAATGTAATCACTTAAAACAAGTATATCGAGATAATTTTCATAATTTAAATTTATTTTTGATAGCCTCTTGAACTATTTTTTTTTATCATAGAATGATAATTAAAAAATATATATTTAATTATAGGGATGACAAAATTATTTTATAACACCTTTAATTATGGTTATTGAATCAATTTTTTAATAATTAACTAAACTGCCTTAAATGGTCTATGTAAGAAAAAAACCATACAAAAAATGAATGACATATAGTAATAAATTAACCATAAAAAATATAAATTAAAAGCATCTTAATAAAATATTTAATAAATTTAATTTTATTATTGAGGAGGTTAACACATATCCAACCAAGACTGATTCCAAGGTATGGGTTCTTGGATCAAGTTTAATTCCTTGAGACATGTTTCATATTACACACCATGATTAATATTATATATTTCATACACTACTATTTTACACATATCTTCAATAATGTAGATTTATTCATGGTATTTATATATCAATTTTAATTTCTCACTTTAATGGGTTTTTTATACAAAAATTTTCAATATAGAAATAGTTTTTTATCTCATATTTCATTCGTTGGGACATGTTTTGTATTATTCACAAATATTATTTTAGAAGGTGTATATACTACACCTTTGACATATTATATCATGATGTACTCTTTATTCATTATAATTAAATATTATTTTCAAGTTATCAATTTAAAATTTCTATGACTCAAAAGTTACTAAAACTGTAAGGGCCTATTTTACAATCACACTTTTTATCAGTATTGTTTATGTTTCAATTTCTATTGGGGTAATTATATGTTATTACTATCTAAAACAAAAATATTTCCTTCTATTATAGTTATTTCTAGAATTTCATGTATTCTCTCCTTTTTTACTCTATTTTGGAACTCAAATCAACCAAAATAAAATTTATAAGAAAACCATACATTATTTCTCTTTTTAGTTAGGAATTATTCTCTTCCATATCCATGTTATTTATTTTTCTTCAATAAGGTTATTTAATATACTTCAATTATTCCTTAATTTCAATTTATAGTAACTTTTAAATTCCTTTCAAAAGTTTAAAAGTTATTTTATAAAATTTTTTCATACCATTTATTTTTTACATTCTTTACAAAAGTGAGATAATGATTTATTTTTAATTTTTTCCACATGTACGAATTGTCTCTTCTTCAGGACCATTCTTCATTATTTAGCTTAATTTACAAATTTTTATGGTTTTACAAAGTAATATATATTTCCATTATTCTATGAGTTTTTCATATTTTTATTAAAAGAAAATAATATTATTTTTATAAATGTTTTGAAAATGGGTTTTCATTCCACTTATGTATATTTTGATATTCCACTTAAAATTTTTCTCACTTAAGTGTAGTTTATTTTAAAGATTCCATTACTTTAATTTTTTTTAAATATAATATTTTAAAACTTTTCTTGACATATCATGAAAAGAGTTTTGAAAGTTCCCCTTAACATTATTTTTTCAAAAAAGTTACAAATGATTTATGGAAAGTAATTTTTAAAGTTTTGCTTCTATTTTTCTATATATTTTCCAAAAAAATACTTTAATAAAAAAAATTCTTTTCAGAAGAATTTATAGTATCCTTTAATCTCCAAATTATTTATATTTTATACCTTAATTTTTTTACAAGTATTATTCTAAGTTCACTCACTTCCTTGTGATTATTTTATTTATCACTATCCTTCTCCTATTTGAATTAATTTTTCTCATTCATGTTAATTTGATTTATTATCATTGATGTATTCAACATTGTTTCTAGTATTGACTTAGCCATATACTCATTAATATATATGGTGTGAATTCTTTATCATATATATATATATATATATATCATATTGGAGCGTGTTCATCAAGAAATATATTTTAGTTATTAAATGTGAAAATATTAACAATTTTATACTTGTTAATTTCATATAAGTGAGTATTGATTACATAAGGTATATTTATTATATACTGGAAAAAATTGATGATATGTTTTCTCAATATGGATGATTATTTATAATCAAGGTGGGTTGTTCATGTATTGTATAATTTATTCATTCTTTTTCATATGATGATTGCATTAGACTTATTCAAGTGGTGGTTGGGGCACTGAATTATATAGAACCTCTTTGCATTGGGTAAGTATCATGAGACAAAAAAATGGGTATTTCTTGGTTTATGTAATCTTATGCAATGATAAATTCATGGATGAGGACTTGATGATATGAATCAGATTATGGATAATGTTCTTGGACAAGGCCTTTAATGGTAATATATTTGATATTATTAACTTCATCACTATGAGGATAGTTATTGATATTAATGTGATAATTTAAATTGTTATGTTATCTGTGGATATATTTTTTGTTTAATTTATTTATTATATTTAACATTTTTTGATTATTTACTCTACCATATTACACAATTCTTGTTTTTTATGTGATAGTCTTCACTCTACTTTACCCTTACCGGACATTTGTGATCACCCTTTTTATGTTTTTATTTCCCATGTTATGAAGAAGAGTAATATGTGTGATATTTCTAGGAGTGTATAGTGTGAGGAGATTTTTTTGAAAATATTAAAGACTTGGTATGAAATAATAAGTTCTTGGTATAATAGGAAAAATTACCTTTGAATTATAATGATATGATATTTTTTAGCTAAAGTTTTATCCAAATTATCTAAATCTATAAACCTAAAGGGTTTGGTTATGTAAGTGGCTCAATTTTGGTTATTGATATTAAAATAATGGATGGTTAAATTTGGGTTCATTTGTTTGGTAGAAAATCATGTAATAAATTTTATGTTTTAGTACTACATCTAAGTGTATAGGTTTGGGGAATCTTAATGGAAGTGAGGGATAATTATATATACAATGGAGCACACTCACTGAGATAGTGGGATAAAATTTAATTTTATAATAAATAGAAACTTATATAAGTTATACCACTTTTCTTCCTAACGTCAGTATGTTGTATTTCATGATGTGTGTTTAAATTCTTAATTTTCATTTCATTCACATAAAGCACTTCCTTCATCCCTTTTTTCACCCATTCATTTTTTATTTTTCTCAATTCAATAACTAACCCTACAACACTTCTATAACTTATTTAAAATTCATTTCAATAGAGAAATAATGAAGTGATACAATGAATTAATGATTTAAAGTGATTCTACTCATGATAATGACCATGAAGTTGTCCTAGTATGGTGTATCCCTTTAGGGAAAAAATACTATCAAGGGCTTCAAAACAAAGTTCCTCATGTCAATAATTAATTATTTTTCCAAAATATGAACTAAAAATATTTTATCCTTTGACTCTTTTAATCCAAACTTATTAAATACACATAAAGATATTATGTTTACAATTTCCTCCAATTTTTATAATGTTTTTTCGAAGTTATGTGAACCTATGGTGGAAGGGATGTAAAAGCTCTATGTACATCAAAGATTATGAGGTATCTTCCTTTTAACCACTATAGAGATCTCCTCACTGATAGGGGTTATTTAAAAAAATTCTAAATTATTTTTATTAGTCAATAAAACATTTAAAATTTTGACATGTATAAAATTTAAAATTAGCTTCAATGAAATGTATTTTTATGTAGAGATTATTCAAGATATTTTGTAACCTCGTTTATTAAGCCTTTATTTTCTTAACTCATCCTCTTTGGGAGTTAAAGAGATGATTTATATAGTAACAATACCAGTTTATTTCAATATTCTTAAACATGTTTGAAATGTGTTTTTATTTAAATCTAATACTCCCTTAAATTATTTTTCTAATTTTTCCCATTCTTCTTATTCCTCGTTTTGGTCCATGGTCTCCCGATCTTGTGAAAAAAATACTATAACTCACATCCAATCTTAATCATAACTATATTGGCCTATTTTTATATATTATTATCTATGTTACCCTAAATTTTGTTGGGTTATATATTTCGTAATTTTTATAGAAGTTGGATTATTTTATAATCAATATTCCTTATATAATCTTTATAATTTATCCAAAGAGTGTCTAGGTTTTGTATCCTCTATACATTCTATGTTATGTGTTTGGTTTAAAAATATTCTAAAGTCGAATTTCTATCATATTTAAATGATTATAAAAATTATAAATTGTTATTATATATAGTATTTTTTGTTTTATATATTTATGGATTGATAATTAAACCTTACTATAATGGTTATTCCTACGTATTCTATGAAATCTATTGAATTTTTCCCACTGTTGGTTTCATTCCACACTATGTTTTAAGTAACTAAAATCCATTATGAATTATTTTTTTATAGAATTAATTTTAAGGCCTATTATATATCATAAAATGTTCCTTGAGTGGTTTCTTTCCATATAGTTTAGTTTGAAACACATATAATACATATGTCCATCCATATATCTCATAATATTTTGGTTATACAGTGGGTATATGAGATTCTAGAGAAGCTACTTGAATTACATTAAGATTATTTTTAAGGGAATCCATTTGATCCTTTATGTTGGTTGTTTTATTTACTTAATAAATGTATCTTTATAGTGTACCTTAATCACTTTTACATAATCTTTTATTATGGGATATTTCGTCAATATAATGTCAAGAAATGGTCAATGTTTTTATCATCGACCTCCCATCCATGAAAGTATCTATCATATCCATTGATTTCAACTATAATCTATTAAATAATGTTTATATTTGGAGCCAAACATACAATACATGATGCAGTAACTCTCATAGCATATATTTTGATACCTCTCTTACCTTATAACCTAAACATCCATCCTATTAAGTTAAATTTTGAAAATAATTCCTTAATTTAAAAAATTTTAAATATGGGAAGTATATTTCTAAATATTTAAAGAGTATTATGTACCATAAAGTGATGGACCAAGCTTATAATATCTTAAATCAATCCTTTTCTAAGTATTATATATAAATAGATAATTTACTTAAACTTATAAATTTTTTCAAAACTTCATTTTTCTTGAAAATATAAAAAATTTAAAAAATATTTAAAAAATAGAATGGTGTATATATGGATATATTTTTTCATTATACTAAATTTTTCGTTGTTTTGAATCATTTTTAGAAAACTCAAATTAATTTTTAAGATTTTTAGTTGAATAAGTGGGTGAAAAATTATTGTGGAAGATCCTTTGATAGAAAGAGTCTTTTAATCCATGATGGTAATATCACTTAATAAAAATAGGTTGTAATGAATTAATTTAGGGTATTTACCCATAAATTCTTAATTTCCATCAAGAAGATTAATCTTTATTCTCAATAATAATTGGTTTCTAAAAATGTGTCTCTAGATCTGATGGTTTTATTTTACAGGTTCCTTAATTTTATCTCTCCAATACTGAGGGACGAGTTTCTCATGAACCTATATCAAACAATGGAAAAAATAAATACCATGAGTATTAAAAAAATAAAACACAATGTTATAAAATTATTGATTTAATCAACTAGGGAATCATAAGATTTTAATTTTCATTTGTTTCCCCAATAATGGGGAAAAATTAAATTCCTTATAGGAATCATGATTTCTCCATGGATATCAATTTTTATAATTTTTTTATCTTCTTTTAACCTAAATAATAAAAATATATTAAATTAGTTTGTCTATGGTTGATCCCATGTGGAACATAATTAAGAACTAAAAAAAATTGATCCACCATTTTCTAAATCAAACACAACCTTATTGAGGGTTTTATTAAACTTTAAATTTATTATCTAATGTTTTATAAAAAATTATTATTGAATTAAATGAGTAGAAAATCATTTTCAACATATTTTATTTTCTAAAATATAAAAATTTCATTCACTTAGGAATAAATATAAGTAATTATATTAATGATTATAAATATAGTTTTTTAAAATATGATCAATATACACTAATTCTACTTTAATAAATTCAATTATATTTACCCAAGAATAAAACTAAAATATATTGAATTAATTTTAAACATTTTTACGGAAATAAAAATTCAAACTATTATTCAAAGTTTAAATCCCTATATTTTCTGGATTTTTATTCCCAAAAAAATTCTTTGTTAAAAAATTAATAATAAATATTATATTTCACTGTGTCTCAAGATAGTTCTAACTAAAAACTACTATTTATAAAGAAATATTGATTAACATGTTATGCAATAATCGTTCCACTATTGATCATATAAATCTTTTATGTATTAGTCACTCATGACTGAATGAACCTCAATCAATACTGAATATAACATTTTAAGGACCGATAAGGAAAAATATTACACTAACATGGAATTAGAATGAACAAAAAAATATCAAAACTCCAAATCAAGTTTAGTTTCAATGAAAAATTCTTAAAATCATGCTAAAATTCTATAATATTGGAGTATTTGAAATTAAAGTGACAAAAATTCCTTTAAATTATATAAAACATAAATATTTATACTATAAAAAAATAGAACATGGTTCTAGTCACCACTCCATGGTGAATATATCTCCCCATAAAAATTAATTATTCATATATTTATCTTACAAAATACATTCCTTCATTAATTTAAAATAATATTTTTTCACCATGGGTTACACCATGACATTATGTCCTTATCTTGAATATTTTATCCAAATATTAAAACAACATGTTCACACCATTTTACTCTTCAAAATGGTAAACTTTTATTTATATTTTCAGATTTAAGACTTCATTGAAACAACTTTATCTTTATTGATCATGGAATTGATTCTTTATGGAATCAAATAGTTTATATTTATCACAACTCACATTAAAACAATTTTAAAATTTATAGTCACTCTTGTGAACTCGTTAATGAACCACAATGTGTCACATGATTTTCCACAGTGTGGTTTCCTATTTTTAAATATAAATTCTTCTATACTTCTCCAATTAAAAATGTTTTCTTGAACATCCATAACACATTAAAACTAAAATTATTTGTGTCTTAATGATAATTATTCATTGAAATTATTATAAAATTTTTCGTATTAATTTCACCTTGGATTCTCATTTTTGTGTTTTAATAACTAATAATAGATAAGTGAAGTGGATTAAAATATTTCATAAGAACTATCATTATAACTAAAAATTATTTCACTACTTTATTGTAACATACCATCCTTAATAGTCTGACTGTATACTTGAACTAGCATGTTACATACCTAAGAATGTTTTGGATCACCATATGTTAAAACAAGTTATAAAGGTATCAAAATAAATAATGGTAATGATTTACCCCTTCCAAATAGTAATAAATAAACAATAGATTTTGTCCATAAATCCTATATAACAAGTCTATATATTATACATAACTTTCTTTATAAAAATCATATTTATAAACATGAATAAAAAATATATTAAAACCTGAAATAAGTACTCTACACTTTTAAAGAAAAACATATAATTCCATGATATAATATATTATAAGAATAAATAATACCATTTAAAATATTAACTAGAGAATATGAAAATACCAAAATGGAAATAAAATAAGAAAAGACCAAAATTTATCTCTATGTAACATACACACTTCCACTATATTTTATCAACTACATAGCTTCACACTTGAGATAATAGTCCACTCCCTATAATGAGGAGACATATCCCATACCTGAAATATAGAATAAAATAAATATATATATACACACCAAATGTGTCTATGTATCGAGTGATAAAAAATCCTAGTAGGATACCTCCATGAATTCTATACATTTCTTTTTTACTTAAAAATTAATACATGTGATGTATATTCACTAAAATAAAGGAATCATATCATACCATTCATCCACATCATACACCTCGATATGAATGTGATGTATATCATAGGATATGAATTGGACATATAAAATAAGGATTATAGATGCCTCTGCCATATGGTATGATATATTGAATGGACTACAATATGTGATATCAACTGTATTGGCTACTATCGCACAGTAAAAAAGTATTTTTGATAGGTTTTGAATCATATGAATGATTAATTTATTAAATGATACACATATTATAAGCTTTGAAACATTTAATTATAATAATACTCCAGTGGTAATCCCTTATGTAAACACATGTCTACTACCTATAATTGGTAGCTAATTCTTAACTCCATTTATTAAATGAAAGAATTATATATACAGGATAGAATCCTACTATTGGTGTGAAGTGGTTTAGTCTATCCAATATGAAACTATTTTCTAAACTATTAAAATTTTGTCTTTGAGAATAAGGTGTTAGATTATATTTGAAGTTTGTGGAGTACTCATAACTTAAAAGTATTCTAGTGTCCAATATAGTACCTGTGGAGGAGAGAATCATTTGATTGTCACTGAATGATATTTATCAAATATAATCCATTGAGATGGAATTTTATGAACATGATTTATACCTTTTTATATTAAGTTATTAATTTTAATGTTGATTTGATGATGGTATATTTGACTATTTATTGAATTTTTATGTTATTATGAGAATGACATGTTACTAAAAAAGACATCAGTGGTATCAAATCTACCTTCATCTTTAAATCAATTTGGGTTTATACTAATTTTTTAATATCTTTACTATAATATTATTAAGGTGATATTGTATGGTATGACATTATGTGGATAAAAATTATCCATTTGTTTGATCTAATTATTTTTATGATATGCGATATCATAATATAGGATTAATTATTTTTTCATATTACAGGGTATTGTTGGATGAATAAAAACATATGATTCATTGAATCCATTGATTTTACGATAAATCATTAGCTATTATAATAATTATTATAGGATAAAATGTATAATATAGGTTTCATAAAAAAGGGAATAAAATCATATTAGTGATATAATTAATATCACTAATTGTGATATAGTTCATGTAATAAACTATGCTATATGATAACATATATCATAAAATACAATGGTCTACTAGAGACATCACTTATTTTTTATTGAAATAGTATCAACACTTATGATAGATAGCCCTAGTCTCTATAATAAAATTAGATAAAGGATAAAATTTAGGGAAAAATATTTTTATGAAAAATGATTGTATTTTATAATATTTTTTGTAAAATATATTGGTTAAGCATTATAAATAGTAAATTTTTATACCTAAATAAAATATAAAGATTTATAATGATATCTCACATTTATAAAATAAATATATATTTTTATTTATTTATTCATTTTCAATAACACTATATATAATATTTTTATATTATTTGAATATTGTATATTCTTAAATTTATGGGATAGATTTATTCTTATAAATTTTTTCTATTATGAATTACATGATCGATATGGTAATATAATTTTTATTTTTCATCTAATATGACTTCAATTTATTGTGAATTTATTAGCATGAATTTAGTGGTTTAATATAGTTTATACATATTTTTGTGACCAAGTTGGATGGAAGTGTTGTTTATATACTTAAATAAGTTGTTGCTTAATGTTTTATATTTTATTTTCATTAAAAAAAATCAATTTACTTTTTAAGTATTGGTGATCATATAAAATATTACCATACTCAAAATATTGGAAACAAATTTCTTAACAATTTCCATTAGATTCAATTTTATGTTCTGAAAATATTTTCAGGATGAAGTTGTATTTTCAACTCATATTGTTTCTGGAATGAATTTTTCGAATAGAGTGAGAAGTTGTATCAAAGTATGAATGTATTTCAAGATATTTTATACTAAATATGATAATTCTTTTATTTTTTGTAAGTTATCATCATCATATGTAATTTGAAAAATTGTGATCTAGGATTTTTGAAAGAAAGAGGGATAAAAGGTGTATGAGTTTTCAAAGTTTTGGAAATCATTTTGAGTTACTAATATAAAGATATAAGGTGTTTAAAGGATGGAAAGTAATATAAATTTCAAAAAAAAAGCAGACAATTTTATATCAATCCTAATGTTCTCAACATCCTGAGGAAGTCATGATACAATCATATGTTTGTAGAAGAAAAGAGAATATGATGTCAAAGTTTTATAGTCTCACATCATCGATGAAAGAAGTAGTGGATGATAAAATTGTTTTTTATGAAGTTTTTTGGCTAAATTCATAGTTTTTTCAGATGTTCTGATTGACCGATCCATCGGATGTACCAACTCATCGGACGAACCATTTCTTCTAATGAATAATCTGTTGTTAAGGTTTTGAAATAATATATTGATTGATAAAATTGAATTGAACTCAATGTGACACCAATCCATCAAATTTTTTTTGGTATCAACATGGAATGAGATTCAATGTTCTAGAGGTGGTAGATCAGATTTTTTTTGTGATGATAAGTAGAGAAGTTATTGCATTTGTTAAATAAGTTAGATTTAGGACCGATGAAATAGATGAGTTTTAGAGACTAATCAATCAGATTATGTTCAACAATGTAGTAAACCATTTTTGTATTGAAAAATAATGTATGTTTATATTGGGTCAAGAATCATAGAATAGGAATTAACACTGGATGAGAACAAATACTGATCCATTAGATATAATCTGACACTGATAAGTCATGAGATGCTGAACTTTATCATATGAAGTTTTTGTATCAGTATGAGTATCTTTTTAACAAATAAAGAAAAGGATATTTGTTTTGAATCTGCTAATAAAGTGATGTTTAGGGGTTCTCTAAGCCTATAGAAGCTGCAACAATGTTTATGGTAGAATAGTTTCAAAGTTTCAGTTAGTTAAGAACATCAGAATGGGAAATCTTCCATGTTACAAATGTTTTATTAGAGTTAAAATTTGTATCAGAATGAAAAAATTTATCTAACTAAAGAATTTTTTTTATGTTCAAAGTAGGGTGATAAGATTCTATAAGTTTCAAGAAGAATTCAAAATATTTGAGAAGTATTGAGGTGGTTAAAGATGAAGCTTAAATGAAAGTCAATTTTGAGTTTCTAGAATTTGGTTGAGTGGGAAAATAAAATTGGTTTCCCACCCATTCTATTTATGGAGCACCTATTAATGGAGTTCAAATTAAAAAAAACACTCACACTATTTGTGTATGGAGGAGAGTGAGAGAAATGAATTTTTGAGTTTTTAGAAGAAAGTTTCTGGATGAAGGTTTGGTGGGAAACTTTTTTTAATAGAAGAAGTGTAAAGAAGAAGATGTGGTCAGAGTTTTCCATATCAAACCTAGTAATCTAAATGATATTTCTGTATAAAGAAATAATTGATTCAAATTTTTTTTCTAGAGTATATTTTCTTACATTATTTCTAGATATAATAATTGGATTGATAAATAAGACAAATCCATCAAACCAAGTTTTCATAAAAATTCTAGAGAAGTTGTTTCTACCTACTATTGGGTAGGAAAGTGAATAATTATATTCTGAATAATTATAAAAGTATAAGTTATTTAAGTATCATAGTGATATTTTAAGAATCATCTTGTGAAGGTTACTTAACTTTTTATAAAACTTATTTTTCATAATTTGTGATAAAACAAGAACATGAACTATTATATTGATCATAGTGCTACATAAGTGTAAGGGTATTTCCTACTTGTTTTATCTACACAAAAGGATTGTTGTCTAGATTATAATTTGGTATTATATTATTTAAAAACCATTACAAGGACTAGATACTCTTCTTGAGTAGTGAACCTTGTAGATTCTTGTGTTCCTCTAGATGTGTGAATGTTTTTTTAGAAAAGTGGTAGTTCTTTATTAGTAGGTGAAAGTTTTTTTCAATAAATATAACATAAATTAAAAAGATATCACTAATTCACCCCATACACCTATCAGTGATACATTAATCCTATTTGGACTTTATATGTGGTATTAGAGAGAAGGTTCTCTTAGTTTACTCTTTCCTAAAGTTTCTGAAGAGAATTTTTTATAGAAAATACGAATTTTGTAAATAGTATGGGTATTCCAGTCTTCAATGTAAATAACAACCATATATGGAAATATATATATTTTACATATCTTATATCTCTAGGGTATGATGTTTTGAAAGTATCTATAGATGGATTTCCTCCTTTTTTGAGAATTATCCTATTACATTAGTGGATAAGAAGAATCTAGAGAATGATAGAAGAGCTTATAATTATTTAATCTCATCACTTTATAAAATTGAACTCCTTAGAGAGAAGGGAGTTTCTACTATTAAAGGTATTAAGGAAAAGTTTAAAATATTTTATGAAGGATATATAATGGGTAAGAAATCCAAGTTACAAATCTGGAGGCTGAAGTAGAAAGATATCAAAATGGGTGATTATGGATTTTTAGGTGACTTATTTATAAGGGTGAATGATATTATTAGCACCATAAGATATCTTGGTGAGAAGTTATAAGATTCAGATATTTTTTAAAATATATTGAGAATTATTCATGACAAGTTTGATGTCAAAGTTTCATCTTGGTAAGATAAAGACCCCGAAACACTATCTTTGGATGATCTTTGTAGTACTCACATTACTTGTGAAATGAGAAGATAGAATGTTATGAAAAGAAAAGAAAAGTTGATTGAGAAATTTCCTTTAATATTTCCAAGAATGGAATATCTAATAAGATTCTTAAATATGATGAAGTTGGTGATTATGAATTTGAAAATGAGGTTAGTAACAATTTTGATGAATTTTTTTCTTTTTTTATAAAAATGTGAAAATAGTTATTGGAAAGTATAAAGGGGATATAACCATAATATTTATGAAATATAGAGCTTTTGGATACTTTGAACTGAATTTCATTTGAAAAGGGAATGAAGAAGATAGTGATGAATATGATAAGAGGCCAATAAGATCTTTGAAGAAACAAGGGGATAAGTTAAAATCTTATTCTAAGGGGAAAGATAAAAATTTATCCAAATAAAAAAGGAGAAGATTTTTGTCTAATTATGATGAAGATTAAGATATTTAAGTTGAATCTGGAAGGTTTATTGATTTTTTTGAAGAGAATATGTTTATATAAACAGTTAATTATGAAGAGTTTGGAAGCAATTATTCTAAAGAATAAGATATTGAGTTATAGTTTCACTTGAAGAGATAATTGAAATAATGTATTAGAGATATAGTAATACTTAAAAGAAAAATCATGAAACTTAAGAAGTATAGTACTATATAAAACAATCAATATTATCTTCTTATAGATAAATCTTAGTTTTTTGGAATATTTTTATTGTCTAAAGAAGTCTCTTGAAAAATAAATGATTCATAATAAATATATTGATGTAAAGTTAAAATAAAACGTGGAAGATTTAGAACATGTTTAAAAAAAGTTTTCTATATCTAAACATGGATTTACAAGTTTTAATAAATCTATCTCTAATGTTGGTAAAATTTATGTAAAGGGTGAACTTGATAAGTATCTAGAAGATTTACCTTTAAAGGTTGTAAAGAAAAATGAAAATGTTTAAAAGAAGAAGAATAAGAAAATTGTGTATGTGGAAAAACCAACAAAGTTGGAAATTCATAAGTTTCTAAAAATTTTGAGTCTAAAATAAAAGTTTATACCATTAATGATTTCGATAATGTTAGAAATAAATATGAATTAAAGAAGAAGGGTCAGGGTGATAACAGGAATTTTGGGGCATAATAAAGTTTTGAGGTGAAAGATAATAAATTTTCTAAAAAACATGTTCACATCTCTTTGTGGTATATAAGTTACAGAGGTAAATATTTTTTCTATGGTTATTGCTATTATTGTGGTGGATTTGGGAAAATAGAAGATATGTGTTAGTTAAATCCACAACCTTAAAATTATCTCATGAGTTATTTGAATCAAATTTCAAGGGGTAGTTAATCCCCTCACCGAAATAATTATGAGATTTTTTTTTGAATTTTTAAAATAGGTTCCAATATTTGGAAACTATTTATAAAAGATGTGAACAACCAGAACATATTGAAAAAGGGTGTCTTTTTTTATCATCACAACAACATGTTTATAACAATTATCAGAAGCTGGATGTGAAGAAAGATAAATGGAAAGAAAAAGATCTTATTATAGAAACTTATATGAAATATACAAAATGAGAATGTCCCTAGATTTAGGATAGTGGGTTCTCTTCTCATATGATAGGATATTTGAAATTGTTGAATAATTTGAATGATTTCAAAGAAGGAACAATGAAATTTAACAATTATGAATCTATCAAAATAAAAGGTATTAGATCCACTATTATTGCAGAAGAAAATTTGAAATAAAAGAAATAATTTTTTTGATGGGTTGAAACACAACTTGTTGAGTTTATCATAATTCTATGATGAATTCAATAAAGTTATTTTTAGAAAATATGGTTTTGTTTTAAAAAATGTGTAAGATGGGAATTTTATTACAAGAGCCCAATGTACAAAAGGAAATTTGTTTCATGTTGGTGAAGTATATAATTCATGTTACTTAATAATCACAAAATAAAATCAACTATGGCATAAAAGTTTGGGATATATGCGTCAAAGAAACTTCAGTAAGTTATCAAAGATAAATTGTGTCTGTGATATTATTAATATGCCAAGAATAAGAGATTGGTGTTGTTCAATTTTTCAGGAAGGGAATATTACAAACTCTATGCATAAGAAAGTTGATATTCATTCAACTCATACCCTAAAACTAATTTATTCTAATATTTGTGGTCTAATGATAAAACAATATACTTTCGTAGATAAGTACTTCATTTATTTCATTGATTATTTTAGTCACATTACTTGTATTATGTATTTGAAACATAAATCAAAATATCTAAAAATGTTTAAGAGTTTCAGGAGAAGAGATAATAAAGTAAGTGGGTATTTTGTAAAGAATTTGTGAATTGGTAATGGTAGTGAATACAAGAATGAAAAATTATGATGTTATCTTGAAAACTATGGAATTCATCACAAGTTCAGTACACTATACACACCAAAAAATGATGTTGTTGAAAAGAATAATAGATGTTTATTTGATATGGGGAGTGCAGTGTTGATTGATCATGTTCTTTCTCACTACTTCTGGATGCAAGAAATTAGTAAAACAATTTATATTCAAAATCATTGTTTCTATAGGAAAAGTTATGATATGACTCCCTATGAAATTTTTTATTATAAAAATCCTACTAGGAAACACTTAAGATATTTTGGGAATACATGTATCATAAATAAGAAAGGTGGAGGTCTTGGGAAGTTTAATTAGAGAGGTGGTTTTGGAATCATTCTTGGATATGCTTCATATAGAAGAGGATAAAGATGATTCAAAAAATAAACAAGAATAATAGTTAATTTTATTTATGTAAAAGTTCTTGAAAAAGTTAAGGAATATATTTCACAAACACATTCATATAAGAAAGATAGAAAATATAAAATAATTATTTTAAGAAACATGAAAATAATTTTAAAAATGGTGATGCTATACAGATGGAGAAATTGAACTCATTTATTTCTAATTATGAGTAAAAACTTCATACATATCATCCTAGTCTAAGAAAACAAGTGGAATTTTAAAATATTATTGGTTATAAACATCAAAAGGTTCAAACAAGAAGATTATCAAAAGTTATTTAACGTACTTATTTATATTCAAAAGTTGAACAAAAAAAGTTAATAAATCATTTGATCATCTAGAGTGGATTCATTATATTAATGAAGAATTGGATCAAATTGAGAATAATGATATTTGGGAACTTATACCCATATCAAATGACACAAATATTATTGGTATATATTGGGTGTTTTGGAATAAGTTGAATGAAAATGGTAAAGTTATAAAAAACAAAGCAATATTGGTTTTCAAAGGTTACTTACAAATTGAAGGTATTGGTTTTAATGATACTTTTTCTATAGTTCTAAGGTTATAAATAATTAGAATATTTCTTTCAATTTCTTCACAATTAAGTTATAAATTTTTTCAAATGGATGTGAAATAATCATTTCTAAATGGAGAAAATGATGAAGAAGTTTATATTGAAAAACCTTGTGTATTTGTTATTGGAAAATATAAAAGTTATGTGTGAAATTTAAAGAAATATTTGTATAGGTTAAATAAATATCTAAGAGATTGGTATTCCAAATTGGATGTCTACTTAAGGTAGTTGAATTTTAAGAAATTAAGGTTTGATAGTAATCCTTGTATCAAAGAAATTCAAGAGATTTACCTAATTATTATTGTGTATATTGATGATATTATCTTTTCTGGGAATAATGTAAGAACTTATGAAAGGTTTTCTAAATAATTAAAGAAGTTTTTTGAAATTTTCATACTTGGTGAAATGAAATACTTTATTATCTTAAAAATATCACAAAATAAGAAATACATTTTTCTTTCTCAAGAGAAGTATGATAAGGAACTTCTTATGAAGTTTTGAATGGAGAATTCAAAACGTGATTCCAAACCAATTTCATTGGGAACCAAGTTCACTAAATATAGATAAGGAAAGTAAGTTGATTATAATGAGTTTCAAAAGCTATTTGGACGTTTTTTATATCTAACCACTTCAAGAACAGATATTTTGTATGTTATACCTTATGTGTAAGGCTACAAAGTGATCTAAAGGAATTACATCTTTTGACTAGAAAAAGAATTCTTAGATATATTATAGGCACAATAGACTTTAAAATCAGATATGATAACTTATAAATAATTTATATGTTTGGGTATATAGATATTTATTGGGAAGGAAGTATAGATGATAAAATATCCACATATATTAGAGTGTTCTTTCTAAGGGAAAGTTGTGTAAGTTAGTATAATAAGAAACAGAATTCAGTTACTCTTAACATGGATGAATCTGAGTATGTTTCTTACACTAAATATAAAACATAAATTATGTGGATAAAGATTTAGTTGGAAGACTTACTTATTGAAGTGAAGTTAAATATTATCTTAGGTTGTGATAATCGAAGTGCTATTAACCATATAAGAAATCCAGTGAAACATTATCATTCTGAACATATTGATGTCAAATATCACTTCATCAAAGAGCATGTGGAGGAGAATGAACTAAATCTGGAGTTTTTTCCTAAAATTGAACAAGTTTCTAACATATTCACAAAATCTTTACCAAAAGAATATTTCTTGAAACTGAGGAAAAACATGGGTTTCCAACCTATTTCTATCAAAAATTGAGGTATGTGTTTCTATCCATTTATATATGATAAAAATTTTAAGTAATCATTTATTTAGGGGAATTTTTGGTAAGATATCAACCCAAAATGAAAGTGTGTGAAGTATTTTAATAGTTTTTATTTAAGTGTTTGAAGGAAACTTATTGTAAGAAAGACGAGTAATTTTTGAAGCGATGAGGAAAAAAGTTGTTTTGTAAGTCACTACTTTTGGAAAACATGTTTTTTATTTCAATTATTATTGTTTCTTATAATGAGTTCACTCACAAAGGCTTAGAATATTCAATTAGTGATCCTTAGCTTAATTTACTAAGTTCTAGTGATTTATGAACTTTGGTTGACAACAAAATTCAAAGGGGGATATTTTTGGGACCAAGTTTTCTAGAAGTGTTATTCAGATGCTAAAAGAAGTTGTTTTTAATGTTTTTTATTTTGTTTTAATTAAAATAAATAAATTCACTTTGTAAGTATTGGTGATCTAATGAAGGGGTGATGGACTAGGAAGATCGAACAAACATTTCTTAACAAATCCCATTAGATTCAGTTTTTTGTTCTGAAAATATTTTCTAGATGAAGTCATCTTCTGAACTCATATTGTGTTTGAAATGAAGTTTTTTATAAGAGTGATAAGTTTTATTAGAGTTTAAATTTATTTCAAGATATTTGATACCAAATTTGATTATGGTTTTCTATTTTGTAATATCACAACATCATAAGTTATCTAAAAAAATGACCCAAGATTTATGAAAGAAAGTTAAAGAAAATGAGTTTGAGTTTTCAAAGTTTTGATAATCAGATTGAGTAACTAATAGAAAGACAAAATTTGTTGAAAGGATGGTAAGTCATATAACTTTCTAATTTTTACATATAATTCTACGAAAATAATGATTTTCTCAACATTAAGAAGAATTCATGATACAATAAGTTGTTTTTAGAAGAAAAGAGAATTTGAATTCGTAGGCTTCCAGTCTCAGATAATTAGTGAAAGAAGTACTGAGAACTGACATTTTTTATTGTCTGAGAAGTTATTTTTGGATGAATTTAAGGTTTTTTCAGAATTTTTGATCAACTGATCCATTGGTTGAACCATTTCTTCAAATTTATAATAAATTTCTGAGTTTTTGAAAGAAACTATTGATTGATATCAGTCCATCGAATGTGATGTGCCACTGATCCATCAAAAGAGATTTTGACACTGATACATTAGAGAAATTATTGGTATAAGCCTGGAATCAGATAGAGAGTTTTTAGCGGAGGTATATCATAATTTTTTGGTGAGGGTAAGAAGAGAAGTTATTGACTCTAAGTTAGAGTTTGGACCAATTAAAGAGATTATTTTCAGATACTAACCAACCAGATGACGTTTAACAATGTAGTAAACCATTTTAATATAGATTTTTTTTTAGTTTTTAATTGGGTCAAGACTCATAAACCAGTCATTGACATAAAAGTAGAACAAATACCGATCTATCAGACATAATAAAACACTAATAAGTCATCATATGTTGGACCTCATTGGATGTAGTTTTTTATCAATATAATAAATTGTTGAACAATTGAATAAAAATATATTTGTTTTGAAGTTGATACTAAAGTTTTGTCGAGTGGTTTTTGAAGCCTACAAACGTTACAACAATGTTTATGGTAGAACAGTTTCAGAGTTATAGTTTCTTTGGAGCATTACAATGAGAAGTATTCAATATTACAATTTTTCAATCAGAGTGAAAAATTATATCAAAATTAAAATTTTCATTTAAATAAAGAATTTTTATGTATATTCTAAGTAGGGTGAGAAGATTCAAGAAGTTATGAGAATAATTAAGAAGAGTGTGTTCAATGATAAAGATTAAATTAAAATCAAATTCAAGTTTCTATAATTTGGTTAACCAGGAAAATAAAATTGGTTTCCCACCCAATCCATTTTTTGGAACACCTATAAATAGAGGTCAAAGTAAAACATACTATGACACTATTAATGTGTTGGTGAGAGTGAGAGAACTGGTATTTTGAGTTCGCAGAGGAATTTTTTTGGATGAGGTTTTCTTGAGAAACATTTCTAGATAGAAGAAGTGTAAATAAGAATCTAATTTCATAGTTTTCCATATTAGAAAAAGAAATCAGATAGACATTGTGTTTCTACCAACTACTATATAGGAAAGTGAATAATTGTGTATTTAATAATTAAAAATTAAAATTTGTTGAAGCAACACATTGGCATGTTTATAACCAACTGTTGATGTTTTATTATCTTGTTAAAAAACTTATTTTACATCATTTAGTCTAAAATAATCACATGCACTATTGTATTATTCATAATGCTACACAAGTTTAAAGGTGTTTACTACTGATTATATCCACACAAAATAATTGTTTTATAGTGTATTTTGTGGAATTGAATTATTTTAAAACTATTCAAAGGACTAGATACTATTATTTAGTAGTGAATCTTGTAAATACTTGTGTTTCTATGGATGTTTGAATGTTTTATTTTCAAAAAATTGATAATTATTTAACATGAGATAAAGGTTGTTTTTCAAGAAGTATAACATAAAACAAAAATATATCACTGATTCATCCCCTCCCCCTCTTAGTGATACATTGATCTCGGTTGGGACTTTACACGTACTTGGTTTTAGACATATAACAGAATTGCAATCTCTCTAGAATAAAGAAACCTTGGGTTGAAGGACATTGGTTCACACTACTCACTTTCTTAGAGGATTATTCATTATCTAGAAAAGTGAGGGTTGACTATTTATCACTTCGAAATTACTCATATGGGGATTTTAAATTACATATAATTATAATACTTCACATAAAATGGTTTTATGTACCTCATGCATGAGATGCATTTGGATATGTGTAAAAATAACTAGCTTCTATTTTTGGGTGAGTAATGATGTATTTGAGTTATATAAATAGATACACATTATTATGGTTTGAACATATTAATTTGGTTGATGGAATGGAGACTCCAAAACTAAATCATTATAAGTATGCATACAAATAGGAATAAAACATAAGATAATAAGTATTTCACATAATGAAATAGTTACAGGTTTAATATGCATGTTATGTACATTAAAATGGTGAGGATAAGAAAACCCCTTAAAATACTAAGTGTTTTCTTCCTTTAAAAGAAAACACATTCTAAGGCCTTGATCATTCAGTATGGGTGAACCTAATGGTTTTCTTCCCATTGTTAGAATGAGTTTGGGATATTCTCAATACTAAGAGGGGGGAATCGGTGTTGGGGAATTTTTAAACCAATTAATTTTTTAACCCTTTACCAATTAGACATGTTAGGATATTTGTTCTCTCATTTTCTGTTCATTTTTTTATACATGTATATGAAAGAAAGTAAATGGTAGTATACAATGTTTTACAATGATCAATACCCATTAATAGTTTCTAGTTTTTGTTCTGTATGGTGGTGACTAGTACAAAAGTTCTATACTATAGTGAGATACCAATTATAGTGGTTTGTATTGGAAATAATACAATGTCCAAGTTTGGATAACTACACTATAAGAAGGGGGATAGGAAAATATTCTAATTCCATGGACTAGTGAATTCCTAATTCAACTTTTGTGCCTTGTTTGGTCTTCATACTACCTGTATAGATAGTCTTTAACTTATTTTGATTAGTTGAAACACCAAGACACACTTCCATAATATGTTACTTCTAATGAATGTTGTAGTAATTATTCATTCTTCTTTATATTCTCCTACTTACAACATATCATAAAATAAACTCTACTTTTAATTCTCTTATAGGAAAAGTAGAACACATGACCTTATTTCTTCTTCATGGAAGAAAAATGAAGTGTTTCCTCTCTTACAATAGTGAAATAATTATTCTAATCCTATTTTTCCTCCATATTCCTTATTTATTTAGTTAATTTTAATGGAACTGGATTGATTTCCCATCTTCTTTACTTTTCTTCATCTTCAGAAAAAAAAGTTACACTGAATCTTATTTATCCAATTCTTATGTATGGTTCTTTTCTATCCGATACTAGTTCCTCAGATGTATCTCTATATGATAATTGTTTGTTTTACACCTATCCATATGTTTCCAACTTGTCTAGTCCCTTCTTATAATTATTTATCTATTATATTCTTTGTAAAGAAGCTATTTTTTTCAGAACTAATCATTCTGATACCTATCTATATAACACCTCTATGTCTGATACTTTGGTTCAAAAAAAATCTATAACTCTTCTTAATGAGAACCTATTTTCATTCCTTTACGTTTTTAACAATAATCACATCTATAATAGATTTATCAACCTTTTTATAATTCACTTATTCTTCTTTATATATGAAATATTTTTCTAAAAATCAAGGGAGAATCGCATATTTAAAATTTTAATTTCCCACTTCCAAATTTGAATTACCACTTGAGTCTTCCTTCAGCCAATCACCTCTAATCCTATGTCTAAATTGAGTGAACAGTCTACATAGGAACTTTCCCCAAATCTTAGCATGAACAGTCTCTTCAAACCTTACTCAAATTTTTGATAGAATCATAATCTTTACTTCAAGATTATTGATTTTTTGAAAATCCAAATCAACATCATTACAATGAATTTCATTAAAAAAATTATTATGATATTAAAATATTCATTTATTTCTTCTTAAAAGGAACTTCTCTATATTATAAGACTATTTCAAGTGAAAAGATCATCAACCTTTTTCAAGCTTCCTCCATCAGATGATTTCACAAAGTTCATCTAGTTTTATTTATTCGGTGAACTCATAACATATTTATGGAGTTATCAATATGATTTATTGTTATAGGATTGGAATAATTCCTTTTCCAAATTAATTCCAATAAGTTTATTTAATTAGTTTTTCATGATGAACTCAATATATCTCTCTGTTTGATAACTTCAAGTTCCTCTTTATTTGTTAAAATTATACAATAGTAATCTTTATAAGCTTTCTCCATTTGGTTCTTCCTCAAATGATTTATTTGTTTGAAAAAAGTATTTCTAGTATAAAGATCACCAGTCATCTATCTGATGGATCTATCTATAATTGTATTTTTGATGGCTCTATCTAAATACTCCACCCAAAAAACATTGTTCTACTTTATTTCTCAGAAACTTTTGTTTGATGCTTCAAAAATATTTATTTGAACATTATAAACTCTTGTATAATAACATGAAACCTCTTTGTATGATGATCTTACATAAATTATTCATCTAGTGTACTTATTAACCTTTCACTGTCCAGTAAGTTTGGTTAGAAAAAATCTATCCATAAACCATAGTTCCACTAATTTTCCACCAAATTATTCCTTCAGCTAAATTTGGCTAGAATAATGAATATATTTTTATAAACATGATGTTTGAAACTTTGAAGATCACCAAAGAATCACCTTATTTACCTCCATTTAATATATACTTTTATTCTTCCAAAATTTATCTTGAAATACAATAATGAGGTATTGTGATGTTTAATCAAATAATAATAAATCACCAAGAATAGACTGAGATATTTTATTTAGAAGACTATCTGATGTCTATGTTAAGTCTTTTAGGAAAAAACTTTGAATGTACATATTTTTATGATTGAACTATGAATATAATCAGACAACCATTTTGGTTTCACTATCTATCTGATATCCTAATTTAATTTATCTCATTCCATTTCTCTCGACTTTATTCATCCATTCATCTTAGGTTTATTTATTCATTCATCACATTCTGATCAACCCATAATTATTTTTAAGGAATAGTTCATCCAAAAATATCATAAGGTGGTTCCATATTTATTATGCTGAAAATACTAGTTCTTCTACAAATATTAAGGCATGTTTTTGAGACATTAATACTAGATCACTAATCATTATAATTAATCCAAATATTTAAAAAAAATATTTCTCCTTCAAGTAATTAATATATTCCAAATCTTACAAGGCACAAACACCATTTTTCTTCTTCCAATATAACAAGAATTGGGAACTTTATATTGTTTCTTTCTTCATAGTTAGGGTTATATCATATTCATTTAATCATTCAAGTTGCATATACTTTATTAACATGCTTGGAGACTTCAAACAAACTTCCAAGAAAATTATTTTCTTAAACCTCTTAAACATATTGACATCAGTGAAATCCATCCACATATTTGATAATAATTGAAATCCATTTACAACAAATACAACACAAAAAAGTGGTCTCTTCAATCTTCCCCTTTTTATTTGTTGGAAAATACATTCAAAATGAATATGTAAATATGGCAATATTTTAAATTTTATCTCCCCCTTTCTTTTCAAACTTCCAACCTTTCATTCCACTTTATCTCACCATTATTGAAATGAAATAAAAAGTAATTGGGAAAATGGTATAAATTTATACTCAAGAAATATTACATCAATTAACTCACTCTAACTCTGCATGATCCATGCTGAGTATTGAAAAAAATAAGTCTTTATTTATACTACAAATCTATCCTTTAAAAATTGATCTTGTACCACATGAAATGAGATATAAAAAAACTAACATCAAGGATTTTGAAACTACGTTTGAGGATGAAGATACCAACTGTGACATAAAAATATTATATAATAAATCAACATAAAATCCCTATACTTACTTAAAAAATTAAGTTAAAAAATTCAAGTGAAAATTTGGAGGATAAATATCCTTAGTACACTTTTATTCTTCCTCTTTTCTCATGTGATTGATTAATTCAATTTCTCCCCATTTTTGTTAATATTTTTATGTTAGTAACTAAGGGAGAGATATTAATATAGATATATCATTCCCAATGAAATTACTTTAGGCACATTCCAGGATAGTTATACTTTCATGATATAAAAATTATGGAAACTTCCCCAACATAGTCTACACAACTACAAAATAGAACTTTAACAATACTAAAAATGGAATTTGTTAATGCTAGAGAATTGTTTACTATCAGAGTGAGATTAAAATCCCTAGTATATAATCATACCTAAAAATAATAATAAAGGTATCCTTTATCAATGCTTATAGAAGTTATGATAAAGGAAATTTATCGTCACTTTTAAAAGTGCTAATAAATGTGTCTATTATCAGTGCTTGTAGAAGCACTAATAAAGGGGCATGATGTAGTGTGGTGTAACAGCACACCGCATCACCAATAACACCATGAAACCATTAAAATCAAGTACCAATATAGAATTTAAATGAAAAAAATTACAACACAAATACAAGAAAAAACAATATATTATAGACATTGAAAACATTGGTTTATACAATTATGTAAGTAAAAATTATTACATACATTAAAAACATCAGTGTTTCTTTGTCTTTTGATCCCAACCCCTTATTGAGCAAAAAAATTCACCTGTATAAGAAAAAAAATCCATATGTTAGTAATTATGTAAATAAATAAATTAACAAAAAGTGTTAATTTTAAACTAAACTTTGATTAATACCAGGAACATTGTGTATCAAATTTATTTATGGTTGATTCTTGCATGTCACACCATTTCTTGTTCGTCTTCTATCATTATCTCTATAAAAATTAATAAAATAAGTAAAGAATAAAAATTAAAGGAAATTAATTAATTAATAACAGATAGAATGATGATAAAATAATCTAGGGTCGTTTTCTCGGTTTTGGCAATGTGATGAGCATTTTAAACTAAAATGACACTTATATATTAAAAAGACGCACATAGAGTCATACTAGTCACACCATGCATTGGATTGAGGTGTAGTTGGTTCCTACATGTCTCAAATGACTTATGGATCATTTTAATAAAGAAAAAAAATGTGAATTATTTTTCTTGGTTTTGAGTATGTCACTTGTATTTTTTTACTAAAATGTCCTTTTAAACTAGAAACACACACTTTGAATCATACTGGTTACATCATGTTTTGATTTTACATCATACCAATTACTACACATCACAAATGATTTATGAATCATTTTTTCAAATTACCAAGTCAATCCAATCATGTTTTCTTAGTTTTCAGTGAGTGACACTTTTTGAACTAAAATATCGATTTAAAACTGATAACATACACATTGAGTCATATAGGGCACATCATGTATCAAATTGTGGTGTGGTTGATTTTTACTCATCAAAAATGACTTATGGATCGTGTTCCTAAAGTATAAAAATAAAATTAATACATTTGGTCAGTTTTGAGTAAGTCAGTTGTCCTTTTTTACTAAAATTGGTGTCAATTTTAAAGAAAGAGATGTACTTGGAGTCATACCAGTCACACTGTGCATCAGATTGAGGTGAGGATGATTCCTAAAGGTCAAAAATTACATATGGATTATTTTCCTAAAGTATCAAAACAATATGAATGCATTTGATCAGTTTAGAGTAGAACAATTTTCCTTTTTACTAAAATTTATGTGAATTTAAAAATAAAAATCCACACTTGAAGTCATATTAGTCACATCTTGTGTAACACCCCAAGATTTTACTAAAAATATTCTTTTTAATTTCATTAATGTCTTGTGTTGTACGCTACACCAAAAGGAGCTTGCACAACATGCATCCCTGACTTGTCTTGCATTACACGCAAGCGCGATCTTCCAGAATAGCGTGTGTTGTACGCAATACCGAGTTTCACTAAACAATGATATGCTATTAAAATATTATTAAAATTAGCCGTTATGAATAGTAATACCCACTTTTTGAAATTTTATAAATTTTATTTTTGAAAATGGACTTCATTTTTGGATTCAGAATATCGAAATTAGCCTAGGGTGAAATTTTGGTATTTTTCTGGAAACTTTCAATTTTTGATGAATAGTGAAAACACTGGGTTACTATTTAAAAACAGACTTTTTATTTAAATAATTTTTTATTTTATTTAAATTTATTTTAGGTCAAAATTGATACATAATACCTATATAAGTTCAATGTAATTCATTGGAGTAATTTTATAATAATTTTAGATATATAAAAATTTCATTGAACTTTTCACCGTCTTTTACCCACCTCCTAGGAGAATTTTCAAATTTACATAAAACTTAATTTTACCACTTCTATGGGTGGAATTTCAAAAATTCGAGAGACACAGTTGATGTCAGTAAGTAAAATGTGGTTCAATTAGATGAAAATATTTTTTGGTGAATAGTAACTTTTTACTTTTATTTACCACGGTTAAAAGTAAATAGGGTAATTAAGGGTAAAAATGATATTATTATTACCCTAAAACATGTCCTAATTCTATTGGATAAGTGTAATTTGACCATAAAAAACCTTAGGAATAAAATATGACCATTTAGGCCCACTTGGATTAGATTAGGACATTTATTATTAATTTATTTAAAGAAGGGTTAAAATAGTTAAAATCAAAGTTTAATAACTAAATCATTTTTAATATAGGTTTATATATAAGATAAATTCGAATATTAATATTCATTATAAAGGTTAAAAGATTTAATACATAATTGTATTTTATTTGTAATTTTTAGACATTAAATAATTTAATTTATTTATGACACAAAGATGATGCAGTAATTATCTTATTAATGAAATATTGACATAATTGATGTTATAAATACCCAAATAAATGTAATTTGAGACTTTTTATGAATTACACTAATTTTATAGGTTAATATGACATGTTTGAATTGATTTAATTAACTTTTTTTGAACTAATAATTCTGTTATGAGTTTCACAAAAATCAATTACTAAATAGTGTCAAAATTGACATAAAATAGTTTTTAAAACAAATATTATATTATTAATTGTTATTTTATTCCTAAAAATATAAGGTTAGGCCAAATGACTTAGATAAGGTTATATGTATTAATAATAAACAACTTGGGGTTCGTTTGTCTTGTTATAGTAAGTTTATTAACCTTATAGTGTAAGAACAAAAGAAGACACGGTAAAAGTAAAATTATCTAACTTAAAGTTAAATATAAATGATAAGGTTAAAATAAGAACCTAAACTTGACTAAATTCTATTTTATGAGAGTATTTAGACCCATCCCCACCTTAGCTTCTAAATAAATCAATTTGGATCTATTTAAAACCGAATTTGGCTTTATAATAAAATAATATTTTTAAATTTTCCAAAGGAGCCCCTCTCCTTCCTTATAAAAGGGCACCTCCTCCCCCTCTTCCTTACACCACTTTGAGCCTTCAAGCTTGGAGAAACCCTGCCAATTTCTTCTCTCCACTTCCCTAGAAACATCCTAGAGATCCTGGTATTCTTCAAAGACCAATTTTAGTGCCCTAAGATGAGGTCTCAAAGAGGCGCTTCAAAGAAGAGGTAATGTCCGTTACCGATTCTTTCAACTTTATTTATTCTTACACTTCTTCTTCTTTAGTTGTTTTATTATGAATTAATAACATAAGTATCAATAATATATTGATATGTTATTATAAGTATGAAACAACCCTATTTCACCATCAATCCATCCTACGGAAAACGAAATCACTACGCGTGCGTATGTACGAAATACCATCTCCACGCCGTGGTGTAATCTATTTTCCACCACCACCTTACTTGGATGGGTATAATGGTGTAAAGAATGAATATATATGATTATTGTAAAGTTATATTGATTCTGAAATAGTATACATACACTCCAATACAATTCCACGATCATGGGAATGATATCATCGCTCATGCGTACGTACGGAATACCGTCTCCACGATGTGATGCGACTCGTTCTACATGATTTTCATTGCATAATGATTACATAAATTAATTGAGTGAATAAATATGATATATATTACACTAATACCATTCTGGAAATGAGGTATCTATATCCTAAAAAGAAGAATAAGAATTTATTCGACAAAACACACATAAGAACAAAAAGTAATAAACACCCGAATAACAAGTAGCAATGAAATATTACTAATAATAAGCTAAGAATATGACCATATATGATATCATAACAATGAGTATGATTCTGGAATAAGTCAATGACATTATTTAAATCATTATACAGGAGGTTCGGACACTTACGAAGCAAATCCGACCTAAGGTAAGGGAAATATCACAATCTCTTTATTATCCGAGATTGTTTATACTTTGAAATTTACTAGGATGTATTTTATCATCAACATACATGTTTGCTCAATATGTAATATTATTTCCATCCACCTAAAATTGTTTAAATCCAATTTTACCCTTCGGTGAGTTTTTAGTAAAAGATATGAAAGGAATCTTTTGTCGTTTTTCGTACGAGGTAGTTTTTGACTTTTCCGACAAAAGTACGAGAAGAATGTTTTTTTAACTTATACGGCATGAATGGATTTTTAAAACATTATTTCCAAGAAGCTTCCTTTCCAAGTTTTCAAGTTAATTTTTAACCAACTTCTTTTAGTTTATAATTGTATGACATGTTAATAAAGGAAAAGTGTTTTTTGAAGTAGAAAGGATATTTTCCTCAAGAATGGAGTTCAAGTGTTTTATCAAAATTGTTTTCCATATAAGATATTAAAGGGTAATGTTTCTATCCCTAGTATTACATTGATTTTATTATTTTGTGATGGAATTATTTTTATGAATTCCTTTATCTTATATGAATTGTTTTATGATGTCACGATGTTTAAGAATCCCATTTTTATTACATGGGTTATGCTATGATGTATGGTTTATGATTTTGTGGCACACATAAGTATGGTATCATTATGAGATGGGTGGGACCTATATCTCCCTCCAATGCATTGGGTAAAGATTTTATATCTCATGAGGTAGACATGGCTGGAACGGCAGGTTAAACCGGTTCAGTGAAACAAGACTGAAATGAGGAGTGAACTCGGTTCAAAAATGGAATTTGTCCACTAAGATAGTCTTGGCAATGAGTCTTGACTAATAAGAAATGATTCTCTATGATTATGTGTGTATGCCACAAAGTTTCATGTTTTAAGTTATGATTATTGGGATTACATTTCACTACTATGATTTATCCCATGTTATGATATTATGATCTCTTTTGCAGGTTAAGATTTCCAAAATGTTATGTTCTTATGAATATGATGTGATTGATATTTCTTTTGTTTACCCTTACTGATCATTTGAGCTCGCCCTTTTATGTTTTATTTTCCCCAGGATATAAAGAAAGTATTTAGGTAAGAAAAAAAAGGTAATATCTTTATAGGAGATGTTGAAGATATTTCACCACGATTAGAAGATTATATTCCGAGTTTCCAAAGACACTAAACTATTACGGTCCTTGTGTGCGTGTTTTTGTAATGTACTAAGTATTATGCAAAAGTAATGTAATGTCCATGTATGTCAAGCTTAGGGTCTCTATATCTTGCATCATATTGTGGTAAAATTGATTAATACATGTCCCAAATGAATTATGGATTGTTGTCCTAAATTATCAAATCAATTCAAATTAATTTACTTGGTCTTAAATACATCACTTCTCTTTTTTACTAAAATGTCATTTTAAACTGGAAACATGCACTTTGACTTAATGAATGACACTTTGTGAACTAAACTATCAATTTTAAACTAATAACAGATACATTGAGTAATATCGGGAATATCGTGTATCATATTGAGTTGATCATGATTGTTATATATCAAAAATTATTTATATATCATTTTCCTAAAGTATCAAAACAATATGAATGTATTTTCTTGGTTTTGAGTAGGTCAGTTTTCCTTTTTACTAAAATTTATTCAATTTTAAATAAAAATATGCACTTGGAGTAATATAGGTCACACCATGCATCGGATTTAGGTGCAGCTAATTTATACCCATATCAAATGAATTATATATTTTTTCTTAAATTATAAAAATAATATGAATGTGTTTCCTTGTTTTTTAGTATGTCACTTGTCTTCTTACTAACATGTCATTTAAAACTGAAAATATACACTTTGATTCATACCAATCACATCGTGTATCGGTTTGATGTGAGGCTAATTCCTACATGTCACAAATTAATTATGAATAGATAGCATAAATTATCAAGAAAATTTGAGCATGTTTTCATTATTTTTAGTGGGTATTTTTTTGAACTAAACTATCAATTTTAAACTGATAATAGACACATCAAGACATATCGAGAATATAGTGTACCAAATTGAGGTTCGAATAATTCCTACACATCAAAAATGACATAATTATCATTTCTATAAAGTATAAAAACAATCCAAATGTATTTTATCAGTTTTGAGTAGGCCTTTTTTCTTTCTAGTAAATTTATGTCAATTTTATATAAAAAGATTCACTAGGAGCCATATCGGTCACACCATGCATCAGATTGAGGTACGAATGATTTTTACAAATCCCAAATGACATATGTATCATTTTAATAAAGTATAAAAATAATAATAATATTTTTTCTATGTTTTGAGTATTTGATTTTCCATTTTTACTAAAATTAATGTTGATTTTAAATAAAAAGAATCACTTGGAGTCATACTGGTCACACCGTGTGTTGGATTGAGGGTCGCATGATTCCTACACATCTCTAAGTCTAAAAAAAAATAGTAAATACTAATTTTTTCATGATTTTAATTTTTTTATTTGTCTAACTTCCAATATTATACATTGACTCGATGTTTTTAGCTAAAAAACCATTCTCATTATTGAAAGCTAGATGAGAAGAGGAAACTCATGTGCTCATCATAACATGATAAGTCACCAAAATGGGCACATTAGATTCTTATCCTCTTGGATTTCAATAATGAGAAAAAAAATTCATCTATGAACATCGAGTCAATATGTAGTGTTGGTAGTTCGAAAAAATAAATGAAATGGAAATGTAAATAGTGGAAATATTTGAAGAGAGAAACATTTTATCTCTTTTTTGGCTTGTTGCAGATAGTTGAAAGAAAAATTTTACTTCCCAAAATATATATGAAAAAACTAAATAATTATTAGAAAATAATGATAAGGAAATTAACTTAAAAATAGTTGATAAAATGATCAAAATTTAATTAAATAAGTAGTAGGAATTTAAATTTTCATGATGGTTGTATTCATTCTTGATGAATTTCTTTTTTTCATTATCTTAGTTGTAGGTTCAAAGTCCAATCTCTCACTAGCATGATCATCTTCAAACAAACTATCCAAACTCAAACAAAACAATCCACCTGTATAAGAAAACAATTATTATATGAGTAATACTAAAAGTAAATAAATTAAAAATAAGTATGAAACAATAAAATAAATCTACAAAAAATGATTTTATGGTGAAAAAATCAAGATTACCTTTATGATTGAGCAGTGGAATAAAATTTAAGTAAAGTTATAAATTTAAACACTACAGGGTTGAAAAAGTTTTAAGGGAGAAGAATTCTATGAATTTTTTGGTTTAGAAAGTCATATAAGATAGACAAACCACCCCAACATGAATAAAAGAATCCACTTGTATAAGAAAACAATTATTATGTCAGTAATACTAAAAAGAGATAAATTAAACATAAATATGAAAAAATACATTAATTTTATGGACAATGGTTTTACTGAGAAAACATCAATATTAACTTTGTGATTGAGCAAAGTTTGCATCGTTTCTCTTCCTACAAAGTTAGTGGAAGGAACTTGAAGGAAAGTGGTAAATGAAACAATGTAGGGGTGAAAAGTTTTTGAGAGAGGAGTCTATGAATGTTTTGGTGAATAAAGGTATGAAATATGTATATAAATATTATAAAATAAACAAACTCTATAAGGAATAATGAAAATTAAATCAACATATAATTATATAATTTTTTGGTAAAATAGTGAAAGTATACCATAACATTACCTTTACATCTTCTCAAAATTTTTCCATTGTTATAGTTTGTTCTTTTGAGGGATTAGTAACATCATCATGTATAGAAGACATTGTATTCATGAGTAGTCAAAAATTTAATTTATATTATGTCAATTCAGTAGATAACATAGAATATTATGAGGAAAAACATAGTGTATTAAAAAAAATTATCTTCCCAATGAACTCTATTTATTTTTTTAAAGGTTTTAGGGGTTTGGTTCCTCTATAGAGAATCCGAATCCCCTATTTTTGATCACCTCTAACATATAATAAATTTTATACATTTGGACTATCATTAACTGATTGTGATCTCCCAATAAAAGGGTTATCCTCAATTGAATTTCATCTAACCCGACATTCGATTTAGTTGCCGATAGGAAAATTGACCAATTCTTGTTTTTTAGGTCTAGGGCATAAAATAATTTCACTACTTGTGCTGCCATTATGAATGGATCAACTTTTTTCCCTTCCACAATAAAATTATCCTTCACAAATCCCATTATGAATGTCTCATTTTTATCCTTTGAATTCATTCAAAGGTGAAAGTTATAGACAAAAATTATCCTCATCAGCTCATCTACCAAACATTTATCATTGCATTTTTTTGTTTGACACACATCCTCCATCTTTAGTGGGAATGATCCTATGTTTCATTAAATACTCTACTCAATAGTAATCCATGGGATTAATAATGCTCAGAGTAGTACAAGAAACATAAAATAGATGGAGTATGAGTCTCATGGAAATAAAATGAAATAATAACTATTTGGGAGATGATGTTGATGATGATGAAAATTGTACTCTTTTGTGTTCTCTAAAAGGTGTAATGCCTCCCATTTGTGAGAATTACACCATTATAACTAGTTATTAACTCATGGACTATTGAATGAGATATTTGTGGGTATAAACATTCTTGTATGTGATTCAAGGGGTCTCGATGGTGACATGTTATGATATATAAAACTTTGGGGCCTCTAAGAATTCAATATTTATAGGAGAGATCTCACTTTTAATACATTCAATCCTCAAATTAAGACTATTTATACCTAGATTAAAATGAGATATGAAGTATTTCTTAAATCCTCTAAACAAATGAAAATATAATATAGTCAATTAAGAGTAATAAGAAAATCAAATATGATAAACAATAATAATAAACTATCACTCGATCAAATATAATATATTAAAATGTATTGATAAAAAAATTTAAAAAATAAAGAGGTATTTCATATACATGGAAGGTAATCATAGATTCCTAGGGGTGGAACCAATACATATAAACCTAAAATGATAAATACCTAAAAATAATTTATATTAATTATTCCAACATATATATAATTTTATAACCTCCATTCCATTTTTTGGAACAAGTGATGTAACAACCTAAGGAACTATTACATTTAATATTAATGGTATATTAAATATTTGAAAACATCTCAAAATTATAATTTCAATTAAAAATGGAATGGAAAAAACAATTTTAGGAAAAGAAAATACCAAATAACAATAAAGGTTTTAAACATCTAAAAATTCTTAGTTGATAAATTGATTCAAGAATTATGTCTAAACAGGTTGAAAACAATAATTATTTCCAAGAAGATGAAGAATATACTTTATAAGAAAATTTCATTTTTATATCCATTATGGGTTATATGGTTATTTTTGTCATATGGTATAAAATTATAGTCATAATGAAATAAATAATAGTAATTATGGAAGATATAGAGCTTTTAAGTTAAATAGGAGATGACCCACTCTTACAAAAATAGTTTCGATGTGAGACAAATCTTCATAAGTAAAATCAGATGATGAATTTAAACCATTGAATAAACTCTATTGAAATATATTTTTATAATATATTTGTATAATTATTTTTATAGTATATTTGTAAAATATATTTTTATAATATACTTGTGTAATATATATGTGTATAATATATATTTGTTTATTTTATAATATATATATATATATATTTATTTTTATTTGTGTAATGTGTATCTTTATTTGTATAATATGTATTTTTATTTTATATATTTTAGTAATATAATATATATTTGTATTTTTATAATATATATATTTGTATAAAATATTTTTATAATATATAAATGTATAATGTTTAATATATACTTATTTACATATAAATATATAACAATTTTTTATTTTTTAAATTATATACATATAAATTTGTTTAATATATTTGTATAACATATTTTTATAATATATTTTTTATAATATAATTTTATAATATATTTATATGGTATATTTTCATAATATATTGGTATAATATATTGGTATAATATATTTTTATAATATATATTTTTATAGTATAATATATATTTATATTTGTACAATATATATATTTTCATAATGTATTTGTATAATATGTATCTATATTATATATATATATATATATATTTCTATTTATAAAATATACATGTGTGTGTGTGTCTATATATAAAAAATCCTACATTTTACACCTCTATCCAAAACCATGGAACCCTAAGTAATTTTCCACTTTTCATTCGGGAACCATGATTCAAATCCTACTTCATCCAACTAACCAACATAAATTATGTTCATCCATAAACTTGGTATGTGCCTAACTCATTCTAAGTTCAAGTAAAATTCATATGAAATATCATCTATAACAATACCCTTCCTCATAATTTGAAGATCTTTATCATCGACTAAATGGACATTCCTAAAAAAATAAGATACATAACAATCCATGCATTACTTCTTTGTTATAGAGTGGAATGAAGTCTCATAATTAATTATCCATTATTCCAATGGAATTTTTAGACTCAATAATAAGCAGTCACTTCCTTTAGTGGCATTAGGGTGGGTGGGTTGCACAAAATTAGCAAGGGGTGAGGGTGGGGGAGTTTATGTAATGATAACCCTATCTTCTTTCAACCAAACATCCCAAAAAAACATTATTGACCATAGGGATATGTTGGAAGTAAAGCAATAATGATGATAAAAAAATACAAATAGATCTTTCCAAACAATCAATCAACAAGTGAGGAGGATGAGGAGAGAATAAGATACCTTGGATGGAAGCTTTGAATCATCTGAGAGACAGTAGAGATATCGAAAACCTAGAAAATGATTGAGCCTTGGATTCATTTGATCCTTGAATCGTTCAAGCCTTGTATTTGAGACTTGAAATTGTATGATCCTTTATTCAAGATTTGATTAACTAAGGAGTGCTAGTAGAGGGTGGATTCCATGGAAAGCTTCATATATCGTGATGAGTTTGCGACTGGTTAAGGTTAATTTAAATAGATTGTGACACTTTTATCACCAATTCTAAAAAAATCACTAATAAAGATACCTTTTATGAGTGTAAGACTAATTAGTGTTGATAAAAGAGATATTTATCAGTAAGTGCTAATAAAGATAGAGCTTTATCAGTGATAATTAATCTAGCATTGATAAAGGGTTTATAATTATAATTACAAATAAAAAAATTGTAAATATATTTATATAATTATATATATTTAATAAATATATATAAATATAAATATAGTAAATATATTTTTCATTTAAAGACATTTATTATAAATTTATAATTCTCTAAATATATAATTATTTATTTATAATTATATAATTACTTTTTAGAAAAATAATATCTATATCATTACATATATATATATAATATAAATATATATATAGTAAATATATTCATTATTTAAATAAATTTATTATAAATTTATAATTATTTAAATATATATAATTATTCATTTTGTAATTATATAAATATTTTTTTAAAAAGTAATATTTATTTATTTATAATTATAAATATATAAATATATTAAAATTGTAAATATACATTTATAAATATATTTATTTATAAATATTTAAAAAATATATATTTTTAACATTATTAATGAATATTTAATCTTAAGTGCATGCAAGTTAAAAATGAGTGAAATTGAATAGTTAAAAATGAGTACACTAACAATATTGAAAAATTGGATAAGTTTGATTAATTAAATATAAATTATTTAAAAAATGGGTATATATTGAAATAAATATGATTACATATTTAAAATATTAAAACATAGTAAATAAATATATATAAAATAAATAATATAAATTGATTTAAAAATCCAAAAAAATATTTTTGTGTATGAATTGTATATAAAAATTCATTAATTACGTATATGTGAAATGAATATAATATACATTTGATATATGTTAAATTGAAAAATAAAAAAAAATCAATTATGTCCATTACTCAATGCAATTAGTCAGTATTTTAAATTCACATTAATTTTTATTTATAAATAATTATTCACTAAATATATTACTATTTAATATAAAGCATAAAATTTTTTTATTATATAAATAATATTTATATACATTCACATATATCAATATATTTAATATATGCTATTTATTAACATTGTCAATAATTATTTAATTAATAAAATTTTTAATATTTTTCTCAATTTACTTATTTATAAATTTTATTTGTTTAAATTTTATTTTACTTATATCTATTTATTTAATATATACTATTTATTAGTATTTATAATTTATATATAGTATAATTAATTTATTCATTTTTTTCAATAATTATTTAATTAATAAAAGTTTTAATATTTTTTTCAATAAATATATTTTATTTTTTTATTTATTTAATTATTTTATTTTATTTAGATTTTTATCACCACTAAAAAATCACTGATGAATGTTCCCTTTATATACGCTAAAAATAAAACACTGGTAATGGGTACCCTTTATCAGTGCTAAAAATAAAGTACTGATAAAGGGTATTCTTTATCAATGCTAAAAAATCACTAATATAGGGAACTCTTTATCATCACTGAAAAAGGGTGCCTTTTATCCGCACTAAAAAACCACTGATAAATGATACCCTTTATTGGTGTTTGTTGTAGTGCTGATAAAGGGAACCTTTATCAGTGCTTTTTTTAGCACTGATAAAGGTCAGTGTTGATAAAGACCTGTTTTGTAGAAGTTCCACTTATCTCTCACTCAATGATACATTTATCATGATCTTAATGATGATGAATCTCTTCAATAAATATACATCAGGATCTGTATGTTTAGAATACACCGAATTGGATCTTTTACTTGTGAATGTATATATTTTACAATTTCTACAACATCACCAAGGATTATTTTCTTCAATATATTCCTTTAGAGGTCCTAATGTAAGATCATACCAAGTTGTGTTCAAATTCAATTTCCTATCATGTTTTTAAGATAATGAATTCATATTCATATAGGATGACCCTCTCATTCTATGTTTTAGTATACCAATTTAGGAATCATTCATGAATGGTAGCTTATTTAAATAAATTCATCCAATTTTGATTGTCCATCCACTTCCTTAGGTTTTACCCCTGAGATCATGCTTCACCTTCAATTCCATACATAATAAGAACACATAAAATTCATAGAGTTTAATGGAATAAGTTATCTCTTCCTTGCTTCTTAATCTGAATAATAAGACTGAGATTATTTTCTCAACCAAGTTGCTTCATTTCCTCCACTCTTCATGCTTGCATATGTAAACTTAAATTTTGATTGGGAAAGTATCGATCTTATTGATTATTCAATTTATTTTCATGTAAATTTTATATTTTCAAGAATTGTTAAGGCTCTTATATCACCTAGTTCTACTTTTATCTTCTTTAATAAGTCTTATTGTGTGGAAATTAGTATAGAGAAATATCTAGGAGTTTGTCCATCCATGTTTCACCTCACGCATAGAACTTTTTCTATATAGGAGTTTTTATTTATTGAAAGCATCTCAAAAATTTTGATATCCTCACATGGATTATTTTCTTTTCATTTAGAACTGGATTTATCTTCTACTCCGTCCATATTTATTTCCTTATTATGATCTTCTTGCCAAGAAACAAATATATCTTTTGGGATATTGGTATCCTTCTTGGAGTCTCCACATAACTTCTTCTAAGCTTCATTATTCCCATTATTTATATTGAATATGGAAATTTTCTTTATATTCTTGGATTTAGAATCTAAGGACTTCTCGACTATCCTTCTTGATATCTTCTTAGGAAAATTCTTATTTGAAATATTCCTCTTCTTACTTCCCAATGTTTTTTCTTGTATTTTCACCAACTATTATGGCCTTATTTTCTTATCTAATTATGATACATGTTGAAATAATCATGAACCAATATTATTACCACCATTATTTCATATATCATATATATTTTTAAGCATTCCAACTTTTTTTAATAATACTAATTTTTCTTAATATTTTTATGTTACTTATTCATTTCTTGGGATTCTCCCCCTTAACAAGGGCCTAAAAAGTGTTTTAAAATTTGTAATATTGTACAAAAATCCAATTCAAAATGCCTATGACTATTAGAAAAAAAAACATTTAACCACAAAACTTGATCTTCTTATATCTACCGCATGCATTCCATAATTTCCAAAAAATGGGCAGGTTATTTTTTAGTTTTATTTAAAACATATTAGAATCTTTTTGGGAACCTTCTTTCACATCTCTTCTTCTATCCACCCTATATAGGTAATATCCTCCTCTTCATTTTTCATTTTCCATTATTATATAGATTTCTTTCCAACATGAACTATTCATGAAAATAGTTTTATATATATTATTACAAGAATATGTGGACGGTACCTCTTTATTCACATCTTCTTGAGATAGATAATTAAATGAATTCATGACAATATTGTTTCCTATTAGATGTATTTTATCATCAACATCCACTTCCAAGAAATGTGTAGCAATATTAAAATTCTCATTATTTTCTAAACACTAAATATGTTCCTTTTCAAGATTGACTAATTTGACTTCCAATTATTGACCCCTCATATTGAGGGTATTCTTCTGATCTTAAATCATAATTAACTTCTCTTCACAATTATTCTTCATTTTTCCTACTTCTTCATCATACATATTAACTTTATCTTTAAACAATAATCCATGTTACTTAATCTTCTTGTATTTAACTTATAATTGAAAATCCTTGACATCAATGACATTTTTTAACTTTTCTTCTAGTGTATGGATATTTTCTTCAAGAAACTTCTTGAATTTATCTTAAAAATCAATTTCTTTGAGCCATTTTAGTTCTCAAATTTTGAGAAACTAATTTTAAGATCCATGTTTCTTTTTATAAAGGATCCAACCTTCTTGGGGATCTTTATGAATTCTAGAACATTTACTATAAAATCCTTCTCAATTTTATTTATTTCACCTTCAATATGGTTGATTTCTACCACTGTATTTTTCAAAGACCCCAAAAACAAGAGAGATTGTTTCTTTCAGAATTAATTTCATAATATATTTTAATTTAAAAACTAATATATCTTGAGAAGTTTTTGGTATATCATTAAAACTACTTATAATGGTTTTTTATTCTTGAGTAATTTTTATACAAGTATTTTAACATACCCCATGATCACTTTACTTCCTTTATTCCTATGAGGTATGAATTATTTCCTTCTTCTATGTGGTAATATTAACCACGTATTCTTCACTTTACAATATGTTTTTGTCTTCTTTTTTATCATGTCATGGAGAAAATATATTTTCTATTCTTCTTTACTCAAGGGGGAAATCTTCTTCAACTTTATTTTCTCTATATTTCTTTTTTTCATCAAGATTTATGAAGAAATATAATTCTTCTCTAAGATAGAGTAATCTTCACTAAAACATCACTTAATTATAAATATAAGAGAAGAACTCAAATTATTAAATGTTTGGAAAAAATCCCTCAAAGTGTCCCCTAGAATTGTTATGGGTGTGATTTTGTTTGTTAACAAAGCCAGATGACCGCAAATGAGTATCGTTGGTGTTTCCTGAAGACATGATTTTAAGGTGGTGTTGCTTCCCAATGTTTGCCAAATTTTAGGACCTCAAAATCAGAATTTTGATGATTGGAAAAGGAATTATTTCTTCATAAGAGTGAATTTTCTGAATAAAGTTGGAGAAATCATAAAATGGTGAGAACAACATACCATAATACATGGGTCACATACCATATTCCGAGAATGGTATGCGGAGTGTCAGAAACAGTATGCGGGTACCGTTCGTGAAACTGAAAATGGTTCGTGGTGGAAGATGGTGCAGTATGTGGATAGATTAATTTCAGCAGAGGATATCGACCATGTTGGATCCAAGGCGGTATGCAGGCGGCATGAAAAAATGGTTCACGGATGGATTGTGGTTCATGATGGCTGAAGGATTGGTATGCGGTGAAGGTTGAATCAGAGATTTGATAAATCTTGGATTAGCAGTTTTGTGGATATATTTTTCTATACAATAATTGCTAATCCTACTGATTACTATAGAGATTAAACATTATTAGAAAATATATTTTACTATAGTAATTTCAAAAAGTCTGAAAGTGGTTCACATTGAAGGTGTTTTCAGGAATTCTTAACCCGCAACGGAAGTCTGGTACGTGGATAAAGAATTCTGGTACATGGAATGAGATGTATCGGTACTTGGAGGAGGAATATCTAATACGTGAGAGAGATAATTCTACAAGTGGTACGTGGAGGGAAAACTTCAGTATGTGGAAGTAAAGGTAGTCCTCAAATAGAGAATAGTTCATGGACTAAGGGTTATTTTTAGAGGAGGTTCACAGAATCAGTACACGATAGCGGTACATGATCGTGAAGGTAAAGGTCGTCCGTGGATGAAGGGCAGTTTGTAGCAGCGACAGCAGTACACGGAGTAGGTGACTGCGTACTAAACCTGCAACACATTACGTGGTGGAACAAGGTGGTTCATGATTTTCACTAAGAGGCTTGTAACAGCTTCAAATCAGTTTGTGAAAGTGTTTTCTAGTATCTAGTAGTACACGGGAAGGTGGACTTCATCTATGGGTGAAATAGAAACTTCAACAGTGCATCTAACTACAGCTGAGGATTTATAAATTCATGTAAATGAAGGGACCTACATGTCCATAAATTGTGTTTGACCTACAAGTCAATAAAATGTGATTGGATTCCTTTCCAAGAGCAGTGAGAAAAGGAAGAGGAAGACAGTGACCCTTTCCACCAGTAGTGAGTCAGAGAAAGAGGCATAGGGAGTGACCCTTGGGAATTCAGTGAGCAGAATCAAAACCTTTTAAAGGCAGTGAGCCTACGAATATAAGATCTAGCCTGAACATTGTACTCATTATCGGCTTCGAGCCTTAGGGAATTTGGTACATCAGCACATCACCATTGTATGCTCCTTGGACATAGCCCAGTGAGAGTGAACCAAGTAAAAATTATTGTTTCATGTGCATGATTTCATATATTTTTGTATATTTCTATGGTAGGAAGAGAGAATTGAGTTTTTTATAACAAAGAAACAAGATAAGAACTAGAGAATGTTTTAATATTTCATACCCTGATTCACCCCCCCACCTCAAGGTATTTGAACTAGTGGAGCTAACATTTGGTATCAGAGGGAATTGTCAAAATTAAGTGGTTCTCTCTCAAGAAGAAGAAATGGAGGTGGTCAACCATAAAGGAATTCTGATCTTTGATGGAAATAATTTTTAGCTATGGAATAATCGAATGCAGCACTACTTCCGATCAGTATGGATGGATGTCTTCACAGCAACTATGCAAGGAATATCAGCTGGCATTAATAGTGGTGATTTATCAGAAGATGAAAGAAGAGAATTGGATTTTTATGCTAAAGGAATCAATGCTTTAGGGGGTTCCCTATCAAATGGAATTTACACAAAGGCTATGTCCTGTAAAACATCACATACAATGTGGTAAAAATTGTTGAACATTTATAAGGGTGACATAATAGTCTGAGAAGCAAAGTTTCAGGTTATATGGAACAAGTATGGCGATCTCAGAATGAATCCCAATGATATTTTTGATGCATTATTCTATATGATAAATATTATTGTTGAATACATGTGGGGTCCTGGAGAAGTCATTGAAGATATAAAGATTGTGAAATCTATCTTGAGGAAACTTCCACCATGGTTCAATCCCAAAGTTTCAGTGTTGGAAGGAAAATACCCAAAAGAGATAACACTAGATAAACTACATTGTACCCTTGTAGTGTATGAATTGATAAATGATGATAATGATGCAGTGGAAAAAGGGAAGCCTAAGTAAGTGGCTTCCAAGGCCATGAAGAATCTATCTGTTGAATATAGTCCTGAGGAGAACAATATGGATGATTTCATGTCATTTATCTCCTCAAATATGAAAAGGGGAAAAGGTAGGTTCAAAGGTAAACTTCTATTTTCATGATTTCGATGTGGAAATATTGGGAATTTTGTAGCAAAGTGTCCTAAGAAGTTTGATGATGAAAATGATGAAATTATCCAAAATAAGTATTCATCAAATGAGAAAGGAAGGATAATTACTAGGAGAAAGTTATTCAAAAAGAAGAATATGCTTTCAAGAGAGGTTGAAAGCTTAGGAGAATCTAAGGCAGAAGAGTTGGAGGACCTCACAGATCATAAAGTAGATTCTTTGGTGGAAATTACTAGAAATTCATTAACAAAAGAAGAAAGTGACAGTAAAGAAGGAGAAATTGAAGGAAGAGTTGATCTTCATGATGAATTAGAAGCTACCCTTGAAGTGGTAGATATTTTGAGATCCAAATAGAATAAAGATAAAAAAAATTTGTGATGCCGAACTCTTTATGTAGCAGTAGGAAAAAGAGAATTCTGATCTGAATGAAGAAATTGAAAATCTGAGGTCTTCAATTCCAAAAAGCTCTGAAAATGTGGTTGAGTACAAAATCAAAATTGAAGAAAAGAAAATTGAAATTTATAGTTTGACTAAAACTAGAAAAGATCAAATAAAGAATATTTAACAACTAGATGAAGAAGTCATCAGTCTACGATGAACAATTGAATATTAGGAGAAAATTCTAGGAAAGAAGATCATACATGCAACAAAGAAGATGAAATTTGAGAAGAGTGGTCCATCAGAACAGAAGAACAAATCCACTTTGAATGATAAGGTTGGTATGGGGCTTGATCTAAAACATAAATTAGTTATGGTTCAAGTCATACCACAAGAACCCAGTTAATGATTAAATATTGATTTGGGTATGAAGAAGAATTAGAATATTTAGATAACCCAATAAACAACTAGTGGTGCATCATTTCCACAAATAAATGTACCTCACATAAGATGTTATTGTTGTGGTAAGATGGTACACTCTCAAAATGTATATTCCATAGTAAATAGGTACCAAAGGGAACAAGACCAATAGAGGTAGTTGTACAAAGCAAAAAATTACAGGTCATCATTTGATGTTCATTGTTTCAGGTTTAAAGGACTCGACATATAGAAAGATATTACACATCAACAATGTAGAGGAATGTGCCGAGGAAAACTGAATTTGTTCCTAAGAAGCAGCCAAGATTATCTTCAAGAGAGATGAAAATTCAAAATTGATTTGTAGCTCTGTTGGTAGAATCTGACCCATCATATACTAAGAAAGATCAAGATTATAATTCCATGTCGGGTATGAATTCAAAGGCCTAGGTCAAAAATAAATGGGCTGAGCAGGCCGTGGTTGCAGAAATTGTGTTCAAGGCATCAGATCACATAGGGATATGGATAATCGACAGTTGATGCACTTCTTGTATGATGGGAAATAAGAATATACTGACCGAAATTAGGTATTATAAAGAAGGTATTGTAATATTCGGTAATGATGAGGGCCTGAAAATTATTGGTTTAGGAAAATCCAAGTTTGGAGGAAAAGACATGAGATGAGAAGATGTCTTGGTTGTTGAGTGGCTTAGTCACAACTTGCTTAGTGTTAGTCAATTGTGTGAATCAAGACATGCAATAATTTATTCCAAGAAATTATGTATCATCATGGAAAAGGATGGTGATGTTTTGTTACAAGGAAAGCATATGAAAGGGAATCTCTACCTCATGAGTGTAGAAGAAGATATGTGCTTTTTGTCCAAAGATGATGAAAACAAGCTATGGCATAAGCATCTTGGCCATATAAGACAAGGTTCCTTGGAAGATCTTGTGAAATATGATGCAACTCAAAATCTCCCTAGATTATCACATGATCTTACTCATACGTGAGATGCATGCTAACATGGGAAGATCATTCGAAAGACATATAAGAAGAAGGAGAAAAAGTCAAAGAGACTGCTTGAGTTGGTGCATATTGATGTATGTGGGTAAATTTCACCAAGGGATATTGATGGTAGGAGATATTATGTTCTCTTCATTGATGACTATAGAACAATGACATGGGTTTCAATAATCAACCACAAATCTGAATTGTTTTGTTTCATTACAAGATATCGATGGGAATGTGAGAAGTTGATTGGTTAGAAAATCTCGATGATTCAAACAGATAATAGAACAGAGTTCACAAATAGTCAAGTGGAGGATTATCTCAAGAAACATGGGATAAGGCATCATGTTTCAGTAGTAATAACTCCACAGCAGAATGGAGTAGTTTAGACAAGAAATCGGATTGTCAACAATATGGATAGAACAATGCTCATTGAGAAAGACCTTCCAAAGAAATTTTGGAAAGAAGAAGTGATGACTACAGTATACAATTCAAATATAGATTTACTTTTCCCAAAAGAAGAGAAGAGTCTATACAAGTTATGGTACAGAAAGAATCCATCATTGATGTACTTTTGAATATTCATAAGTAAATGTTTCATTTTTAATAAGGAGAAACATAGGAAATTTAAATATCGTATGGATAAAGGGATATTTCTAGGCTAATCAAAGAAAATTAAAGAATATAAATTCTTCAATAAGTGGGTGGGAAAGATAGTTGAAATTCATGATGTGACTATAGTGGAGAATAAAAAGAATCTTAAGAAAATACGTGATCAGACTCAGGAGGACAATGATGAAGAGATGAGTAGGTCAGGAGATGCTCCATCTACAGAGGTTGATTTAGAAGAAGACTCATATGATGAGAACAAATCAATATCTTCCTAGAGACTAGTAAGAAGAGATGAAATTGATAATAATAACATAATTAGTGATCATAAATCACCAGTAAAGACAAGAAGGATGAAGTCTCTACAAAAAGCAGCATACTTATCACAAGTGGAACCTAAAAGCTTTAATGAAGCAGCTGGAGATGAGAATTGGGTTCAGGTAATGAATAAAGAGCTTGACAAAATTGAAAAGAATTAGATGTGGGAAATTGTTTCAAGACTAGAAGACAAGAACGTTATTAGGACAAATGGTTCTTTTGAAACAAAATGAATGAATATGGTGTTGTCATTCGAAATAAAGAATGAATAGTGTGAAAGGGGTACTCTCAAATAGAGGGTATAGATGTTGATGAGACATTTGCACCTATTTCAAGGCTAGATAAAATCAGATTAATCTTGTCTATAGCAGTAAAAATAAAGTTTAATGTTTCCAGATGGATGTCAAGTCATCATTTATAAACGTATTTTTGGAAGAAGAAGTTTACATTGAGCATCCAGGTGGTTTTCTCATTCATGAAGATGAGAACAGAGTCTATCGGCTGAAGAAATATTTATACAGTTTGAAGAAAGTACCAAGAACATGGTATTCAAGGCTTGATCAGTTTCTAAAGAAGCTTGGTTTTCAGTGTGGTGGAGTTGATTACAATCTGTATTTCAAAAATGAAAACAATCAAAGGATGATGGTGTTGGTTTATGTTGATGATATAATTCTTAGTGGATCAGATAAAGGACAATGTAGACAATTTTACAAATTTATGAAAAGAGAATTCAAAATGATGATGATTAGTGAGGTGACATTTTCCTTGGCTTATAGGTGATACAAGGAAGGAATGCAACTTGTATTTCTCAATCTAAATATTACAACGAGGTTTTGAGAAGGTTTGGAATGGATAATTCCCAAGAGATGAAGAATTTGGTTTCCACCCAGTTGAAATTATCACGAGATAATGAAGTCAAGGCAGTTAATTCCATAGAGTATAGAAAAATCATTGGAAGTCTATTGTATCTGACAGCGACAAGGCCTAATATAGTAATTTCCACATACCAAGAAGCAAGGTATCAAAGTAATATCAAGGAGAGCCACATGATTGCAGTAAAAATAATTCTTCTTTATATTAAGGGCATATTGTATTTTGGCCTAATGTATAATGAAAAATCTCAACCAGAGTTATTGGGATATACCAATGCGGATTGGGCCGGTTCCGTAGAATATAGGAAATCAACATCAGGAGGTGCCTTTTATCTTGAAGGGTTGTGTATTTCTTGGTTAAGCAAGAAACAAGATTACATTTTATTGAGAACCGTATAAGCAGAATATATTGCAGCTACTAAAGCTTGAACACAATTTTAGTGGATAAAGCAAAAAATTGAAGATATGGGAATTGAAGTGAAATCTCTGATCGAAATACATTGGGATAATTCAAGTGATATAAATCTTAGCAAAAATCCAGTCCATCACTCAAGGACAAAGAAAATTGAAATCAAATATAATTTTATCAAGGAGAAAGTGGAGAAAGGGCTTGTGAAGTTGGAGTATGTGCCAGCAGAACAACAAGTTGCATATATTTTTACAAAGGCCTTACCCAAAGAAGAGTTTGAAAAGTATCGATTGCATTTAGGAGTCTATTTGACTTTCCGCACTTGAAAAAGTGTGGATGTGGTTCCCTATATCCCTAAGGTATGATGTGTCTTTCTCTAATGTGATAATATGTGTTATTTACCCTATTGTAGACAACCATGAAGTGCCCTTCAAGTTCATTGACAAAGGGGGAGAAAGTGTAACTTCTAGGGGAGAAAAGACATGGGGAGAAGCTATTAAGTGGAGAAATGTGATAGGGGGAGTTGAAGCTCAGCTGAATCTATTTTTAAGAGCTATAATATAGAAGGATAATTAAATCTAATGATTTTATAAGTGATCGATCAAAGAATAGATATCACGATAGCTTATGATCGTGATAAAAACAGAAGAGTGGTGTTGGAATGGTGTCAGAAGTCTTCCAGCACTCAGCAATTGGTATCAGTTTGGTATCAATAATTGGTTTCAGAAATGAATTGATTCTTTGATTAACTTTTCATTTAATCTTACTTCTCACCCCGAGTATGGATCATGTGGGCTTAGAGTATGTGTTTAGTAAATCCTCGATCGCTATCATAATCGCATGAAGCTAATGATGGTTGAAGATGGAAGGAGATCTAATGAGATATCAAAATGAAAATAATTGTTTTGAGAAGAGTTTTCAATAAACCCAAAGTGGGATATTTTTGGGAAAACATCCCTCAAGGTGTCCCCTATAATTATTATGGGTGTGATTTTTTTGTTGAAAAATCCAGATGATCACAAATGAGTATCATTGGAGTTTGTAGAAGACATGTTTTTAAGGTGGTGTATTTTCCTAGTGGTTTCCAAATTTTGGGACCTCAAAATCTGGAGTTTGATGATTGGAAAAAGTAAGGATTTATTCATAAGAGTGAATTGTATGAAGGACGTTGGAGAAAATCAGAAAAGGGTGATAACCACATACCATAATACATGGGCCGTGTACCATGTTCTAGGAATGGTACGTGGAGCGGCAGAAATGGTATGTGGGTACGCTACGTGAAACCAAAAATGGTTCATAGTATAATATGGTGCAATAAGTGCATAGATTTTCATTGGTAGAGGATATCAACCACTTTTGAGCCAAGTAGGTATGTGGGAGGCGTGGAAAAATGGTTCGTGGATGGCTTGCAGTTCACGGTGGTTGAAGGATTGGTATGCGGTGAAGGATGAATCAGAGATTTGATAAATCTTGGATTAGAATTTTTTGTAGATATATTTTCCTATATAAGAATTTCTAATACTAATGATTACTATGGAGATTAAAAATTATTATATAATACATTTTGATCTGGGAATTCAGAAAAGTCCGAAAGTGGTTCGTGCTGAAGGTGTTTTCATGGATTCTTAACCCTTAAAGAAAGTCCAGTATGTGGAAGGAGTTATCTCAGTACACGGAGGAGGAATATTTGGTACGTGGAGGGAGAGCTTCGGTACACAGAAGAAAAGGCAGTATGTGAACAATGAGAAGTTCACGGACTAAGGTTGATTTGCAGAGGGGGTTCGCAGAATTGGTACGTGGTAGCGATACATGATCGTGAAGGCAGAGGCAATCCATGGATGAATAGAAGTTTGCAGCGGTGGCAGAAGTACACTGAGGAGGTGACTGCGTACCAAACCCAGTTCATAGTACGTATTGGAACAATGTGGTTCATGATTTTCACTAGGAGGCTTGAAACAACTTCAAATTAGTTTGTGAAAGTATTTTCCAGTACCTAATAGTACCTGGGAAGGTGGAATTCATCTATAGGTGAAAAATGAACTTCAAAAGTGCATATAACTATAATTGAGGATGCATAAATTGAGGTAAATGAAGGGACCTACATGTTTATAAACTGTGTTTGACCTACAAGTCAATAAATTGTGAGTTTATTCCTTTCCAAGAGTAATGAGCGAAGGAAGATGAAGACAATGACCTTTTCCACCGGTAGTGATCCATAGAAAGAGGCATAGGGAGTGACCCTTGGGAATGTAGTGAGAAGATACTAAACCTTGAAAAGGCAGTGAGCCTAGGCATAGAATATTTAGCCCAAATATTGTACTCATTATTGGATTTGAGCCTTAGTGAATTTGGTACATCGACACATCACCATTGTATGCTCCTTGGACGTAGCCCAGTGAGGCTGAACCAAGTAAAAAATCATTGTGTCTTGTGCATGATTTCATATTTGTTTGTATATTTCTATGATAGGAAGAGAGAATTGAGTTTTGTATAACAACAAAACAAGATCTGAATGGGAGAAAGTTTTAATCTGTCATACCTTAATCCACTCCCCCTCTCAGGGTATTCGACCTAGTGGAACTAGAAAAACACATTTCCAATACAAATAATAAAAAATAAATGAACATCAGTGTAATACCAATTCTTAATACCACTTTGAGATATTCTCAACTCTGATAGAGAGGTTAAATCAGTTTTGGGGACTTTTTTAACCAATTTATATGTTTTTTCTCTTAACCTCTTATAATTTTTAAAATCTTGGTTCTCCCATTATCTCTTTATTTTCATGAGCATTTATATGAAATAAATTAAAGGATAACACAAATTTTTTTACAAGGTTTACTACCTAATAAGAGTATATAGTCCTTGATGTGTATAGTGGTTGCAATTACACATATTCTACACTATAATTATATACCAAATGCAGCTTTTTTGGCCTTGAAATAATCCAATTCCCAAGTGTGGTTACCTATAATTTAGGAGGGTAATAGAAAAACATCCTAATTCCATAGAATCATAAATTTCTAGTCTAACTATAGTGCCTTGTCGGATCTTTATACTTGTCACGATCTGTCCCCGGGGCCCGTTCCATTACTACCCCAAGCCCGTCTTCCATAGGCCAGGGGCTGGTGACTAAAACTGAAAGGCGTATTCCCTAAAATCAGGAAGGCATTGCCTTTATATCATGTAACACACACAACCAAGAACACAACAAGATATGAACACTAGTAAAATGTATAGTAAAAAGAGTTTGTATAGTAGGTAAAAAGGGTCCAGAATACAAGACCAACTAAAAAGTACAAGATAAATGGAAAGTACAAGTAAACTGAAACAGTTCCTATGAACACCCACCAAGGATCCTACCTGAAGGGTAGGTACATCTCTTAAACGGTCATCTCTGTGGTACGCCTCGTCTAAGGTCCACCTCCGAGATACCTCCAGTCCTGGTACCCTCGTCCTTAGTCAGCGTTGTACATCGTCTACCCCAAACACAACAAGGTACGGGCATAGCCTGTGCAGGGGTGAGTATAATGATACTCAGTAGGGACCCCGAGACCCTCAAAAGTCTCACAAAATCCACAAAGAATAAACCACAAATCTTGGAAACAACTTACAACCCTACTTAGGTATATTCCCATACATATACCTAAGTTATCAAGTATACCCATCTCATTCATGAGGAAACACAAGGTCCAACTCAAAAGCCCAAAGCTCAATTTTTCCACAAAGGAAGAAATACCACGAAGGTAACACTATAAAGGTAAGTACGACAAAGGTAACGCCACAAAGAAGAATACCACAATGGTATCACCACAAAGGTAAGTATCACAAAGATACACCACACATAGGATTACCACAAAGGTATCACCACAAATATAAGTACCACAAAGATACACCGCACAGAAGATTACCACAAAGGTAAAGAATCAACTCACACCATGTATAACATAGGTATGGTAGTAAATATGATTAGATGTAACTACTGAATCATCTTACTCTGTTAAGAGGTAGGCCCACGTAGGATCCTAATTCATCAGACCCACATAGGATCCTAATACAACAGACCCACATAGGATCCTAGAGTAGTACCCTGTGGATTTCATAGAGCGTATCGAAGTTGGACTCTGGAATATAGACCCACATAAGATCCCAAAGCACAAACTCACATAAGATCCCAAAGCACAGACCCACATAGGATCCCTTTCTCATGTTACAACCAGCTACAGGGTTCCCACACTAAGCTCACTTGATTTTGGAAGAATCTTCTACTAAATCCACAGGTAGATACTCCAACTTCCAAGAATTCCTACTAAGAAGTATCCCAAAGGACTTCCACATAATAGGGGTCTCAACGCAACAGAAGGTGCGTCAGTAGGATGCCCGGTCTATAAGTTATTGACCTTTTAGTCTCGAGGGCCCGATTGGATTCGTATTCGATCCAACCCAGCTATACCCAAACCTTATCCAAAAATCAAGTGGGGCATACCAAAAGTATCATCTCAATCCAAGGTTTTTGGCGTAGTAGACGGTTCGTCAAACAGATACTCAAATCTCAAGATATGGCCGAAAGAGTGAAAAGGGTTTAAGATGGTCTGGGTCTGGTTCGACTCGGCCCAAGGTCCGACCCAGCCCGCTGGGTCTGGCCCGACACGCTGGACGGCCCACTGGGTGGCCTGTGATGGGCGGCCCGTGACGGCGACCCCTTGGAGGTCTGCTCGGCTCGCGACTGGCCGAACGACCAGCCCTCCTCTGCACGGTGTGGTAGCTTGTTGTTCCATCACCGATGGCTGGCAGTGAGCCGGCCACCCCTCCACCGCCACTGCAGTCTTGCGCCACGGCACCTGCACGTCGGGCGACGCGGACACATGCTTCCATCACCGTCATGCAGCCGGCCATGCGCTGGCCACCGCCCTTGCTCCGCTGTGGCCGACGGGCCGCGACCCTTCTCCGGCAGTGCAGTTGTGCCGCCTCCATCTTTGTAGCTGGCCGGAGTGTCGGCCACCGCTCCCAAGTACCACTGGTGCTGGTCGCCGGCACGGGTCACTGGTGACATTCCTCAGGTCACTGAGCGTGCCCCGGTTGTAGAGACCCGAAGCTTGACGTACATGGACATTACATTACTTTTCGGAATGCTTAGTACATTAAAAAAACACACACACAAGGACCATAATAGTTTAGTGTATTTGGAAACTTGGAATATAATCTTCTAATCATGGTGAAAGATCTTCAACATCTCCCATAAAGATCTTCTTTTTTTTACCTAAAACATTTCTTTATATCCTGGGGAAAAGAAAACATAAAAGGGTGAGCTCAAATGCTCAGTAAGGGTAAACAAAAGAAATATCAATCACATCATATTCATAAGAACATAACTTTTGGAAATCTTAACCTACAAAAGAGATTATAATTTCATAACATGGGATAAATCATAGTAGTGAAATGTAATCCCAATACTCATAACTTAAAACATGAAATTTTGTGTCATACACACATAATCATAGAGAATCATTTCTTATTAGTCAAGACTCATGGCCAAGACTATCTTAGTGGACAAAGTCCATTTCTGAACTGAGTTCACTCCTCGTTTCAGTCCTGTTTCACTGAACCGGTATAACCTACCGTTCCAGCCATGTCTATCTCATGAGATATAAAATCATTACCCAATGCATTTGAGGGAGATATAGGTCCCACCCATCTCATAATGATACCATTCTTATGTGTGCCACAAAATCAGAAACCATACATCATAGCATAACCCATGTAATAAAAATGGGAATCTTAAACATCATGACATCATAAAACAATTCATATAAGATAAAGGATTTCTTAAAAATGTTTCCATCACAACATAATCAAATCAATGTAATAATAGGGATAGAAACAGAATCCTATATTATCTTAGATGGAAAATAATTTTGATAAAACACTTGAACTCCATTCTTGAGGAAAATATCCTTTCTACATCAAAAACATTTTCCTTTCTTAACATGTCCTACAATTTTAAACTAAAAGTAGTTGATTAAAAATAAACTTGAAAACTTGTAATGTAATCTTCTTGGAAATAATGTTTTAAAAATCCATTCATGCCGTATAAGTTAAAAAAACATTCTTCTCATACTTTTGTCGGAAAAGTCAAAAAGTACCTCGTACGAAAAATAACAAAAGATTCCTTTCATATCTTTTACTAAAAACTAACTGAAGGGTAAAATTGGATTTAAAAAATTATAGGTGGATGGAAACAATATTACATATTGAGGAAACATGGATGTGGATGATAAAATACACCCCAGTAAATACCAAAGTATAAACAATCTCGGATAAAAAATGAGATTGTGATATTTCCCTTACCTTAGGTCTGATTTGCTTCGTAAGTGTCCGAACCTCCTGTATAATGATTTAAATAATGTCATTGACTTATTCCAGAATCATACTCATTGTTATGATATCATATATGGTTCACTTATGACTTTATATTACTCGTTCTTTTGTAAATTCCATGTTAAAGAGCGTTTTGGGTAAAATCGTCTCATTTGTTGTTCGTGTTTTAACTTGTAATTATTCATATGATTACTTAGATCATGATTACTTAAATACAGAATGTAAAACATTATTTATATATAATATATATTCAGAATATACATATATATAATAGATCAGTAAGTGGAAAGAAATACACCGTTCATGGAGACGGTAGGCCGTACGTACGCATGAACGCTGTTTTCGTTTCCTTATTGAGTTGAATGGAATTAAGTAGATGACATATATATAAACATAAATCCAGTATCATTATTATGTCATATATTTCATGATTACTTATTATATATACTTTATAATCATTCATGAATGGTTAACGTGGAGAATGAATCTCATCGCGTCGTGGAGACGGTAGTCCGTACGTACGCACGAGCGATGATATCGTTCTCATGATCGTGGAATTGTATTGGAGTGTATGTATACTATTTAAGAATCAATATCACTTTAAAATAATCATATATAGTTATTATGTACACCATTATACCCATCCAAGTAAGGTGGTGGTGGAAAATAGATTACACCACGGCGTGGAGACGGTATTCTGTATGTACACACGCGCAGTGATTTCGTTTTCCGTAGGATGGATAGATGGTGAAATAGGGTTGTTTCATACTTATAATAACATATCAGTATATGAGTGATACTGATGTTATTACTTCATGATGAAACAACTAAATAAGAAGAAGTGGAAGAAGAAATAAAGATGAAAGAATCGGTAATGGGCATTACCTCTTCTTTGAAGCGCTTCGTTGAGACCTCCTTTTAGGGCATTAAAATTGGTCTTTGAATAAGACCAGGACCTCTAGGATGTCTCTAGGTAAGTGGAGAGAATAAATTGTCAGGGGTTGTCCGATCTTGAAGGCTCAAAGTGGTGTGAGGAAGAGAGGGAGGAGGTGCCCTTTTATAAGGGAGGAGAGGGGCACCTTTGGAATAACTAAACATATTATTTTATTATAAAGCCAAATTCGGTTTTAAATAGCTCAAAATTGATTTATTTCAAAGATAAGGTGGGGATGGGTCAAAATACTCTCATACAATAGAATTTAGACAAGTTTATGTTCCTATTTTAACCTTATCATTTAGATTTAACATTAAGTTAAATAATTTTACTTTTACCGTGTCTTCTTGTGTTCTTACACTATAAGGTTAATAAACTTACTATAACAAGACAAACGAACCCCAAGTTGTTTATTATTAATATATATAACCTTATCTAAGTCATTTGGCCAAACCTTAGGTTTTTAGGAATAAAATAACAATTAATAATATAGTATTTGTTTTAAAAACTATTTTATGTCAATTTTGACACTATTTAGTAATTGATTTTTGTTAAAATTATAACAGAATGATTAGTTCGAACAAATTTAATTAAATCAATACTAACATGTCATATTAACCTATAAAATTAGTGGAATTCATAAAAAGTCTCAAATTACATTTATTTGGGTATTTATAACATCAATTATGTCAATATTTCACTAATAAGATAATTACTGCATCATTGTTGTGTCATAAATAAATTAAATTATTTAATGTCTAAAAATTATAAATAAAATACCATTATGTTGAAAATCTTTTTAGATTTCTAATTAATATTTTTAGTCGAATGTATCTTATGTATAACCCTATATTAAAAATGATTTACTTATTAAACATTGATTTTAACTATTTTAACCCTTCTTTAAGTAAATTGATAATAAATGTCCTAATCTAATCCATGTGGGCCTAAGTGGTCATATTTTATTCCTAAGGTTGTTTTTGGTCGAATTATGCTTATCCAATAGAATTAGGACATGTTTTAGGGTAATAATAATAACACTTTTACCCTTAATCACCCTATTTATTTTTAACCGTGGTAAAAAAAAAGTAAAAAGTTACTATTCACCAAAAATTATTTTCATCTCATTGAACCAAATTTTACTTACTTATATCAACCGTGTCTCTCGGATTTTTGAAATTCCACTGACAGAAGTGGTAAAATTAAGTTTTATGGAAAAATTCAGTTTTTTAACTACCACTTAGTGGTTTCACTATTCATCAAAAAATGAAAGTTTCCAGAAAAATACCAAAAATTAGGCCTAATCTATATTTGATATTATGAATTCAAAAATGATTTTTATTTTACCAAATTCAAAACATATCAGTTACATTAACTAATTTAAAAATTAATTCCCGTTGTCAAAACAAATAGCGTGTTTTTAAGAGATAATAACTATCAAAAGATTGACACTTGTTTATGTCTGGTTTAAATGCGAAATTACATCCAATGAACAACATTGTATTAAATTGTAAAAATATATTCTAAATATACTTTAAAACTACTCAAATTAATAATTTATCACTATTAATTATTTCAATTAAAAAAGTTGTTTTTAATTAAAATTTAGTAATTTTCACTATTCATCAGAATATGAAAGTTATTCGAAAAGTACCAAAATTTCACCCTAAGCTAATTTCAATATTCCAAATCCAAAAATGAAGTCCATTTTGAAAAATAAAATTTACAAAATTTCAAAAAGTGGTTAAGACTATTCATAACGGCTAGTTTTAATAATAGCATATCGTTGTTTAGTGAAACTCGGTATTGCGTACTACACAGGCTATCGAGGAAGGTCGTGATTGAGTTTAATGCAAGGCAAGTCAAGGATGCGTGTTGTGAAAGATACTTTTGGTGTAGCGTACAACACAAGATATTAATGAAATCAAAAAGAGTATTTTTCATAAAATCTCGGGGTGTTACATTCTACCCCCCTTAAAATGAATTTCGCCCTCGAAATTCGTCAGGGTTATAAATGGTTTAATACTCGAAAGTTTCTTTAATATAAACCCACATCGTAAAAAGGAATACCAAAACTTGGATTTAAAAACTAAAGTATGAAACGTAACGGTTACCCAAATAAACTAATCACTGGGTTTCCACATAGGTGAAAATATGGATATAGAAGAGAAATCTAACCATCATGTTCTGATGGAGAGTGGTAGAGGACATGGCTATGGAAAAGCTAGTAATCACAAAGCCATAAATTTGTGATGATCTAAGGTACCATATGAATCATCAGATATAAGAGCACTAGGACAACATTTTTGGTTTTCAAGATCATTTCCCTAAAGTTGATGAAATTGGAATTAGAAGAAATACTTTCGTGATTTTGGTATAGTCTCACCGTTGGTCGTTATTTGGACAATTTCATATTTATCTCTTAAAGAAATGAAGTTGAATTTGTCATTCGTGATGTGTTAGCAGATCATGTGATAGAATGATGGGTCATTCCATCTATCTCAAACAAAAGGTTAGAAAAGTTATCAAAAAATACATAAGTCCATCTATAGTGAGATTAATCATATATGGTTCCTAAAATGGACTTATACTTCATATATCATACTGCTTAATATGATAAAACTAGTTTCTACTAAACAGAGACTTCCTGTAGGCCAGTGGTAGGCGATAAAGGCCAGTCACACTTCGGTTGTGGGTTTGATTCCCACAGCCTTGTCCGACGCGATGGGCTGTCGCCCGTCCTGCAGGTTTTCCTTTTTCTAAAGCTATATTACAATAACATCCCATCAATAATATTGAAAAAAACTTCTATCCTTAATACTAAATTATGTCCAACATAATCCATTCCAATCTTTAGTCTTATCTAAAATACTTTGGTCCAAGCTCATAGTATAAAGAAAATGATTACTTGTAATGTCACATAACAATCACGTGAATGCCATCATTTATCCCCAACATATCATAAGATATATCTTGTTGGTCAAATTACAATCATGTGAATACCTTAATCATGTATTATCTTGAAGAATGAATACCTATTAATTGAACCATAGTGAAAACATGAATGCAGTTAAAAGTTAACACTTTCCACATACCAAAATCCTCAAAATTCTATATACTCAAACCATGATATCACTTAGTCCTTATATCAATCATGAGCTCATGAATACTGTCAAATATTTCATTTTCTTGTTTTCCCTTCATTATGCGCATATCATCTTTTTTTTCCAAAAATATCTCAATCACTTTCCATGGTTACCGGTACCATAAAATTATTGAAAACCACAATAGACCAATACATAAATATTCCAATATTCCACGATACTATATACAACATTATTTTGGAATCCCATTACATAAACACTTAATCATTCCACCACATCGTTGTCATATTCAACATCGCCAATGGTGATCGCATGTGACTTCCCTTTGTCCTTTTCCTTAAGTGGTTGCACATGTCGATCATCACTAACTCTTGGATTAGGGAATTTATTAGCATAATGCTCCATTTCCTTGCACTTGAAGCATTGAAGTGTAGTAGGTTCATTTTGTGTATCCCTTCCTTTGTTTGCATCATTAGACATCTTCTTCCCATCATTGCGGCATTCAAATTCCCGATGACCTTACTTTCCACATTTGAAACATTTACTTGTCCCTTTAAGACAATCTCCACCATGCTTCTTTCCACACTTTGAGCATAAGGAAACATTCATCTTCTTTTCACCATTATTTTGAGATTTCTCCTTGAACTCCATCTTTCGTTTCTTGTCAAAACTATGAGATGGATAAGTAACACCAACTTCCATTTCTACCTTGATAGCACAACGCACAATTTCTTCATAGCTACTGAAGTCTATTATATCTAATGCCCTTCGAAGATTTGGTTTTAAGCCACTGAAGAATCGATCAACTTTACTTTCAGGTTGGATGATAAATCCAGATGCATACCTTGCAAGCCTTGTAAAATTCGCTTCGTATATACCAACAGATTCATCATCCTTTTGCTTTAGTTCAAGAAACTCCTTCTCCATCTTTGTCCGAAGAATACGAGGGAAGTACTTATTGAAAAATAAGTTCTTGAACTCATCCCATTCCATGGACTCAATTTAATCTCTTTTCCTCGTATTCTTGATAAGATTCCACCATTGATCAACTTCACCTTCCAAACGATATACTGCTAAGATGACTTTATCATTTTTAGAACATTGAAGAACTGAAAATATCTTTTCATTGGTACTGATCCATTTTTCAGCAACAAGTGGATCAGAAGACCCACTGAAAGAAGGTGGACGTTGCCTCATGAAGGACTCAATAGAATATTGTTCCCTTCTCTGCTCATTTGGAAGTCCAGAATGATTCATAGCTTGTGTAAGTATAGCAATAATATTTTGCACTCCATCTCCCATAACATTTGTTTGTTCAGGAGGACAATCATTGCATTGTCCATTGAATTGATCAACACGGTTCCTTCGGGTTCCAGCCATCATCTAAAACCCAAAAAGAATAGTGTGAGAGGCAAAAATCATGCTAGGGAAAACAACATAATAAAAGGGGGAGTACCCTCAATATCTAACATCTTAGGTTAAATTCTAAGATCGTTAGCACAATTATAGGACTATATCCTATACGTATACTTAACCTTAGAGACATCCCTAGACATACCGTAGAAATATCTCTAAGGATCTCACTAAAGTTCTCACATCCTAGTTTCCAAAGGTTGACTAAACCTTTACTCTGATACCAACTGTAGAGACCCGAAGCTTGACGTACGTGGACATTACATTACTTTTGCGGAATACTTAGTACATTAAAAAAACACACACACAAGGACCGTAATAGTTTAGTGTCTTTGGAAACTCGGAATATAATCTTCTAATCGTGGTGAAAGATCTTTAAAATCTCCCATAAAGATCTTCTTTTTTTACCTAAAAAATTTATTTATATCCTCAGGAAGAAAAAACATAAAAGGGTGAGCTCAAATGCTCAGTAAGGGTAAACAAAAGAAATATCAATCACATCATATTCATAGGAGCATAACTTTTGGAAATCTTAACCTGCAAAAGAGATCATAATTTCATAACATGGGATAAATCATAGTAGTGAAATGTAATCCCAATACTCATAATTTAAAACATGAAACTTTGTGGCATACACACATAATCATAGAAAATCATTTCTTATTAGTCAAGACTCATTGCCAAGACTATCTTAGTGGACAAAGTCCATTTCTGAACCGAGTTCACTCCTCGTTTCAGTCCTGTTTCACTGGACCGGTATAACCTACCGTTCCATCCATGTCTATCTCATGAGATATAAAATCTTTACCCAATGTATTGGAGGGAGATATAGGTCCCACCCATCTCATAATGATACCATTCTTATGTGTGCCACAAAATCAGAAACCATACATCATAGCATAACCCATGTAATAAAAATGGGAATCTTAAACATCATGACATCATAAAACAATTCATATAAGATAAAGGATTTCATAAAAATCTTTCCATCACAACATAATCAAATAAATGTAATAATAGGTATAGAAACAGAATCATATATTATCTTATATGGAAAATAATTTTGATAAAACACTTAAACTCCATTCTTGAGGAAAATATCCTTTCTACTTCAAAAACATTTTCCTTTCTTAACATGTCCTACAATTTTAAACTAAAATAAGTTGATTAAAAATAAACTTTAAAACTTGTAAAGGAAGCTTCTTGGAAATAATGTTTTAAAAATCCATTCATGCCGTATAAGTTAAAAAAACATTCTTCTCGTACTTTTGTCAGAAAAGTCAAAAAGTACCTCGTACGAAAAATGACAAAAGATTCCTTTCATATCTTTTACTAAAAACTCACTGAAGGTTAAAATTGGATTTAAACAATTATAGGTGGATGTAAAAAATATTAAATATTGAGAAAACATGGATGTGGATGATAAAATACACCCCAGTAAATACCAAAGTATAAACAATCTCGGATAAAAATGATATTGTGATATTTCCCTTACCTTAGGTCCGATTTGCTTTATAAGTTTCCGAACCTCCTGTATAATGATTTAAATAATGTCATTGACTTATTCCAGAATCATACTCATTGTTATGATATCATATATGGTTCACTTATGACTTTATATTACTCGTTCTTTTGTAAATTCCATGTTAAAGAGCGTTTTGGGTAAAATCGTCTCATTTGTTGTTTGTCTTTTAACTTGTAATTATTCATATGATTACTTAGATCATGATTACTTAAATCCAGAATGTAAAACATTATTTATATATAATATATATTCAGAATATACATATATATAATAGATCAGTAAATGGAAAGAAATACACCGTTCATGGAGACGGTAGGCCTTACGTACGCATGAACGCTGTTTTCGTTTCCTTATTGAGTTGAATGGAATTAAGTAGATGAAATATATATACACATAAATCCAGTATCATTATTATGTCATATATTTCATGATTACTTATTACATATACTTTATAATAATTCATGAATGGTTAACGTGGAGAATGAATCTCATCGCGTCGTGGAGACGGTAGTCCGTACGTACGCACGAGCGATGATATCGTTCTCATGATCGTGGAATTGTATTGGAGTGTATGTATACTATTTAAGAATCAATATCACTTTACAATAATCATATATAGTTATTATGTACACCATTATACCCATCCAAGTAAGTTGTTGGTGGAAAATAGATTACACCACAGCGTGGAGACGGTATTCCATACGTACGCACGCGCAGTGATTTCGTTTTCTGTAGGATGGATAGATGGTGAAATAGGGTTGTTTCATACTTATAATAACATATCAGTATATGAGTGATACTGATGTTATTACTTCATGATGAAACAAATAAAGAAGAAGAAGTGGAAGAAGAAATAAAGATGAAATAATCGGTAATGGGCATTACCTCTTCTTTGAAGCGCTTCTTTGAGACCTCCTTTTAGGGCACTAAAATTGGTCTTTGAAGAAGACCAGGACTTCTAGGATGTCTCTAGGGAAGTGGAGAGAATAAATTTGCTGGGTTTTTCTGAGCTTGAAGGCTCAAAGTGGTGTGAGGAAGAGAGGGAGGAGGTTCCCTTTTATAAGGGAGGAGAGGGGCACCTTTGGAATAACAAAAAATATTATTTTATTATAAAGCCAAATTCGGTTTTAAATAGCCCCGAATTGATTTATTTCGAAGCTAAGGTGGGTATGGGTCTAAATCCTCTCATCCAATAGAATTTAGACAAGTTTATGTTCCTATTTTAACCTTATCATTTAGATTTAACATTAAGTTAAATAATTTTACTTTTACCGTGTCTTCTTGTGTTCTTACACTATGAGGTTAATAAACTTACTATAACAAGAAAAACGAACCCCAAGTTGTTTATTATTAATATATATAACTTTATCTAAGTAATTTGGCCTAACCTTAGATTTTTAGGAATAAAATAACAAATAATAATATAGTATTTGTTTTAAAAACTATTTTATTTAAATTTTGACACTATTTAGTAATTGATTTTTGTTAAAATTATAACAGAATGATTAGTTCGAACAAAGTTAATTAAATCAATACTAACATGTAATATTAACCTAGAAAATTAGTGGAATTCATAAAAAGTCTCAAATTACATTTATTTGGGTATTTATAACATCAATTATGTCAATATTTCATTAATAAGATAATTACTGCATCATTGTTGTGTCATAAATAAATTAAATTATTTAATGTCTAAAAATTATAAATAAAATACCATTATGTTTTAAATCTTTTTATATTTCTAATTAATATTTATAGTCGAATTTATCTTATGTATAACCATATATTAAAAATTATTTACTTATTAAACGTTGATTTTAACTATTTTAACCCTTCTTTAAGTAAATTGATAATAAATGTCCTAATCTAATCCATGTGGGCCTAAGTGGTCATATGTTATTCCTAAGGTTGTTTTTGGTCGAATTATACTTATCCAATAGAATTAGGACATGTGTTAGGGTAATAATAATAACACTTTTATCCTTAATTACCCTATTTACTTTTAACCGTGGTAAAAAAAGTAAAAAGTTACTATTCACCAAAAATTATTTTCATCTCATTGAACCGCATTTTACTTACTGACATCAACCGTGTCTCTCGGATTTTTGAAATTCCACTCACAGAAGCGGTAAAATTAAGTTTTATGGAAAAATTCAGTTTTTTAACTACCACTTAGTGGTTTCACTATTCATCAAAAAATGAAAGTTTCCAGAAAAATACCAAAAATTAGGCCTAAGCTATATTTGATATTATGAATTCAAAAATGATTTTTATTTTACAAAATTCAAAACATATCAGTTACATTAACTAATTTAATAATTAATTCCCGTCGTCAAAACAAATAGCGTGTTTTTAAGAGATAATAACTATCAAAAGATTGACACTTGTTTATGTCTAGTTTAAATGTGAAATTACATCCAATGAACAACATTGTATTAAATTGTAAAAAATATATTCTAAATATACTTTAAAACTACTCAAATTAATAATTTATCACTATTAATTATTTCAATTAAAAAAGTTGTTTTTAATTAAAATTTAGAAATTTTCACTATTCATCAGAATATGAAATTTATTCGAAAAGTACCAAAATTTCACCCTAAGCTAATTTCGATATTACGAATCCAAAAATGAAGTCCATTTTGAAAAATAAAATTTACAAAATTTCAAAAAGTGGTTATTACTATTCATAACGGCTAGTTCTAATAATATCGTATCGTTGTTTAGTGAAACTCGGTATTGCATACTACACACGCTATCGAGGAAGGTCGTGATTGCGTGTAATGCAAGGAAAGTAAAGGATGCGTGTTGTGCAAGCTCCTTTTGGTGTAGCGTACAACACAAGATATTAATGAAATCAAAAAGAGTATTTTTCATAAAATCTCGGGGTGTTACACCGGTGGCTTGTTCTTCATTCCGTAGACTTCCACACTCGCCTCTGGAGGTCGCCATTGATTTAAAACCACCACGATCCACAAAGGTTGCGGAGAGGTCGGGCCGTGTTCGTTTGGCCCGAACCCTCTGCATTAGAATGGTAGCAAGCGGCTTATTTGTTCTCAAATCATGAAGAACGTCAAGAGTGGGTAAGGGGGTATTAAAAAATAAAAAACCCCACCTTTTCATTCGTTAGAGGTGTTGAGAGGAAGAAGTGAAGCCATTGAAGAACATCGGCGTTCGTTGCTTTCGCAAGGCGCTTCCGATCCGGGCTCGGGGTCGGTTCCTCGTTCTTCATTAGAGTAAGTTCTTCGTTGGAGAGAATGAGTTTTTCCAAATTTCTCCCCAATCCCCTTTTCCAATGAAATCCTCCAACCCAACCAAAAAAATGAAGAGCCAACTTATTAAAAATAAGTCTAATAATTAATTAAAGTTGACACATTTAATTAGTTATAGTTGGATCAATTTATTAATTGGAGAGTTGAGAGTTTTTCTCCCATTAAGAGGGGTTCGAGTGGTCCCCACCACCAAGAATTTAAATTGGGGGTTTTCTAGCTCAGGTGGTCCCTGCCTCCATAATTTCAAAAGAGAGGTTTCAAAAGAAAAATAAAATGTTAATTATTTTATTTTTTTCTTCTTCCACAAAAAAGTGAAAAACTATCTTCCATCATCGACCTATTGTGGTTGAGGTGAAAGTCCCCTTAAGCAAATATCAGCGCTATGAGTTCAATGGTGTCCTTAGATTTCAATTCCAAGAAATGTTTTAAAAGTTACAAAAACCCGCTCGCACATTTACTAAACGTACTAAAAAAAGTTCAGAAATTCATTCTGGGCACACCGGGCCTCAGAATCACGCACCGTCAATTTTTGTAGACTCATAAAATTCTAATATAGTTAAAAAAAATTACATGGAATTTCCAGGTCTTTACATTCTCCCCACCTTAGGGCTTTGCGTCCCCATAAGCCACAACTAAAACTAAGGGAACAAGTGGGGGTACTGAGCACGTATCTGAGCCTCCCACTCTCATCTGCTCTCCTGGAGGTTCTCGTGCTACCAATGTACATGCACCAAAGGTATCAATCACCCATGAAGGACTCTCTCTTGTCGATCCTCAATCTCCACTGGAACCTCTGTAAACATCACCCCATCGTCGATGTCCAGCTCACCCCAGTCAATGATGTGTGAAGGGTCGTGCACGTATCTCCTCAGTTGGGATATGTGGAAAACATCATACACCCTATGCAACTGAGGTGGAAGAGCTAAGTGGTAAGCCACCTTTCCAACTCTGTTGAGGACCTGAAAGGGTCCGATGAACCTCGGAGATAACTTGTTTCCCCGACCAAATCTTCGCAAACCTCATCGAGGTGAGACTCGTAGAAAGATGTGGTCACCATCCTTAAACTCCAAGGGTCTCTGTCTCTTGTTAGCATAAGAATTCTACCTGCTCTATGCAGTCTTCATCCACTCCTGGATGATCTGCATCTTCTCTGTGGTAGCCTATACCATCTCTGGTCCCATAAGTGCTGACTCCCCTAGGTCAGTCCAGCACAAAGGTGATATGCAAGGCCGGCCGTACAGAGCCTCGAAAGGTGTCATCCCAATGGTGGAGTGATATATGTTATTGTATGAAAAATCCACCAAGGTCAATTGATCATACCAGCTAAGACCAAAGTTGAGGACGCAAGCATGCAACATGTCCTTGAGGGTCTGAATGGTCCGCTCAGTCTGACCATCTGTTTGAGGATAGAAGGCGGTGCTCAAGCGAAGATGCATCCCAAAAGCCTCCTGCAATTCCTTCCATAGCCGGGAAGTGAAATTTGCATCACCATCGAGAAAATTTTTTGAGGGTACTCCATGTATTCGTACAATCTCCTGCACATAGAGGCGTCCCAATCTCTCTAATGAACCTTGCTCTCTGATCGGTAGGAAGTGGGCCGACTTGGTGAGTCGGTTGACGATCACCCAGATATAATCATGACCCCTAGATGTATGTGGAAGTCCTGTTATGAAGTCCATTGATATTCCATCCCACTTCCACTCTGGGACCTTTAAAGGATGAACTAAGCCTGCTAGTACCTGATGCTCCGCCTTCACATGCTGACAAGTGAGGCACCGAGATACAAACTCTACTACTGCTCTCTTCATTCTCAGACACCAGTTCTGTCATCATAGGTACTAATACATCTTCTCCCCTCCTTGATGTACCGCTAGATGGGATGTGTGGAACTCCCTAAACACATCCTCCTGAAGCAACACTGGTACCATGGAACGTCCTATGAAAAGGATGATGTGCTCTCCACCTTCAGAAAATCCATCAGGTGCCTACGCTGAGGATATCTGAACACATCGAGCCTCACAGTCAGTGTCTCCATGCTGCGTCTCCATGACTCACTAAAGAATTGGGGGAGTGACTATAAGAGACTGAAGAAAATCTACTCCATCTTGTTCCACAAAGGATATTCATAAAGAGGCCAACTGCTCTGTCACCTCACCTAGCAGATATATACCAGATCTCCTACTAAGTGCATCTGTTACAATGTTCCCCTTCCCATGAGTATAGACTATATTGAATTCATAGTCCTAGAGGAACTCGATCCAATGTCACTGTCTTAGGTTCAGGTCTTTCTGAGAGAAGATATACCTGAGACTCTTGTGGTCTGAGTAGACTGTAAAACATTCACCTATCAAGTAATGTCGCCACATATTCAGGGAGAAAACCACTGCTACTAACTTCAGGTCATGGATACCATAGTTCTGCTCATGCTGTCTTAGTTGTCAAGAACCATATGTGATAACTGATCACTCCTGTATCAGGACACATCTGATCTCAGTCCCTGATGCATCGTAGTAGACTACGTACCCAATGCCCTCCTCTAAAAGCCTCAAGATGGGGGGTACTAGTTAGCCTCTGCCTCATCTCCTGAAAACTCCACTGGCATCTCTACAACCACACAAAGAGTTGCCCCTTCTTCATCAACGCTGATAAAGGTGCTACAACTCTAGAGAAACCTGGCACAAACCTCCGGTAGTATTTGGCCAAAACTAGGAAACTTCGTACCTCCATCACACTCCTGGGTGGCTCCCAAGCAAGTACTGCCTCAATATTTGATGGATCCACCACAACTATAGCCTCCAAGATGACATTTCCCAAGAAGTGAACCTCTCAGATCCATAACTGGCACTTTTAGAGCTTACCATAAAGCTGGTGCTCTCAGAGTGTGTCCAATACTATCTTCAAATGATAGGCATGCTCCTCCCCGATAGCTGAGTAGATCAGAATGTCGTCGATGAAGACTACTATAAAGTGATCAAGTTATGGGTGGAAGATCATGTTCATGAGTCCCATGAACACTGTTAGAGCATTGGTCATTCCAAACGACATGACCAAGAACTCATAGTTACCATACCGACATCTGAAATCCATCTTCTGCACATCCTTGTCTCATAATCTGAGCTGGTCATAGCCTAATCTAAGGTCAATCTTTGAGAAACATCATGCTCCCTTCAGCTAATCAAAGAGGTCTTCAATCCTTGGGAGTGGGTACTTTTTCTTCACGGTCACCTGGTTCAGGCACCGATAGTCAAAAAAAAGTCTCAATCTCCCATCCGCGTTATTGGAAAATAAAATCGGGGTTGCCCAAGGAGAAACATCGGGTCTGATGAATCCCTTCCCTTGAAAGTACTCTAGTTGTACCCACATCTCACGAAGCTCTACGGGAGACATCCAATATGCTGGTGTAGATATCAGTGTCGTCCTGGGGTACAAGTTAAGGTAAAATTCCACCTCTATGCGTGGAGGAAGACTTAGAACATCATCAGGGAAGACATCCGTGCACTAGTCTACCACTAAAGGATAACTCGGACTCTCCACATCAACCACTCCGAGGGTAAGGCTAGCCAACTGATGAGTGATCGGCTGCAATCTCCTCTGTGTAAGTCCATCATGTGCTACAAAGGCTCCCTTCTTGCCAGTAAAGGTAAAACTAGTCCCATCCTTGCGGATACACCGCACTTTTTGCCTAACATAGTCAATATGAACATGGACTGTAGATAACCAGTCCATACCCAAGATGACATATTAAGGCCTCGACGCTTCTACTAGGAGATCCAAGCCAAAGCTCTCACCTTCTAGAGTAAGCTCACACTGCCGGAAATAGTGAGTAATCATCGAATCCTCTCCTGTAGGAGTATCTAGCCGTACGAATCGAGGAAACAGCTCTGTCGGAATCTCCGAGCTCCGAACGAGGGTAGTGACAATAAATTAATGACTGGAACTTGTGTCTATAAGTAGTAAAGCTAAGGTGGAGTAGACACAGATCATACCTCGTATCATCTCTAGAGTTCCATGGTCGTAGGCCTTAGCTTCCTGGAGCTAATCTCACCCCTGTCCACCTGCTCCCTGTTGTCGGGGTGGACCACCTGGTGGTGGTGGTGATAATACCTCGAATCGTCGCCCACCGCCAGCTATATGGACATCTCCTCTACCACATCCACCTTCTCCCTGCAGACCTCCTCGGTCGAACCTCTGTCTCTACCTAGGTAGTCCTTAGATCGTCTATTGATCATCCGTATAGCAGGTCGGGCAGTCACGAACCATGTGACCCTGCCCACCGCATGTGTAACAGTGCCAGATCCTCGCATGACTGGCTCTATCTCTGGTTCCCCGCACAACTAACCCTGAATCCTGTGGTCGTCCACCTGTAGGTCTGGTTATCTTGGACCTCTGTGACATCTGTCTTCTGCTAGTGGCAGAAGACTCTGCTATGTGACGCCCGGTAGTGGGTCTCGTTGCTGGTGTCTTCTTAGTAAGAAACCTCTCCACTAAGAGGGATCGCTCTAACACCCCCGCCAGCGTCGAGATGCTGAGAGAAATCATCAAAGCGCTGATCTTCTGCCTGAGTCCCTGCTTGAACATCTGGGCCCTGAAGAATGGGTCCTACACCATATCAGTGGAGTAGCGTGAGAGGTCAGTGAACCTCACTGAGTACTAAACCACAGTCATGCTACCTTCTTGCAGATGAAGAAGTTGTTGTATGCACACTGCGTGAAGGGTCGTTGGGAAAAACTCTACCTGAAACATGCTCTCAAAGTCTTCCCAGATAAGTTTCACCTCATCGTGAACCTAGAGCATCAAGCTCCACCAAATACCTGCTGCTGCCTATAGAATACTGGAGGTAAGGATCATCATGAGGTCAGATGGTGTCCCTACCAGTCGGAAGACTCTCACCATGACCTCTAGACAATCCTCAGCCGCCTGTGGGTCTGTCTCACCCTTGAACTTGGGTGGCCTCTGGCACTGGAAATCGTGTAATGAGCTCAAGAGGCGTGAACTCTCCACTACTGGGGCTGGTGGAATCAGAGGCCCAATGGGTAATGGTACTGCTGGTGCCTCCATTGGTGCCCCTACTGATAAAGGGACCTACACTGAGGCCTCATCGCTCGGTGGGCTTTTATCGCGTACTATACCCAGAACCCTAGTTGGCTGTCTGCATGGAGGCATACTAAAAAGAAACAGATGTTCCACGGTCAATAAGTTATAATTAGTAAGCTAACTCAAATAGATCACAAAAAAAACTTTTCAAAACACACACGCAATCAGTGTTTTCGTGCACTGAGTGAGAAATCAGAAGTCAAGTTCCTAGTGTATGGATACGTCGGCCGCCGCACAAACACTGGATTCCCTAAAATGATAACCACACTCACTACACTTAACACCATTGCAGTTAAAAAGATCATAGTACAATGTTCTATGATAGAACCGACTCTTCTGTTACCAATGTTTCACTACCTGTCACCCGGGGCCCATGCATTGACTACCCCAAGCCCGCCTTCCATAGGCCAGGAGCTAGCGACTAGCACCGAAAGGCGTACTCCATAAAACCAGGAAGGCATTGCCTTTATATCCTATAACACACACAAACAAGAACACAAAAATATACGAACACTAGTAAACTGTATAGTAAAAAGAGTGTGTATAGTAGGTAAAAAGGGGCCAGAATACAAGCCTAACTGGAAAGTACAAGAAAACTGGAAATTACAAGTAAACTGAAACAACTCCTATGAACAACTGCCAAGGATCCTACCTAAAGGGTAGGTACAGCTCTAGAATGGTCATCTCTGCAGTATGCCTTATCTAAAGTCCACCTATGAGCTACCTCCAGTCTTGGTACCCTTGTCCTCAGTCAGCGTTGTCCATCTTCTACACCAAACAAAACAAGGTGCAGGCATAACCCGTGAAGGGGTGAGTATAACGATACTTATTAGGGACCCCAATACCCTCAAAGGTCTCACAAAATCCACAAAGGATAAACCACAAATCATGGAAACAAATGACAACCCTACTTAGGTATATGCCCATATATATACCTAAGTTATCAGGTATACCCATCTCATTCATGAGGAAACACAAGGTCCAACTCAAAATCCCAAAGCTCAACTATTCCACAAAGGAAGTAATACCACGAAGGTAACACCAAAAAGGTAGGTACCACAAAGGTAACACCACACAGAAGAATACCACAAAGGTATCACCATGAAGGTAAGTACCACTAAGGTACTCCACACAGAGGATTACCACAAAGGTATCACCAGAAAGATAAGTACCACAAAGATATTCCACACAGAAGATTACCCAAAGGTAAAGACTCAACTCAAAGTAGGTATAACTTAGGTATGGTAGTAAAGATGATTAGATGTAACTACTAAATCATATTATGCTGTTAAGAGGTAGACCCACGTAAGATCCTAAATCATCAGACCCATGTAGGATCCTAATACAGCAGACCCACGTAGGATCCTAGAGTAGTCCCATGTGGATTTCCTAGAACGGATCCAAGTGGGACTCTTGAACATAGACCCACATAGGATCCCAAAGCACAGACCCACATAGGATCCCAAAGAACATACCCACATAGGATCCCAAAGCACAGACCCACATAGGATCTCTTTCTCATGTTACAGCCAACTACAGGGTTCCCGCACAAAGATCTCTTGATTATGGGGGAATCAGCACCTCAAGCCACATGTCGATACTCCAACATCCATGAAGTACCACAAATAATTATCCCAAAGAACCTCCATGTAATTAGGGTCTCAACCAAATATACGGTGCATCAATCGAATGCTCGGTCTGTAAGTTATTGGTATTTTAGTCACGAGGCCCCGGTTGGATTCGTGTTTGATCCAACCCATTCGTACCCCAACTTTATCTAAAACTCAAGTGAGGTATACCAAACGAACCATCTTGATCCAAGGTTTCCAGCGCCATATACGGTTCATCAAACGGACACCCGAAGCTCAAGATATGGCTGAAAGAGCGAAAAGGGTCGAAGTTGGTCCGGGTCCGGTCCGACCCAGTCTGACCCGGCCTGGGCGGACCCGAACCAGTTTGGGTCAACCCAACCCGACCCAAGTTCTGACCTGGGTCTAACCTGGACCACTGGGTCCGGCCCAACCCCCTGGACGACCCGATGGACAACCCGATGTGCAGCCCGCGATGGGCGACCCGTGATGGCGGCCTACTGTGCGGTCCGGTCGCCTCGCGACTGGTTGAATGGCCAACCCTCTTCCACGCAGTGTGGTCATGCATCGTGCCATCACTGGCGGCTGGTAGTGAGCCGAATTCTCCTCCACCTCCATCGTGGCCATGCGTCGCGACACCTGGGTTGAAATAGTGGGTGCCCTAGACCTAACTATTATGTGCTTTTGATTACCGTATCGTGTATGGAGTTAACTATGCATGATGTCATCTTACCATTATACTGTAGACTTTTCTGTGTCCACTATTGAAATAGTAATTTCCAAAGAATAATTGTTGTATCGAAAGGTTATAGCAGTTCCCAGGCTATAATGAGAACCTCTAGATACTATGACATTAATCTTAAATATATGTTCTATGGTCTAGATACATCTTACTAATTGGACATAGTAGATGTCTGACCATTAGGTGCTGGGGGCTCATAATCATTGAGACTTCTTCTCATGAAGTTCGCACTTGGTGATCTCTAGTAGTGAGATCATGAGGACTGACCCGCCAATAGGAACTCCACATGTTTTGAGTGTCATTGGACGTTCCTATCTATGATCATGTGTAATGGTCTCCTGACTTGAGATCATTACCAATGTATGTCATTTGATTTCATACTTTGATGCAAGATGAAAACCATGGCAATGAAGTCGTGGTGAGGTAGTTTGCGTTGGGTGCGTCATTGGTGGCATGACATTGGTTGAATGGTCAAGAAAGGATTTGTCGCTTCCGGGTTATGGAAGTAATATATCTCAGGCCATGTTGATATGGATGGCAGTACCTTTATAAGACCATGGCCATGGCAGTTGAGGGTAAATCCATCCAGTTACATCAACAGACTATAAAGCAAGAAAAGGACGATGACACGTGAGTGCTTCCTACTTTATGAGATATTACAGACAAAGAGATTATATTACACAGTGCGTGTTCGTAGGTTGGTTGTCGTTGTTGTGACAATCCTTATTTCATCAGGGGCCATGATGGGTTGCTAGATCCTGCTCTTGGTCAGTGAATACTATTCACGGCTGTCGAAATAAGGGCCTAGAGGGTCACACACAATAGTGTATTCAAGAATCCGCCCTATTCAGTTGAATAGGTGAATTGGACATAGTGGGACCCGCTACAAGGGTCCGGAAATTGTCCAAAGTTAAACGATCACCAATTCAATAAATAAATTCATATTATTCAAGTTTAGAATAATGAATATTTAATTTATTTATTAAATGTATTTACGAGTCTTAGTAAATACATAAAAAAATATTAATTGACGAATATTAAATTATTCAAGGTTCAATTAATATTTATGGTAGCGACGAGTTGGGTTAATGACTCAATTATTATCACATAATATATTTTAATGTAAATGATAATAATATTTATGACTCAGTGTAGTAGTCATAAATTTCGTTGATAGTGCGTTAAGTATTTGGGGGAAGGCGAGGCGATACCGGGTATTTTAATTGTGCACTATAAATAGAAGAGGAGTGGCATTTTCCAAATTCTATTCACGAAGATTCTCTCTCCTCTCCTCCCTCCCACATTCTAGAGAGAGATGCTCTGGATCCAAAGAGATCTCTCTCGGGCATCGCTAGTGATGCGATGCGATGGTCATTGGAGCATCGAAGGCATCGTCGCAAATCTTCGCTAGCACTCGGATTACGATGAACGAAGATCCCACATATTCCTTGAAGCGCGTGTGGACGATCTAGAGGAAATCGACTTCAGATTTTTCGAGCAGTGATTGCCAACGACGAGAAGACGTTGTGTGCAGCTTCAGATTTAAACCAGGTATTTTACGGTTTAATTTTTGTGCTTAAAATCCTCCACATGTGGTCCTAGGCTAAGACCGGGCTACTCTTCTCCAACGTTGACATGTTTACATCGACTGTCGGTGGAAATTTTTTAAAACCCACCAGTTTGGGGCTTCCGCTGCGTGCCCGGTTCCAACAACCTGCACGTCAGGCAGCGCGGATGCATGCCGCCATCACCGTCACGCGACCGACCGTGCATCGGCCGCCTCCCTCGCTCTACCGCGGCCGATGGGCCGCAAACCTTATTTTGTGGTGTGGTTGCACCGCTGCCATCTTTGTGGCCATCCGAAGTGCGGGCCACCGCTCCCGAGTCCCACTGGTGTCGGTCACTAGCACGGGTCACCGTCGACATTCCTCAGGCCATCGGGCGCGCCTCAGTGGCCCGTTCTTCATTCTGTAGACTTCCACACTCACCTCGGGATGTCGCCATTAATTTAAAACCACCACTATCTACAACGGTTGGAGAGAGGTTGGTTCGTGTTCATTTGGACCGAACCCTCTGCGTTAGAATGGTAACAAGCGAATTATTTGTTCTCGAATCATGAAGAACGTCAAGAACGAGTAAGGGGGTATTCAAAAACAACAAAACCTACCTTTTTGTTAGTTGGAGGTGTCAAGAGGAAGAAGAAGAAGCCATTGAAGAACATCAACGTTCATTGTTTCTGCAAGGCACTTCCAATCTGGGCTCAAGGTCGGTTCCTTGTTCTTCGTTGAGGAAAGTTCTTCATTGGAGAGAATGAGTTTCTCCAAAGTTATCCCCAATCCCCTTTTCCAATGAAATCCTCCAACCCAACACAAAAAAATGAAGAGCTAACTTATTAAAAATAATTCTAACAATTAATTAAAGTTGACACATTTAATTAATTGTAGTTGGCTCAATTTATTAATTGGAGAGTTGAGAGGTTTTCCCCCATTAAGAGGGGTTTGGGTGGTCCCCACCACCAAGAATTTAAATTGGGGATTTTCTAGCTCGGGTGGTCCCCACTTCCATAATTTAAAAAGAGAGGTTTCAAAAGAAAAATAAAATGTTAATTATTTTATTTTTTTCTTCTTCCACAAAAAAGTGAAAAACTATCTTCCACCCTCGACCTACTACGGTCAAGGTGAAGGTATCCTTAAGCGAATATCGGCACTCCGAGTTCAACGGTGTACTCATATTTCAATTCTGAACACCGGTTCAAAATTTACAAAAACTCACTCGCACGTTTACTGAACATACTAACAAAAAGTTCAGAAATTCATTCCAGGTACACCGGGCCTCGGAATCACGCACCTTTAATTTTCGCGGACTCGTAAAGTTCCCATATAATTAAAAAAATTACATGGAATTTCTAGGACTTTATAATACTCCCTTTAAATATAGACTTCAACTTCTTCATATTCTTTACAACACCAAGAAATTTCTCTAGCATATGTGAAGTCTATTGAATGTCATAGTGCTACTTCATTATATTTCATATTCTCTTACATACATATAAGTGTACAAGAAACTATTATTATTCTTATCTTATATTAAAATTAGTATACACAACCTCCTTTCTTATTCACAAAATAAAAAAGTGAATACTCAATCAAAATGGTGCAATAATTCTTATAGTTTTTTATTCATCCCCTTCTATCTTATTTATTTAGTTAACTTAAATGGAAATAGATCTCTTTTCCCTCTTAGTTCTTTCTATTCATCTTCAGTGAAAAAAAATATATTATCTATTATTTATCTTATATCTATGTTCAATTATTCTCCAACTAATATTGGTTAATCTAATAATTCTTTATCTGATATATATTCGTCCAATACCAGTTAGTTTGATCCCTTATTATCTTATTCATCTATTAACTTATTCATCAATATCTATTAATTGAGAACTGCTCATTATGGTACCAATTTTTCTAGTACCTATTTGTCCGATACTTCAACCAAAAAAATATATATAAATTTTCCTAGTCAAAACCTATCTTCTTCCCTTTACTTCTTCAACAATAACCATAGTTGTAATAACTCAAGAAACCTTTTCATAATGCACCTATTCCTCATTATATAGGAATATTTTCCCTAAAAATCAATGTAGAATATAATAATTAAAATTTTAATTTACCACTCCTAAATTTTAATTCTCAATTAAATATTTTTCATTTGAATACCTTCAAACCTCTAACTAAATTAATTCAACAATCTACATATGAACTTTCCTTAAATCACACCATCAAAAATATCTTAAAACCTTCCTCAATTTTTTTTAGAATCATCATCTTTACTTCATTATTATTAAATATTTGAACATCTATCTTAGCATCATCATAATGAATGACTTTAAAAAAATAAATATATTAGAAGATTTATCTGGTACTTATTCATATAAACTTCTCTGTCTAGTGAAAAGATATATAAAATTTTTCAAGCGTTATACATAAGATTATTTCATGATGTTTATTTGGTTTTATTTATTTAGTGAACTAATAAACATTAATTTGGGGTTATTTGTATGATGTACTCTCATAATTATACTATATTTCCTCTATCCAATGAATTCTTGGAAGGCTATACAACTTGTTCTATGTGATGAACTAAATAGGTCTCTCTATTCAATATAATTGAGTTTATATTTGTTTATTAAAGTTTTACATATATAATATTAATAATATTTCATTGTTTGGTTCTTATTCAAAGGATGTATTTTTATGATAATATTAATTTTGGTACAAAGATCCATAGCCATATGTCTGGTATCATTATCTATAATCCTCTATCTAATGGATCTATCTGAAGACTTCACTCAAAAACCTTTGAGGGATTCCTTTTCTTAGAAATTTTTTCTTGATGCTTCAAATTTATCTATCTAATCATTCATAACTTTTATATGATAAATTTTATCCTCTATTACTAATGATCTTACAAACATTATTCATCTAATAGACTTATTAACATTTCACTATATGATAATTTTCATTATTCCTAGCATTCTCATCCATGCCTTCATTTCCTACTCTAATTCGGTTGAAACTCTAGAATCATTGGTCACCATAATTAGTTATCAGTAACCAAGATAAAAATATGGTTATGTCTCTAAAATTTTTGTGGGCTTAGATTTATCTATTTTGTATTCATCTTCAACTTCTCTAGTGTGTGTAAAAGCACATTGATGAGATCATAGGTGGATGACCGGACCTTCAGTGTAAGATGGATGGAGTTGGTGTAGTGATGGTGTTATTTTTTAGCAGTGAAGATTCATAGGGATATCATCGGAGGGTGGTTCATCATCAGACAATGATGGGGATAGCTTTGTGGACTTTCTCCGCTTAGCATTTTTGTGCATCCAAATTGGTCTTTATTCGAGCTGTATGGGCCTTTGACTATTTGCTTATAGACTTTCACTATTTGATTATGGGATTTTGAGACAACATCTCAGTGGGACTTCAGGTCATTTATTTCACTTTGTATCATTGGGATTACATGTCATCAATATTTTTAGGGTTTTCCAAGCCTTTAATCCAAGCTTGTTTGGGTCTTTTACCATGTCATGGGTTCTCTCTCAACCTAGTCCAAAAGGGGTTCACTTTTACTTTTATTTTAATAAATGGGATTAACCCCAACTAGTTTCAATATAAAATATATAGATCACAATACACATGATCTAACATTTCAGTGGTATTAGGAAACTATATACATATATGAACATTACATTAAAAACATAAGATATATCAATAGAATATATGAAAAATTATTATTTCTCCTAAAAAATATATATATCACACAACATAATATTTATGGCTTCCTGGGGAAATGGGAAATAATATAAAGGGGTGAGATCATATTCTTATTAAGGGGTAGTATATAGTGGATTCTATCACACATAATCATGGAATGAATAGTATGATAGAAATAAATAAATTTTATAATAAAAAAATATCCATGGATTAAAAATAAATAAATAAAATTATGGAGATGAATAACTGATTTCATAGTGACGGAAAGTATAATATGAAATGTCATAAACCAAATGTTAAGGCCTAGTTCCAATACATTATACATAAACATGTAAGGATTATACCAAATTACCAACAAGTTAGTCGAATGATACTTACAAATACCTTGAGGGGATATATAATTTTGAGCCCCACCTATCACATAATAATTACAATGCATCCATAATATGAAGATAATGGACAAAAAATATATATCATAATGTTCTCTATGAATACTCATATATAATTATGGATAAGAAATCAATTTTTTTCCATATATAAATATGGTTATAAATAATATCAATATGACTATCTAGGTGAATATCCCAAAATAAAATTAGAAATAATATTATATTCATAATGTAATGGAAAGTAATTTTAACAAAGGAATGATAAAAAGATAGTAGTAAAGATTAATTTCATTTTTAGGGATATTAATAGGAAATAATACTTCATTATGGTTTGTAAGGATCTTTTGAATCGCCTAATATATATCTTCTAAGAGTGTCAAACCAAATATGTCGTTAGACTGATTAATTGTTCACCAAGTAAAGATCGAGTTAATACCCAACAAAAAATTTTCAGGTTATTTCCCCTAAGTTCAACTAAGATAGAGATTATATTTAATTGTTTATATCTAGATAGGTATTTCATTTCTAGGAAACCACACACTCTTTACCAAAAATTCTAGAATGATTTATAGTTATGGGAGTGTTTCATAAATATAAAGGCTTGTGAAGGTAGTATAATGAGAGGGGGTGGTGATATCTTATTAATAATATAATATAGAATTTATAAAAATTAACCATAATAAAATTTCCTAATGGAAATAATAATAAATAGAAGGATTATAAAAATAAAGGTAGAGAATTGGTTAGAAACCCCAACCTTGAAAAGTAGTGTTTTGAGGCATAAGAGAAATACCTTAAAACATTAGAAACTCCTTGTAGAGACTCTTTAGATGGAAAATGAGAGGTAATTTATATTGAATGTCTTTATAGTTAAGATGAATGGGATAGTGGGTGGGAAATTATAAAAAATGAGGTGGATTTGTTTTATTAATTTCAAAGCATGGGCCTTGAATCCTAAATTATGAAAAATTGAAACCTATTGTCCCTACCATGGTTTTATCCCATGGTATTTCGAATACAAGGCCTAGTTTTTTATATTAAATTTTTATTAATTGAACTCCCATTAAAATATATTATATTGTATTTGGAAAATATTCCTCTTTATAAATAATTTCTTTTGAAATATTAAAATATACTTTATGTTTTGTAGGATTATTTATATGTTTTAGAAATTAATTTTATAACATTACAATGAATTTTTTTATCAAATAAAACCATTTTTGGTTATAAAATTCTTTTTATTATTTATTAAATTATTTTGAGTAATCATGATGTCATAATACCTATAGTAAACTCAAACTTTATTTCACTTTTTACCCAAAAAATTCGTTGTCTTATAAAATTATGAAAAATTCACCATTAAATATTTTATATATGCTAATTAAAAATTCAAGGTCCTTTTTATGAAAATAATTCTCTATAAATGTGAAATTTAATCATTAAATAAAAAAACTTGTTTATAAAATCATGCATAAATTCAAAAAATCTTCTTGTTTTTATTAGAAGACATATGTGTGTAATTATTTTAATATTAATTTGTCATTATATATTTTTATAAATTATTAATTAGATTATTTCATGGATTTTGTTTCATACATGAATAAATAATGGTTATATTAATATATTTTAATATTAGGTTTACATTATCCCACCTTAAATAATTTCAACCTCATAATTTGAGGTGTTCATCAATCGAGGAACAAATGAGGATAATTCCTCTACATTTCTTCCTTAGTATCCAATGTTTTTTCTTCTAACTTGTGATTTCTCTAAATAAATTTCACTAATTGGGTTTTTTGACCCTATAACACCTTTTCTATAGTGTTAAGAATCTGGATAGGCTCTTTACTATATGATTGGTCAAGAACAAACTCTATTTCCTCAAAGTGTAGTACATGTGTAGCACATGGAATGTACTTTCTTAAGATTGAGACATGAAATAATCTATTAAATTTAGAGATGTTTCATGGAAAATAAAAATGATAATCCATAACTCTAATTATCTCTAAAAATTTTAAATGTCTAATGTACTTAGCTTCCCTTTCTTATTAAAAATTATAACTACCATTCATGGTAATACTTTTTGATAAGTTGTGATGTACAAATTATAATTATATGTCCTTACTCTAATTATAAAAATATTTTTTTTTATCTTATCTAATATTTCTTAATATAATTCCAAATATCTCTTAGCTTCTCACTTGTTTCCTCAATGAGATCTGAAACAACTAGCCTCCATTCCCATAATTTATCCCTACAGGTTGGTGTATAAAATTTTTTCCAATACAAGGATTCACATTTTTTCATATGTATGATTTAATATAATCTATTATTGTAAAAAAAATCCACTAGAAGTAGTTATCGGTCCCACATTCCTTCAAAGTCAATAAATCATTATCTGAACAGGTCTTCTAAATTTTGGATGGTCCTTTTAGACTTTCTATCTATTTGAGGATGATCAATTATGATCAAATAAACCTCATTGTTTTAATCCTTTTGAAGAATTATCTAAAATTTTTATGTGAAATGAGATTCATGATCAGATACAATTGATAATGGTATTCCGTGAAGTCTCACAACTCCATTGATATAAATTCATGTAAGGAGTTCAAGGGGTTGATCCTCACTTGTTTCTAGAAAATGTATAGATTTGTTAAGTCTATCCAAAATGACCCATATATCATCATTAATCATACATGACATAGGAATTTTAGTAACAAAGACCATTGTGATATTGACCCACTTCAATATTGGTATTGGGAGAGGTTTCGGTACACCCTTTGGTAGTTGTCTCTTAGCCTTTACTTGATGGCATACCAAAAATCTAGAAACATAGACAATGATTTCCCACATCATGTTTTCCCAAAATAAGTTATATTTATATCCCTATAAATCTTGGTAATACTAGGCTTTATAGAGATTTTTGAGTCATGAACTTCATCAATAAATTTCCTCATCAGCTCAGGTATTTATGGTACATGTAGTCCCTTTCCAAACATCAACATTTCATCTTCATAGATAATTTTTTTTCAATATTCCACATTTCATGGATTTAATATTATTTTGTAAACCCATGTCATATTATTAATACCAATTTATCTTATATATTAAACATTAATGATAAATTACTTGAAAATGGAATGATGTTTCCCCTTCATTAATAACTTATGTATTTAACTTTACTAAATCCATAAATATTGGATTCTTATTCATCCTCATCATAGATTGATTTTCATGATCCTTCTTACGTAACACATATTCCACCTTTTTTTATTCCAAGGGTGGAAGTGTATTGAACATTCATAGTCCTTTTATAATTCTATCCATCTCCTCTATATCATATTAATTTCTTTATATATGAATATATAATTCAAACATATTTTATTAGCATATATTTCAAATCTCTCCATGTTAAAGTAGTACCTCTATATTTTCAAAAAAATGATTAAAAATTCCATATCAAGTTCATGAGTTGTATATTATTTCTCTTAGATCTTAAAATTACTTGTTTCATAATCAATTAATCTCTAATTATATATAAGGACACACCATAGTCCTTTATTTTATGAATCGTTATATATATAAAATTCTCCATTTCAAGATTTTGTGGTTAATACTGATGAATTGATCAATATTTTCTTTAATTACTCAAAATTTTCTTCACACTTCTTATACCATGTGAATTTTACACCTTTATGTGTGAACATTATTAATGGATTATCAAATAGGTAAAATTTTCAACAAATCAACAACAATAATTAGTAATTCCAAGGAGACTACACTTAGTTATATTCATTATTGTGTCCCTTACTTTAATAACCTCTATCTTTGCAGAGTTAATTGATATTTAAGACTTGGATACAATATGTACAAGAAAATAAAATTATAAAAATTTAAAATTCACATTAATTTAATTTCCCATATAGATCCATATCCCTATGAGTTTTGAGGAAAATACATAAATGGTATTCATCAACTTCATATCAATTAGACTATATCATGATATCATCAATAAAAACAATAATAAATTTATCAATATAATCCTTAAATACTCTATTCATTAGATCCATAAACACAACTGGTGCATTTGTTAACACAAAGGGAATTATAGTGAATTAAAAATTCCCATACCTTGTGAGAAAATCAATCTTTGGTATATCATCCTTCTAGAATTTTAATTGAAAATAACTAAAATAAAGATAAATATTTTATAAGTATTAAGAACCTTGAATTTTGTCTAAAAAATCATCACTATGAGATAAAGGATACTTGTTCTTTATAGTAAATGAATTTATTTCTCTATAATTGACCCACAATCTCATCGACTCATCCTTCTTCTTCAAAAATAAGATTGGTTTTCCCCAAGGTGATACATTATGTCGTTTGATTACCTTATCACACAAATATTCTAGTATATTTTTAATTCCACTAACTCCACCAAATCCATTATATAGTGAAGCTTATATGGGATTTTTTCATTCAGGATAAGTTAAATAGAGAATTTAACTTTATAGTCATGTGGTTATATTTGTTTTTTCCTAGGAAATACATTAATATAGTACCTCAAAATAGATACATCCTCTATTTTTTGTTTATCCTTATCATTCATTGATTTATATTATCCTATAATTTCATTATTTCTAAAAAAACACAAGCAATTAAGTCTCTCTTTTAAAAATATAAGTAATTATATTCCAAACTCAGAGTTTTCAATATCCTTCTCTTAACAAACAAAATTCATTATACATCTAGAGTCAATTCATACCAAATATTATGTCAATTTCAAAAATTGGTATTACAAAAAAGTTTCCAGTTAAGTAACATCCGTACATTTTAATAGAGATATATCAATATAATTTCATTACTATAATATTTACAAAAGGAGTTTTAATTGAAAACTATCTCCTTAGTGCATCAAGTGATGATTAAATATTATTATCAAACATTCAACATATGAATGAATTCATAGATATATAATCAAAAAAAATATAATCTAAATTTTTGTTTATGATAAATGTACATGTTATAATATTATTTAGGACCTCATAATCTAATGTTTTAATCTTATAAGCTTGGAATTTCTCCCTTGGAAACTTTTATGATAGATTCCCTTGATGCTTGGGTAATTTATTTTAATAGTGTCTTATCTCCTTATAATTAAATCATTGATAATTTTTTGATTATTTATTTCCCATGAACTCATGAGATTTATGGACCTTATATCCATACTTTAAACAAACTCTCATTCCCTTTAAGAAATCCTCTAGGTTTTTCTTTCCATAGTTATTACATATAGGAAATTATACCCTTCCCTTCTTCTCCTTTACTATGTTTTTTTTCAATATGGAACTCAACTTCCCACTTCTTATCTTTCCTCCCATTGAAAGTAAAATATATGGATAAATCATTCTTATTATTGATGGAACTATTAATTATATCCTCATATGAAGAATTTTTTTAGATAATAATGACCTTTAAAGGCTTGTCATAAACCGATCAAATAATAAATTAATCATTCTTTTTGGATTATGTAAAATGATTAAAACATGTATTTATAATCTTTTAAATTCATCCTCATACTCAAAAATATCATCCACTTAATTTTATCTTAATTCTAAAATTTCCTTTCCATATCAACTCATTGCTAATAAGGAATATCACCTTAAAAGACTTCTATTTCATATTTTATATCACCTCTTCCTACTTAGTGTTTTGAATCAAAGACCATTATTTATCAACATCTCCCTTTAGATAATATAAAAATATGATAACTTTCTCCCTTTCACTATATTAAAAATCAAAGAATACTTTATCTAGGGATTTGATCCATTTTTCAACTATTAATGGATTTTTGGTTACATTAACGGATGGATATTTCCACTCATGAATTATTCCAACATTCTTACACCATGTTGTGGGGAAACAAGTAGTTCCATACAATAAAGGTTATTGGTTATAACTTGAGTCAACTTACTTAATATAGTTTTATTCTACTCTACTCCCACACTAGTCTCATTGATTAGATATAGAGGGAAATACCTGCATTGATTAAGAGTTTTGAAATGATTTTCATTCTTTCCATTGGGAACAATTTATATAAAATGGAACATACTTAATTAGTTCATGAATAAAACAATAGATTATAAATCATAGTATATAATACCTTTGGATTTATTATAAATTCATGTTATGTAATCTAGAAATACTTACAAAATATCCTTAGGATTTTTCATAGAGTTATGTTCTCTAACTATATTCTTCTAAATCGTGCTCCTAAGGTTTTTACTAAACTTGATATGATACCAATTCTAACACCCCAACACCAGTTCCCCAGTGTCGGTGATTATTTTATTACAATGGTATTGAAGATATATATCAAAATATATAAGATATAGTAGTTTAGTAGTCTTAGGATACTATATACATTGATGAACATTTTAATACATTTAAAATTTAAGATAAATCAATTGAATACATGAAATTTTATTATTTCACCATGTAAATCCATATGACACACATATAAATCTTCATGTTTTCTAGGGGAAATGAAAAAATATATGAAGTGATGATCTCTGATGATTAGTAAGGGGTAGTGTACAATGGAAGATATCATATGTAATCATGGAATAAATAATATGATATGAATAAATATATGTGATAACAAATAATATATCCATGGATTACGTAAAAATAAATAAATGTGTGGATATGAATAAATTATGTTATTAAGATGGAATTCATAGTGATATATATCATAAACTTTGGCATCAAGTCTTCATTCTAAGACATCATACATAAATAGGTAAGTATAATACCAAATCCCCAATTAGTTTTATCCTTATACCTATCAATTAACTGATGGGATATACAATTATGGGCCCTACCCATCACATAACAAGTCCAATTCATGTATCATATCAAGAGAGTATCTAAAAACACATAGAAAAATTTCCCCTAAACAACCTCATGCATAATCATGGCCAATTAATGAACAGTTTTCCATATATGAATATAGATATACATTATATCAATGTTTACCTATACAATCGAAAAATATAGTTATCTAGGTGAATAAACCACAATAAACTTACAAAAAATAAGACATTCAAAATGCAATGGAAATTAACCTTAACAAAGGAGTGATTAAAAGGTAGTATTGAATATTAATTTCACAATGTAAGGATATCAATAAGAAATAATCATTTATTATGGTCTATAAAGAGTTCATGAATCATACAAATCTTATCCTATATAGGTTTCAAAATAGTTGTGCCATTAGGACCATTAGTTGTTCACCAGATGAAGATCGAGTTAATTTCCAACCATACTATTTCAGGGAAATTACCCCAAGTTTCAATTGATATAGAGCTTGTATCTTCATTTTTTTATCCAAATAGGGATTTTATTACTAGTAAACCACACTCTCTTTGCTAAAATTTTAGGAATGTTTTATGGATATGAGAGTGGTTTAGCATTATAATGGATTTTGAAGATAGTATAATGACAACTAATATTGATCTATCATTACTAATATAATATGGAATTATAATAATTAATCATAATAAAATTTCTCATTGTAATGAAAAATAAATGGATGTATTACAAAAATAAATTTATGGAATATTTTATTAACCCTTATCTAGAAAATTACCCTCTTAATGATTGATAGGAACACCTTAGAACCTTATAAACTCTCTTTAGAGAGTAAATGAGATTAAATTCATGCTCAATGTCTTTATAGTAGATAGTAATGGTATAATCTATGGGTATTTATATCAAATTAGGGGGTATATTAATTTAAAACATGGGCCTTGGACCTTAGGTTATAAAAAAATAGAAAACCATTGGCCCTCGCATGGTTTTAGCCCTTGGTATTTAAAATTTTGGGATTTTTCTATTAAATATTTAAGAACCAAGATAGATTTAAAATATATTATATTGGATGTAGAAAATATTCATGTTCATAAAGAATCTCTTTTAGAATCTTAAAATATAATTTAGGTTTTGGAATATTATTTATAGCTTTGGAAATTCATTCTATTACTTTAAAGTGGATTATATTAATGAATAATCAAATTTTTTGTTGAGAAATACTTTTTTATTTATTTCATAATTTAATTCATTATGAGGTAATAATATATTCTATATACTCATATCGTATTTCAATTTTTATCCAAAAACATTAACTATCTTAGGAAATTATGAAAAAAATCACCATTTCATAATTTTAATGTTCTGATTCCAAATTTAAATTCCTTTTATGAAAATAATTCACTAACTATGTGAAAATTAATTATTAGATAAAAACACTTTATGTTTTTCATAATCATGTAGTTGGTGCCTAAAATTTAAATTCTCTTGTCATTTTTATTCCAAGACACATGTGATTGATTATATTATTATTACTTTATTATTAAACATTTTAATAAATATAAATTAAATTATTTAATACAGTTTATTGGATACTTTAATAAATAATGGTTATATTACTATATTTTAACCTCAAGTATTATAGTATATAATATGATTGTTATCAAAAAATTATATCCTTAGATTTACATTCTATAAATGTGAGGTTAGGAAAGTAATTCTTGATGAAATACATGGGTGAAGTAACCTCTATACAAGGTATGAAGATCTATTTAGATAGATAAAATATTATGATTAGACTAATTTATAACACATATAATGATAAATTTCAAAATCTATTTAGAATATAGAACACTAAGATGGGGTCATTACTAGTGTTTCATGTAAAGAATATAAAGAATATTCATGATCCTTCTAAAGAGTTGGAAAATATGTTGAGAAATCCTTATGTGTTTACCAATGGATATATCATTTATGCCATGTTATGTTTTCAACCCATTGTCATTTATTTTTTGATCATAATAAGAAGATACTAATAAAATATTAGTTAGAGCCACTAAATTACTATCGAGAATATCCTTAATCATTTGAAAAGAAGTAAGGATATATTCTTGATTATTGGAGGAGTGGATGAGCTCATTACAATGATTCTAGATTCAAGTATGACAAAGATGATATGAGATATCAATCAGGTTTTTTTCCTCAACAGTTGATTTATCAGCTGAAAAATCTCCAAAGATGAAATTATAGTGGACTCAATAATATAAGTGAAGCATATCACAACATTTGATGCTATGAAAGGAGTTGTTTGGATCAAGAAGTTCATCACTAAAAATAGTGTGGTGCATATCATGGACGGAGAAATTAACCTTTACTATGACAATTATTGAGATATTTCTTAGTCCATGGAACCCCGATCTCAATAGATAACCAAATACATCAATCACAAATACCATTTCATTCAGGAGATCATTGAGAGGGTTTATTTAAAGATCCATTGGGTGGATAGAGATTCTAATGTAGAATATACTTGAAAAATAATTATAATAACAAAATATTGAGGGTTATTTTGGATCTCTTGGTATAAGATACATGAGAGATTAGATATAATGGCTATAAAATATTTCTTGGTTTTATATAAAGTAAATATCTATTTATCATTTATTCACGTGTAAAGAATTTATATTACATTAATAGCAGAATGATAATATCTCCAGAGAGAATAACATTGATTTATCCATAATCAATCATCATTAAAGATTATTATGGGTTATGGTGATATGTTAAGATTAGCATGAGTATAATATTGAATGAGATAAAAAAATTGTATGTGATTTAAAGAGTAGAATTATGAGATAATAATTTGAGACTTATGATATATATTTACCCACTAAATTATATCACATAGAATATCATATAATCATTGATGTACTTAGGGGTCTATAATCTTTTTTAATTCTCATTACCTTAGGGTATAATGATACTTAACATGTGAACCTTCAGGCATTAATTCATTTCCTATACCAGCCTTATGACTGAGATAATTGGGAGTTGATTGGGTTTGATGTTTATTATTACATAAATTGTGTTCAACAAATATGGGATTTTTAATCTTGTTTGAAAGTAAAAGACATGTGTCCTTTTTATTGATCATTTAATGAAATGTATATCCATTTTTTGATAAGTGACATGTGATGTGATTATCTACAATAATTATTGACATGTGATGTAATCATTCTATATGATCAATTTACTCAAAGAATTTAAAGTGTATGTGTTGGAATATACTATATTGACATGTTTTATGTCTAGTGGTAACTCAGTGTCATAGATAATGGGATTATATAATGGTACATATGATGTAAATGATACTTATTTTGATGGAAATGTTTATAAGGAGATAAGATTATGTTTGATTCAGATCATGATATAACCCCTTATATCTTGAGTAAAAATGATGTTTTTTATATAATCCAATCTTTGATTACATATATAAATTATGGAATTTATATTTTCTTTCAAAATTAAAAATTCTCATAGGGTAACATGGTTAGGTATTAAAATAATGATCAATTTTTTTGATGAATTGTTCATTCCAAAATAAAGGTAATTTGATAAAAACATATCCAAAGTAGTTTGGATGGATTTGTAAAGAGTTATAATGTTTTGTTTAAATATATTATGGGATTTTAATATTTGTGGTAAATTATTTGATATTCACTAAAATAGAGGAATCATATTATATGTTTCATCTATATCATAAGCCTAGATATTCATGTGATTTATACCATAGGCTACCATTTAGACATATCAAATAAAAAATTAAGATTCCTTTTTTCTCATGGTATAATATATAAAATGGATAATGATATGTTATATCATGTGAATTGTTTACTAATTTTTCTTCTAAATAGATTTTTTATAATATATATGATTCATTTATGGCTTGAAAAACATATTATGGTTGTTGAAATTTTCAATTACTATAACACTATAAGAGGCAAGTGCTATGAAAATATATATTGACTACGATGAGTTGGAAGTAAACACTAAACTACATTAATTAAATTAAGGGAGTCCATATAAATGATAAAATCCATGTATTGGGTGTGAAGTGATTCTATCTATCCAACCCAAAACTATTTTCTCCCCTATTCTCCATTCATCTTTCTGGATAAGGAACTATCACCCCTTTGGAGTTAAAGGGGTCCTATCACAATATGAGAGGATTTTAGTTACTAGTGTAATACCTATATAAGTGATAATATTTTGATTTACAATGATCTATCTCTATAAAATAGACCCCATTGAGATAGATCACACATGACATGATATATTCCTGTTTATATTATGTTATTCATTTACATGTTGATTTGATGATAATATATCTGAGAGTTTATTGGATTTATTCTATTTTTATGAGCATGATATGTTCCTAAAAAACCAATCAATATGATAGTCTTAAAATAAATAAAAAAATCACTTTTATTACATTGGGTGATAAAAACATATCAATGTTTTAAAACATTCCTTTTAAAATAAAAACAACTCACTAGTTTAAAATCCCTTTTTAATGCTTTTTACCTTTTCATTAATAATTAAAAATGATTGACCAATGTTGAATCCAAAATAATATAACATATATAATACTATAAAAAAAATCAATCATCATCTCAATCATCATGGTGTAAGTACCTAGGTAATTTGGAGATAATATAGGTTTTGAATTATGTGGTAACATATGTTGACCTATGATGTGCTCCTAATGGTACAAACCTTAGCTTTCTCTTAGAAACCTCATTGAGTATCAGGCCTATAATTATATCATGATTATAACTAGGAGATACTAGGTAGATCATGATCATAATTGGTATATAACTCATCCAACCACTAATAATTAGAGATATTTATTATTGTGAAAAACTAGTATATAAATCACTCCTAAAATTACCACTTATATACCCAAGTCTTGATATTAAGTTTTATAAGTCCAAATATTTTGAAAATAAAGTAAATAATTCATAAAAACTGTCACCTTACACATATAAAACCATTTTATAAACAACCCCTTTATTTACTAACAAAAAATCATTCCATAATAAAACATTTTATAATAATGTAAACCATAACAAGTTCATGGAAATTTTGGAGTAAAAACTAAGATAAAATTTATCACATTGACCAAAAAACCCCTTATAATTTAATTTTTTCAAACTATGAATTTATCCTTTTAAAATAAAACTCAAGTAAAATAATTAATAAAAAATACATTATAGCATAATAAAACCCCATTGAACTTTCATCAAACACTTAATATGGAAGGAAATGAGATATAGGGATACAGATAGATATTTTGTGTGTGTGTGTGTGTGAGTTCCATGAAAATACCCCTAACATCATATGAAATTTTCAAGAAAATAAGGAAAATTTATTATAAAACCAACATATATAATTAAAAGAATCATTTAATTACTGATAAATAATTTTTAAACACTAAAGTACCCATGAGTATGTCAAAAAATAGAATGGTATAGAACTATATATTGAAAATCAATGCAACCTTGAAACCTTCACCAAAAAAGGGATAAATTGGGGATAGAAATGGAGTTTTCACCCCCCCCCCCCACATCATTAAAAGTTCAAATTTTTTCAAACCCTAATTGAGAAATTGATCTACCATGGATAAAATAGGTCATGTAGAAAGAATATAATAGATAATAATATTAAAATGGAGAGAGTGTAATCCTAAAATTGATATTATGCTAAAAAATCACGGGTAAACCAATATAGAAGAAGGGGTAATGGATGCGAACGGAGGAGAATATTATATTTACCTTACTTCCCATGGATCCTCACTAAAAATGAGGGGGTAGATTCAATATTACATGGAAATTTAAATAATAATAATAATAAGATTATGAATATAATAATAATAACTAAATAATTATCTCCAAAAAAATTTAATAATAACAATACACACATATATTTTCATTTGATAATAATACATGTGGACACCAAATCGCATAAACTTGTATATATATACAAATATAATAATAAAAAATACAGATACACATAACCTACACATATATTTCATAAAATCATAAATGTAAATATTTAAACATAATTTATAGATTATATAATCATATAAAACAGTCAATAATATAATCATGTAAACCAATAAATCAAATACATAAAGCCTCTAGAAGTTTATAAATGAAAAAAATGTGATTATTTAGGAATACACAGTCACTTTACATGGTCTATAAACCATGTATGAGACCATAAAACGTCTAATTCCTCAATACTTTTATGGTTCGTGATCAAAATGTACAGTCCCAAGACCATGCACTATAATGTGTATCACCTATTTTTTAAATTTTTTAAATATTTTTACCAATTCCATGCCCAAAATATTATTAAAATAAAATATATTCAAAATATAAAAAGTGAATTGTCATAATCCCCCCCCCCTCACCATTGTGATTTCCACTCCTATAAATCCTATTAATATCTTGTTTTTTAAAAAAATAATTTGATTTAATTAAGGAAAATATTATTATAAAATTTTATTACACATGGTAGACTTTTATAAAAAAAAAGTCAATTCAAAATATAGCCTTTAAAAATTGAATTTCATATAGACACTCTCCACCATAATCAATGTTCATATAATCCAGCCACTTGGTATAAATAATTTATCCTCTAATTTGAATTCGTAAATTCTCCTCAAATAAAAAGTTTAGAAGACTTTTTTTTATAAAAATATGTATATTATTAATTGAAATAAATGTATTTATAACATAGATATCTTTTAAAATAATGTTATTCATTTATAAAACCAAAAGAGAATATGAAAACCCATGTTTGAATTGAAAACCATCAATAAAAATAAAAAAAGTTTCATTTCAACTATTCAATTTTTCCATTAAACATAGAAAACATTCTATGATAACTTTAAAAAAATAAGTATTATAGATCTTTTTTATCATAGAAAAATCCTACTATAGTGTTCCTATAATTACCAATAATGTATGCCTCTTCAAAATCTTTCATTTGACAATTTGTGGAACCTAAATGGACACATGGATCAAAAGTTATGGATATTTAAAGTTGAATTCTTATTTTTCCACATTAGTTATTAGATATAAATTTTCCAAGGACGATAACCAATATATAAAATATTTTTTATGGTTATATAAAAGAAAAAAAAATTCATACCTTCAATTTATATGATCACTATGTATGGTCATTCGACCATGCATTCATCTGTGTAACTTGTATTGGAACCAAATTTTGAAAATTAATGTCCATTATGAACAACCATACACATTAATATGTATTGCATAATGTAATGAGATTTTTGGAATGCATATTCCACTATACCGTGTATTAGGACCATTTATTTTTTTCCAACAAATCATAAATTTTGGTAATTTCAGTAGTGATGTTGGTTTTTCCATAATTTATACTTCAAACATCCTTGGGATTATCTAAAATCAAAAACGTACCTACAAAATATGTTTTTTTATCTTCTCGAAAAAAATTCCTATAAGTTTTACTCATTCCATCCATTATTTTATTAGAAAATATAATAAATTTTCATGTAAATTCAATAAATTAACGTGCCTTATTAAAAATTATCTTTCAAAATCAAACAAACCCAAACCTAATATAGACAGTTCGGTATATTACACATGGTTTAAGCTTGAATTTTCATTTTTCAATTTATATGAATCCAAAATCTCCCCATACCATTTCAATCATTGAGAAACCAATTCAAAATAATCAATTTCCTACAAAATTAAATAATCCAAACATACCTCAACTCAAATCCCCATCATATAGAATGGAAATAAATATCAAAATAAAAATAATTCCTTAAAAAATGTAACCATCACCAAAAATAATACCATCATAAAATCATCATTTTTAAAATAGTAACTAAACCAAAAAACATGATACACCTAAAATGGGTAAATTATGATGAAATATTCATTACAAATAATACCGTGAAAAAAAATTCTAGAAAATTTAAAATTTAAAAATATTTTCTATTTTAAAATTTTATCAAATAAATAATAGAATTTATAGTTGTATAAAACCTTAAAAATCATTTCATTCTAAACAAAACCATATTAACACTACCCAAACAATAAATGAAACCATAGGTTATATTTTTATGAAAATATCATAAATCATTTCCAAAACCCCAAAACCAAGAACAATTATATAAGGAAGGATTTTAAATCATTACCAAAAAACCTTTTAAAAATAAGAAATAATATACCTAAAAATAAATTTGTAACCTAAAAACCATCTAAATTTTCCCAAATCAATAAAAAAATATTTCCTTATACATAGAATAATATAAAATCTAAACGATTATAAAATAAAAGTAAACCTAATGGTTTTAATTATATTTTTAAAATAAAGGAAATACCATAGAAACAATATCCCATCTAGAAAAATCCTAACTCAACACAATATAAATTTGATTTAAACTCATTTAAATTAATTATTACAAATAAAAATAGGTTAACTTATCATTTAAATCAATTTTAAAACATCAAAAATGGTTAATTATTCTAGAAAACTACTCTATCTGATTTTAGAAACCACTTTAAAGTCAACTTGAGCATTACCAAAATCATACCTTTTAAAACATAACATCATTAAACCATAAAATTATTTCATATGTTTTAAAAATATTTAAAAATAAATATTATCATTCTATTATATATATATATATAAACATACATTCAAACACATTTATCATCCATTTATAAATATTTTAATGAATATAACCAATCTATGAATTACACTAATAATTCTGTGAAAGCAGATCAAAAACATATATCAATGAAACAAAATATGAGACAACATACATTCTTTATTAAACTATAATTTGAAAAAACTATATACATGAATAAAACTTTTTCAATAAATTATGAAACCATTTCATTCATACTTTTCTAGAAAAATAGACCTATATTTTTTAGAAAAAATAAAATCTATTTAAACCTACTACTATAAATGGATTTTTAAAAACTATATTGTAAATAAATTTACATAATTATATGAATTAAAATAGTAGGTTGAGAGTTACATATAATTTTATTCTCAAAATTATATTTATCATCTTTTAAAAAATCATCCATCACTTAGAATCAAAATAAATTTTACTAAGATATGTTTTAAACTCATTGGTGCCCAAAAGTCAAATAAGATAATGGTTTTATAATAGAAAAAAACTAACCATAAAATAGACTAACAAATCCATGGAAAATTTTGTTTCTTTATTGATAACTATGTAGTAGTACTATAAGTGCAGAGGATATTGTCACAAATTAATTGGGAGATACCATGGATCATATCCACAAGGGTTGAACGTAAAATTAAAAGATTGGGTCTACTTGTGTGGGAATTAAAATAAGAAGTGTTGAGGTGTGTGTTGAAATATATGACTAAGTAATACTAAAGTGAAAATAGAGTAATAACTGGAAGTTATCACATGAGAAATGATATTAGTGTTTGATAATCAAATCAAAATCAATGGGTTTTGGGATAGGTTTTATTGGTTCATATTTCTTATGCATGAATTCATAAATTCTTTACTAGAACACCCACTATATCCTCCCAAGTTCTATCTCAAGTCACTATTTGGATTCTTTGTGAAATAATAGGTTCTTTTATGTTTGAATGTGTTAAATCCACTAATATAATTATAGATATTTTTGTTATATTATTAACTCTTTCCTTATACTCATTGGATACTCTTGTAATTCAGAGAACTAAGTACTTACTTCAAGTTTATAGGATTGGATTTCAACTCTTGTTTATTTAACTAATACCTTAAGATCATATGATAGTTAAATAATCTAGTAAATAATTAATTATAGAATAAAAATATCTTTATAATATAATTTATTTAATATTTTAGATACAATTCACAACTACACCACTACCTAAAACCACTAGGTTTTTATCCATAAATTTTAATGAAATACAATCTAAAAGGAATGAGTAAAAAGAAACGTTTCTAATGTTAATCATGAGGTAGATTACTCCAATGGAATGTTCCCCTCATCCTCAAGATAAGACTCTAGTAAAATGATGAATCCTTCTTCTTGTCTTCTAAAACTTAAACTCTAATTCATGATCCTCTCTTTAGTGAAGAAATAAACTACTTTCCCCATGTATGGGATCATATCTCTGTACTTCTATTCCATTTCTATAATAATTATTCACAATTATGAAATTATTAATATCATTCCATGTGTCTAGAACTTTCATTTCCATTGGTGAAGCTCTACTACCCTTTCCACTATAGATTTTCTCCTCTCTTTCTATGATTGGGTTTCACATATCAATTAGTTAAGTAATTACTCAAATTAGTCAGATATATTTTTAGGAATATTATTTTGGTCCCCAAAACTTGAGAATGTACTCACTAAAAAAATAAAACCTACACCAATATACCTTTATCAATAGTTTTAACAATCCTTTTTTATAGATATCACTTATATCAATGGTTTAGAAGAACCATTGGTATAGGTTCCCTATACCATCAGTTTTTTCAAATCGTTGGTATAGATCCAAATAATTTAGGTTAATTATACCAAGAATTTTATAGAATTATTTGTATAGGTCCCATGACTTTTGGATACTTATAAAAATGGTTCTCTAAAATTCTTGGTGTGGGTCAATACCCATGGTTTTGGATAACTAATCATATATGTTCAAGAATTATTTATGAATTTTTATGTCAAGTAATTCAAAATTTATAATTAATTTTAAATATACACATATATATAATGTATAAAAAAGCAGTTAAAAGTTGTTAAAAATTTCCTTTAATGATAAGAGGGCGGAACTAGGTATGAAAAACACTGATTTTTTATTTTTACAGTACCTATGCCAATGGTTTAACTAAATTGTTGATATATGTATTTTTTATGACCTATACAAATGGTTCTAAAACCATTGTTATAGACCACCAATACCAACGGTTTGACTAAATAATTTTTTTAGATATTTCTAAATAAAATTACCACCAACATCCCACCAAACTATTAGTATATGCTATATCAATAGTTTTAAGTTCTATAAAAATAGTTCTAAAATTTTTCTATAACCTTTTTTTTTCAATAAATGACCCCACATGAAATTTTAATTGATTAATGGATCCTAATGATTACCAACATTGAGAAGGATAAATTTTTGGAATTTATAAAATTTGATCCCTAAGAATATGTAAGATAAATAATATCCTTTATTGGATCCCATCATTACATTGGCTCAAAAATATAGTCACAGGTTTTATTCCAATAGGTTTTCAATGAATGATGATGGAATTTTTGTTCTATCACAATATTATGTTTCATTTATAATGGATTCACAATATATGACATGAGTCATTTCAATGAAATAGAAACCTTAGGATGGTATGTGGGTCTTGTTGGATTAGAAATATAACCTTAATCATTTAAATTTTCAAATTCTTGGAATCATGGTGTCATAATGTGGTGGGTTATTCCTTGAATTGTTGTCTTAATTGGTCCCTCACAGTATGTTGGGTCTCAAATTTATCCATAATTATAAAACACAATACATCATTATAAGTAATATCACCTTGGGTGCTTCCCCCATGTTTTGTTTTGGTTGGCGTAGTCTTGGTAAGATAGTGAAACATCTATTTTAAAGCGGGCACAGTCTCAAAATAAAGTACTCAGGATTATGTTGGAGCACCAATGCACTATCAAGTTATGAATTATGGATCAATTGGATCTAAAGTACTCTCAATACCCCTCTATTAAAATAAATTTTCCTTTATGGATGATCGAGGCTATTTATAATGCTACAACAGGGCCATGAAACCATCTAAAGTTATAGAATGATACTACAATGTTTGAGGATGTATCCTTATGGTTTCCAACAAATAATATAGTGTACCCCAATGTAGTCTTATCCACAAAATTTTATTCTAATGTAGTTTTCCCCCAATATTTATTATTTCTTCAATATTTTATCCCCTTTGAATAAAAATTATTCAAAACAACAAAGAATTATATATAATTTCCATCCAAAATATCAAAAAGAGGAATAAATTAAACAAGTTTTGAACTTATTCAATGTAAAAAAATTTATTTCCCAATACACTTTTATGAAACCCAAATTCAAACCATTTATATTTTTAAATTTTAAAAACACTCTAACCAAATTATTCTATTTCAAATAAATTTTTTATAGCTTCAAATAAATTATAAAAAATTCATAAAAAAGTGGTAAAAATACTCTATATTCATAAAATTTAAAAAAAAAGCATTTAAATTAATCATTTAATTTTAAATAATATAAATACCTTTTGTGTTATTATATAGAAAAAATTATTTAAAAATTTAAATTTTATATTTTTTAAAAAAGTTTTGAACGTATTTTAAAAAAAATATAAGTCTAAAAATCAAGGAATAACCTAGGTAAGTGGTTCTTCTTTGGTTTCCACTTCTCTCCCTTGTTTCTCTAGCTATTACAGTGGAACTATTTGACCATGTGAATTGTTGGTTTTGATCTTGATCTATTTTGATCTAGAATCTTTATTTCAATCATCTTCCATATCTTCCTCATGGGCGTTTGTCATTGGAATCATTGTTTGATCAAAAATTAAAGGTAGGGGTTCTAAACCTTAACCCTATGGTTTAATAATTTTCAAGTATGTGCAATGTTGTAATTGTACCAACATATTGTGCATTTAATAAATTGAAATAATGAATGGAATTATTCCTTGGAGTCCCTTTGGATCCAATTGAGTATTTACCTATCTTGTGGCTACTGTTTGGGTGAGTAAACCCTAGAATATAAATGCATTTTTTAATGTCTTAAAGTGTACTTATCATGACATGGATTGTGGGTGATTTCTTGATATAGATTCACCTTAACATGGATTTTTTATTAAGATAACTAGCATGTTATTGGTTATGACCAATTAATATATGAAATGTGTAATTGAAAGATGAATGGTAATTTTCATAATTAACCATTGGTCCATATGATGTGATATTGTGATATCCTTAATGTTTTGACTTTCTCTATGATTAAATGTTGAAATGATTATATAGGGCATTGGAATAAAGCAGAATTCTTTTCTTCTAGTGGTAGACCATTCTTAGGAAGTATTTCCTAATGAGTTATATGGTATACCACTCGAGATAGATATCGATTTTATGATCGATTTGGCGCTGGGATGAGAGATGGTTTCTATCCCTCCTTATAGAATAGAACCATAAGAGATTTGGGAGTGTAAAGTCCAGTTGGAAGATCCAGAAGCTGCAGGTTTCATATGGTTGAGTACATATCCTTGGGGTTCTTCAGTTCTCTTTATCAAGAAGTCTTATGGGGCATTGTTCTTGTGTGTGTAATATTAGAGGTTGAACCAGATACCGATCAAGATCCAGTTTCATCTTCCATGCATTGAAAATATTTTCAATCATTTGAGGGGTGTTAAGATATTATCCAATGTCAATTTGAGATCATGAAACTATAAGTTTAGGGTAAGACCATTGAGCATACCTCAGACTTCTTTTAGGATCTCATATGTCTTGTATGAGTTCTTTGTGATGTCATTTGGTTTTACCAATGCACCAACGGTATTCATAGCCTTGATGAATAGGATCTTCTATCATTTTCTTGAAAATTTTATGGTGGTTTTTTTATTACATATTAGTTTACTCCTAGTCAATATATAATCATAAAAAACATCTTAACATCATCCTTATTACATTGAGAGAGCATTGACTTTACACCAAGCTAATTAAATGCAGTTTATGGATTGATAAAGTGAATTTATTGGGCCATGTCATCTCATAGGAAGGAGTGTTAATGGACCCAGAGAAATTTTTATCTATGGTATATTGGGATAATCCCAAGAATTTATTTTATATTTGGGTATTTTTAGGTTTATCAGGTTATTATCAACATTTTTTATAGGACTTCTACCATTTGGCAGCACACATTTTAGGGTTAACGAAGAAAGGGGTGAAGTTTTTCTGGTCAGATTCTTGAGAGATATATTTTTAGGAACTGAAATGTATGTTGAACTGAACACCTATAATTACTTTACCTTCGTGGGGTAAATCATATACCATGTACTGTGATGCATCCTTAGTTGTATTCAGATCAGTTCTGATGTCGGAGGATCGAGTTATTCTTTATAGCTCCAGACAGTTGGGGCCACATGAGAGGAGTTATACTACTCATGATTTGTAGTTAGCAGTATTGGTATATGCCATGAGATTCTAGAGTCATTGTCTCATTGGTTATAGCCTTGTGGTGTACACAGACCACTAGAGCCTCAAGTATATCATTTCTCAGTGGGACTTGAACCTTCAGTAGAGGAGGTGGGTCGAGTATCTAAAGACATTCAACTTAAATTTTTCTTATACATCAGGAAATGGAAACATCATTGTTGATGCATTGAGCCAAAAGATGTAGGTAGAAGTATTATAGGAGTCTTTCAATGAGTTTCTAGTGATATTCTTCTATGCAGACATGCAACTAGATGTTCAGGAGTCATTGGGATAGGTAGCTCTGACTTCAACAACTATTATAACCATTATTTTTTACAAGATTAAGACCGAGAATTTATATGATTTAGAGGTCATATTTATAATATATAGGTTATATAGTGGGGATACACCATCGGGATGGTCTCTTGGAAGTGGAAATCCTATTCTTTTCTGTGGCTGAGTATGGGTTCATATGGGCTTGCATAAGGAGTTGATGAAAGGGTTTCATGCTTCTAGATGGGCGTTACATCCTGGTTTGATAAATATTTATCATGATATCTGTATAAAATATTGATGGTCAATAGTTAAGAAGGAGGTATCAATATTTTTGGAGAGATGTTTCACTTGTCGTCAAGTAAAATCCAAGCATCAAAATTCAGTTGGGATTTTACAGCCTTTTCCCATTCTTGAGTGGAAATGGGATGATATCACTATATATTTTTTGATAGGATTACCTACAACAAACCATAAGAATAGTGTTGTATGGATTATTTTGGATCGAATAATGAAGTTATCCCACTTCTTTTCTATTATTGAGACCTTCATATTTAATCATCTGGGTAGTCTTTATGTGTGAGAGATAGTTCGGTTGCACGGTGTTCCAAGAAGTATCATTTTAGATATATAACCTCATTTCACAACATGTTTTTTAAGGGTATTTAGAAGGATCTGGGATCATAGGTTATTTTTAGTACGCCCTATCATCCTTAGACTGATAGTCAATCTAATAGGACTATTAAGGTTCTGGAGGATATCTTATGAGCCTATGTTCTAAATTTTGGTGGTTTGTGGGAGTAACATATGGTTCTCATGGAGTTTTCATATAATAATAGTTTCCATGAATCTATCCAAATGTCACCTTTTGAGGTTTTGAGTGGAACACTGTGTTATTTGAATATTTTCTGATTAGAGGCAAGTGAGTTTGTGCTTGTTAGGAATCATCTCTTTTAGGAGACTTCTGAGCAAGTTTAGTTGATCAGACAGAGGTTTGTGACTTCATAGAGAAAGAAAAAAACATATTATAACCATCAGAGATAACTTTGGGAGTTCAAGTTTGCTCATCGTGTTTTCCTTTGGGTATCACCTAGGTTGGGTCAATGCCATATCAAGAAATAGGGAAAGCTATTACTCAAGCTTTTAGGTTCATTTGAGATGGTGGCAAGGGTCGGTTCAATAGATTATTGTTTATCCCTTCAACAGTGCTATAACACAACTTTAGAGATATTATCCTGACCCTTCTCACATGATAGATGTAGAATACATTGAGATTAGTGTTGATATATCCCTTAAATATCATATGATACAGATTTTGATCTGTAGTGATAAGTATCTCAAGGGTAGGATTGTACAATTTCATTGAGTGTAGTGGAAGCATGGGTGAGTTCAATAGGAGACCTGGGAGGAAGATTCTGATATGTGAGAATAGTGTCCAAATCTGTTCACTAATACCCCATAGATATTCTCAGAGCCGCTTAGGGACGAGCTATTATATAGTGGGGAGATTGTAAGATCCTGTATTTTTTTAGGTACACCCATCTTTTAGTTTTTATTTGAGCCATAGTGGTCTGGTCTTGTTCATAGATATGGATCCTTTGTTGGGGGAAATGAAATAAATTCAAGGGATGTATGTTTGTTTGAATTAATGGAGTCTGGGTATAAATGGGTAAAGTGTTACCATGGGTTCTTGGTAAGTTGAGAAGACTTAAAGGGGGTTTTTGTTTTTAGAATAGAAACTAGGATGAAAACTATCTTCTAAACAATTACACATTGTGTAACTCTAATACACACCATTTAATTTTTTCCAGACACATATCGTGAATATTTGTAGGCCCTGAACTAATTATAGAAATTAAAATAATACATGTTGTGTAATTATAATACACATCGTGTAATATTTAATTGGAATAAATAATAATCCAAGGTAATAGGTTTTTTGGCGTATCATATTAAAAATAAATTCATGATTTGTGACTATATTACATGCCATGTAATTCCCTGTCCTACAGTTTAAGTGTTCCATGTGATTGAGTTTCATTTATAAATCATGTACAACTTTCTCCTATCGACCTAGGGCAACCGTCTAGGAGATTTTTGAGTGCCTCCCTCCCTTCCAGACATCTATTTTGTTTAATTGATCCATAGTTAAGTTGTTCTACTTTGGTTCCCCTTTCTCCCCATTGTTTCTATGGTCATTTCGTTGTAACCCTTTGATCATGTGCATTGTTAGTTTTGATCTTGATCTCTTTTGATCTATAATCCTTCATTATATATTCCACACTATCTTCCTCAAGGTATTTTTTTAGTTGGAATCATTTTTTGATCAGAATTTAAAGGTAGGGGTATAAACCTTAACCTTATGTTTTGATAATTTTCAATTATGTGCAATATTGAAATTGTACTAACATATCATGCACCAAATAAATTGAGAGAATGAATTGAATTATTCCTCAAAGTCCCTTTAGATCCAATTGAGTACTGGCCTAGCTTGTGGAAACCATTCGAGTGAGAGAACCCTTGAATATAAATGAATTGTTTAATGGTTTAAAGTGTGTTTATCATGACATGTATTGTGGGTGATTTATTGATTTAGATTCACCTTGTATTGGATTTCTTATTGAGATAACTGAAATTTTATTAGTTATGACTAATTTATAAATGAAGTGTCTACTTGAAAGATGAATGGTAATTTTCATAATTTACAATTGGTCCATATGATGTGATATTATGATATCCTTGTTGTTATGACTTGTGTTGTGATTAAATGTTGAAATTATTATATAGGGTGTTGGACCAATGATATATATTGTAATGATTATACAGTGGGAATGGCCCAGTGATACATGTTGTAATGCTTATATAGCAGGATTGGCTCAATGATTAATGTTGTAATGCTTATACCATGGTATTGGCCCAGTGACTCATGCTAAAATGCTTATATATTCAGCTTGGCCTAATGACACATGTTTAAATGCTTATATAGTGGTATATACCCAACTTACATGCTGAAATGGTTATATAGTTGGTTTGACCCATATTTGTGTGATTTATACCTTTGTTATAAGGTTATAGTTGGTATGGTTGTAAGACATGTTCAAAGACATTCTATAATGGTGATGAGGCATGTTATGTTTTACCATGGTTATATGGTTGTGGTTGGCATGGTTTTAATACATGATCAGAGAAATTATGGCATGGTGCTGAAGTAGTTTTATGTGGTATTAATTTAATTTTTTAATTAATTAATAAAATTGTTTACTGATTTATTGCATACAATTATTATCAGGCTTGTTTTGTTTATACACGATGATTCTAACCTACTGAGTTATACTCACACCCTATTCAGGACATCGTTTGGTACCCAAGAATATTTTATGGATATAGTTTTGGAAAAAGGAAAAAGACCTTACTGTTGATTATTTTCCTACTCTATGGGCTATATTTTGAAGATAGTATCGACGTAGGGTTTGGGATAGGGGAATTTTGAGTCTTTTTTTAAGTTTTTTAGTCTTTTATTTTTTGTTACTTCTATCATTAAATTTAGTTACATTCCATCACATTGTTGAATTATTCATTTATTATTTATTAAATGATTTAGTTGTATTTTACTATTGGTATTCTACTGTATTTTATTAATTCCATTATTTTTCCACTATAATATTTATATTATTGTTACTGGTATTTTTTCTAGATGTGTTGTAACTCTATAACTAGGGGGTATAGTCTCCACACTATACTTATCACACTCTCGTTGCTAGTCAGAAGTCCCTGGCATATGAAGAGGCACATATATGGTCTCATAACCAACCCTTTCTGGAAACTTGTTTGAGTGTCGGATCTGGGGATGTTACAATGTAAGCATGAATTATAATAATAAAATGCACTCATAAATCAATTAATCAGTCCATCAATTAGAACACATATGATAAAATAAGAAATAAACACATCAATAAATGTTTCAATAAATTAAATCAACACTGATAACCATTCAAGAACACATTAAATGTTTATAAGAGGCATCCAATCAATTAGAATAATTTATTATATAAGAAATTCAAAATAACATCACCTACATTGAACAATGATGTTCAATATATCTCATTGAGTAAAAGTAAAATGAAATACAACCCTTTAAAGGGATTATTGGTTCCTCTCATTCGTGGAATTTTATAGTAACTTGAGATTTTATAATAAATAGGTTTATTAGGTATATTTATGAGTTATTTCTCATGTTCTAATGATCTTTACTCCACCTAACACTAACTTGATTGTCTGCTCATGCTCTGAAATTATTTTGTAACATATTGACCGGAATACTCTCACTAAATACTCGAACTAGCATGTTATAAACCTCAAATGTGTTCCCAAACACCATAAACTGCCACAAGTAGGAAGGGTATCAATGTAAATAATGGTAATTATTAACCCATGTTAAACAATATTGAATAAATAATGGATTTTATCTTGAAATACAACATAACAAGTCCATATATTGGACAGAAAATGCCTTATGAAAATCATATTTATAAACTTGAATAAAAATAGATGAAATAATATATAAAAGAAGTAGCCCAAAATTTTAAATTAAAACATAAAATTCCATGATAGTATATATTAAAAGAATCAATAATATAAATAATAAATCCTAAGTGTCGAATATCAATATTCCAACATGAAAATAAAATAAATAAAGATTAACGTATATCTCCATGTAACATACAAACTACCTCTATACACCATCACCACTATATAATATACTTGTTTCAATGGTCAACTCCTTATAAAGATGAAACATCTTCCCATATACACAATATAGAAAAAAATATAAATATATATTTATACCAAAGGTGTACATGTAGGTATTGAGAAATTTTTTTAGTAAGAAACCACTAAGAATTAAATTCATTTCATTTAACTTGATAAAGCATACATGCTAGTTTGATAATAAATAATGAAAGTAATTTTATTATATAGGGTTGAATAAAGAAAAAATATATATGTTTTATAAAATTTATTTTTTAATTAAAAAACAACTCCCTAGTTTCAAATCCCATTTCAAATATTTTTACCTTTTCATTCATAATAGAAAATTATTTACCAAAAATGAATGCAAATAAATATAAACTAGGTAACATTATAAAAATAATAAATCAACATCTCAATGATCAAGGATGGACTACCTAGGGTTTAAGCATATAATATATGACCTTACATATATAGAATAATCTACCAACCTATGATACGATCCTAATGGAATAGACACCAACTTGTTATCACTGACCTCATCAGGCTGCAACCCCCTAATTAGTGCCTGATCCTAACTAGGGGATACAGTAAAAATTATGACCATAAGTAGTGTAAAAATTATCCCTTGAATTCCCACATTTACACCCAAGGATTCCCTTGATGTTTTCTAAGTCCAAACATCAAGGAAATCGATTAAAGCATTCATAAAAACTCTCATATTACACCCATACACCCTCTATATAAATAAACCCTTAACATATCTATAAAAATCATTCCATATAATGACATTAAACTATTTTGTAGACTATAAAAATGGGAATATAAATTTTTGGGTAAGAAATCAATAAAATCTTTATCTTATATCCAAACAAGAACTTGCACTTCAATACAGAATTTAAAACCATTAATTTAACCTTTTAAAATCAACCATCACCCTAATCATAAAAAAACATCAATTATAAAAACTTAAAACCCTGTTTAACTTCCATTGAAAAAATAGTGTTCAAAAAATTATAGGAGAAAATGTGTTTTTATGTGTGTGTTACATAAAACCCCCTTGACATCTCTTGAAATTTGAAAGAAAATAATTGTCTCATTTGATAAATCTATCATAGATAATTCATATAATAATTTTATTATTATGAAATAATTTTGGAACACACAAATCACCCATGGTTTTGTCAATGAAATAAAAAGGCAAAGAATAACCTATTGGAAATCGATGAAACTATGAAACCTTTAAAAGAAAAGGATAAATTGAAGCTGGAAAATGAATTATCACCCCCATTGATGTCAAAATTACCAATTTCCACCAAACCTTAATAAAAACATTGACCCACTATAGTCGAATTAGGGTATAGAGAAAGAAGAGAATGAAGAAGTAGAGAGATGAGGAGAGAGTGTGGTCCTAATATTGAAATTATGCTAAGAAATCAGAAGGAAACTAATACAGATGAAGGGAGAATAGAGGATAAAGGAGGGGACACTTCTCTTCCCATTTCTTTTCATGGACCTTGGATGAACATGAGGGGTTAAATCCCCTCTTATATGAAAATTAAAATAATAATAATAAAAATAAATTAAATTCATTGGGTGTATAAATCATAGAAAATTATAAACTTACACACACACACACTCACAAGGCTTATTCACTATAAGAAAAATGATATTTAGCGGTGGTTTTAACCACTCATAAATGATTTGTGATTATTTATAAAAAGCATTGTGAGTTTCTATATTGAGAAACATTTAGTGGTGGTTTTATATATTATTATTTAAAAAATAAACTATTTTTTTTATAAATACAAATTTTTAATTTATATACTTTTTTTTTATTTTAAATTTATTTTCTATTTATTTATCATTATTATTTATTTTATACTTATTTTAATATTTTTTTATACATTTTACAATAACTTATTGGAAGGACACCTATATTTACACAACTCTTACTCATTTTCACTTAACTCTCTATGTACTATCCACTCTACCTAATGCATTTACATGTACTAATATGTCAACATATGTTACTCGACCTACTTATTTCAATAATTTTTTTACATTACACATTAAAAACCCAGGATGTCACCAATCTTGGCAGATATCTCACTAATTCTCATTTAATTCTCTAACTATTAACCACAACATCAAATAAATTTACATGTAGTAATATTTCAATAAATGTTATTTGAAATTTTTTACAAATATATAAATAAATAACGAATAAGATTAAAAATTTATAATGAATTGGTATTTAGTAATTATTATTATTTATTAATAAAAATTAATAAATTTTTATTCCTAAATTCATTAATAATTAGAAATTATTAATTAAAAATTCATTGATAATAATAATAATAATAATAATAATAATTAATTACTAATAATTAAAATTTAATTAAAATCTAAAATACCATATAATCAATAGTTAAAAAATTTGATAAATAATAATTAATGATTGATAAAAAAAAATTTAACTATTAATTAATAATTTATTATTTATAATTAATAATTAATAATTAATAATTAATAATTTATGATTAATAATAATTAATTACTAATTACTAATTACTATTTTATAATTAATAATTAGTAACTAATTATTAATTTATAATTAATTATTATAATTATTTAATTATTAATGATTATAAAAACTAATAATTGATAATTATTAATTATTAATAAGTATAACTAACTAGTAACTAATAAATAATAATTACTATATAAAAATTAATAATTAATAAATAATATTGTCTTAAAATAATTAACAACTAATAGTTATAAATAAATATTAATTAATTACTATCATGCAATAAAAAAATTAATGAATTATAAATTATAAGTAATTATTATTATTAATTTTGTGATTATTTTTTAAAAAAAAATCCCTAAAATTAAATAATTATAATAATTCAATTTCAGATTTAGTGAGAGTTTTAACCACCATTAAAAACCCACTACTAAATGGTGATAGTTGTTTAATAAACCATCATGGATTAGTAACAATTTCATAAAATAACCACTAAAAATAAAATCAAAACATTTAACGGTGGTTTTAAAAACTATCGATAGAGTACCACATCTAAATGCTTTTTTCTGATAGTGATTAGACCTAGCCACTCCCTATGGTAGAACCACCTCAAATGACCCATTTTATTACAAAAATCTTAAAAGAAAGATAATATTCTACCCATATACTGATTTATAATGGCCCATGACACACCATAGGTTTTTCTTTTTGTTTTTTTAATAGCCTCCATGAATTTTGTGTCCTAACTTTGTATCATTTATGTGTCTACACGATGCTTTCATGCTCTCTTCTATCGAGATCATCTAACAACCAACTTAACACCATCATTCCTTTATGAATTTATGTGATGATCCAGGATTTCATTCCATGCTACCCCTTCCACCATCAACTAAATCATTATGTTAGTATCTCTATAATAATTTCATCAATCAAGACACATTTTTATGGCCTCAACCCGACTTTTCACCCTTTGATAAATCATTGATTAATACAAGGAATCAGAATTTGTTCCCTAATTCCTTTGGATGTCAAGTCTCATCACAAAACACTTGGATGATGACATATTTCAATAATAATAATAATAATAATAACAACAAAAACTAAATCATTCTATCTGGAAACATTTATTAATAAAATTACACACATATATTTCCATCTAATAATTATCCATGTCAATATCAAATCTTATATTTATATATATATATATAGTAATAATAATAATAACATAAAATATACATACACATAACTTGAAATTTATTTTATAAAATAATAAACTAAAATATTACAAAATAATTTATAAATTATATATCCACAAAAAAATCAATAATATCATCCTATAAATCCATAAACCAACTACACCAAGCCTTGGGAAGTTTAAAAAGGAAAAAAATGAAGTTTTGGGTTACTATTCTAGAATTCATGGTCATATTTCATAGTCTTCAGAATGTACATGAGAATATAAAACTTCCACTAAGTTAAAACTTACCATAAATAGTCATGATGCATAGTCCCAGAACTATTCGCCAAATAGTGCACCACCTAGATTTTTTTTAAAATCTCTAATTTCAGGCCTAAAATAGAGTATATAAAAGGGGATAAAAAAATACACACATCCACATACCTAAGTAAGAATTTGGGTTATATCACAAACACCCCATTAATGGTTGATTAATCTTCAATTTTCATGATATTATTATACATAGCCAAAGGCCCCTTATTTATATTTAGATAGCACTTAAAAGGCCCTAAATCTATGGCCATATATCTCCTATTAGATGAAGAGTATAGGAATTAATTTTTTTATTCACCACCCATCCTTTAATGGACCGTGTCTATTTGGACCATTTTTTCAACACAATTAGCCCAAGAATCCCACTAGCTTGTCAGTGGGTTTGGTAACAGTTTAAAGCACCAATATATTTAATAATATATAGAAATAATTTAAACTGCCACTATATATATCTATAAAAAAATTATACTAATTCTACAACCCCCAGATAAAATGTTTACAATATCCATAAACAAATCACCAAGGTAGTGGCTAATACTTGAAAACAAAATAGAATCATATAGATATTCTAGAATCTATAACAGACCAATTGTAAATGTATATTCAATTAAAGCATAAACAAAACATGAGAAAAATTTATCCCAAATACAAATATATACATTTCTAGAACTAATAATGACTTCTTGTATATAGAAAATTATAATAGAAAGTTAGAATATATAATAACAACAAGAAGAGTGTTAATATAGGCTTAACCAGACTATGATATCAGTAAACACAAACCCAGGTTTACAAAGATAGAAACTCAAATAAAATAAATATACATCAAAGTATAATAAGTATTCAACATTTACAAGGTTAATAATAAAATCTAAAATCAATGGATTATAAATATCATAAAGAAATATCCAATAACAATAAATGAAATACCTTATCAAAACACTAAAATCCACTACTAAAATCAATAAAAAAGAATTTCATGTAAAATCAAAAAACTAAAAACTCATCATATTTCCACTTAATCCATGATTAAATATAACCACATTCTATAATATTACCACATCACTACATACCACCACATAATCTTATAACCCCACCATATATATAGAACCCCACATTTCATTTCACAAAATCACCACATCTATATATCAATTGCACACCTCTTTTACATTTCCACCATACATCCTCATAAATCATTACCACATAATCTCCAAACAACTTCCAACACACAAAAAATCAAAAAATAATATTAAATCAATTACTATAATAATTCTACCATAACAAGGATTCCACATTACAAGATAAAAATGAACTAATCCCCCATTATCTCATCGACCATTCATCCATCAATCCCAAAAGGCTTTCACACCTCACTATAAAATAATAAAATTTCTACCACAACCCCACTTTTACTTTGGAAACCACACAAAACCCCCATGAAAATAATTTTAATAAGATAACATGAGAAAAAAAGGATAAATCCCAAAACATATAAACCTATTAATTACTTCTAACCTCTACTTTATATGGGAAAACCAAACTCTCCCACCTAAATTGAGCCTACTAAAATCACTAATTTCATCATTGTAATCATATTCTACCCATACCAACTATTTTATAACATTTAATAAATAGATATAATGATTTTACCTTCTCATACATCACCCATCACCAAACATATCCCTTAGATCATAACAAAATCACTTTAGTAGGATACCAACCACCCCATATTTCTCCATTTACCACACTTTTATCCAATATTAAGATATAACACTATCACTTAATTTTATTAGTCTCAATGGAATAAAGGATATAAAATAAATTCTTAACACAAACCCCCCCCCCCCCCCCAAGAAGAGTTACCTACCATCCATCAACAATTCCACACCAACTCCTGACTTCCAAAGAATATTCCAATCTATTTACTCCACCAAAAGAAATGTAAAAAAGTCATAAAATAATAATGTAGTAATCTACATGGAATTATTTAAAAAATAACCCAAAAATAGTTTAATAATGATGAGTATAAAGGAAACTATGGAAGAAAACCTATAAAATAAACCAAACATATAGAATTCATGTAATGAAATAAAAATACATATATACCCTACCTATAACTAAAACATGGTTTCTCAATCACCATATAATTTTGTTAACATGCCATGAGTTTAGCTACCCAACTCCACCACTAAATACAAATTCAAGCATCATCACTACCCAAAAAACTAAGATCGACATCATCTCTATCCCCACACCCATTTCCACTCCCTTCTACTGGCACGTGTATGAAATTTTTTCATAAAATTATAAATGGTTGTATATTTTAATTTCAACTTAAAACCAATAAAATTTTGTGTAATAAATGATTGTGAAATTGTGTGATTTATCTTGTCACTCAAACTATGCATCAAAGTAATTTCACTGAGGACACATTCATTCATCTTCTAATATAATTCAATTAATTATTTCTATATAGAAATGACCTTCACATCCTGTATCTATATATGATCCCCTATTTTTGGATTGTGATCCCCAATTAATGATTTTTTTACATTGTAAGAAACTAACTCTAAGCATCTTGAGATAGGGAGTAACTATAGCCTAGAGTAGATGCTACTAAAATCCTCAGTGACTTTCCAAAGACCTCGTATGGTAATGTTCATAATCCCATCCTATGTGTGTGACCAGGATGCTCCATCTTAAGGACCTGACCAACTGGATCATCCTAAGAGATCAAGAAGGACTAAATAGGATAGGTATCCTATAGTTCTTATATTTTAACCTATAAATCAAATATCAGTCAATTTAAAAGAAATAAATATTAATAAATTATAAATTGACAATAAGTTTTTACAATGAAAAATGAATCCATAGCCCAAATTATTTGGTAGGATCATTCACATAACTCCCATTTAAATTCATCTAAATATCCTACCAATGTTTTTTTTTGGGATAATTGGTTCCCTAAACCCTTATCTATATTAAAAAATAAAAATAAAAAAATTAATATATGAAATTAATAATATTATCATATAAATATTTAAACTGATGAAAATATTACCATAATTGATCTGCTTCTTAAAGAAATCTTTCAACCGACAGTGTTAGGGATGATTTGTTTTTCTTAACTTGATACATTTTTTCTAGAAACATCTTAAAATAATTAACATGTAAATTAATAGTAATGTATGAAATATAATATTCTTGTCATATGAATGTATATATGTAAAATGATATGAATATAATAATATATTTTCCAATACTATGTGCTTCTCATGGACATGGCTATCAATAAACACTTTCCACTTCTCTCTATGTACCTTATCATACTGCTGGTAAGTGGTCAACGATGTATAATTTAATTCATTCCATAATCTCCATTTAAAATATTTTCATTTCTTACCCAAATTTTGAAATAGACACTTTAAAGAAATATGATCAACAATGATAAAGTGTAATAATATATATATATATAAGGAGATTAATCTTTAAAATATGTGAATTTAATTAAATAATGAAATTAAATTGATCCATAATTTATTAAAATTTCCTTTATCTAGGAATCAAACACTACATTATTATAGTATTTATAAATATACGTCCAATCATAATATGTAATCAGAAGGGTAACCAGCTTAGTCTCCAACTATCCTATAATCTAGCCAAATAATTCAGATGTATCATTTGTGGGGACCTTATAATAATCAAATGGGATAGCTATATTCAATCTATTTAGGTTCTAAACATATGAACTATTAATATTTTTTTGATAGTAACATTTTTTCAATATTTTATAAAAAAAATAGTTATTTGTATAAAAAAATAACAATAACTTTCTTCAGATTAAAATTTGAACCTATAATCGTCACCCTCCAATATCCTCCTAAATAAATTGGAGTGATTGCATGTTCCCACACTATAGAGTCACCACATGATGAACCTTTTAAATATGGTGGTAATGTTCCAAATGATTATGGAAGATAAAAGTAGGGTATGTTAGACATTGATATGAAGGATAAAGAGGGTGTGGCAGACACTAATAGAGGGAAGATATAGTTTTTACTAGTTTCTATAGGGTGGGAGTCTGAGGGATCATCAAGTAACACTGATGAAGTGTGTATGATCATGGTAACATCAAATGAGAGTGGACTGGTATCAATGAATCACTTCTTCATTGGAATTCATATCATTTAAATGGGTAAAAAATAACTTCATAACATATATTTCAAAATATTCATGTTGAAAAATGAATTTAAAAATGATAATATATGCACGATACTAAAAAATAATATACATACATATGATAATGAATGACTACACATAAAAACAAATATAACATTTAATTTTTCAAAATTAAACAATTCATGCATAAAAAACAATTTAAATATGATAACAGATCCAAAGTACTAGAAATGAATATAATAACATATATGGTTGATATGTTAATGGATAACATTACAAACGATCATTTTGTCCTTAAATCATGTCGTTTTCCTACTGAAAAATTACTTCGTCTACTTTATCAACCCTTATAAGACTAATATTTTCAATATCATAATCGAAAAATAATTCAGTTTCTTAACGTTAATGGTATTGAATGTTAGATGTCAAATATTTCACTTCATCACCCATATCATATAAGTCTCCTTGTGTTATATGAACAAATACACTCCAACCTTAATCCATGACATCTTCCACATAATATACCATTTTCTCATGTGAGGATAAGATATATAGATCAGGTACTTCATGGTCACCAACATCCATCAATAAAGATAACTTCAAAGAAGTAAATTTCAAGTAATCTTTTTTAATACCCCTAGTAATATCAGCCCACTCTAATTTGAATAAAATAATTGAAAAATTACTATGGTAGTTTTATTTTATAATATCATTAAAATTTTCATACTATCCTAATTATAAAACTATAAATATACCATTATTTTATGTTTTTAAACCTTCTTCCAGATCGAATTTATGAAATTTATAGTCATTCACATTGTAAGCATCAAACTTTCTAGCCTATTTTAGATGACCTCAAGTAAAAAACTTCAAATCCTATGATAAATCTTCCCAATTATCAGTATTCATGATCTATAAAAAGTAATATACATTATAATAATTACAAAATATATGTTTCAACCTAATATCTTTGTTTATTACAGAATTTATGAACTCACATGATTTATAAACCATTCTACAATATCTTTATTGATAGATTTTGTTATATCTCTTTCATTTCATGTTTGACTTATCATGTGTCTCTTTTTTTATATCATGATATCTTCAAAAAATAGATCTATAATTTCACTATTTAGTATCACATGTCTATGATCTTATAATAATTCTATTTCTATTAGTGTAAATTTTTAGACCCTCCCAACTTATCGGACTATATTAGGAAATATTTGTGATTTATCATGTAGTTTTGATTGATTAGATGTGTTTTCAATACATAAAAATAGATTAAATCTTGTCTCAATATCATCCAAGTATGTAGAATAAAATTTAAAACACTCCTCTACTAAATATCCTTCAGAAATAGAGCCATCGGGTTGTGATTTATTTTTCATGTATGATTTCAAATGAATGAGGTATCTATGGAATGGAATGAATAAAATACAGTTATATATTTAATAAAGGGTAAATAATGGTTTCCTTAATATTAAATACATATAAATAAAGTATCACTCAATTGGATACATCCATTGATAATGTATGGGACCCCATAATTCAGTTTCCCCAACCAAATGCATAATTAAATGCTTCATGAAAGTAAAAAATGACATAGGAAAGATCATCTCCATTGCACAAAGTTCCAGTATAAATATATCATGAATCTATTAAATCATAGTTAGTTGTAGTGTTTTGTCACATATTTTTCATAAGAATGTTAAAAATTTGAGTACAACTACAGTAACCTTTTTAGGTTACAATATACACAATTTCAATGGTGGTAACTTTTGTAAAATAATATGTTAATTATAGTTTCTTAATCCATGTAACCAATGATTATTTAATTTGACACACCTTGATATGTTACTTGAATACTTATTAGATACTTTCTCGTGTTTTAAAATTTTATCGAAAATATATTTATCCCTATTTTTTATTTCTTAAATTTCCAGAGCATATTTTGAATTCTCATCTTTCTAGAGATCACAATTTATATTATTTTTTTATAATTAATTTTAATAATTGATATGGTCTTCCAATTTTATATGATCATTAAGTAATTTAAAGATAAAATTGTCATAAAAATTCTTCTCAAAATGCATAACATTAAGATTATGAGCCAACAAATTAAATTCCCAATAAGAAATTTTTAAGAAAATACATTTTTCTTCTATTTTCACATTCCAATATCAACTGATGATGCACTTAAATTTTTTTTCCCTTTATCATTAAAATAATAGAAATTTCCACAAAAATAAACATTTTCTAGTTCTAACAATATTTTAAAACATGTCAACAACTTTAGAGGTGGTTTATGATCAATAGAAAAATTTTATTTTTGACTTGTTCAACTGAAATCTATGTAATGCATTGAGAAATATGTGATGACATAAGAAGGACCATTTTATAATATAAGTTAGTTATTATAGATCAAAATCAATGTTACAAAAAATGAAAGATGAACTCATGTAAGTGTTTCAACCAGATAAGTTTTCATGTTTAGGGAAGTCAATAATGGTCCACATTAGAGAATCAAGCATTTAGATCATTGTTCTAGAAGAATAATCATATATCTAAACATTTTTTCTCTATAACTCCTGCAATTATTCAATTAGAGGCTTCAAGTATACATCAATATCATTTCCAAACATTTTTTTCCAATAATAATCATCAAAATGATAAAATTCATTTATTTCATACACATCCACGTAGGAAGATTGTAAGGGATCAAAACAACCGACCAAATGATATAACTGGTGCTCAAAGTGTTGTACCTCTCGTACCCCTCGTGGTTTAATTTTCATGATCACAATCACTCTCTTTTTTATCTAATCTTGTTTTAAGTGTTTTTGGATGATAGGCATGATTTCAGGTTGCCAAGGAATTGGGTCAAGAAGGCCAGAAGGCAAAAGTGGACTGATTTCAGTCCACCGGCCAATCGGTGGATGACCACCGGCCAGCCGGTGGAATCTTGACAGAAGGCATCCCCTCTGTCCAGACCACCGGCCAACTGGTGTCCCATCACCGGCCAGCCGGTGGAACCCAGACAGAAGGGACACATACTGTCTCACCATCGGCCAACCGGTGGCCTCCTCACCGGCCAGCCGGTGGTGCCTGGGCAGAAGGCCTCTCCATTTTCCAAAGCACCGGCCAACCGGTGGCCAATCACCGGTCAGCCGGTAGGCCCAGTCAAACTAGCCGTTGGGCTTTGACCAGACCTGTACTTTTGACTCCCAACGGCTTCGAAGACCTCTCCAACGGCTCCGAAGACCCCCAAAGGCCATTTAAGTGTTCCTCTCCTATAAATAAAGGACTATGAAGCCCCGGAAAAAAGTGTGGAACAATAACCAAGCCAACGGAAGCCAACGGAAGCTAACGGACACATTTTTCATCATTTGGCAAACCTCCGGCGGATTCCTTCAAGGAACCTCAATTGCTCCAACCCACTTCCACATCCAAGGAGCACCATAAAAGAAGCTTGGGAGCGCCCTTCATCAACTTCATCAATCCTTTGACGCCCAAGGCTTCTCCTCTTATGGTTTTTCATTATTTATCTTTTTGAGCATCAATTTGGGTTTGTGCCTACAAACCCCCATTTCTTTTATCTTCCTTTTGTTTGGGTTTTCACACCACCTTCAAGGTGTGAAGAGGTTAGTCAAGCCTTCCCTTTAAAAGGCTTGAGTCATAGGTGAGCTAGCCTTCACCTGTAAGAAGGCTAGTGGGTTCTTGCTCAACCATTAAAAGCAAGCTGTAATAGGTTCTAGACTACCTTAAAGTCTAGTGGGTTTCTTGCTAAAACCATTAAAAAGCAAGCGGTAGTAAATCTCTCAACGGTTGAGTTGGGAGCGGAGACGTAGGCTTTGGTTTAAGCCGAACTCCGTTATCAAGTTTTGTGTCTTGCCTCTTTTATTTCCACTGCACCTTTAACTTTGTTTTAAATTCTTAATTATTTTTAAAAAGGCAATTCACCCCCCCTCTTGCCATCACTCTCCGCCTAACAATTGGTATCAGAGGAAAAATTTGAGTAATACCCTAACCGGTTTCAAATTCAAGATCCTTTGTGATGGTTTCAACTTCTTTCGCCCCCGAAGGCTATTCTTTGGGTCGTGCTCCATTCTTTGATGGAACCGACTATACTTATTGGAAAACCCGCATGACCACTTTTCTTAGAAGTTTAGGTTATCCTATTTATATAATTTTCATGCATGGTTACTCACTCTCTTATCCCGATGAATCCAAATGGACTCAAGCCGATATTAAAAATTTCGAGCTTGATGGCAAAGCCATGAACGCTCTTCATTGCGGCCTTGATCGTAATGAATTCAATCAAGTTTCCACATGCACTTCATCTCATGAAATCTGGAAACTATTGGAGGTTACCCATGAGGGGACCAACAAAGTTAAGGGTACTCTATTGGATATGTACCGTCAAGATTTTGAGTCTTTTACCATGCATCCATCTGAAAATATAACTGAAATGTTTACACGTTTTACTGATGTTTTCAATGGGAGAAAGTCCCTTGGTGATGATGTGTCTGCAGAAACGATGGTCAAGAAGATCCTTTGGATCTTACCAAGCACATGGGCACCGAAAGTCACAGCAATCCAAGAAGCAAAAGACATCAAGAACATGCCGGTCGAAGAGCTCATCGGATCCCTCATGACCTACGAGATCACCATGAGGAGGCAAGCTGAAAAGGAAGGAAAACCGATCAAAGTTCCAAAGAACATCGCCTTCAAAGTTCAAAAAGAAGAAAGCTCCTCCTCCTCATCGTCTTCCTCTTCAAGCGGCGATTCAGAAATCGAGAACCTTGCCCGAAAAATGCACAAATTCATGAAGAAGCACAAGAAGAAGAAATCCTGCAAGGCTCAACCCAACGAAAAATCCGAGCCCGAGGTAACATGTTACGGGTGTGGCAAGAAAGGCCATTACAAGCCCGATTGTCCACTCAACAAGAAAAAGGCCAAGAAAAAGGAAAAGAAGAAGGCATTCAAGGCCACATGGAGTGATAGCTCCTCATCCTCCTCCTCCTCCTCCTCAAGTGACAACGGTAAAAAATGCCTAATGGCATTTCATGAGGTATCCTCTTTTGACTCCTCATACTCTAGTTCTTCAAATTCTTTCAATCATTTATCTTATGAGGATCTCCAACATGCTAGAGATCAATTGGAGGAAGGTTTTCACGAACTTTCTTCCAAATTTATTGCTTTAAAAAAGAATTTCAAAAAACTTTCTTTCGAAAAGGAACAACTTCTCAAAGAAAAGGAGGAGTTGTCCCTCAAGGTCCAAAACCTTCCCGATGTTGATTCTATGGAATCAACAATCAAGGATTTAAGGGAATCCCTAGCTAAGTTCACCGAAGGTGAACATAACCTTTCGAAGCTCCTTGGTTCCCAATGATATCTAGAACCACCCAAGGGCTTGGCTATTCCAAGCAAGCTTCCTCTTCCCATGCTCCTACTATTTTTGTAAGGGGGAGCTCCCAATATAAATTTTTCAACTATTGCAAAAAGATCGGGCACTTAATTTACGAGTGCGACTGCAAAAATTCCCGGTATGGAATGCCCAAAACCATTTCCTTTAACGATGAATTTCATAGGAGAAGACCCGCCACAAGACAAGTTTGGATTGAAAAATCCCTTTTAGCGAGTTTCACCGGACCAAAATTTGTCTCGGTTCTAAAATCCTCTCCCCGGTGATTTGTTGTTTTTATTTAGGGGGAGTTAGGATCGTTTAAGCCTTTTTGCTTTATATTCAAAACTTTCAATTCAAAACCTTCAATTCAAAACTTTCAATTCAAAACTTTCAATTCAAATCTCAAAAATTTCAATTGGTTTAAAAACTCTATCTTGTTTTTCAACCTTTCCCTCAATCAAGTTTTATGCCCCGTGCTATTTTGATAATCACAAAGGGGGAGAAATTCTTGGTTGATTGGGGGACAAATCTTTCTCTCATGCTTTGCTTTATCCTTTAAAGCATGCCTTTCATTTCAGTCTTTTATATTGCTTGTTTTGGTGATTGTGATCATCAAAATAGGGGGAGATTGTTGTACCTCTCATACCCCTCGTGGTTTAATTTTCATGATCACAATCACTCACTTTTTTATCTAATCTTGTTTTAAGTGTTTTTGGATGATAGGCATGATTTCAGGTTGCCAAGGAATTGGTTCAAGAAAGCCAGAAGGAAAAAGTGGACTGATTTCAGTCCACCGGCCAACCGGTGGATGACCACCGGCCAGCCGGTGGAATCTTGACAGAAGGCATCCCCTCTGTCCAAACCACCGGCCAACTGGTGTCCCATCACCGGCCAGCCGGTGGAACCCAGACAGAAGGGACACCTACTGTCTCACCATCGGCCAACCGGTGGCCTCCTCACCGGCCAGCCGGTGGTGCCTGGGCAGAAGGCCTCTCCATTTTCCAAAGCACCGGCCAACCGGTGGCCAAGCACCGGTCAGCCGGTAGGCCCAGTCAAACTAGCCGTTGGGCTTTGACCATACCTGTACTTTTGACTCCCAACGGCTCTAAAGACCTCTCCAACGGCTCCGAAGACCCCCAAAGGACATTTAAGTGTTCCTATCCTATAAATAAAGGACTAGGAAGCCCCGGAAAAAAGTGTGGAACAATAACCAAGCCAACGGAAGCCAACGGAAGCTAACAGACACATTTTTCATCATTTGGCAAACCTCCGGAGGATTCCTTCAAGGAACCTCAATTGCTCCAACCCACTTCCACATCCAAGGAGCACCATCAAAGAAGCTTGGGAGCGCCCTTCATCAACTTCATCAATCCTTTGACGCCCAAGGCTTCTCCTCTTACGGTTTTTCATTATTTATCTTTTTGAGCATCAATTTGGGTTTGTGCCTACAAACCCCCATTTCTTTTATCTTCCTTTTGTTTGGGTTTTCACACCACCTTCAAGGTGTGAAGAGGTTAGTCAAGCCTTCCCTTTAAAAGGCTTGAGTCATAGGTGAGCTAGCCTTCACCTGTAAGAAGGCTAGTGGGTTCTTGCTCAACCATTAAAAGCAAGCTGTAATAGGTTCTAGGCTACCTTAAAGTCTAGTGGGTTTCTTGCTAAAACCATTAAAAAGAAAGCGGTAGTAAATCTCTCAACGGTTGAGTTGGGAGCGGAGACGTAGGCTTTGGTTTAAGCCGAACTCCGTTATCAAGTTTTGTGTCTTGCCTCTTTTATTTCCGCTGCACCTTTAACTTTGTTTTAAATTCTTAATTATTTTTAAAAAGGCAATTCACCCCCCCTCTTGCCATCACTCTCCGCCTAACACAAAGTCCCAAATGGGATGAGTCCATCAGCATCCAATCCCAATATCACATTACTATGATTGGATGAGAATTCTGAATGTAATGTATCAAATGTATTTTATAATTTTGAATCTCTTGGATTTTGAATTAACCAATAATTTTTATTATTTTTAGAATGCAACTTCATGTGCTCAGTGGTTTTTGATCACATGAATAAACTTTTCAATTTAGGTTTTGAAGGGAAGTAACACAAAACCTTTGTAGGTGTGTTCATTTTATTCTTATTCATAGTATTATATTGATTCTGTCTTTTAACATAACCCATTGATTTCCATCTAGAAGGTGAACATTTTTTTTAATCATATCAACTTGAAATCTCTCCCCAATAAAGTATACAATAATTATGAAAGGAACGTATTTTTTTATAATTTAGACCAATCTTCTTAAGAACCATTTTCATATCATAAAAATACATAGGTATCTTAGCTTTAGGAAATTCATCATTCAATAATTCTGATATCATAGAAATCTCATTATTTTTAATTTTGTATATTCATTTGATATGGTAAAACTTCAATAGAAAATATAGCTTTTAATATTTCATACATCCATCATATAGATCTTAATTTCTGTCATCAATGAAATCATAAAATGAATTTAAATTCTCATTGAAGTTCTCTCTTAAATTAGTCTCCTTAACATTAAGGGGAGGATATAATGATATGTTATTATCTTGATCTGGTTTTCCTATAGTCATAAAAACATAATTTTTAAGGTTTATATTTTTAACACCCTCAACTTGTTGTACTGGTATGTTTTGATGCTAACATTGTTTCCTTTAAATTTTGAAACAATCATTTATAAAGTTCTACATTTCATTTTTCATTGCAGAAAGAGTTAGGATCTCATTCTATTGACTGATATCAGTGATCATAATTTTTGCAACATTATATTCTCCATGCCAAATAAAACACATATATTGATCAAGAAATTTCTTCAATATCATGTTTTTATAAACTTCATGTCTCTCCAACCATATTCTAAATTTATATTTACATCATGTTCATCTTATTTTCCCATCAAGGGACCGATTGTAAATTGAAAAATATAAAAAATATTCCAAACCCTTAGAATAATAAGGTGTGTTCCTCAGTAATGTGATCCAACTTTTATCCATATTTCACAGAGTTATTACACTTTATTGAAGAAAATTAAAACACATAAGAAATATTATTTTATTTAAAGGACAATTACTAATCTATCTAAAATCAATAGTTTTAAAAAAAATTATGTTGATTTTTTTGATTATTTTTTTGAATTGAAACATTTTTCTTAGATTTTAATTTGAATGTATATAATCCAACACAAAGTTACTGTTGGGAAAAATCCCTCAAGGTTCCATCTTAGTGTTTTTGTAGTGATTATGTTTTTATAAAAATCTAGATGACCATGAATCAGTATGGTTAGTGTTTCTAAAGCATATTTTTAAGGGGGTGAAGTTTCATAGTGTTTGAAAAAAATTGGGCCTCAAAATCTAGATTTTTTTATGGAAAAGGATGGTTTTCCACAAAGGAGTTCACAAAATGCAGTTCATGGAAGGTAGTGTACAGTTTGTAGACTGTGAATCATGGAGTTCATGAACTACATTGTAGTGAATTTTTCTACATATAAAACAAACTAGGTACACAAAAAAGTGAAGGAAAATCATCAAAAGAAGAGTTTCTACATAGTAGTGTTATGCAGACCGAAAAGCATGTTTTGAGAACCATGTAGAGAAATCAGTTCAAGGGAGGTTTTTAGTTTGTGGGATGCTTGTAGTTTGTAGGAAGCTCATTTTTTTTGGACTGAGGTAGTTATTTAAGGAGCTAAAAATGTTTTTTTGCAGAAGACATTAGTTGCCAAAAAGGATAATGACACTATGTGGAGCACATAGAAGTTCATGATGAAGGTTGTACCACACCAAAGATTTGGGTATTTGTGATTAGAGGGTTTTTTCAAGATTTATTTTCCTATATAAAGGACCTTAATTAAATCATTATATAGATTTAATTTTATGAGATAATATCATCACTGTTGGAAGAATTTGGGGAAGTCTAAAGTTATTCACGAGGGAGATTCTGTGAAGGAGAAGAGTTTCACAAGGGGTAATTCCATGAAAAAGACAATACATTAAAAAATTTCATGGAAGGGTTTTGCAGGGCTTGGTATCTCACAAAGGAAAAAAGTAACTATGTAGAAGAGTTGGTATTTGAGGCATCATTTTTTCACAATGAAGAGGTGCTTCATGAAGGAAAGATTGCCCGTGAAGAAGTCACACTACGTGGTGCAATCCAGTTCGCGGAATATTCAAGGTAATTCATGGAGGATTCAAGACAGTTCCCAGAGGGAGAAATAAAGTTTGGGATGGGATTAAAATAGCTTTAAAAAAGAATTTTCCACAAACTAATAGTACACGGAAAAGTGGATTTCATCAACCAGGTGAAAATTGGACTTCAACAGAGAATATATCTATAATTGAGAGTGTATTCATTATTGATAATTAAGGGACCTAAATTTACATAAAATGTGTATTGTGATGCATCAGAAATTGGGATGAAATTAGTGCTGATGTAGGGGGATATTTTCATGTTGTATAAGTCTCGGCAGCTGAGGCCACATGAGAGGAATTACCCAAAAAATGATCTTGAGTTAGCTGAAATTGTTCACTCTTTACACTGTTAGAGACATTGCTTACTTGGAGAGAATTTTTGGTGTACATAGACCATAAGAACCTCAAGTGCATATTTACACCGTGTGATCTGAACTTGAGATATTGAAGGTGGGTGGAGTACCTGTAGTCCTTATACACCCAATAAAGGCAATGTAGTAGATGATTCACTGAGTATAAGGACTCGAATAAAGGTAGTTCAGCAGGCCAGTAGCAAGTGGAATCTCATGGATCTATTCTATGAGATGCACTTGGAGGAGAATGACATAAATGAATAGATTAATCTATCATCCTTAGTTGTGACATCTACCCTACTGGACAGAGTGAGGATGAGGTAGCTATTAGATTCAAAGGGACTAGTCCTACAGGAGAGTGTGGCAGGTGAGGAACCTCCTCTTGGATAGACTATAGGATAAGATGAGATTCTACATTTTCATGGTCGTTTATTGGTCTCATAAGATATACATGAAGAGATAATGTGATATTTTCATGTTTCATCTTGGGAAGTTCATCCTAGCTTCACCAATATGTATCGATCTTTACATCATCAGTATTGGTGGTCGGGCATGAAAAGAGATGTAATTGGTTTTTTCATGAGGTGTTTCACTTGTTAGTAGGTGAATGTAGAACAACAGCGACCAAACAGACTTCTAAAACAGTCACCTATTCTTGAGTGGAAATGGTATTATGTTGAGATGGATTTCATGATTGAGTTACCAAGGTTGCCTCGAGGTAACAATGTTGTGTGGGTTGTTGTTTATAGACTCAAAAAGGTTTCTTATTTATTTCTAATCAAGGGGACATTTAGTTTTGAAGAGATTGGAAGGTTGTATATCTGTGAGATAGTACAACTCTATGGGGTCTCTTTCACTATCATTTTAGATAGGTATGTATGCTTTATTTATCATTTCTGGAAAAAATTTCATCGGGATCTAGGTACACAGGTGATTCTGAGCACAACATACCACCCCCAGATAGATGACCAGTCAAAGTGTATGATACAGGTACTAGAGGATATGTTGTGAGTATTCATCCTAGATTTTTGGGGCTCTTGGGATAAGCATATACCCCTAGTTGAGTTCTCATATAAAAACATATATCAGAAGACTGTATATATTACACCTTATGAGGCTTTGTAGGGTAGTCCATGTTGATCACCCCTATGCTATCTAGAGGTAGGTGAGGTATCCTTATTGGGACCACATCTCATGCTGGAGACTTTTGAGTAGGTCTAGTTGATTCATAAGTAGATTGATATTACACAGTCTCAACAGAAATCATAAGTCAATTTATATAGACGACCTATGGAGTTTGAGTTTGGGGATCAAGTCTTCATATATGTTTCACCGAGGCTAGGACACAGATGGATCAGGAGATAGGGTAATATTTCACCGTGATATGTCAGGTCGTTCGAGATTCTAGAGAGAGTCTGGTCGGAAGACTATCAATTATAGATACCTGATAGGTACTGATCCATTCATGATGTCTTCCATATATCTCAACTGCACCACTATCATTTAGACCCTTATCACACTTTTCTTCCCAAGGATGTTGATCTAAATATTGATGTTCCCTTTGAAGATAATCCTATTTGTATCATTGATAGGATCATGATAGTTCTTTGAGGTCGGTTGGTTCCTCTAGTACAGGTGCTATGTTAGAAAAACCATTTACAGAATGAGACTTGGGAGCAGGAGTCCAACGTATGTGCTCAGTGGTTGGAGTTGTTCTCTTATTAATTCTGATCACCATTCATTGGGCAATTCAGGGATGAATTATTTTAAAGAGGGATATTGTAAGATCCCGTGTTTTTCTTGAGGTATGGATTCTTTTTGTTTCTGGTTTAACTTTTCCTTACTTTCTTTTTGGATTAGATCCTATGTCGGGTCATGGTCCAGTTGGGTTGTTTTTTGGAAGGAAGAGTTTGTTGGGATGTGTATTGGTAGTAGTCCAATTACATGACATGTAATTGAGATACATGATGTGTATTCAATTATACAATGTTTAATGGTCTGGCCATGACCTTTCTTGTTGTGTAAAGGGTTTTTTAGGGGAAAAGAACCCATAATTTAAACAATGTGTAAGGAATTTACATTTCATGTATATGCCTAAGTATTTTTTTAATAATAGGTAGAGGCCTTTAATTTTTTACAAAGCCTTAACTCACCCATCTCTCATGTGGAGCACCGCCCAAGGAATCCAAGAGGTTGGATTTGCTCCCAGTTACAGATCTAGACTCTGTTTCTTTTTCCAATGGTCTCATTAGATCCACACAAGTAAGATCTTATTTCCTTTTTATCCACTCTTGATTATTATGGCTATCAATTGTGATATTTTTATTTGGGATCATATGCCCTAATTTCTCGTTCTTCTTCCATTCTTCATATTTATCCTAAACCGATTCGAATAAATACTTGATATTGGATGAGCACTCTACTACCGAGCTAAGGTAGGTGGTCTATACTTTTCTTTTAGATTTTGGTGCTTTATAGAGATATCAGTCATTATTCCACTAGAGAGACTTTCCATTGTAGCCTCAGAATTGTAATTTTTAATTTAAATAGAAGAAATAGGACCTATAAGTGATTACCTTAGGTTTCTTGAGGTGAGTTGGTGGTTGTTTCCCATACCAAGGTCACCCATGGGGTGAACCTTATAAATCTACCTTGGTTATGCCATGCCAAACCACCCAAGGGTTGTGTTTTGATCTTACCTTATCCTAGGAATCCAATTATAAATGGAACGAGTTGAATGGGTTGATTAGGATATGAATTTTTTCCTCTTTTACCTTATTATAAAATATGGAACTTAAATTGGTTTATTTTTTAATTGATCAAATGGGTTATGTTAAATGTTTTATTGATTATATGAGTGGGTATAATCATTAAATGACATCTATACTATTTAATTGTGAATTTTTATTAATGGGTGGGTATACCCATGTGATATGTTTAATTGAAAATGGTGATAGATGCATGGGTATACCCATGTGACATGTTTGAATGAAAATGGAATCCATGAGTGGGTATACTCATGAGGTGTAACTGGTTTGAAAGGTATTTAATGAGTGGGTATACTCATTATATATAATGGAATGTAATGGATTATGTGATTTGGTAGACTCATAATAAATTTATTTGTTAAATAGTATGAAATGAATGAATGATTGTATAGATTACATAGATGGCTCTCCATGGATCTTAATCATGGTAGTGGATGTCTTGAGTTATGATTTTTCTTAGGTCTTGATTCTATGGGAAGCCTTGGGCTTTGCTACCCCATGGATCCATATTTCTTGGACTTGCATAGTATGTGTTGGTTTACGTGTTCCTAGGACTCCAACCAGTGCCTATACCGAGTTTCTATTGAGATTCTTTTGGGAATCAATGAGGATGCCTCAGTCTTCAAAAACCTTGGATCTAAACCTTTGTGGCCTAACACATTGGTTATTACAGTAGGGTCATGGGGATGTGATTTTCTTTATTATACAGCATGACTGTGGAATTTATGACATTCTTGGTTGTATGATAAGGCCATGGGGTATTGATAGGGTTTCATTTTATGAAAATTCCATGGGGATAGGATAAATATGGGAGTACAGAGAGGCCTTGTTTTTTATTATTTTTTCTTATAGATTCCTTTTTAGGAGATGACACTTGTTGTGGGTAACCTTGAGAGGTTGTTTGGTATTAATTGTTGTAATTGTTATAATCCTTGGGATTTCAAACTTACATTGTTCCTTACTTACATTTTTTTAGCTTATTTCATTGTACTGCATAGAATTGTATAGACCTTTAGGTGATTTCCTACTGGGATGTTTATCTCACAACCTATTTGGGCCACCTTGGGGACCCAAATAGATTATATGGTTTTGGGTATGGAAAAGGGAAATATCCCTCCTACAGGTTGTTGGTTGTTGCATAGGAGCAGGGGAGCATGAGACCGATATGAGGCTCATGATTCTATTTGAAAATAGAACCTTTTATTCTTTTTTCATTTTGGATACATGTATTGTAACACCCAATTGTGTACCTATTTTAGCTACTTTCTTAGACACATGACATGTATTGCTATCATCATTTGTATATGAGATTAATTTTGTATTTGTTTATATATTCCTGTCTTGTTTGGTATTCAATTTTCTTCTTGGTTAACTACTTTTTCTATTGATATGTGATTAATTTTCTATTATGAATACTCTTGTGATGAGGACATAGTCTCCCCACTAAAAAACCCAGTCCCTTGCTACTTTTTGGTAGCCTCTGTAATTTGGGGAGATGCACATTAGGCCTTGTGACCACCGATCTCAAAGCACTGTTGAGTAGAATCTGGGTCCGAGGTGTTATAAAGTTGTATCAGAGGTTTCTTTTCTATTTTTCTTTACTATTAGGTAATAATAGATAAGGATAGTAAGGAAGTGGAGTTTGGTAATGATCTATACTCGAGCGTAGCTAACCTATGTATAGGGAAAATCCAAATTGCCTCGAATAGATTGTTGTTTTTCTAGATTTTGACTATTATAGTTGATTTGATTACACTGTTGGGTGATGCACTTGTGTTGTTTTTTTACTATTAATATGATTTTGGTTCTATTACTATTTTAACTTAATGAGATGAGGGTATTCCATCTCATGCATCATATAAGAAATTTCTATAAATCACATGCCATGCATTATGAAATTCTATTTAGGATGCATTACTTGTTGCATGTTGTTGTGATAAGTACTTGAGAGATGTTTCTTTTATTGTAATGGATTTTTTGTAGTGGATATATGAGTGATGCTATATTTCAGTTCATAAGGTGTATGGGACCTTATGGACTGGGAAATGATTCTTCTTTTGACTCTTTTTCTAAATAGGACTAAATGAGATATGGTATGAATTATATGGGCATCAAATTTTGGTTCATGAGGTGTTATGGGACCTCATGGATCATAACTTGGTGGACTATCGGTTAAATAATTTGAACAAATGAATGTTAAATGAAAATGAAATGGAATGGAAAATAGAGACTTGATCTAGACTCATCTTTCGAGTGGAAATGATGAAGTGTTTCTATAGGTTTTGGTAACTGATCTTTTTACAGTCTTGACTGTAGGAGCAGGTTGTGGTTTGACTTGGTTTGAGGAGGGTTTTGACCTATCCTATTCTTTTAAGCTATGAGATTTGATATTTTTCTTTTTTGAGTCATGTTTTTGGCATTGTAGAGGAATTCCACCACAAAGACCCCATTCGTACGCTAGAAGGGAGGTGATGGCCACACTTTGGAGATGGTGGTCCATAGGCTATTGTCCAATACTAATTTAGTGACATCTTCGGAACCAGATACTATTTTGGAAACATGTATTGAGGAATAGTTTTGTGAGGGTTTCTTTCACTTCTTGTAGACTTATTAGGGAGCATTATAGCCTAACTTATCTATGGATGATCTGAAATGGGAGTTCCAGTAGCAGAATCCTCCCACATTTTCAAGGGATGGTGGACCATAGGCTGCAGAGTAGTGTCTTGATACCATTCTATAGATTTTCAAGTATCTTGAGATGTCTCCTGAGAAGAGGGTAAATCTCAAGACATATATGCTTTGTGGAGCAGCAAAGAACTAGTGGAATGTTTTGAACCTGGATAATGGGTTACAAGATATGGGTTGGATGATTTTTAGATCGTCTTCTATGTCTATTTATACACCACGAATCTACAAGAAAAGCAGTCTAGTGAGTTTATACATCTGGAGTAGGGTGTTATGATGGCTATGGAGTTCTTAGCATGATTTATAAATTTGCTACATTTTTCACCAACTTATCTTATAGATGAGCTATCTAGAGAGAGACGCTTTGAGTAAGGTCTTTGACATGCTATTAGATCTTAGGTAAACCTGTTCAATTTGACCTCTATCACTGATATTGTGAATCAGGTGCTTATTATAGAGTGGAACCTGAGGGAATACAGGGGTGTAGAGTAGGGTAGTTCTATATCTCAACCCATTGGTTCAGTATCTTTAGGTATGAAGTTATGTTTGAGGCTTCCCATGAGATGAGTGCTAGTTAGGTTGTAAGTACTGGTAGCTCAGTGTTTTTTCATCTGTGTGGTAGATGGGTCCACATGAAGAATTAGTGAAACTGTGACCCATTTGAGTGCTAATATTGTGGAAGGATGGGTCACGTGTAGCAGTTTATCAGGACCTTACCTTGATCTTCAAGTGTTAGGAGTCATCTCTGACATTAGGTTTAGGAGAAGGTTCCTCAACTACACATCAGGCAGGGAGTTAGAGTAGTGTTGGTCAATTAGACTGAGGTAGTGGTGGTTGTGACTGAGGCAACCAAACACCAGTTACACCGAGGCATCATAGTGGGCTTACTCTAAGTAGTGAGGTTGTATCACAAGGTCATGGTACATGCCAATTCTATTCTATACAGCCTACCCCATAGGAGTAGGGTGTCAGACCATCTATGGTGAGAGGTACAATCTTAGTAGCCTCTATTATTACATCTACTCTTTTTGATACAGATGCATCTCATAGTTTTATATATGCACCAGTGGTGAAAATAGTTGGGCTTATTTTGTTTTCTTCTGAGGGAATTTCGATGCTAGACATGCCATTGGGAATAAGAATGGAGAATATGTACTGGTGTAGGGAGTGCCCCCTTAAGTTTGGTCTGTGTCACATCATCTAGGATCTTTATGTCCTTGAGATGACCAAGTTTTATGTCATAATTAGAATAGAATGGCTAGTAACTTATCGGTCTTATGTTGATTGCTATCGATGAAGGGTGACTTTCACATCACTAGAGGGTTCAGTCTATACGCACAAGGGTGAATGGGATGTCTATGCGAGCTGAGCTAGGTCAGAGAATCATGGGCTCTATGGAATGACCGCCCAAACCACTAGATTGTATCTAGATGGTCAGAGATTGAGTCATATGGAAATTCTTTCTGTGGTTGATCACTTTATGGATGTGTTTCTAAATGAAATTTCTAGTTTACCTCCTAAGAGAGAGGTTTAATTATCCATTGATATAGTTTCATGATTTGTACCAGTATCCATTACTCCTTATAGGATGGCTAAGATGGAGTTTCAGGATCTCAAGAGGTTGGTAGAGTATTTGGAGGGGAAGAGGTTTATTCAACCCAGTACTTTTCTATGGGTTTCATCAGTCCTTTTTGTGAAAACTACAGAAGGAACTCTTATTCTATGCTTGGATTATTAGAAAATAAACTAGATGAATAATGAATACTGATATCCCTTTTCATAGATAGAGGGCCTATTTGATCAACTTAGAGGAGCCCAAGTGTTCTTGAAAATTTAATTGAGGTCAGGATATCACCTGGTGGGTGTAAGACTTGCAGATATACCTTGTATAGCCTTTCATAGTAGCACTGGTCTATACAAGTATCTAGTCATGTCGTTTGGCCTCACGAATGATCTAGTAGTTTTCAATTGGCTGATGAACCAGGTGTTCCATCCTTATCTGGACTCATTTGTAGTGGTTTTGTGGATGATATATTGGTGTATTCTCATAATCTACATGACCATGATAAACATCTGGAGAACATTTTGGATACACTAAGAGATCGTTAGTTATATGTTAAGCCCACAAAGTGACACTTTTGGATGAATCATATTCACTTACTAGGACACATTATCTTATAAACAAGAGTATCAGTAAACCTAGAGAAGCTGAGAGATGTAGTATTCTGGGAACATCTCAAGAACATATTTAACATATAGAGTTTCTTGGGGATAGATGGTTACTCTAGGTGTTTCATACAAGACTTCTCATGCTTATCAGTGCTAGTGATGGGTTTGACTAAGAAGGGTGTGAAGTTGGTTTGGTCATATTCTTGTGAGACATCCTTTTAGAAGATAAAAGGGAGGTTAACAGTAGCACCAGTCCTTATACTATAAGAATAGGGAAAGAGATGTATAGTTTATTATGACACGTCAAGAATCAGGTTGGGAGCAGTGCTGATATAGGGGGAAAGAGTCATGGCGTACAGGTTTCAACAGCTAAGGTCGCATGAGTGCAATTACCCAACACATGATCTCAAGTTTTCTTTAGTTGTTCATGATTTATGATGTTGGAGACATTACTTACTAGGATTGAATTTTGTGTTTTACACACACCATAGGAGCCTCAAGTACATATTTACACAGTGTAGTCTATGTTTGAGATGGCAAAGGTGGGTGGAGTACCTATAGTCTTTTGACATCGAGATTTCCTATATGACTAATAAAGGAAATGCAGGTGACAATGCACTGAGTAGTAGGACTCAAATATAGGTATTTCAGCATTCCATTAGCGAGTGGAATCTCATAGCTTTGTTCTATAATATTCACTTAGAGGTGCATTACAGACAGAAAAAAAATTATCTATCATACTTAGATGTGACATCTACCCTACTGAACAGAGCAAGGCTAAGGTGGATATTATATTTAGAGGGATAGTCCTACAAGAGATTATGGTATGTGGGAACCCTCCTCCTAGATGGACCATAGGAGAGGATAAAATTATGTTTTTTTGTGGTTTCGTATGGGTCTCAGCAGACATATGTGGGGAGATAATGTGAGATTTTTATGCTTCAGCTTGGGCAGTGCATCCTGGTGTCACCAAGATGTATCAAGATTTACATCATCAGTATTGGTGGATGAGCATGAAATGTAATTTAGCTGGTTTTTTATGAGGTGCTCCACCTTTTAGTAGGTGAAGGTGGAACACTAGATACTATCCATGCTTCTACAATAGTTACCTTTTCTAGATTGGAAATGAGATGATTTCATGATGGATTTTGTGAGCAGGATATCATGGTCATCTTGAGGTAATAATGATGTGTGTTTTGTTGTTTAAAGGCTCATGAAGGTTTCACATATCTTACCGATCAAGGATACCTTCATTGTTGATGAGCTTGGAAGGTTGTATATCTATGAGATAGAACGACTACATGGGGTCCCTCATCCTATCATTTCATATAGTAATGCCCACTTTATGTATCATTTATGGAAAACAATTTAGAGGGCATTGGGTATATAGGTGATTCTGAGCACAACATACTACCCTCAGACTAATGGCCAGACAGAGTGTATGATACAGGTGTTGGAGGATATGCTACAATCATGCATCCTGAATTTTGGGGGTTCTTCGGAGAAGCATATACCCCCTAGTTGAGTTTTCCTATAATAATAGCTATCAAGATACTATACATATAAAACCATATGAGTCATTGTATTGGAGTCCATTCTGATCACCCCTTTGTTGGATAAAGTTAGGTGAGGTATCCTTACGAGGACTATGTCTCATACATTAGACTTTTGAGCAGGTCCAGCTGATTTAGAAGTGGATGGCTACTGCATAGTCTTAACGAAAATCATAAACCGATCAACGCATAAGACCTATGGAGTTCGAGGTTGGTGATTGGTTCTTTTTATATGTTTCACCGAGGCTGGTACATAGATGGAATAGGAGATATGGTAAGTTTCCACCATGATATGTTGAGTTTTTAAATATTCTAGAGAGAGTTGGGTCAGTAGCCTATCGGTTGCAGTTACCTTAGAGGTATCAATCCATGAATGACATCTTCCATGTATCTTAGATATGCCTCTATCATTCGGACCCATCTCATGATTTTCAACACAAGGATTTTGAGATAATAGTTGATGTGTCCTTTGAGGAGTATCCTATTTGTATCATTGATAAGAGAAAAAGGTTCTTTAAGGTAGGTCAGTTCCTCTAGTATGGGTGTTGTGTTAGCACAAATGTTTATAGGATGAGACTTGAGAGTGGGAGGCTGACGTACATGCTCAATGGTTGGATTTTTTCTTGGATGAATCTTGATGACCCTTTAAAGTAAAATTTAAGGGGGGAATTACTTTAAGTGGGAAGATTGTAAGATCCAACATTTTTCTTGATGTATGGATTCTTTTTTTTTCATTTGAACTTTTCCTTACTTTCTTTTTGGCTTAGATCCTAAACTGGGTCATGGGCCAATTGGGTTGTTTTTGGAAAGGAAGAGGTTTTTGGGTTGTGTATTGGTTATAATCCAATTACATGAGGTTTAATTGGGATACACAATGTTTATTCAATTAAACAACGTGTAATGGTCTACCCAAGAACTTTCACACCGTGTAAAGGGTTTTTTCAGGGGGAAAGAACCTGTGATTTACAAAACATGTAAGAAATTTAAACGTCATGTAAATGCTCGAGTATTTTAAAAAAAAGAGGCATGGGAATCTAATTTTTGACAGAGCCTCACATCACCCCTCTCTCACACACAGAACCACCCAAGGAATCTAAGATGTAGGATTTTCTTCTGGTTTCATATCCCAACTCTATTTCTTTCACTGTTGGTCTCATTAGATCTACATTGGTAAGATCTTATTTTCTTTCTGCTCATTCTCAATTATTATAGCTATCGATTGTGCTATTTGCATTTAGGCTCATATGCCCCAATTTATCATTCTTCTTTAATTCTTCAGATTTCTCCTAAACCCAGTCAAATCAAGACTTGATACTAGATGATCACTCCACTACCGAGCTAAAGTAGGTGGCTTATAGTTTTCTTCTAGATTTTAGTGATTTATAGAGCTATCGGTCATTATGTAACCTGCAAGAATTTTCAGAGCAGCCCTAGAAATGAAAGTTTTAATTTAAATAGATTAAATAGGATCTATTAGGGATACCCTTAGGTTTCTTGAGATGAGTTGGTGGTTGTTTCCCATCCCAATGTCACCCATGGGGTGCACCTAATAAATTTACCTTGGTTATGCCAAGTCAAACCACCCAAGGGGTGTGTTTTGAGCTTTCCTTATCATAGGAAGCTTATTATAAATGGAACAAGATAAATGGATTGATTAGGAGATGGATTTTTTCCTCATTTACCTTGTTATAAAACTTTGAACTTGAATTGGTAAATTTTTGAATTGATAAAATGGGTTATGTTAAATTTATTCTTAATTATATGAGTGGGTATACTCATTAAATGACATGTGGCATGTTTAATTGTGAATTGTGATTAATTTGTGGGTATACCCATGTGATGTTTTTAATTTCAAATGGTGATAGATGGGTGGGTATACTAATGTGAAATGTTTGAATGGGAATGGATTCCATGAGTGGGTATAATCATGAGGTGTAACTAGTTTTAAATGTATTTAATGAGTGGGTATACTCATTATATGCAATTGAATGTAATTGATTATGTGAGTGGGTAGAATTATAAGAGATTGATTTGTTAAATGGCATGAAATGGATGAATGATTGTGTAGATTCTATGGATGTATCTCCTTGGATCTTGAACATGGTATTGGATGTCTTGATTAGTGATGCTTCTTGAGTCTTGATTCTATGAGACAACTCGAGCTTTACTACCATGTGGATATGGCTTGCTTGGACTCTCGTAGGACATGTTTTTATACATGTTTTTAGGAATCCAACTAGTGCCTATACTAAGTTTCCATTAAGATGCTCCTAGGAATCAATGAGGATGCATCAGTATTCAACACCTTGAAACCATCCCTTCATGGTCTGACACTTTGGTTATTATATAATGGACATGGGAATGTGATTCACTTTGTTATACGGCATGGATATGGAATTTATGACATGCTTGGTTGTACAGAAAGGTAATGGGGTATTGATAAGGTTTAATTTTATAGTAAGGTCATGGGAACAGGATACATATAAAAGTAAAGTGAGGCCATGTTGTTTATTTTTTTTTGCTTGTAGATTCCTTGTTAGGAGCTAACACTTATTGTAGGGGGGATTGAGAGGATGTTTGATATTATTTGTTTAAATGGTTATACACATTGGACTTTCACACTTACATTACTAATTACTTAAACTTGTTCAGATTATTTCATTATACTGCATCGAATTGTATATAACTTTGGGTGATTTCCTACCATTATGATTATCTCACACCCTATTTAGGCCACCTTGGGGACCCAAATAGATTATATGGTTTCAAGTACGGACAAGGTAAATCATTCTTCAATTGGTTGTTGATTTTTGAATAGGAGTAGTGGGGCATAGGAGTGAGTTGAGGCTTGCGATGATATTTAGAAATAAAACCTTTTTTTATTTTTTATTTTTGGATACATGTATTGTAACAGTCTATCATGTACCAATTTTGGTAGCTTTATTAGACACATGACATGTATCACTATCGTCATATGTATATGAGATTGCTTCTGGATTTGTTTATATATTCTGTATTGTTTTGCATTTAGTTGTCTATCTTGTTAACTACTTCCTCTATTGATATATGATTTATTTTCCATTGTGAATACTCTGGTGATGAGGGAATAATATCCCCACTAACACACCTACACCCTTACTACTAGTTGAAAACCTCTAGCATTTGGGGAGATGTGCTTTAGGCCTTGTGACCAACTAGGATCGGGGCACTATTGAGTGGAATCTAAGTCGAGGATGTTATATAAGGTAAGAAATGGAGATCATGAGGTTGAGCGAGAGGGATCAAAAGTGGCAATGAGAGCTCAATGGCTTGGTAGCAAGGGCTCGACAGTGATGGATCGGGGGTGGTAATGACTCGATGGTAGTGGATGGGTTCTCATAGAGGGAAAGGGGGGAAAGGGAGACTACAAGTTCAAGGGTGAGGGATTCGGTGATATAAGATGTGTAGAGGGATCATTGGGTCAATAAAAATAGTGAAATGGGAAAGGGGAGTGGCAGAGGGGGTTTAAGTAGGGCTGGTGAGGGCTCGGGGAGCAGCGGTGAGGGCACAAAGAGCGGCAACGTCTCGGGGAATAGTAGATTGGGAGGTGGTGAGGGATTAATAAATAGAAGAAAGAGGGAAAGAGGAGTGATGAAGAGGTGTTAGGAGTGTGGGGGAGGGTTGGATCAGGGGATTGAAAAATAAATTCCATGTACAAGGGAAAAAGAGCATTTTTTAAATATTTTCAAAAAAATTAGCAGCATTTTTTTTAAATAATTGATAAAATATTTAAATATTTTTTAGTTGTGGTTTCATAGACCACCATTAAACAACATTTTTTATGAAGTGAATTGTATGTTCCAAATAATTACACCCACATCAACTTAAACCAGAGTACTTTCAAAGTTATACTATAATCAAGGTGGGGAAAACACTTCATTAAATAAATTTCATCAGGGGTTGAACCCCCAATCTGGATGATTCGAAGTAGGGAACATGTACCATTATTCCACTGGATGGTCTAAAATTCCATGCCAAAAATATTATTATAATAAAATAAATTCAAAAAAAAATGGCGTCGAATTTCTATGAAATTTGATATTCATTTATTATTTATTTGAGTATATAATAGTACTTATAATATAACATCATTAAATTTTGGACTTAGACATAACTGGGTAAGATGGTTGAAACTATATGATATCATAAATATGAAATTAGTTATATTTATTAATAAATTGGTAGCTTATTTAAAAAATATGCATTCCTGGGATTTGGTTAAGAGTAATTCTAATGTTATGAGTTTGAAATCATTATCCAAGATTTAATAAATATGAAACCTTAATATTTGATAAAAGATGGTTTGAGTTTAATACATGAAATTTCATCATATGTGTGAAGGAGACACCAAATATAAAATAACATATAAGAAAAAATATGTTTGGAACCTATGAAAATAAAGATCAAGTTATATACTCATAATAAATCATTAATTTTAAGTTAGATATTATATAATGGGAACATTATTGGTTCACTTATGTGAATAAAAAAATAGGGAAGACCCAATGGGGTCATGGACTTTGCACTAAAAAATTTAATGAAATAATTTGAGACACAATAAGAAAATTATTTATAAGATTGTATGTTATATTTTGAATTTGAATAATTTTTATGTAAAATGAGTTCAATTAATAATGTGAATTTGATATCCAAGATAATGTATATATTTTATTATTTAATTTTGATTCACTTTTTATATGTAGATATTCAAATCCCAGGGGCACATAAGTGTTTGATTGGAAATTTTCACCAAATTTAAGGTTATATAGGTCTTTGACCAAGTCAACCCATTTGGAAATAGTTCTTTATTTTAAAAATTCATCTCTTGAAGCTTTAATTATTTTCTTTACAAATCACATCAAGGGTTGTTAGATTTTAGATTCATTATAAGGTTGGTAAATTTCTAAATCTAAAGTGTCATGATTTTGATACTTAAATATTTTTAAATAAATCACATTGGTTATTTTTATTAGAGGGATCTTTTTACAACCACAGTGTCCCAATAGGCCATAAAAATGGGTAATTTAAGGCATACAATTTATTCCTTTTTCAACTAGATCATTTTCTCTTCTTAGAAATAATGTTATAAACCATTCATTATAAATCACATGACCAAAAAATCTAAATTTTAAATGTAAATACAACAATATAATAATTTTATTTGGTTCACCACTTAGGGATATTCCAAGGGGAATACACCACCATTGTGTCGATGTACCATATCATATCACTATGCACTATTTTTTATTATAATATTTTGGAATGAATCACTATCAGTCTAAGGGTCACTCCCTCAACTAATCTATCCATTCACTTCTTTGAGACATTAAATACAATATTATGACACAAAGGTAACATATAATGATATCAAAAGAGATAATAAACACCAAATCATCAAGGATATCTTTGTTGTTACACAATTATCTCAAACTAATTTGTATCTTAAATATAAATCTTTAAAAAATATCTTTCCTCCTAGAGTTCCTTGATATATCTATTTATCCTTCTCCATAACCAAATACTTCAAAAAATATTTATTTCATTTTAAATATAAACACTTAAAACCCTTTAAATTGATCTCATTTAAATTATAACATGTTATCTTATAATTCGACCTTCATCAATTTTTAATGATTTGATTTCACCATTGAAATTGATTTAAAGTCCATGAACAAAATTATCTTGAATATTTATTTTTCCAAATATATACTTCACTAAAAAAAATTCTTCACTTTAACATGTCTTAAATGAGTCCACCTCATCCATAAATATATAAATACTATGACACGATCAACTAAATATCCCATGAGTTTTAAATTTTTTTAATTTAAAATTTGAACAAATCTTAACCGACCATGAAATAATTTTCCTTGGCCATAGGTGAAAAAAATTAATCCATAATTTTTATTATGACTTGTTTCCCATTTCTATATATAATCTAGAAAACATAACATTTTAAATGACTTTCACTATGACACTACCTGATCCTCATCCCCGTTATTCTTATACCTTTAAAAATCATAATAGATCATGGAACTTCCATTATTCCATATTGCATTTCTTAAAAGAATTTTAAAATCATGACATTCCTTTCACTATATTATGGTCAAGTTAGACATTGTGTTTTTTGTTTATCTCTCAAGAATATAGTGATAACACATCCACTCAAATTTATTACACCTTTTTTACACCTCCGTAAGGCATTTCACAATGTTATGGAAATACACCTTGTTTTATACAGAGATTTCAACAATATAACATGTGCACCAAAAAACCAAAAACCTAATAAACTCCCTATTTTAATCTCCACCATGTAATAAAAATCTCATCTAAAAGGTTTTATGATCCTCATTCACTATATTCCCCTTTTAACTCAAAAATATTCCTCTAAAATTCTCTAAGATTTGAAACAAGCCATGTATAACCACTAACAATTGATTTATGATATTTATTGCTAAAAAACAAAACACTAAACTTATAAAAAATTATAATGTTTCTAAGATTCTCAACCATTATCAATATTTGTTCCAACATTATCCTCATTTAGGTGTTTTAGAAATCTATGTTATATCTAGTGAAATTCAACTTTAATGGGAATTAAAAATAGTAATATAATTACTCACCCTTACCTCTAAGTATATGTGAGAAATTCTTGATGTAGAAATAAATGAACAATAGATAATTTTATGATCAATACACAACTCTTATCTTCAAATAATAGCTTGTTATAAAAAACTAAAAACATCATCAAACTTCCACAATCTTCATCCATATCCTTCAACATATCCATATGGATCATATCTATCCCTTTACTATATATCATAACTCCTCCTAAAATATATATTTCTTCACATAATAGAAGGATTTATGTATATAAATTTATCCCTATTTGACAAAGAGGTCATCACTTATTTCACTAACTCACTACATTTATCCCCTTTGAAAAATAAACCCAAAGGTAAATGTATAAAAACATGAGCATCTATATTAGACATTAATGTATGTAAAGATTGGGGGTTTTCAAAACCTCCTAAAACTGAGGCAGTTGGTTGAACACTAAGGTTAAATCGATGGTTTTCAGATGCCAGTGTAGCCAAATGTTTTTTGAAAATGTATTACACGATTTAATTAATTACAATATGATCCATCTTAATGATTCCTTGGTCCACTTTTTCTTCAATGAAGTGATATCATATCTCAGTATGTTTCATATATGGTTTATATTTATACCAATTCTTGTGATTAAATATGTTCCTCAAGATTGTTTTTATCATATAAAGAAGAAATATTGTAGCAGGTTGAAGTGGATCTGATTATTGTGTTGTCTTTTTTCAACATATAAATCGTGTTAAAATTTAATATATTGTCTATTGAACTGGTCCTCATGTTCATAATAGGTGATGTGAAATTTTATACAATATTTTGAGTGAATTTGGATGGTTTTTTTGATGTGTTTGATAAGGATTTGGGTATTTTTGAGCCAAAATTGTTACTTGAATAAAGCTAAGTTAATAATTTAATCTTCAGTGTAAGGGTAACTCCATATGTACTGGAGCTGCATAAGGGTATTCATGGTGCTAAATAAAGGTCATCTAGAATTTATACATCTCATTTTAAGGTCATTGAATTGTTTTATAAAGTTAAATCTAAAATCCATCTTCTTTTTAAAGGTTACCTGAATATTAATCTACCCGAATAAAAGTAACTAGAGGATTACATGAACTATGTAAGGGTATAAAACCCAAGTAAAGTTGATTTTGATGAATAAAAGGCTACATTAAGGTATGTGGAGTACTACACTATATATATAGGTACTTACAATAGGAACTATGTAAAGTTCACTTGACCTTTCTACATGAAGGTAAGTCCTTAAAGAACTTAGTATGTAAAGGTAATTTAAATTTTACATGGAACACATAAAGGTAACTCAAAGATTAAGTAACTTCATAAAAGAGTTAACTCAATATACACATACATGCCTATAAGAGGTTTTTATGAACTAAATATAAGAGAGATAAAGAATTGATACAGTCAATCATGTGACCATACACCTCACGATTGCTCAATTGATAACACACCTAATGATATATCAAGTTACCACACACCTCACAGGTGATAAAGTGATTTCATTAATGATGGTGGATCTAATATTCAGTATCATACTCTCAATATAGAGAAATTGTATTCTGAATACAATATAATCCAAAAGATTCTAGGAGGATTTTTCATTAATTAAGAACAAATATAATGATAATTTGATAATTATTCGGGATGGTTTAATGAATAATGAAGAAGAATCTATGGGGGTATTATAGATCCTTAAAGGGGAATCCATGTTTGCATATATTTATAGGTCACTGTAAATATCATGCATGCATGAATAAAAGTATTTTTAGTGCATAAAATTTTTTATGGATAGAAGGAGATGATTTCAAGGAATAATTCAATTGATGCCACATGATATAGTTATTTAATGAAAAAATGTCATGATACTATGTTCTTATCATGATCAAGGAATATACAATTAAGGAAAATAATTTATGGATTAAGCTATGTTGAAAATGTTGTTTCCATGATAAAAAATTATCTACGATTTTCTACAACGATGAATCCATGATTATAGTATTGTATTCATGTGTATATATGTAGTAAATTCATGTGAATTATTTTGGATAGAGAAAAGTAAGTCCATGATAAATTTTTGAATTATTTAATTCATATATAGTGATCTTAAATTCATGGAATATCATGGATTGAAGGAAATGTATTTTTGATAGTTTAAATGAGGAATAATTACAAGATTGTGTTAAATCTATTATATATAGTTATTACCTGTAGTTATAACATAATTTATGAAGGGGGTCAATGAGAGTTTTTAAAGATAATGAATCAAGTCTTTAATGAATATAAATTTGAGTTATGGTAACAATGATTAAAGTGAAGATTTGAGAAATAAGGTGAAGAAGAGGGATTATTTTTCATGAATATGTGAATATATATTTATTTGTGATGAAGAAAAGGTGTGTGTGAACTGGATTATTCTGAATATATTTCTCAGTAAATATCAGGTGAGTTGGTTTTGAAGTTCACAAGAATATAATTAAATAGGAATATCATTTTATGAAGTATTGTGTAAATGAGAATAAGAATTTACTTGTTGTATAAGACAAGAGTAATAGAAATATTTTTCATATTTGAAAACTTGATAGTATTCTACAAAAGGAATATGTATTATTTGTTAGGAAAATTATTGAATATTTTAAAGTGATGGATGAACTTGTGTGTGGGATGAATTGAGGAATATTTAGGAGACATGTAAACATGATTTTAAATTTTATACCCTAATAATTATATTGAAATGATGATTCTAGTGGGTAGTGTGATCCTGGAGTAATCCATATCACACTATGGAAAAACCTTCTCAAATTGAAAAGTGAATATTGTAAAAAAAATTGTGCTCCCTCTTGTTGGTGTGTATGGGGGTGTGAAGCTAGATTATATCACTACACATTAACAAGTGAAAAATTTTATTTTCAAATAAATTTAAAAATAAATTTGATCACTAATTCACCCCCACCCTCAGTTATCTCCCATAAATCTAGTAGGTGTACTTACAATAGGTATCAAAGTGATATTTCTTTTTATTGGCTATTCGATTATTAATTTTTTAATTCTCTCTCAAAATAAGAATCAATATCTAATTTATCTTATCAACTATATAAAATTTGAATTCCATTAATAGTAATTGGATTCTCACATTTTATTCTAAAGGTTATCATGTCTATAAAGATATAATGATTTCATATATTCTCTTTATTAATTATGAAGTTTTAAAATCTGTAAATGATGGATTTCCCCCACATGATAAAGGTGTTTCTCTAATAGTGGAAGAAATTAAAAAAATATGGAGAATAATGATCATGTTAAAAACATTATTTTATCTTCTATTTCAAAAAATTAATTTCGGAGGGTCAAAGGAATCAAAATAGAAAAAGTTATTTGGAAAAAACCATAGAATGTATATTAAGGGAAAACCAAAGTGGAGTAGGAAAATTTTTAGTTTTAGAGAATTAAATATAAATATCTTGGGATGCATGATAATGAGACTGCTGAAAACTTATTTATGAGGGTTAATGAATTTTTAAGCATGATTAGAGGAAATGGTGAGAAATTGGAAGACTCCATTATTGTAGAGAAGATCTTTTGTATCTTACCAAACAAGTTTGATCCAAAAGTATCTATTTTGGAATAAAAAGATCCAAGTGACATCCATTTGGATGATTTTAATAGTACTCTTATTTCTTATTAAATGAGGAAAGATAATTGAATCAATAAAAATGGAAATACTAAAAAGGGTATTTCCTTTAAAGACTCAAAACCTGAGAAAAGTGAGAAGGTTTATTATGAAGATGATGAAGCTAGCTATTCAAATTTAGATTAATATGTGGATATAAGGTTTAATAAATTGATGTCTATTATCATTAAAAATGTGATAATAGGTAAGTTAAATTTTAAAGGGAAGCTACCAATTAAATGTTTCAATTATGGTTTTGTTGTACATTTTTCATCAAACTATCCAAAACTGAAAGAAAATGAAGCTAGTGATAAAGAAAATGAAAGACCAAAAAGATTCTCAAATAATAAATCATCCAAGAAAAAAATGAATTCTATAATAAAGGGTATTAATTTCTCAAAGAACAAAAATATTAATTTAATATTAAAGTTTAAAGAATTTCAAATATGTATCAAAGAAGAAGAGGTTGATAATAAAAGTGATGTTATTTAAAATCTCCCCATTTCAAAGGTGAGTGATGAGAAATTTACTAGTTATAAAGGTAGAAAATATTATACGAGAGATGATAAAACTAAAAATTAGTTTATATTAAAGATATAATTTATGTAATTCCTCTCAGAAAACACAAATCTTTAAAAAGAAAGCACGGAGTTGAAGAAATATTATCAATAATTCAACAATAAGGAATTAATTTACGAAGAATAAAAATTCAAACTGCTAAAAAAGATTTATAATCTAAAGAAATTTATTGATATTGATAAGATTTTAATATTAAGTTAGATGAAAATATTAACGATGTGGAGAAGTATATTGATCTTATTAAATATGAAACTATCAAATTTTAAGAATAACTAAACCTATCCAAACTCTTTTTTCAAAATTTCATTCAATAAGTTGGAGAGTTCTCAAATAAGTAAGATGAAAAATAATATAAAAAACCATCTTCATGGGATGATTTTAATGTTGAAAATGTTTATAAAGAGTTTGAGAATAACCATCACATCAAAAGGATCGATTTTGTGGCTAAATAAAATGAGTCATATAAATACAAATATTTTGGGAATCTAAATTTTGATTAAAAATATACTACAACTAGTTACTTTGAAAATTCTAAGAAGTCTAACATGAATAATAAGATTTCAGGGGTTCAAAAAAACTAATTTTTAAAAATGATAAAAAAAATTATATCAGAATTAGGTTGGATTTCAAGCATAGATTTTTAGATAGGATATAGTTTTTAAAGGAAATTATGATTTATTTGGATACTTCTTGTACTATAGAGGCTTTTTCCATATGGAAAAAAATTGGTTCAACCAAAAACGCCATAATATTCCTATAATACTTGTTATATAAGTTTTTATGGGGAGTTTACCTTCTTAAAATAAGGAAATTTATAAATGGGTTAAGTATTATAGATAAAAGACACAAAACATGTTTGATATTCTTGAAGAAGTCTATAGAAGGTGTGACCATCCTCGTCACTATAAAAATCAATGTCTCATAATTTTACTAGTACAAAAAAAATATGAGTGTTAACACTCATAATCCTATAAAAATGAATATAAATGGTAAAGGTAAATAGTTAGTTGTGTAAGTGGAACTTAATGAATTAAAATGAAAAAGTCCATGGATATTAGATATCAGAAACTCATCTCATATTATAGGAGATTTAAAACTATATAAATAAGTAGAGTGGTGTAATGTGAAGTGAAATCATTAGTTACTTTTGGGTTAATAAATGTTAAAGGAGTTGTATAAAATGTTATTGGGAAATAAAAAAGCTAAAATTCAAAAACAATGTTTATATTGACGGATTGACACACAATTTATTGAGTATCTCACACCTTTGTGATGATTTAAATAGAGTGTTTTTCAAGAAGTATGGGTTTTTTGTTAATAACCAAGAGGATAGAAGAATAATTTACAAATTATATTAGAACAAATTAAATTTATTCCAAATAGTTGATGATGGAAATTCATGCTATCTACGAATGAAAGAATAGAATTAATTATGTCTTAAAAGGATTATACATATTTCCGAAAATAAGATGAACATTATCACTCAAGGAAATAATGTTCATGATGTTCCTTTTTTTAAAATAGAAAGATAATAGATGTTATCCAAATGATAAAGGGGAAATATTATTAACTGTTCGCATAAGAAGGTAGAGATTCAATCTAATCAACCTTTAGATATAATTCATTTAGATTTATGTAGGCCCATGTGGTTGAAATCAACCAATATAGATAATTAATATATTATCTTTATTGAATACTTCACTCATATTACCTGGGTTATATTTATGAAACATGATTCTAAGGCCTTAAAACTGATTTTTTTTATAAGATTTATAAAATGAGTGTCGTTTTTTCCTTAAGAAGATCTGTATAGAAAATAAAAAAAAGTTTTGAAATTAGAAATTTAAATATTATTTAGATAATCATGTCATCTAACATGAACTTATTGCACCATACACACCATAAAAATGGTGTTGTTGAATGAAATAATAGGTGTTTGGTGGAAATTCCTGAGATAATTCTAGTTGAGCTTTATACTTACAGTTATTTTTTTTAGGAAATATGTTTGTGTAGTATTTCACATTAAAATCATTATTTTTATATGAAAAAATCATATATGTTCCCTTATGAGATATATTAAATGAAATATCAATGTTTTAAATATCTTCAAGTATTTATATTCTCTTGTATTATTAAGGTAAAAGGTGGAAATTTGGGTAAATTAGAGACAGGTGGTTTCTAGAACTTTCCTTGGTTATAATATAAATGGAATTGGATACTATTGTTTTAAAAAGGAAACTATAAGAATAGTTGATCTAACTGATGTGAATATTTTCGAACATTTAAAGAAAAAATTCACACATGAAGAGGAAAGTTTCATAAGTTGTGATAAATTTTTTTTAATATCTTGAATAAATTTTAGACAGAGATGAATATATTGACGTTATACAAGTTAAAAAATAATATTTGGCCATTTAAAATAAGGATCAATAAAATTCATCACATCCAAGGATTAGAAAAAAAGTGTAGTTTCAAAATATAATTAGATATCAAAATAAGTAGGTACAAACTAGGATAACTATAAGGAAAATATCTTATACTTAATTTTTATCTCAATTTAAACCTAAATATATTGAATAATCTCAAAAGAAAAAATATTGAGTTGATGTTATGGATGAATCTATGGATCAAATTGAGAAGAATGATATTCAGGAGTTATTTCCCAAACCAAATGATAAGAATTTGGTAGGGACAAAGTGGGTACTCTAAAATAATTTGAATGAAAATGGAGATATAGTGGGAAGCAAATAAATATTTGTATGAAAATTCTATTCATAGGTTGAAAGAGTGGACTTTCATGAAACTATTTCACTAGTTTAAAGACTTGAAACTATTAGAATATTTCTTGTTATTACTACACAAAGTAAATTAAGGATTTTTAAAATTTATTTAAATTATACCTTCATCAATGGTGAGTTAGAAGATGAGGATTACAGATAGTAACTATAGAGACCCTATATTTACATGCATAAATATTACATATTTTAGTTTAATATTCAATACATGTCACAAAAACTCACCCAAGGACCATAAAGGTTTAGTGTCGTTGGATACTAGATATAAAATCTTTTTATTTCTTGAAAGATATTTAACAAGTCCCATAAATATCTTTATGAATATTATTATTATTAGACATACCCTACTTAAAACCTTTATTCATAACCTAGGGAAAGGAAACATAATAAAGGGTGAGATCACATTCTCAGTATGGATAAATAAGGGGGATATCAATGATCACATAAGAATAACATGATCATATGGGTATGAAAATATTATAAAAACATTCAAAAAACATAACATGCAAATCATATATCATAAAATTGATTCATGGTATAAATCATGGTAGTTCATAATACATGAATCATAAATGAATCAAAGTACATACGCCATGAGAGCATAACATTAACATAATACATAGAGTTGTGGCATACACACAAGAATTGAAAACCTTATGTCAAGTATACCCACAAAGACATTCATAACACATTAGTCTTGGGATAAACACCCATGTACCTACTTCAATCTTGGGATAACCTCTCATGTACCATATTTCATGCTTAGTATAACCTCTCGTGTACCCACTTTTGGGCTTGAGATAACCTATCATGTACCCTTTTAGATCATATAATATTAATCATTACCCAATGCATTGGAGGGAGATATAATTCCCTCGAATAACATAATCTGTACATTTTCATGCCATGATATCATAAAACATTCATCATTTAATAACCCATGAAATTAAATGAGCTTCATAACACATTTATCATATCATAACCAATGTAAAAAATGGCTTTCATAAACATTTCACCATAGCATAACTCATGGAAAAGAAAATGGTTTCACAAACATATTTTCACCATATATATAAACCATATAGAGAAAGAATAAATATTGTATCATTGGATCATATCCCCATTAATTATTAAGTAATATCAAAATATTTCTTTTTATATAGAAAACGATTTTAAAAATAAAATCACTTGGAATTTTTCATGAGGAAACTAAAATATCTTTGAAAACATGCATTTTAAAACTTGAAATTAAAAAAATAATTTTGAAACTATTATTATTTAAAATAACCTTGAAAATATATAAATAAATCTTTAAAATATTGATTTTTCATGATGTCTAAAAATTTCATTCATGTCATATACGTTAAAACAAATATTCCTTTCATATTTTTAATGTAAAACCAAATGATCATTGTTTAGAAAATAAAATTAAGATTCTTTTTAAAAAAATAAAAAATAAAACAAGAGTAAAACTCTATTTTAAAAATCATTGGATAGTAGTAAAATGTTTCTTTAAAAAAAATTAGAAAACATGGATATGGAAGAAAAAAAATTTCTACCTAGGATAGAAATAAAGTAAATTTTTCTTAAAAAATAATTTTGAAATATTGAGTTCATAAAGAGAGTAAAATAAATAGAACTCATGTATTCTTATTACATAAATAGAGTAAAATAAAAATCATGAATTTATTAACTGATATATTATAATATTTTATCATCATAAGCATAACCATAAATAGTCTTGATAAATGATGTGATTGTATCATAAAACCCTTACCACTTTGGTAACATTGAATTGTAAGCGCCATGAAAGAACAAAATTAAATGAAACTTAAAATATAATGAGAATAAATAAATTCATTATATTAAATTTCAAAGTGTATGTATATATACCTCATAAAATAATATAGGTGTATAGAATAATGTATGTCTCAAAGAAGACAAATTGAGACAAAAATCCCTTACCACTTTGGAAACTTTTGAATTGTAATGACCATTAAAGAATAACATTAAAAAACTTTAAATATAATTAAAATAAATATATTAATGATATAACATGTCAAATTTGTAGTATATAAACCACACAAAATAAAATAGTGTTGAATATGGCATATGTCTCATAGAAATAAAAGAGAGACTAGAAATCCCTTACCTTAAGCCTTGAATTCTTTCATACACATTCAAACATCATATATAATAAATATATTTTTATTATAAATCTATTATAGAACCATAATAATATATATAATACCATATATTATTTTCTTATGACCCTTTTATTACCCGTTTATTAACAATTCCTTATTAAAATCATGTTTCGAGTAATAACTGCTTTGTTTTTCATGTATGTTTTGATTTTGTATTTTTTATCTTTTTACTTTGATAATGGTTCCATAATATACATAATGGTAACCATGGAAAAAATTATATATATATATATATTTATTTATTTATATTATTCCATAATAGTTAAATATAGAAAATGAAATATACCGTTCATGGAGATGGAAGACCGTACATACACATGAACTTCGTTTACATTTTCTCAACGGATAAAATGAAAGAAAGTTAAATGATATATTAAAATTAAATAGTAATTTTTATTTCATATGTATATATATCATATTTTTATTAAACCTATCCTTATTACTTTCCATGTAATGTGTAAGTGAATAACGAATCACATTGCTTCGCTTGACAGTAGTTTGTAGTACACACGAGTTACATTATCATATTCCAAATGAATGAAAAGTAAGAAGGTACATGTGATATTATAATTCCAAAAGTATAATTATATCATAAATATCATATAAATATGTTAAATACATCATTATATCTAGTCATGAGAGGTGGTGATGAAAAATGAATTGCATCGGTTCGTGAGATGGTAGTCCACTGTACACATGATTGGCAATTTCATTTTTCATTTGATGGAAGAGAAGATGGATATAGGTTATAAAATCAACATAATAACATATAATTATATTTTATATATAGGTTTTATTATATTTTAATTAATATATCATGAATTAATGTGGTAATATAAGAATTAAAATAATGATTTTATAGAAGACTGTTACCTTCGCTTAGAAAAGCTTCCTTTGGATCACTTACTAAAAACCCTAGTGTTGGTCTTTCTAGGATTACCAGAAGCTCTAGAACATTTATAACGATGTTGGTAATGGATTTTAATATGATTTGGGTAAAACAAATGTCTTAATAGGTGTGAATAAGTGAGGGTAATATGTATCCTTTTATAATGGGGGAGTAGTGGCATTTCTGTAAATACCAAAAAACTATTCAATAATGGGAAGTCACTCTCACCCCAAGTCCCTAAAAAATAAATAAATAAATTATTGGTTAGATTATATGGTTAAGTTACACCACCACCACACACAAAAATTCATATTTTTTAAACATGTTTCTCTTAAACATCTAAGTTTCCTTACTTTTACCATTTTAGTTTTCACTATGGTAACTAGGATTTGTATTTAGGTAATTTATCATTTATGACTAGAAAGAAAACGAGCCTTAATATATAATTTTTACCCACTAGTTCTAAATATTAAATCCAATTTATAAAATTAAAATCATATGTGTGTAGAAAATTAATTTTAACATAAACACCTGAAATACGCAAAACATCGACTTACCCTTTACCATGGTAATGAAGTTTTCATTATTTATGGGTCAATATAATAATTATATAAAGACCATTGGTCCATTAATGGAATATAGATGATATTTTTAAACATATAAAAATAACGTTGAATTGGATATAATTTTTAGTAATTTTAAATGATTTAATAAAATATTATTTATTATAAAATAACATTAATATAAATTTTAACACTATTCGTTTAATTTGAATTTGAAAAAGTCAACACAAATATATAATTATAATATATAATTTTCACCCCTATATATCATATTATATTTATCTAATAAATTCATATAATAAAGCAATTTATTCAACTTATACTACTTTTAATATTTTTAGTATCATTTATTTTAATTTTATATTAATTAAATAATTAATGCATTGGAGTTGCTTAATCATTTAAAGTAATTATATAATTACTAAAAATTAAAAATAAATTAAAATCATAAAATTAATTTAATTATTATAAAAATTAACATCAATATTCATTAACATATTTCTTTTTTCCATATGTGATCATATTATTGAAGTTTAAAAGTAAGTGGATGACATTTTTGTCTTTTTTATTTACTTAAATTATTACAGTAGTCTCTTTTATGGAAAAGTTCCTTAAAATCTCACAAAAATAGATCATAATGTAATATGGGTCTAAATATATCCATAAAATATTAATTTGACCATTTTTAGGTCATTTTAACCCATATCCTTTTTGTTTAACCCCCCGGTAAACTCGTTTTTACATTAACTGCAATAATTAATTTTTATTATTTTATTATTGATTTTGAAAATAAATTTAGTTGAAAATATTATATAATATTAATTATTTTGATTCCAAATATGTAATAAATTATTATATATTCAAGTCATATAAGTGGAAAATTTTAATAAAAAATTAAACCTGTAGACGCAATAAAAAAACGGTTTTCCAAAGAGAAAATTTTCTTAAGTATTGAAAATTTAATTATAAAAATTCAACATAAAATTGATTAAAATGATAAAAATTGGATTAATTTATATATAATATAACTAATTTTACTTTTAAAAAATTAAACAATATGGAACATTGTAAATACATTAAATGAAAAGGTAGTTTTTAATAAAAAACCATATTTTCACTATTCACTGAAAAATTAATCTTTTTAGAAAATTCTCAAAAGTTAATCCTAATTTAATTTTTAAATTTTAATTCTAAAAATAAAGTTGTTTTTTCAAATAAATTTTTTAAAATGGATAAAAATTAATTTTATTATTTGTTTAGAAAAAACAATAAAATTATTTTTTTAGAAAAGTTATTTCTAAAGCATATCTAGAATTTACTAAAAATTAATTAATTATTTATAAATATATTTTATTTGTATAAAAAATTTATAAATAATTTCCAAAAAAATATTCCTATTAATACTTCCAAATTTAATGGCTATGTTATAAAGATCGTGTTTAAATAATAATATTAATGGTATATCATGATTCATTAAAAATCGATATTGCATGTAACACAAGCCGTCAAAGAAATTACAATTATTTGAAAAAAAATCATAAAATATTAGGGTGTTACTTTGTACCCACTTAAATAAATTTTTCCCTCTCAATTTTAACTTGATCTCGATAATCAGTGGTTTGGAATTTGTAAATTCCATAATGGAAAAGCCATATCATAAAAAGGGTCAATAAAACTTCTTCTAGAAAATCGAGAAAATAAATTAAATATTTCATTACATAACTAGGTTACCAAATAGGAGAACATTGGTGAGAAGTAAAAATATGGATATGGAAGATAAAACTAATAAAAATTTACTAATATAGAGTGATAGATAATATGGTCAAGAGAAAGTTAATAGCTACAAAGCCATAAATCCATAATGAGTTAAATGACCATTGATTCAATAAAAATGAAAGTAATAAGACACAATTTTTGTCTCAAGGTCCTTTTTCCTAATGTTGGGTTAATGTCTACTATCTTGGTATATAACATGATAAAATATAATTAATTGATTTATTTCCATTTAAAAATCCTAATCTCATTCTTTGGTTGTGCTTCGATCAATTTCTACTTCATCTCTCTTTCGAAGATGTGAAGATATTTTTCATGCCTGAAGCACTAAGATCTATAAAAAATGATAATTCATTCCTTATATATTTGGTTATCATCAAAACAAAAATGGTTAGAACAGGTTGTATAATATGCATAAATATTTATATAGTGAGATAATACATTAATCTCTAAAACCTTATCCAATGTTCAACTTAAACTATTTCCATAAATAGTTAACCTTAATACCCTTACAAAATTCATAACTTTATAAATAAGGTCTCTAAATTTCGCAAAAATTGACTTAAAATAATTCCCTAAATATCATAAAGTAAGACTTATTTATCATATGCCAAATGTATCAATACTTTGGTCATATATTCTCCTAAAACATGGTAATAATAATAATTACCATAAAATCTCAATGAATAAATACATTCTTCCTCATTCCTTAAATAAAACTATATATTATTAAATATATTCCTTAAATAATATAATACTATAAACTAAATCAATTATAACATAAACTAATTTGTTATCAAATCATTAATTACTTCTAAGATCATCAATACTATCTAATTAACTTTATATATATCAGTCATATCTTTATCCAAAATGAACATAATTATCTCAAAATTAGGAATATATCATGGGTTATATTTCCCTCAATAATTTGTTTTCCATAAAATATCACCTTTCCATTAAATTAATTTTCTAGGTCATTAGTACTATTTAACATATTATTAAAAATCCTTAATGAAAAAATTCTATTGAAAATTACTTATATATTTTATAATTCTTGAATTCCAATACATAAAAACTTAAATCATTCAAATTCACTCTTAAAATATTAACTAGGGTTCATCATCTTATTCCTTAATACATCCTTCCTTTCATATTTCATTTTTATTTTATTCATCATTAACAAAAAAACCTTTACTTGTAACACCTTGCTGATCCTATTCTCGAGCATTCCCCCTAGGTCATAGATTTGTATAATTCCAATAATTTCCACATTTATAGAGTTCAAAAATTGATTATTCCTTGGGGACCCCATTATTATCATCCATTTTAACAACTAAACTTTTAATTTTTCATCGTAAATTGCTTACTCCATTCCCTTCTTCTCCACACAAAAAACTTTTCTCATTCCTTCGAGACATTCCGAGGAGTGCTTCTTCCCACATTCTTGACATATAAGAAATTTAATCTTCATTATTCATGGTTTCCACCGCAGGAAATCTCAATAAAATATATCATTATATTCTTTAATTAGTCCAATATTTAGTTAAGGTGAAATTTATTAATCATATATTATTATAAATTATTAGGTATAATACAATATCCTTCACTCAAGTCATCATCCTTTTTAGTTTAACATCATCATATTTTTTTATCACATTTAACATTAACTCAGTTCCTTACGGTTATCTCTATTTACAAAAACCAATAACACGTTGTCCATCACATTCAAAATTAACCTAATTCCTTCTGGTTATTTCCATTTACTAACACTAAAAATCATATTTTGAGTAACAATATTTATAGTGGAAACCCACATAATCGTGAAAAATCAGTTATAGGATTTCTAAATCATGAAACCTTATTTTCAATATATGAAACCTTAAGTTTAACCTAGGCTATTCATAGTCATCATCTATTTAAATCTTTCATGATGATTCCTAAAGAGTTTGTGAATTTCCAAAGCGTATCCCCTGGCTGTGTCAAACCAGTTGTGCAAAAAGGTATGTTTTCATGAACTAAATGATGATTGATTCCAGATCAATACACCCTTTTCAGAGTTATTACTCCTGGGTAAAACTATTCCAAATCTATATCCACTTGTAGTATCTAGACATGAATTTAATTTCTTGGAAACCAATTTCTCTATCCTTCACTAAAATTCCATAAAATTTTCCTATACTTAGATTTATCCTTATACTTATCCTTATAGATATCCCTAGACATATCCCTAGACATATCCTTAGGCATATCCCTAGGGATATCAATAAAGTTTTATCATCTTATTTTCTAAAGCTTAAATAAACCTTCCCTTTGATAACAACTATAGAAACCCTATAATTACATACATAAATATTACATCTTTTTAATTGAATATTCAATACATGTCACAACAACTCACTCAAGGACCATAAAGGTTTTTTTCTTTTGACACTTGATACACAATATTATTATTTATTGAAAGATCTTAAACATATTCCATAAATAGTGTACCTTATAGTATTCTTCATATAAATTCCTTACTTAAAATCATTCTTCATAACTAAGGGAAAGAAAACATAAGAAATGGTGAGAATAGATGCTCGGTAAGGATCAACAAGGGATATATCAATGATTAAATAAGAAAAACATTGTCATGATGGTATGATAACATAATAATAACATTTTAAAACCATACCATGTATATCATTGATCATAAAATTGATTCATGGAATAAATCTTTGCAGTTCATAAGATATGAGTCATAAAAGAATAAAATCATGTAATACTATAGAGTATAGAATTAGAATAAGAAATAGAGTTATTTCATACACATAGGTATAGAAATCCTTATGTCAAAGCTACCCACTGAGAAATTCATAGAATGTTAGGATTGGGATAACCACTTTTGTACCTGTTTTAGGCTTGGGATAAGCTCTCATGTACTCTCTTTCGAACTTGGTATAATCTTCTGTGTACCCTCTTTTGGATTGGGATAACCTATCATGTACCATTTTAGCTCATAAAACATTAATAATTACCCATTGAGTTCATTAGAGATATTAGTCCCAACCATCACATGATCCATAATTTTTTGTTCCATTATATCATAAAACATTAATTATTTCATAACCCATAAAATAAATGGTCTTTATAACACAATTATCATATCAGAACCCATGAATAGAAATGGGCTTCATAAAAATATTTTCACCATATACATAAAAAATCCTGAGAAATAAAAAATATGGTATCATTAGATCATATCCACTATAAATCATAAGCAATATAAAATGATGTCATCTTATATGGAAAATGATTTTGAAAATATTATCGCTTGCAACATTTCATGAGAAAAATACCCTTTCTTTAAAAATCACCTTTTTAAAACTATAAATTAAAAAAAATATTGTTTAAACTATTTTAATTTAAAATAAAATGTAAATTTTATAAATTAACCTTTAAAACATTTATTTTTCAGGATAGCAGGAAATTTTTTTCAAGTCATACACGTTAAAATAAATATTCCTTTCATATTTTTGGTAAAAATTCAAACATGCCTTATTTGAAAAAATACATGAATATTCCTTTTAAAACATTTTCTAAAAACAAAACATGGTTAAAAATGTCTTTAAAATAATTATAGATTAATTACAACTTTCTTTAAAAAAAAATTTTAGAAAACGTGGATATGGAAGAAAATGGATTTTCTGCTGAAGTGAAAAATAAAGTCTATTTTTCATAAAAATTTATTTTATTTTATTGAGTACATAAAGAGAGTAAAATGAAAGAAAAAAATTATTTCCATGAAATATACTAATGATAATAAAATTAAAGAGTTTCTTTAGAGATATATCATATGATTTCATCACCACAAGAATAAATTTAATCAATCCCTATAAACGATGAGATTGTATCATAAAACCCTTACCACTTTGGTAACATTGAATCGTAATCCCCATGAAATAATCAAATTAAATAAAACTTAAAATATAATGAGAATAAATAAATTCATGATATTAAATGTTAAATGGTCTACATATACACCACATAAAGTAAGATAGTTTCATAACATAATGTATATCCTAAAGAAGAAAAATTGAGGCAAAAATCCCTTACCACTTTGGAAACATTCGAATTGTAATACCCATTAAAGAATAAAATTAAATAAAACTTTAAATATCATTAAAATAAGTATATTAATTATATATTATTTCAAATGTTCATATATACACCACACAAAAGAAACAAGTGGTTAATATGGCATATGTCTCCTAGAAAAAAAAGAGAGACTAGAAATCCATTACCTTAAGTCTCGACTTCCTTTATACATGTTCGAACCTCATGTATAATAAATATAGGTTTATTATACATATATTAAATAAAAATAATTATATATATCATACCATATATTATTTACTTATGACCTTTTATTACTCATTTATTAATAATTCCTTGTTAAAATCATGTTTTGGGTAATAATTACTTTTCCTTTCATATATGTTTTGTTTTCGTATTTTTGATCATTTTACATTGATAATAGTTACATTATATACAAAATTTCCACCACGATATAAATATAATATATACATTCATTATATATATTTATATTAATCCATAAAAGTTAAATATAGAAAATGAAGTACATCATTGATGGAGATGGTAGGCCACACGTACACATGAACGTTGTTTCCATTTTCTCGACAGATGAAATGAAAGAAAGGTAAAAAATATATTACCCTAAAAAATAATTTCAATATAATATATATATATATAATATTTTAATTAAACCAATCCTTATTAATTTCCATGTAAATCATAAGTGAAGAACGAATCACATCACTTCGCAAGGCGGTAGTCCACCGTACACACGAGCAACATTATTATATTCCAACTGAATGGAATGTCAGAAGTTATATGAGATATTATAAATAAATAATTATTATTATGTGATAAATATAATACAAATATATTAAATCTATCATTATATCTATTCATGGGATCTAGTGATGGAAAACAAATTACATCGGTTCGTGAGGAGGTAGTTTGTCGTACACATGATCGACGATTTTGTCTTCTATTTTTTGAAATAGGAAATAGATATATGTTATTACATAAAAATAATAACATATCGGTATATTTTTTTATTATATTTTAATTAATATAACATTGATGAAGTTGGTAAGAGAGTAATTAAAAATAAAGAGTTCAGTGAAGACAATTACCTTCTCTTTGAAAAGATTCATTTGGATCTCTTATTAAGGAGCCTAGGGTTGGTATTTTGGGATGAAAAGAAGATCTATGACATGTATAAGGATGTTGGGTCAGGATTTTGGTAGGTTTTGTTCAATAAAAATGACTTAAGAGTTTTTAATAAGTGAGGGGAGGAGGTATCCTTTTATAATGGTGGGGGAGTGACATTTTTTTAAATACCCAAAAATATTCAATTATGGGAAGTCAAACTCACCCAAATTACCTAAAAAATTTATAAATAAATTATTTCATGGATTATATCATCAATAAATACCTAATACACACAAAAAACACATTTTTTAAACATTTTGTTCTTTAACTTTTAAGTTTCCTTACTTTTACCATTTTAGTTTTCACTACAGTAACTAGTTTTTTATCTAGGTAATTTATCATTTAATAGTAGAAATAAAATTATTATTATTATTAGATACCTTTTACCCATTGGTTAGAAATATCAAAATACAATTTATAAACTAAAAATACTATGTGTTTAGAAAATTAATTTTAACACAAATTCATGAAATGTACAAAACCCCATTTTACCTTTTACCATGGTAATGAAGTTTTTACCATTTAGGGGTCAATATAATTATTATAAAAGGAACATTGAACCATGAATGGACTATGGTTGATATTTTTAAGCATATAAAAATAAAGTTTCATAAAATGGTGTTATTAGAAATTTTAATTCATTTAATAAATTATTATTTATTATAGAATAATATTAATGTCAATTTTGAAACTATTCATTTAATTTGACTATAAAAACATCAAGACAAATGTATAATTAAAATATATCATTTTATAACCTATATATAATGTTATAAATATCTAATAAATTTATGTAATACAATAATTCAGTCAATTTATATTAATTTTTACATTTTTAATATCATTTGTTTTTTCCTTTTAATTTAATAATTAATGTGATGGTGTTTCTTAGGAATTTAAAGTAATTGTATAATTACTAAAAATTAAAAATAAATTGATAACATTAAATTAATTTAATTATTCTCAAAATTAACATCAATATTCATTCACATTTTCTTTTTTCTATATATGAACACATAATTGAAATTTAGAATCAAGTGGGTGACATTTTGTCTTTTTTCTTTACTTAAATTATTATATTGGCCAATTTCATGGAAAAGTGCCCCAAAATCACATTAATAAATATAATAAGGTAATAATTCTTGAAATATTTCCATAAAATATAAATTAGAAAAAACATAGGTCATTTTAACTCTTATTTGTTTAGTTTAACACCCTAGTAAACTCATTTTAACCTTAACTGCAGTAATTAATTTTTACTATTTTTACTATTCATTTTGACCAAAAATTAATTTTAAATTTTTATATAATATTAATAATTATTGTTTTAAAAATTGAATAGTTTTTTAATAATTCTATTCACATAATTTAAAAGATTAATTTTAAAATTAAACTTGCAGATGTAATGAAAAAATAGTTTTCCAAAGAGAAAATTTTCATAAGTATATAAAGTTTTAATATCAACATATAAATTGGATTAATAAATATATAATTGGATTAATAATTATATAATTAAAATAATTTTACTTTTAAATCATTTTTAAACAACATGGATATTTTTAAATTCTTTAAATGAAAAGGAAATTTTTTTAAAAATCAGTATTTTTTGCTATTCATTGTAAATTTATAAAATTTAAAAAATTTCTCCGTGGGAAATTTTTTTAATTTTATTCCTAAAAATGAAGTTAATTTTTTAAAATATAATTTTATAAAATTTTAAAAATCATTTTTTATTTTTTCACAAAAAATAGTAAAAATCAACTTTGAGAAAAGGTATTTTTAAAACTTATAAAGGCTTAACTAAAAATTATATACTTATTTATAAATATATTTTATTTATCGAAAATCATTATAATTAATTTTACAAATGTTTTTATTCTAATTCATTCCCCAAAATTTAACCTCTAGGTTATAATGGTCAAGCTTAAATAATAATATTAATATTATAATGTGATTCGTTAAGATTCAGTGCTATGTGTAATGAAAGTCATGGAAGAAATTAAATTTATTTGAAAAAAATCATAAAATATATGGTTGTAAATGTAACCATGTGGTTTCTTGATTTCAGAATATTATAGCTATGTTTTCAAGTTAAATAAGGATTTATATGGGATAAAACAATCCCCATGATATTGGTATTCTAAGATGGAATCCAACTTGAAGAGGTTAAATTTTAGAAAGGGAAGAGTGGGCATCAATCTCTAAATCAAAGATAAAAAATAGGTATCTATTTTTATTATTTTTTATTTATAAAACATCATATCTAATTGAAATGATGAATAAATGTGTAAAAATTCTTATAAGGTCATGAACACATTACTTGAAATGTCCATGTTAGGAGAAATGAGGTGTTTTCTTAACTTAAAAATATCTCAAAATAAAGATCATATTTTTATTTCTCAATGTAATAATTCTAAGTAACTCTTGAAAATATTTGGAATGGTAGATCCAATTCCTATTTCAACATAAATTTTAATGGGAATAAAACTGTAAAAATATGAATAGTTTAAATATGTTGATCTAAGGGAGTTCATAAATTTAATTGTAAGTCTGTTATATCTCACAACTTTAAGGATATAATTAATATATTTTTTCACTTTTTGTGCCCGATATCAAATTTCACATAAAGAGTATCATTTTTTATAGGAAATAATATTTTTATTAATATAAATAGAATAACCAATATTGGGTTGAAATATGATGGTATTGTAAAGTTGGATCTATTTGGTAATACAGATACATATTGGGCAGGTTGTGTTGATGAAAAAAGAATTTCATCTAGTGTACTTTTCTTCCTTGGTGATAGTTATGTGTTTTAGTACACTAATTAGTATATTTATATGACCTTAATAATTATTGAGGCTGAATATTTTTCTATAACTCATGTCACAACACATTTAATATAGATAAAGAAACAGTTACAAGATTTCAAAGTTGAAGTGAAGATGTCATTTATTCTTAGATATGATAGTCATAGTGTTATAAATTTGTTGAAAAATTGTATTCATTATTCAGTAAGAAAGAATAGTGATATTAAATATCACTTTATCAGGGATCTTGTGTATATAAATGAAATTAATTTGGTATATATTCCTTAAAAGGTGAACATTTTCAACTTGTTCACCAAAACTTTGTCTAAAAAAGCTGTATAGAATCTATGGTTGATGTTAGGTGTTAAACCCCATCCATCTCAAGTATTAGGTATAATATAAATTCCCATATCTCATGTTATATTTTTATATTATCCTCAAATGGAGGGAAATATGAAAATATAAATCTATTAATATTTTTTCCTTAAAAAATAAAAAGGGGGGATAAAACTATTTTGAGATTATCCATTGTAATTTTATTTATCTATTCCTTGGAGAATATATTTATAGGTAGATTTTAAAATTGGTAATTTATGAAATCAAAATGGTTATATGTGTGAACTATTTTATAGTTTATTTAATTACATTCAATAAGTTTTCTATTAAAAATTATATAAGAACTTTAAAGAGGTTAAAGGTTGAAGAGGTATGAATATAAATCATTGTTTCCATATAGACAACATGATTTTATCATTCAATGTTCTTATTTATTACATCAATTTTTCTCATGTGGTCTTATAATTATTGAATTATGATTCATTTCTAAGTGTGATAAGTTTAAAAGTGATTTTTATTCAATAGTTTTCAACAAAATTCAAAGGGGGAGATTGTTGATACTATGTCTTTTGATGAAATAAGTTCCTCTAGGTTGTGTATATCATATAGATAAGAAATATTATATTAGGTTAAAGTGGATATGATTATTTTATTATATTGTTTTGAACACATAAATCATTTTAAATATTAATGTTATATTTATTTAACTATTATTAAAATTTATGAAAATTTATGGAACATTTTATATAAAATTTGAGTGAAGTTGGAAGGTGTTTTATATGTGTTTGAAAGGGACCTAGATGTTTTTGAGTTGGAATTGTTATTTTAAAAAAGGTATGTTAATTATTTCATCATCTTCATAACGGTAAATACATATTTATTATAGATATATAAGGATATTCTTAGCAGTATTTAAATTTCATTTGGAATTTACAAATCTCATGGGAAGGATATTTAGTTGTTGTGTAAGGGTAAATCTGAAATCCAAATTCTGTGTAAAGGTTGCCTAAATATTTATCTATTCTCATAAAGTTAACTCAAGTATTATATGACTTTTGTAAGGTCACAACACCCACATAAATTTAATATTGATAAATATAATACTTCATGGAGGTATTTGGAGTTATATATATCATACGTATAGGTAATTATAATGTGTACTATGTGTAAAGGTAATTCTTTAATGAACTCAATACATAAAGTTCATCTGAATTTCAAATGGTTCATGTAAAGGTAATTCAAAGATTAACCACCTATATAAATGAATAAACTATAGTTTCACATCTCTTCCTACATTATTTTTTGAATAATGGAATGGAGGAGAGATGAAAAAGATATGTGGTTGATCAAGTGAATCTGTGCCTCATAGTCGATCAAGTTATCACATGTATAACAGTAGATAAACTAAACGCACACCACATGGTTGATCGAGTGACTTCATGAATAATGATTTAACTAATAATCAATATCATACATTTGATCCATATTTATTTTATCCTAAATAATATATAGCCTAAAAGATTCTAGGTGTTTTGTTCATCATTGAAAAACCAATATCATGGTCATTTTATCATGACTGAGGATGATTTAATGAATAATTAATAAGAAGAATTTGTAGGGTGTTCCAAAACATGAATAAGGAATTTGTGACTACATATATTTATAGGTCACTATAAATATCATGAATGATTGAATGAAAGGAGTTTTAATACATGTAAGTTTTCATGGATATAAGGAGATGATTTCATAGAGTAATTTAGCTGATGCCATGTGATATAGTTATTGAATGAAAAAAATATCACAATACTTTATTCTTATCATTATCCAAGAATATGTGAATAATAATAATAATTTTTGGATTAACTTATGTCGTAAATGAAGTTTCCATGATGAAGAATTATTCACGAGTTGATATAAGGATGAATCCATGATTGTAGTATGGTGTGAATGCATATACCTGTATTAAATACATGAATATGAATTATTATCGATAGAGAAGAGGAAAGACTTTATAAATATGTGAATTAATTCATTAATATCTAGTGATCCTAAATTCATGGTGGTTAACCCATCCAAAGGACTTCAATTTGTTTGTTTATTTTTGGATAATCCACCTTTTTTAGTTGGGTTGAGAGAGAAACCTTATATTACACATAGGCCTAGAGTCATAAGGCCCAGTACAGGACTCGAAGGCCTAAGAACAAGGTCCAATACATGACACGAAATCCCAAAGACCCAACTATACATGGAACTATCACTCCCTGATATTTTCATTATTGAATATTTCTATCTCCCCACCTCACATGGATGGTCGGACATCATTTACCCACACAGAGCTACAAAGTTCCATATACCGAAGGAAATTTCATACTCTCTCATTCTTATAGTTTAGTTAGCTCTAATACAGTGGCTAACACTTTATTTAAATACTCTTAAGGGGGATAATCCTATGTGGTCTACCTTGGACTACTTCATTTTCATGTGGCCCAAAATCCTATGGCCTAGAGCCAGTGGTGGATCAGAGGCCCCATGTCCTAAAGGAAAATGGTGTCCTAAAGGAAATGTGGCTTGTAGGCCTTAACCAGTGGGCTGAAGGCCCAAATTTGATAAATAGTTCTAGATTATATAGTAATACATAGTACTTACTACATTACTTCTATAGTAACCTGGAAATATCCTTCCACTGAGATTTAATCCTAGGTTTCATGTAGGATTACTCAGTGTGTTAAACACTTAGCTACTACCCAACAAATTAAATTTTGGAATATTTTTAGAAATAAGTAAATGTTAGTGTAGTGGTTTTAATGAGTATAATTAAAATATTATTATGTATTTATTATATAAATTTATAACCTATGGTTATTACATTGGTTATAAAGATAATTAGTGGGTGTTTTTAAAGATAATGACCTGAGACTTCGGTGAATTTAAATTTTAATTATGATAATAGTTATGAAGACTAAGATCTGATAAATAAGGGGAATGAGAAGGAATATTATTCATTCATTTTTTAATATATATATTTTGGTGATGAAGAAAAATTGTGTATGAAATGGATTATTTTCAATATCTTTCTCATGAAATATCAAGAGATTTGGTCATGAAGTTCAAAATAAGAGAAAGATAGAGGAATAACACTATATTCATTGTTGTGTTTATAAGGAGAATAATTGACTTTTTTTATTAAAGAAGAGGAAGAAAAAGACTCATTACATTAGACTAATCAATGGTAGTCTATAAAAGGAAGAAATATTGGTTGTTACCTAATATGTTGAATATTTTCAATTACATGATTCACTTGTGTGATGGATGCATCGAAGAATAAACACGAGACATTAAAATGAATTTTTCAAGGTTATACTCTACTTTTTATACTCATATGATGATTCTAGTGGGTAGTGTGATCCTTTAGGAATTCATATCACACTAATTTATTAGATTTATCATATTGAGAGGTGGATCTTGTAAATATATTGTGTTCTATCATGTTGGTGTGCATATGGGTGTGAAGATAAATTATAGCACTAAACTTTAACAAGTTGGGAAAGTTTTTTTGGAAGAAATTTAAAAATAATTTTGATCACTGATTCATCCCCCTCTTAGTTATCTCCCACAAATACAATCGATAGATTCATAATTGATGTAATATATTCTTTATTACTTCAATTACATTGTCATCTTCACATCTTCACAAGGGTCCATTAATTTTTTCTTCATATATAGAAATTGTGTATATTCCTTTGTGGATGGAATATAATCTTATTCAATTGTGTTAATGAATTACTCTCTTTCTTATTAGGTATCCATTTAATACACTTTCTCCTAATAAAGAAAACTATTTCAATTTTTTTATTTTCTATCAATTGTATCCCTACCGAAATATGAATATAAAAATATAAATAAACCGTTATTATTTCTTGTACTGTACACCAAATAATTATTAATTATTATTTAAATATACCTCATTATTCTTTTCATATTAGAGAGGTATTCTTTTTTAGAATACTCTAAAATTTTGTAGTCAAGAATATATCATAAATGATATCCTTCTTCATTATTTTCAAATATAAAAAGACTTTATATCATTTATGGATAATGATGGATCAAAAAATATTCCTTCTTCATGATTTTTAAATTTTATTCCAACCACAATCGGTGTAGAAAAAGGTTATCTTTCATGAATTTCAAATTATTTAAGTGCTTGTTTTCATAATTAATTTTTAAAATAAAAGAATATTTCTCATTTTAAGTAAATTAGAGCCCTATAATTTATATGATATCTCTTATCATTGAAATCTAAAACTCTAAAATCATTAATTAAGAAAAAATTTCAACTAATTTTATCTTTATTTCTCTAAAAATGATATCATCAACATAGAAAAGTGTCCAAAAATACTCTTCTTTGGTTTATTTTACATATATTTTGTGATAAAAACCATCGATCCATAATTATATCTTCTTTAAGTAAGTTTCTAATTGGGAATACAATATTTTTGGGGATTGTTTTAATACATACAAAGACTTTTTAAATTGTCATACCTTTGTTTTATCACCTCTAATTTAGAAACCCTCTAGTTTCTCAATCTAGATTTCTTCCTTGATTTTCCCATTTAAATATTTCAAATTAATATAAAATTGAAAAAATTTGATACCCATTTGAAATATGATAGTTAATGAGTCTGTTTGGATCTAATATTACCACCAATGAACATGTTTCCTCCATATATACTTCTTTAATTTGAGCATATCCCTTTCAGACCAAACTTCCCTTTTTTTGGAACACATTACCATGTTCATCGTAATTTTTATTGAATACCCATTTAGTTATGATGATGTTATTATTTTATGTAAAAAATCATAGTTTCTCATTTATTATTCGTTTTTATTTGCTCTAACTACTCATTACTTTAATTGAAAAATGATTAATCCATTAGTGCTTCTTTTAAGAAAGAAATGTCTACTTGAGATAATAGAGAAACATGCTTCACACTTCTTATTCCTCAGGATTATAATGAATTAATTTAATTACCAATGATATTCAACTCATAAATATCATATCTCATCTATTGGGAGTTGAATTTTTGTTTCTATTCTCTAGAATTTCATTCATTGAAATAACATCTACCAAAATTTCATGTATTAGAGGATGGTTAGACTCATTATGCAGAATGTGGCATCAGGACACCTTGAGGGTAATCAAGGAAATTATAAGTTTATAACTTTTTATGGATATATTATGAATCGATTGAGATCTATAAGTTCAGTAAAGTTGAAGGTTCACTAGTTCAGTATTCCAGTTGTGGCGATCATGCATCATTTACTAAGATTTTAGGGGAGTATGTTTAACTTGTTGATTAGATGAAACTTAATATATAAGTGTGTAGGAAATTAGTGATAATAATGATGAATTAAGATATTATGTTAGTATCTTTTGAATTTTAATAGTTCTTAGTAATTTTTTTTTAATCTATTATAATCCAGATAATAATTAAAATTATCTGTAGTGTTTCTTCCATACATATAGGATGCACTGTATAAAGTAGTTAATTCCTTGGTGTTTTTTTTTTTCTATTTTATATAATTTTTCTTCTTTTTTTCCATTTATTATTTTTTATGCTCACCAAGATTGAATTTATATGGTTAGTAGGTTATAGGTACTCTCAATATCTGATATACTTAGTTGAGGGAGTCCTTCTGGATGATCGGGTTCCACTATACATCATCTATTGATTTTCTTCCAGTGGGGTACTTTCATTGGTGTAAGGAAGAAAGATTTTGATAATTTTATTAGAATATTTTGTGAGTGAAAATGATTTCTAATAATTTGTACCATATTTATATGATTCATGCATCTTGGATCAGGGATTTTTTTAGGTTAGGTAACAAGCACATTATTACCTTGACTGAATTTCATTTCTAGTGGGAGATCGCTATCAACTGAAGGAGTGTCATCGAATGATGGTAAGTTTCATGCTTGATAAGTATGATGGAATGGATTTTGGATTTTTAAATATTCATATATATGACCATATCATTTAAAAGGAAATTTTTGTTCTAATTACTAGTATTCAACCAAATAAAATGGAAAATGCATAATGGGAACTAATAAAAAGTAACTACCACTGGTGAGGATTTTAATAGTAATAAATGTGGCCTTCAATATATGGTAAAAATAAAACAATGGTATATGTGATGATTAAACTAGAAGATATGTATTTGAAACCTATTATTATGATCAAATTGTTCATGACGTAACGATTGTTCATCCTAAGGTGATTGGAAAGAAGACTAGTGTAAAATCATGTGAATGACTTCAACATGATCTACACAAAGCTTGAATTAGTGGAGGTAAATTTTATAGAATATGTGTAAACTTTTATTATGATATACTCATTTATAAATATCTTAGATGAAATGGTGATTTCTTTAAGTAATTCCAACTGAAAACCAATTTTTTTGGTTGATTATATATGAAACCCGATCCAGAACTAGGATATTGGGAATAGAGAAGTATAATAACCATATGTAAATGATCTTAATGATTAAAGATGATGATAATCACATCAATGGTAGACCAACTAGAAGAAACTATTATAATATAATTCAAGGGAGAAGATAAAAGGTAATTCATCTAGTCTTGGTCTTGTATTCTAGAAGTGTGGAAAAAGTGGACACTTCAAGTAGGATTTCAGGAGTCACAAATAATGATTTGGAGAATTATAAATATATAGAATCACAAATTATATTATTATAGCAAAATGTTAAAGTGAACTATTTCACAGTGTAAATATTTCATTGGAGTCATGGGTGATTGACTTGTAAAAATTATTCCAATCTATGGGAAAGAAGAGATGCATTAAAAATTACATCTCTAAAATTAAGGAAAAACATATTTGGTGGATGAAAAGACATGTTAAAAGGATATAAAAATATCTAGATAAATACTAGGGGTTTCTTAAAGCTAAAAGAATTTATATATATCACGGGGCTATAGATGAACTTAATTTACATTGGATAACTTAATGAAGTTGGATATTAGACTAGCTTTGTGAATAGATTCTAAAAAGTGGCTTGAGGATCCATGGTTATTGTGAGATGATTAAAATATGGTATGTTGTATTTTATGATATGCATATCTGCAATTACATTGTTTTGAAGTTCATCATCACAAAATTCATAGGTTTGGAATTGCATGCTTGGTAATCTCAATAAGAAGAACATGAAATTTCTAATAGGGAAAGGTATACTTAATCTTGATCACATGTAAATAAAAATATGTGAAAGAATTATTCTTAAGAAATAGAAAATGGTTTCCTTCAATTTATATGGAAGAAATCCCATAACTCAGAATCCAAAACTTATACATGCAGATTATTAGGGATTTTCCCATATTTATTCCATTTTATGTTTACTTTAATTTAAAAACTTTATTGATCATGATAATTTAAAAGTTTGTACTTAATTTTGAAGAATAATTTTTATGTATTTAAATATTTCATTCAATGGAAACCCATGGTAGAAATTGAGTGTGATCGAAAGATGAAATGCATATGTTCGGAGAATGGTGGTGAGTACACCAGATATAACTTCAATAACCTATGTAAAAATATAGGGATAAGGTATGAGAAGGTTATTCCCATTACACCATAGTATAATTTTGTCGATAAAAGTATGAATCATAAATTTATAGAGAAGGAACAATAAGTGAGATTTCACTATGGAATGTACATGGGAATTTTGAGAAGAGGCACTCAACACTAATACATACCTTTTCAAAAAAAATCCAACATTTGTGGTTGGGAAGGAACTTCTAGAGGAGTTATAGTTTGGTAAATGATTAGAATTTCAACATCTTAAAGTTGTTAAAATATTATCATATGTGTATGTTGTTGCTAAGAATAGAGAAAATATTGAGACAAAGTCTAAAATATATTTTTTTCATTAGTTATGATGATGAGAAATTTGGTTTCAAGATATGGGATGAAGAAAAGATATAATTCATCTAGAGTCAATATGTTCACTTTAATGAATGGTTTTTTGGAATAACAAAAACTTGGAAAGGATGTAAGTTGAGGAGAATAAATCAACTATTTAAATCCAAGATGATTTGAGTAAGAACACAGAAAGGGAGAAAATTATAAATAACTAGGATGTAAGCACATAAAGTCCCAAGATGAGACCATCTTAAGATATGTTGGAAAGTACAAGGATGACTGAATCTTGAGTGGGATCCCCAAAATTTCAGTCTCTGGAAGATAGAGTAAAGTCAATTAGTACAAATAAACAAACTCAATTGAGGTGATCAATTATTTTTTAGAGATTTTTTAAAGGTTTGAGGATAGCATAAGCTTCTTGAATCTTAATAGATTTTGGGGAACCAAATAACTTAGGAGATATAGACACACTTAATGATAATAAATAGTGGAAGTCAATAATGGATGGAGAGATGTATTCATTAAAATACAATGGAACTTTTGATCTCACTAACTTATCATAAATGAATAATTAACTTTAAAATAAGTTTATTTTCTAATTATAGGAAATGAATGTTGGGAAGAAATGTTTCAAGGCATGGTTGGGGGAAAAGGGATTTCAATAGGATGAAGGAGTTTATTTCTAAAAAAATAAAACTAGTAGTTAAATATATAGCTATCTGGATGGTGTTGATCATGGTGGTAAAGAAAGTTATATATCTAGAAAATATGGATGTAAATATATCCATACTTCATGGTTAGTTATAGGAATAAATTTAAATGAAGTAGGTAATGGGTTTCATGAAAGAAGGAAACTAGAAATTAGTTTGTAAATTGAAGAAAAGTATTTATGGGTTGAAGAAAGAACCACAATAATGAAATTGTAGATTTAGTATATTTATGTCAAAATAAGTATACATAATGTGTGATGGAGATCTTTTTTTACCATAATGAGATTAATGATGTAACTTTCATCATACTTCTACTTTATGTGTGTAACATTTTTCTTATCGGGCTAGATGGGAAAAGGATTTAAAAGTTGAAGAATGATTTTACTAAAAGGTTCGATATGAAAGATCTTGGATGTCCAAGAATTTTTTTATGGATGAATATAAAGAGAAATATGAGTGTTTAAACCTTGGTGATATCTTATAAAGACTACACCCTAAAGGTGATCTAGTTATTTGAGATATCCAAAAGTAATTCAGTCTCAACTCCTTTGGCTTGATACTTTAAATTATCCAAGGAGAATTTGAAAAAATAGAAGAATAGCATCAGTACATGAAGAAAGTTTCATATTCATAAATTGATAGAAATTTTATATATGTTATGATTTATACAAGGCCAAACATTATGTTTTCATTGTGAGTTTTATGTAAATTCATGTTGAATCTAGTAAAGAAACACTAGGAGGTTATTAAATGGATCCTTTGGTATTTCAAAGGAATGGAAGATAAATCCTTGTGTTATGGTATAACTAATCATTTTAAATTATATGTTGTTTCTAAATTTTATGGTGATCTAGATTCTTATAATATCACACCTAGTTTTTTTCCTATTAAGGAACAATGATTAGTTAGATATCACGGTTATAAAAGATTGATACTCTCAATATTAGGGAATAAGAGTACATAGTTACAATGAAAGTTGTGAATGAAATGGTTTGGTTGATGTGATTTCTGAAGTATATTGAAATAATTCAAGAATTTGGAGTTTTATTCTATGAAAATTAGAGGAAAATGCACTTAGATAGAAATCTAGTTTTTAAATCAAGGAAAATGCATATAGACTTAAAGTGCCATTTCATCTAGAACTTACTAAAACATAAGTATTTGGAGCTATGGAAGATAGTGGGAATATAAAATCTAGTGGATATACTCACCAAGGTGATAGTTTAAGAAAGTATAAGGTAACATCATGCCTCAATGGGACTTGGGTGAACGGAAGGAGGAGATGGATGAACACAACTAGTTATGTAAGGAGGAAGAGGGATTTTTTCAAAAGTGTGGGAGGGTTACTAAAAGTTCCCTGAAATAATTCTTTATATGGAAGATTTTTTAGGGTGAATTTTGGTTTTATTTCACCATATGTTCATTCATTGGAATTACATTTATCAAAATTTCATGCATCAAATGATGGATATTCTCGATGTGAATACAGCATCAACATGGTCTCTCTAAGGGAAGTAGATCCATCAAAAATTTATATCTTCTAATGGATTTATTATTATTATTTGAAAGTCACTTAATACTTTCTCACTATTATATGTTTTGATAAATTACTCTTCTTTAACATCTTATTAAATTCTCAATTTTTTTAATTAATTAATAATTTCTAATTACAAAATTATAATAATAGTTATGTAATAATTTTAATAAAGTTATTTGTTAAAAAAATTAATGATACTTCATGATATATATTTATTTAGTTAAGTATAATTTTTTCTTATGTAAAAAATTACCAATCATTGAGAGGCATCTAGCTAGCCTTCAACCACATATTAGACCCCTTAGGGTCAACCCTGTGGGAAGTTTAGCTGATGGAATCCAAACAAGTAGGTTGGGATTCAAATGTGCATAGTTCATGCCTTAAGTCTGTGTTCCTATGTATAAAGCCTTTGAAGCACACCTATAAGGGTATAGGTGGGCTAGGCTATAACCTAGTCCTTGGTTAGATTATGTGTACTTTGTATTTTAATATGAACTGAGGATTACCACTCTTAATTGATATAACACTCACCCGCCTTGTGTTCAATTCGATGTGGGATTCTCTTTTGAGTGTTACTATTCATCCTAGTTAATATCTCGGACAAACACCCAGCATTCAAATCATATTGCTTTAACACATTTTATATTTTTACAATCCCACACATTCTTTTGAACTCCCTCACTCTAGTATTCTAAAATCATCATCTTCCTCATCTTTCCTTTATTTCTACTATTCACCAGAGTCTATAAACCAATTCATATATTTCCTTCAACTTTACCTTTAATTTATTCTCTTTTAATATTTTTAAAATAATGGTATAAGTTCAAATAATATGGATGAGGTTTAGTGGGTCATCTTTCTTCACTTTCATTTGGTTATTTAAGTTCTAATAGTAAGTTTTTATTCATTATATACTTCCTCAGATTATTCTTATGGTTCAAATCATCTTCCCTATTGGTTTCTTGATGATTCACCATTGAAAATACCAATGGTGGATGTTGAGTCACCATTGAAGAAACAAACGGTGTGTGTTGAGTCATCATTAGAAGAACCCAGTGGAGGGTGAGTTGAGCTGCCATTGGAACCCAATGCTGGGTTAGTGACCTATTACGATACATAATTAGTGATTTATATTACCCACCATTGGAAATTAATGGTGAGTTATTTATTCACTTGTTATTTATTCATTCAGTTGTACTGTGTCTTGGCAGAATGTTATTAAAGCTCCATTAGGATCTATTTTCGTCTTCTTATTTTTTGTAGTGTCTTTCTTTTTGTTTTTATTATATTTTTTAAGTATATTTTTTTATAATATTAGATTATGTAATTTTATTCTTCTTTTTTGAGGTTGTTATTTCTTATTATTTATTCAATAAGTTTCTAGAGAATAATTCTTTTAGTTTTAATTTTTATCAGAAGATTATATTATAATATTTTTTCTTTCGGTTTAAAGATACTTTATTATATAATTTTCAGTATTTTTTGTATCTATTTATCATAAAATTATTTTGAAAATATTTTAAATGATACACCATAGGAATTTTCTAATGGTAGGTCATGATCCATCATTGTCTTCATGAACTAGTGATTCATGAGTCACCATTGGGCATCCAATGGTTGGAAAAACTTTATTGATTCTTATGAAGCCTTTGATTGCTTAGTGGCTTAGAATAAATTCTGTTTTGGTTGGAAGCATTTATTATTTATTGAAAATTATAATGTTAGGTCACACTATATTTATCCACCATTGAAATTTTTCAGTGGTAGGTCTTGATCCACCACTCGCTGTTTTCAGTGGTGGGTCATGAGTCACTGCCAGCAAAAATAAACTACCATTAGTCAAAAAAATTGTTTTTAAATTTTTTATTTATTATTTCCAATTTATGTTATTAAAATAATTCTTGTATTATATGTTTTATTATATTATTTTTTAATATAATTGAAATAGTGTGTAAAAAATTATTGTAATATTATTTTCATTAACTTTCACAGGTAAAGAATAAAATTTCTTAACATGCTCTTTTTTTTAGTTTTTTATGTATAAATAATACAAATGATTATATTTTTTTCAATTAATTTATAATTATAATTTGTTTAAAAATGATTTACTTAACATTTTAATAGTTTTATCTTAATATTTCATGAATAAATGTAAATCCCAAATATATTCTACATTATTCAAGTGTGACTTTAACAAAATAAAGATAATAGTTATATTATTATATTGTTATGAATTAACATTTTTCATGAATATATTGGACATGTGAACCCTCCTAGAGGACTTTTTTTAAATTATTTGGGATATATCTTAAATATATGAAACATATAATTGTACAGATCAATTCAAAGAGATTACTTTTGATTTATCTTTAACATTTTTCTCCTATAAATTGTTTATGATATTATATAACTTCTTAACTCTTAATGTGATAACTTAATGACCATATCTTTGACATCTATTCATTCTAAGTTATTAATAATCGTCAATATTAAACTTATTTTACATTCTGATCATCTGATACATTCTTTTTATTATTATTATTATTATTATTATCCTTTTTTATTTTGTTTATTATTTCTACGTGTCTGGTTTATTATTTTCCAATCAAAATCAATTCTTTCCTTTTCTATAATTATTCTACCTCCCAAAACAAAGTCAAGGTTTTGACTCCTGATAAAAATTAAGATAATAAGACTACATTGGTCTCCTATATCAAAGGCTAGGTTGTTCTTCCTGGTTTTTCAAAAGGTAGGGTCTGTAACAAGGTTCTCACACCTTTAAAAGTGAGTTTATTAGTAGGTACTAGTCTTATTAAGGAGTATAGGAGATTGAGGAGTGGACTAGGATCTTTATGATATGAACCACTATAAATATTTTTTTATTTCATTTTTATTTTCGATGCAACATAACTCAATAAAACTGCACTCACTATTATTTATTATTTTATAAACTCTGATAGTTCTTTCATTAAATTTTAAAATGTATATTTACTCCTACTAGTCATTTTTTCCATCAATATTGATACAACAATTGGGAATAAAGGGTAGGACCTTCCTTAAAGGATGGTTAGACTCACTGATTATTTATGTAACTCATTTTTAAATATATCCTAACATATATACTAGACTTAATAGTCTAAAGAAAAATAGAAAAGTTTTCTTTTATGATGGAAGGTGTTAATTACAAAGATGGTTGGATACCAAAAAAACCCATTCCTTGTTCGGAGTGAATATGTATACTGGAAAGAAAGAATAGAATCCTAATTGAACTGAGTGTGGATCACTGGACCATCATGGGTAAGCCATATGATATATCTAAAAATTATCCAAAGACTATAGTTGGTAATGACATGATAAAACATGGTTTGAATTAAAAAGTTAAAAATATTTTGTATTGTGATATAAGTAGGAGTGTCTATAGACATGTATCAGATTATAAGATAGCCAATGACATATGGAGGACACTAAAATTAACTCATTAATGAACTGAAAAGTTTAATATAACCAATATAGGAATGCTCGGAGTATAATACCAGGACTTCAAGATAGGATATTAAGAACCTTTAAACCAGATGTTCCATTAGTTCATAGGTATAACTAGTGGCATGAGTGATATTGGAGAAGTCTTGGAAAACATAGCTCAAGTGGAAAGAGTACTAAGAGATCTTCCAAATCAATGGAATTCAAGTAATGTGGCCATAAATGAGAGTAATAATTTCAAACAGTATACTTAATATGGACTTTTAGGCTCTTTGTTGTAGTATGAGTTAGAGCTGAAGAACATTACAGAATAGGATTCTATTAAATGAAAATTATTAAATTTAAATCAAATTTTATTGATACCTATAATTTCTCTAAATCTGAGTGTAAGGAAATTTACAAGGATATAGAATTATTTAGTAAGAAAATTTTCAAGTTCATGAAAATCAAAGGTCAGAAGAGTTTGTTCAAGAGGAAGTCTAGAAAGGACTATAAGAAAGTTAATGCTACTAAAAATAATGATGTTTAAAAATTAACCTATTATGAGTTCAGGAAGAAATTTCACATAAGGACCAGTTTCCCTAATCTTAAACATTCAAATAAATACAAAGATAAAATAAAAAATGAAAAAAATCAATTTTTGGAGGTTGGGACTGTTCAGATAGTTTTGACTCTGGTAGTAATTCTAGAAGTGAACAAGACACAAGTAAATGTTTTACATGTGAGATAAATGTTTTTATCTTTAATAAGTTAATAACTTCTAAATTTTTTGATTATAATACACTATCTAGAAATGAAACTTAAATTGTTTCTAACTCAAGTTCTGATTTTGATTCTAAAAATTACAATGTTAAGAAACTGGTTAAATAAGATGAAGAATTAAATAATGATGGAGTCAGAATAATTGAAAATTATACTAAATTGAAAATTAATAATAATAATTTGATTAAATAAAATGATAAATTTAAATGGTAATTTGATAATATGAAAAATTTTATTTACCAGAATGATAAATCTAAAGAAAATTATAATTCCGATATGTTAAAACTAAAATATAAAAAATGAAAGGATTAAAAACTTCCTAGATATAAATGATAAAGATAAATATAAGAGATTTAATATAGTTAAATATTATTTTACTAAAGTATAAAATGAATGTGGTAAATTAAAGTAAGAAAATAAAAAATAAAACAAACACCTTCAGGATCTAATGAAATGGTATTTATATATTTAGAAATTGTTACAAAGTAAAATATGGTTTTCAAAAATGAAGTTGTTCATATTAAAGGGGAACTATCTAATTTTTTAAAAGTTAAGAAACAACCTGATAAGATAATTTATTTAATGATATGAAAAACCAATAAAATGGTTTTGGATACAATAATACTACTCCATGTTTAAATAAAACTAACTTTTTCAAAATTTCAAAAACAATCATTTCAAGTGTAACATATTTTAAATAAAGAATTAAAGAGAATTATGCCAATAAATATTCAGTAAAATTTACGCAATATTTTTTTCATGATATAAAATTAATTTCTAATGATTTAATTTTCAAATATACCACTAATAAATGATTTAGAACTATGTGGGTGCTTATGTTTTTTATTATTAATCTAGTTGAAACCTAGTTTTCATGAGTACCAAAATAGTCTGTTTGATTATTTAATTTCATGATGTCTACCTTATAAGTCTCAATAACTCATGGTACTTAGATAGTTGTAGCTCTAAGAACATGATGGGTGATATTTCAAATTTTTTAACCTTTAACTCATGTTATGGTGGCCTTGTCACATTTGTAGATAACTCCAAAGGCTAGATTATAGGAAAATGTGAAAAAAAAAATTCTAAAACAATTATAATTTCAAAATTATTATATGTAATTATTTTAAAACATAATATCAAAATTATATCATAGTTATGTGATGATGGATTAAATCTTCTATTTGAAAATGATAAGTGTACTGTTTTAAAAAATAAATTAGTTTTGATATCTATAAATAGAAAAGAAAATATATATATTATTTACTTTTCTAATCTACCCAAATAAAAGGTTAAGTGTATAAATGTTGTAGAAACAAATGAAATTTTGTGGAATATGATTCTTGGGAATGAGAATTTCAGACTATTTAACAACCTATAAAACCATGAATAGGTTCTGCAACTACCCAAGTAACATACAAGTAAGTTTTTCATGTGTGATTCGTGTTTAAAAGGTAAAAAAACAATGAAATATTTAAATGTATAAATGATTTGAGTGCCTCTAGATGTTTAGAATTACTACATATTGAATTTTTTAAACCTATACAACCTGTTATTTTTTTGGTAAAAGATATGTATTTGTAATTTTAGATGATTATAATAGATTCTTATGGATTTATTTCTTATCCTATAAAAATGAAACTTTATACAAAAAAAATTCTTTCTGTAGGATTATTAAATATTTCAAAAATACTTTAATCATCTCTATCAAAAGTGATAGAGGTTGTGAATTTTTAATTTTATAAGTAGATAAATTTTGTGAACTAAATGTTTATAAACATTATATCTCATCCCCTAGGACACTATAATAGAATGGTGTGGTTGAAATAAAGAACAAGTCTATCCAAGAAATTTCTAGTTCTATGTTAATGGAATTTACTGTACCTAAATATTTTTGGGCATAAGCTGTAAATATAGATTTCCATTTTTCTAAATAGAGTTTAAATTAGACCTTTCCTAAATAAGACCCCTTATAAATTTTTAAAAGGATTTATACCAAGAAAATTTCATTTCATGGTCTTTGAATGTAAATCACTCATCTTAAATACAAAATATAATTTAGAAAAATTTAGCTTGAAACCAGATGAAGGGGTGTTTTTACGATATTCCAATTCTAGTAAATCCTAAAGAGTTTTCAATAAAAAAACTTTAGCAGTTGAAGATTCTATTCATGTTATGTTTAATGAAAACATTTCTAATAAGCAGGATTTTGAATCTTTTAAAGAAAATGATGAGTTTAAATAATTTAACTTTAGTGAAGATAATAACCAAGATAATGATAACACATCAGTTGGGGGGTATATCTCTTCTCAAACTGATCTAATGGAATGAAAAACAATTAAATATAACCCTATTGAAAAAGTCATTGGTAACGTATAATTTGGAATTAAAACTAGATAATCTATTTTTCTTTACTATTTTGATTCCTTTTTTATATCTAACTTTGTTCTTATCAATATTGAAAATGATTTAGTTGATTCAAATTATATTAATGTTATGAATGATGAATAAAATCAATTTGAAAGGAATAAATTATGGGACTTAGATTATTTTCTAAAAGGTAAATCTGTTAGAGGAACTAAATATATTTTTCATAATAAACTAGATGAAGCTAGAAATATAGTTAAAAATAAAGAAAAACTAGTAACTCAAGGTTATTACCAGGAATAGGGAATTCACTTTGAAGATTATTTTTCTCTTATTACTGGGATGGAATCCATTATAATTCTACTAGATTGTTTAGTTTTAAAAACATCAAGTTATTTCAAATGAATATAAAACATTAATTTTTAAATGGAATTATCTCAATGTAATTCTATGTTAAACAACCCCATGGATTTGAAAATGATAATTTCCTAGATAATGTGTTTAAACATAATAAATCCTTATATGTTTTTAAACAAGCTCTAAGATCTTGGTATGAAATACTTACTAAGTTTTTATTACAAAATGATTATGCTAAAGGTGAGGTTGATCCAACTTTGTTTGTAAAAATAGTTTCAAATGATATAATTATTATACAGATATATGTTGATGATATAATCTTTAGTTTAACAAATTATTCTCCATGTATTGATTTTTCTGAGCTAATGATAAGTAAATTTGACATGATATTAATGGGAAAATTAAAAAAAAATCCTTGGTTTGCAAATTAATCAAATAAAAGAAGGTATTTTCTTGAATCAAGACAATTATTCTAAAGAACTTGTAAAGTGGTTTGGAATTCAATCTAGTAAAATTGTGAAAACAAATATGATCAGTAATTAAAAATTGGACTTATATGATTCAGGTACGTCAATTGATGTTAAAATGTATAGAGGTATGATACGCAGCCTTTTGTATCTCACTGCATTTAGACCAAACATCATGTTCCCAGTTTTCTTATGTGCTAGGATCCAGTAAAACCCCAAAGAAAGTCACCTTAAAGCTATTAAAATAATAATTAGATATATTAATGGTATTGTTTGTATTATATTGTTCTATTATAATGAGTACTATTTTAATTTATTATCATACACTAATTCTATCTATAAAAGTTGTAGACTTGATCAGAAAATAACTATAAGTATGTGTCACTTTTTAAGAAAAATTTTGATTTCATGGAACTTGTAGAAACAAATTTTAGTAGCACAATAAATAGCTGCGGTTGAATATGTTACTTTTTCTAGTTACTATTCACAAAGCATTTAGATAAAACAAATATTGTTTGATTTCAATATAATTTTTGATAAAATCCCTATTTATTGTGATAAATCAAGTGTTATTTCAATTTCTAAAAACCCTATTCAACATGATGTTAGATTTTAATTCCTAAAAGATCATGTAAATAAAGGTAATATATGCATGGAATTTTTTCTATTTAGAAACAGTTGGATGATATTTTTACAAAACCCTTAGATTTAGTTAAATTTGAAAATACAAAATTTGAATTGTGTATACTAGAAGCATAGAATCTTTGTTAGTATAATCACTGTCTTTAAATATGTTTTTACATGTATTATATGATTTAATATTATATTTACTATGATCAAATGATAATTTATTTGTACTATACATAAAAAAATATTTTTTAAACAATAACATTATCTTATTTCAAATCTATTTTTTTATTTTTTTAAGTAATTTTTGATAAATTTCAAAATGGGGGATATTTTTTATTAAAAATTTAATAATTTTTTTGTTTCTTAATTTAAAAAATGGGTATTTTGTTAGTATTTGAAAGTTATTGAATACTTTCTCACTATTATATGTTTTGATAAATTACTCTCCTTTAATATCTTATTAAATTCTCAATTTGTTTAATTTATTAATAATTTATAATTAAAAAATCTAATAAAAGTTATGTAATTTTTTCAATAAAGTTATTTGTTAAAAAGTTTTAATGATATGTCATTTTATATATTTATTTACTTAAGTTTAATTTTTTCTTATGTAAAAATTTAGCCATCCCTAAGAGGCACTTATCTATCCCTCAACCACATAGAGGATCCCTTAAGGTCAACCTCATGGGAAGGCCAACTGAAGAAAAACCCACAAGGATGTTGGGATTCAAATGTGCCTATTTTATGACTTACCGATGTGTTCTCATGAATAAAGACATTTAAGCATTCCCACGGGAGGAGAGGTGGGATAGGTCACCTGTTGGGTCGTGGACTGAGTATGTTTGCTTTATAATTTAATTTCAACTAAACATCTGCACTTCTTGATTGATATACCACTCAAAAAAATTATGTTAAATTCAATGTGAGACACTCTTTTTAGCATTATTGTTTATCCAAGTTAAAATCTCACATTAAATCTTAGCAATCATATCATCTCACCTCAACCCATTCTATTTTTTTTTTCTATCCCACATATTCTTTTCAACTCCCATGCTCTTATATTCAAAACTCATCCTCTTCCTCAAATTTCCATCATTTCTCTAGTTTACCAAAGTCTATGAACCAATGCATCTACTTCCTTCATCTTCAACTTTAATTTATTCCTTTTTTGTGATCTTTTTAACTCATGGTAAAAGTTCAAATAATTTTTATGAGGTTGAGTAAGTCATCTTTCTTTACTACAATTTATTTCTTTGAGTTTTAATAATAATTTTATCTTATTTATCTTATTCCTTATATTATTCTTATGGTTTGATTCCTCTTTCATATTGGTTTCTTGATGATTCACCATTGAAAATACCAACGGTGGGTGTTGAGTCACCGTTGTAGAAAAAATAGTTGGTGTTGAGTAACTATTGAAAGAACCCAATGGTGGGTGAGTTGAGCCACCGTTAAAACCCAATGGTGGGTCATTAAACCACCACCAAACATCAATGGTGGGCTATATTAACCACATTTAGACATCAATGGTGAGTTATTTCTTCTCGAGTTGGTTCTTTTCTCTATTGTAATGTGTCCTGATAGAAGGTTATTAAAGCTCTATCAGGATCTCTTTTCTTCTTCTCATTTTCTATAGTGTCTTTATTTTTGTTTTTATTATATTTTTTTAGTAAAAAATTTTTGTTTCTTTCTTGGATTATATATATTTGTATTCTTATTGTTTTAGGTTTTAATTTATTATTCCTTATTCAATTAGTTTCTATATAATAATTCGTTCAGTTTTAATTTTATTAAAAGTTTATATTATAAGTTTTTTTCTTTCTATTTGAACTACCTTCTTATTTAACTCTCAGTGGTTTTTGTATCTTTATTATCATCCTTATATTTGGAAAATATTTTCAATGAGGCACTATCAGACTTTTTGAATGGTAGGTCCTGATCCATCATTGGATTCATGAAATGGTGAGTCATGAGTCTCTATTGGACATCCAACAGTGGGAAAAAATTTATTGATTCTTAAGAAGCCTTTGATTACTTAATGGCTTACAAAATTATATTTTGTTTGGATGTATTTATTTTTTTCTTGAAAATTTTAATATTATATCAAGATTTTTTTATCCATTGTTGAACTTTTTCAGTGGTAGTTCATGAGTCACCACTCTTTGTTTTCAGCAATCAGTCATGAGTCGCCACCAGCAAAAATAAGCCACCATTAGAAGAAAAAAATGTTTCTAGAATTTTTACTTATTACTTCCAAATGATATTACTAAAATAATTATTGTGTTATATGTTTTATTATTTTATACTTAAATATAATTTAAACAGTGTGTAAACAATAATTGTAATATTATTTTCATGAACTCTCACACATTCAGAATAAAATTTTATGACATACACTATTTTTATACAGTTTTTACTATATGAATAATCTAAATGATTGTATTTTTTTCAATTGTTTTATAATTTTGGTTTTTCTACAAATTATTTACTTAACATTTTAATTATTTTATATTAATATTTCATGAAGAAATATAAATCCTAAATGTATTATATGTTATTAAAGCATAACATTAATAAAATAAAGGTAATGATGATATTATTATATTATTATGCATTAACATGTGTCATGAAGATATTAGACACAGAAATTATCTTAGAGGATGTTTTCTAAATGATCTGGGTGATCTCTTCAAGATATAAAACATATACATGTAAAGATAAGTTTACAGAGATTACTTGTGATTCATCTTTGACATTCAGCTACTCTAAATTGTTCACAAAATTTTTCAACTTATGCACTCTTGTTGTGGTCATCGAAGGAATCCATATTTGACATCTGATCCTTCCAATTAATCAACAATCATCAGGGTTAAACTTCTTCAACATTCTGATCATCTAATACATTTCTTGTATTTATTTTATTCATTTAATCTTGCTTCTTTTTTTCTGTAATTTCTTCATGTTTCATTTATGCTTTTCCCATCAAAATCAATTATTTCCTTTTATCTGGTTATTCTACCTCCCAAAAGGAATTTAGTGTTGTGACTCCAAATCAAAAGTTAGGTAAGAAGAAAATATTGGTTTCCTGTATCGAATATTAGGTTGTGCCTTTGGGTTTTTCAAAAGGTAGGGTTTTTAATAAGGTTCTCACACCTTTTAAATTGATTTTCTTAGTGGGTACCAGTATCCTCAAGGAGTAGAAGATATTGAGGAGTGGAATAGGATCTTTGTTATCTAAACCACTATAAATCTTGTATTGGTTTCTTTTTATTTCTACTACAACATAACTTAATAATACTGCACTCGCTATAGTTTATTATTTTATAAACTCTTATTGTTTTTTCATTGAATTTTAAAATGACTAATCACCCCCCCCCCCACACACACACACCTTCTACTAATTTTTTCCATTAGTATTTATCCAACAATTATGATGAATAAATAGTGGTCTAGAAGTTCGTAAAAGTTTAAGGTTTACTGGGTTGGTACTCCGAGTGAGGTGGTCATTATTTTTTAACTAGGATTTCAAGGGATAAAGTTTAACATGGTGACCAAATGAAACATAGTATTAATTATGAGTGATCTCAGTGATAATGATAATGAATTAATATATTGTAGTGGTTAATTGTGATGATTACTTGTTATTAATAATCTTTTTGTAATATCTTGTACTTTCAATTATAATGAAATGTTGTATTAGTGTTTCTCCCAATCACATAGGTCACATTATCTAAAGTATGTATTTATTTTGTGTCATTTAATGTTTTATATACTCCTGCTTATTTTATTTCCATTTCTTGTTCTGTATGATCATTAGGGTTTACTTTTTGTGGTGATTAGGATATGAATACTTCCTACTTTCAGTATACTCAGTTGAGAAAGTAATTTTAAATGACCAGGTTCCATTATGTATCATCCATTGATCTTATTTCAGTGGGGTACTTCCTTTGATGAAAGTAAGAAAACTTCTGGTGGTTTTATTAGAAGTTGAGGTTATGTAAAAGGATTCCCAATATCCTCCTCATCCATTGATTTTGGTTTCATATTTATTTGGAATCTTCTTCATCCTACAACTCAACCCTATAATATTTTCCACATGTTTAGTTATGTAATCCTCCAGAATTTATTTCAATCTCATGTTATTCATCATAATATTAACTCAAATATGGATTTATATATTTATTTTTATTATTCTTTTTTTATAAATATGAAATCAATGTTCTTGATGACTTTTTTCAACTTATTGTTGATGAATTTATAGGTTGTACTATTATTTAAGTATCCTAATAAGATTCCTTTTTTCTCCATATCTCTATACATTTCTTTATTTTTATATTTATTCTTATTGTAACATTTGATTCTAAATAATTTAAAATTCCTCAATGTTGGATTCCTTCTATACCACATTTTATATAGAATATTATTCTCTCTAAGACTTAGTATTGTGCAATTTTATATGTACGCAACCACTTTCACTAATTTCTTTTAATAATGCCCCAAAATACCACTCCCAAGGAGTAGTATCTTTTCTATATTATTCTCCATATAATTACTTCTTTAATTAACACCATAGTTTTGTATTTTACTCACTGATGAGTCCTAATTCTTGATTCCATCTTTCTCTAAATAGTTTTCCACCTCAATGGAATTGTACCTTGTTCTATTTTATGAGATTCCCCTGACCCAAACTTCCATATCTAGTGCTAAAAACACATATTTGATACAAATTGAGATGATCCTATATAACCTGGAATATATTTCACATTAACATTACATATCACAGTAATCTCACACAATCTCTAGATTCATAAAGGTTTATTTTATTTTGATATTATCTAAATAAATAACTTATTTTACAAAAATTGTGAATATTTATCCATAATTTCACCATATTGTACTTCCTTATAAATATCACATACTTTATACTCATCTTCATATCTTAAGGATGAAAAACATAATAAATAGATGAGATAAAATGCTCAGTAAGGGTAAATATAAGATAAACTAAATGATGATAATAAGTGGGAATAAGATAAGCATGTGGGTATGGGATCATAATGAATTTTCAAGAAGATAACATTATGATATCATACACAAATAAACATGGAACGTGAGATATAAATCAAGGATTTTATCATAAAATATGAAATAATCCAACATAAAATGATTATTATGTAAAATGAATTAATGTGGCATAAACATAATCATAGAGACCAACGTGAAATATAAATCAAGGATTTGATCATAATATATGAAATAATCCAACATAAAATGATTATTATGTAAAATGAATTAATGTGGCATAAATATAAGCATAGAGACCAAAAAATAGTGGAGCAGAAATCATATGTTGTTTCCCATAACATAGTGGAATGCATCACTACTGATTCCCATAAAATTGGAGTATCAATCATGACCTAATTCCTATAACATAGTGAATTAGAAATAATTTTATAATTATCATAGAATATCGGAGTATCCATTACTTCCTGATACCCATAACATAGTGGAGTAGGCATCACTTCTTTATTCCCATAACATAGTAAAGTAGACATCACTTCCTAATTCCCATGGCAGCATAAGCATTGATACTCAATTTCCTTAATTATCTCATGAGATATAAAACAATACCCAAATAATTTTAGGGCTATGTAATTTTATGCCCACTAATAGAAAGATAAAACCATATGTAATTTTTCCACAAGATCATAAAAAAATTTATTATTTCATCTTAACATAATTAACTAGTGGGAAAAATGGATTTCATAAAAACTTCCATTAAACATCATCATCATAAGTCATATCGATAAAGAAGTTGGATGATATCAAAATTATATATCTCAATTGTTTCATAATTAACATCAAAGGATGATAATATAGATGAAAAACACCATTTTAAGATTATAAGATAAATCACATTAAGAAATAAGAAGATATTTACATTTTTTAAATGCTTTAAATATTATTAAAAGTATTTTATTTAAAAATAAATAATTTTATCTTGATAAAAAAATTAAAAAATTACCCTTTAAAATCAATAAAATAGTTTTCAAAAAAAATTATAAAAGAAATATTCTTTCAAAAACCTTCTTTGATAAAACATAATAATAATAAAGTCTTGTTCTTTAAAAACAAAAGACTTTAAAATCCATTTTAAAATCAAGAGATTGTTTTTAGAATTAAAATTTTACTTTTGAAAAATATAAAAAATATTTATTTTTCTTTTTAAATTAATTAATAATTAAAAATAATTTTAAAACTATTTTAAAACAAGAAAATTAAGCTTTGTAAATAAGAATGCTCATAGAGGTGAAAGAATGTGATCACCAGAAAAATATTTAAAATAGGTTCATTTCCATCTTTCAAAAAAATAACCCATGTGGAAAATATAAATACCCAATCCTTTTAAACATATTATTACACGATTTTTAAACAAAAATATCCAATAATGAAAACCCAAAGATCATAATTCCTTGTGTCTTTGGTAGACTAGGTTCATAATATATTAAAAAGGAAACTAAAACATGAAATCTTTATTCTATTGTCCATAATAAGATCCTAAATATATTTTTACTCTTAAAATTGCATAGGATAACCTATGGAATACATAGACAGTAGGGGTGAGCTAAAAATATGAGTAAGGGAATAAACAATAAAAGAAAACAAAACATGTTATCATAAAAGATAAGTCTTGTGAGAAAACACATGGGAGAATAACATAAATAACACAGTATCATAAGATCATGGAAACATAGGTAATATGAAATAAACATATAACATAACATAAACATGAGTCAATTATAACTTTCTACACAATATTACATGTTGGAAAAAGTCTCATAATGAATTAAGTTTACTCTATAATCCCATACATAATGTCTCATGAGAATAAAAATTTACCTAATGAATTGGACTAAAATCTAGTTTCACCCATATTAAAATATTCATGATTGTGTACGAAAAAAAAGTAAATCAATTATAATGTATAAACATATGAATTACCCATAAAAATAAAATGGGTTTCATAATCTTTCCTCATATCATAATCAAAGGAAATTTCATAATTAAGTAATTTGAGAGATGAACATAAGGAATGGTATCAAAGGAAGTTATAATAGGATATTTATATATTTTAGAGAAATATATACATAATTTAGAATAATTTTATAACTTTAATTAGAGATATAAAGTGATTTATAGAGATAATGTTCATAACCTAATGAAAAGGGTGGTTTAGATAGATCCCTTACCTCGAGCCCGATTCATCATGTGCATTCTTTATATTAATGAATAATAAACTTAAGTTAATTATTTAATTTCTTAAGAACCTTTTTTAAGTTTATTATTCCATTTATTTTATACATTATCCTGTTATATTCAATTACTTAATCATTTAGGTTCAAGTCAGATGTTTTGACGATGTTTATCCCATATGTCCAAATCACATTGGAAAGCTAACTAAGGTCAAAGAGATTATTATCTCATAATATAAAAAATATTAATCATGAAATAATTATCATTTTTATACATCAATTATACTTTTAAAACCAATAATGGATGATGGTCATGAAAAATTAACTATGTCACAATCATGGAGATGGTAGGTCATACATACGCATGAGTAACGTTTCCATTTTTCAAAAATCATGATGAAAAGTATGTGAGTATTATTTTAAATTTATAGAATAATAATTATATCATTAATATCATATTATTTATTTAAATATATTTATATATACCATCCATGTGATGTAGTAATGAAAAATGAATCACATCACTTCGGGGAGGTGGTAATCCACACGTACGCATGAATGACGTGATCATTTTTCTTTGAATGGAATGGTAAGAAAATATATGATATAAACATTTTACATAATTTTAAATATTTAAGGAATATAATATATATAAATTAACTCCATAATCATAAATAGTCATGATAGTTGATGATGGAAAATGAATTACATCGGTTTTCAAGGTAGAAGTCCACCGTGCACACAAATGATGGTTTTGTTTCCCATTTTATGGAAGAGGATATAGATTTAGGTTATTAAATTAACATAATAAAATATGACTATATAGAAAATATCGGTGTTATTATATCATCATGTTTTAATAATATTTTGGGGAGGTGTAATAATAATGAAAACAAAAATGCTTGATTAAGAACTAGACCTCTTCTTTAGACAACCTCTTAAGGTTTACACAAAAAGCTTCCCTAGGTTGATTTTACAATCAAACCAATGAATATAGGACATGAGTAAGGATATAAGAGAGATATATGGTTAGGTATTTATCAATCCAAAAGGACATATAATTTTGGATAGAATATAATAGTAGGTGTCCTTTTATAAGAGGGGGAGAGGACCCAGTAGGAAATTTCTTAAAATAATACAAAATGATAAAGTCGTTCCCAAGAAAAATGATACTAAAAAGACATATATTATAATTTTAGATATGATAAAGTTTAAATATTTCCATAAAATACGATTTATACAAGTTTAATTGGTAAACATACCCTTATCTTTTGGTTTAACCCCCTGGTAAATTTGTTTTAGCCTTAAATGTGGTAATTAATTTCAATTGTTTTTACTATTAATTATGAAAAAAAATGAGCTCAAAAACTAATTTTAATTATGATTATTCAAAATATGGATTATATTTCATCAAATTAAATTCATTTAAGTGTCATGTTTTAATTTTAAAATATTAACCCGCAAAACGTGTCGAAAAAACAGTTTTTCAACAAATGTATTTTTCAAGAAAACAAATGATCTTATATTAACTCTATGACTAATAATAATTATTATATGAATTTTAATTAATATATATATATATATAATATTAAATTTAACTTAAATAATTATTAATTATGGTTTATTTTAATTAATTAAAATGGAGAAACATTATTCACTTAAAAACAGTTTTCAGAAGAAAAAAAATTGTTTTTAAGCCTAAAAATAAACTTACACTAAAATATAGAACAAATATGATTAAAATGTAATTAATTGAATTAAATATATATAATTATTACTTATTTTTATTTTAAATCAAATTAAAATCATAATGGGACTTCTAAATTACCTAATTAATTAAAATGAAATGATTGTTTTACAAAAAAAATCATTTTTCAATATTCATAAAAATCAATATTTTATAAAAAATCCTAGAATATAAAACTAATTCAATTATGAAATGATTATTTCAAAAATGAAGAAAATTTTATCAAATAAATTTACTAAAATTTCTAGATATTAATTATAATATTTTCTCACAGAAAGTAATAAAATCATTTTTGAATAAAACATATTTTTTGAAGAATAAAATGTATTTATTAAAAATTGAGTGATTATTTCCTCATAATTTTTCAATAAATTTTTATTTATTAGGACCTATATTTATATATTTTATAAATTATTTAATCCTATTCATATCCTCCAATTTAACAGTTAGGTTATAATGGTTATATTTAAATAATCATGGTTCGTTTGGGCTCGATATCGTGTGTCACATATGCTATCAAATATAGTTTTGTTTTTAAAAACTCTGGGTGTTACATTATTCCCCCATTAAGTAATTTTTTCCTCTAAATTTCATATAACATACTAAGTTGAAAATGAGTGAGGGTACTTCTGCTTCCTGGCTTCCTCCAATTCCCTAGTTGCCTCTTCGTATTTATGGTTCCACCATAATACATTGACTAGGTGAGTTTTCTTGTTTTGTAGATATTTATCTCTATTGTCTAAGATCTTCACTATTTTCTCTTTTGGATCATAAGATTATATGATGGCTACAATAGGGGGTTGAATTTTATTTTAAAAGTTAAAATAAGACAAAACACAAAACCTCTTTGTACAAATATATCAAACTCACATATCGTCTTATGATTAGAGTATATAAATAGAATACAGTAAGCATCCAATATATCAGTGTAATTATAGGTATCATAGATAAAATTATAAAACAATTTATTATAAATACAAGTAAAGAACTATCTTTTCAATTTTTATGCATAGTGGAAAATATCACTTGTAGGAACAAGTAAAATAGAAATATTATAATAGTAAGGGTGACTTAAAATCTTAATAAAATAATTTACTCTTTAACCTTAAGAGTTAAGGAAGTTAGAAATATTGAAATAAGATTTACATATTTTCAATACCTAATGTAAAGGTCTATGTTTCCTTAACATGAAATCCATTAATACGATGGTCATATAACTCTATCTTCTAATCACCTAGAATCCATCAATCCCATAGATCAAAATCAGCTTTGTCTTTCTTAAAAAAGAAATACCTTGATATGATTATCAGAGTCTCTATCTTTCTAGCCTCAAAATCCATCAATCCTTTGGATCATATTCACTCATATTCTTATCCCTAGAATTCCTCGATCTAACCTTGATCGAATATAGTGAATAAAAAATCAAAAGTTTTCTAAGGAATTTATAATCTTCACATGGGTTCCTTAGAACTTCAACTCTCTAAGAAATTATAAATAATTTAAAATGAGATGTTCAAGAAGATAAAATAATTATATGACTTTAGTTTCAAATGAATTATCTATTAGCTCTTTAAATGACCTCCTATTTATAGGAAATCCTCTAATGGTCATATTTCTAAGTTGGTTATAATGGCCTCGGACATCTTTCACTTTGAAAGATCATAATGATATGGATCAAGATTCTTGATATCTAATTATGAATTGTACTTCATTTTTCTTACTTTATTTTATTTAGTTGCATTACAGTTCTACTATTGATTCTGTCAGGTATATATAATTATAAACACTCCAATTATAAACTTTTGATTGTCTGATAGAATTCACTATTTTTTATCAATATAATAAACTAAATATATTTCAGCCTGATACATTGGTACTAATTTCAATATGATGATCATGACTTTATTCAGTATTATAGACAAAAAAATAAGTCTTACCACTGGTCAGAACAATAGTCAATTTGATAAACCAGTTACACTCTGTGTTCGATGGATTTAAATAAATAATAAAACATTATATTTTTTTTATTATAATCATTTATATGTTTGGTATAAAATATTTTTTATACAAAAACATAATAAAACACTTAGGGTATAAAAAATAGTAAAATCATGTGTTAAGAAGGTGTTTTTAATTTCCAAAACTAAAGAATTGAACAGTAAAAAGTATAAATTTTGACTTAACACTATCTCTATTTTTTAAATCATAAAACACAATACTTAAAATGAAAAACAAATAACTTTTAAATACTTATAGCCATTAATTGTTTTAAAATATTCAAATATATACCTCATATATTAACCCCCTATAAGTTTATAAATTCTTTATGATCCAATGGAAGGAAATAATACTTTTGATTATCTCCTTCGTAAAAAAAATCCTTAAAAATATTCTCTCATTTTAGATAATAAATCCCCCTTAAATAAATACTCTAAAAAATTATCCCAAAGGATTATCCACAAAACTACTCTCCTAATGTTTCTCCCCCTTAAACTTATGTCCTTAAAACTTATCCCCCTCTGTGATTTTCAAAAATAATAGGGAAAATATATAACCATCTGAAATATTAGAAAAGGATAACATGTGAAACAATTTTATGTGGATTAAATAATCATCCAATATATAAAATAAATAACATACAAACAAAATAAATTTTAATAAATTCAGTCATATAGTATATATATAAAAATTCATTCACATTCAACATTCATTCAAAAAGTTTCAAAATACATCAATATTTTAGACAAAATATTTCATTATTTATTATAAATTGTCTTGATGATCACCTTAAACTTATTTATGTAATAAATTTCCTTCTCATATATAGGTATTTATGGATTAAGATTTGAAATTTTTTCATCAATAACTTTTTTTTGAACCTCTATCTTAAACCTCTCAAATTACTCAGTAATCTTCTTATTCTATTTCTTATGGATGAACAAATAATCTTAAAAATATTAGAGTATGTTGTTTTCTAATTCCAACTTGTGAATTGTTTCTTTAAAAACTTTCACTTACTCACCCTAATTATTTTTCATGTCTTTTAAATCTTCAATAAACTTCACTCTTTCTGAAACATCTATTGAAATATTATCAAAAGAATCAACATACTCAAGGGATAGTTTTGTAACTAAGACTAATTGATCCTCAGGATCCTTTAAATCATTATCAACCTATATTAACCATATTTCCATCTAATTTAAACTTCAATTATGAGATTTATACTTTCCTTTGAATTTTTTGATATCAAACTCATGTTGGATACGAGTTTCATTCAACATCCCCAAGGATTCTGAATTTTCATTCATATAACATTGAATTTGTTCTCATCTTGATTCAATATTGGGTATATATAAAATATGATTGGTTAAAAGTTTTAGTGGTTGAAAAATAAAATCAATGTTATTTTTCACCTCTATTGTAGTTGAGTCTAATGATTCTCATTAAACCTCTAAAACATGTGGTCTTGAAGGTCTGATGTCTGGTTTTTCTTTCTTCTCAACATTGTCTTCATCTGATACTTTTACATAAATTTTTTTATCTTCTGATACTTTTATAATATCTACTTATTTATCTTACTCGACTTTTTTAGATACTTTCATTTGAGATTGATGATCTTCTTATTCTTCTTTTGAAGATGATTTCACTTCCCCCAAAACTTCTATCACAACATTCTTGTATGAATGAGATGATAATTGAGTAGACTTTGAGGATGACTCTGATGAAGTTTCTTCTTTCTTTGATTATTCCTTAGTCTTATTTTCTTCTTATTCTACATATTAATATTCTTATTCCTCTAATTCTTATTCTATCTACCACATGGTTCTTATAACACATTTTCCAACTTTGTTTACATATTTTGTTTTTTACTTCTCAACTCTCTTCAGGACTTGTACTGGAATTTATTTATTTACTTAATTTTTCACTTGATATTATTCAGTAATTTATTTTCCATTTCATTTATCAATAACTAAGGGAATAACTAAAGAAACTACTAAATATTCTACAAACTCTAATCCATCATCTATAATATTCTGATTGGGGTGAGTAATTTTTTCAGATAGCAGTATAATAGATAAGGGAGATAACTATAAAATTGAATTCTATAAAGCTTTTTTAAATCACTTCATTAAAATTTAAACAATTTTTTCCTCCACTAACATTTTCTTCTATTTCATCTTCTTCTTGGAATCCTTCAATTCATTAGCCATTGGAATGTTCAAATCATTAGCCTCAGCCTTATCAATCCCAAAATAAGGATCACCTGGTTTCTTCTAATCTTTTTGATCCATAAACTTTTTGATTTATTGATCAATTATTGTTTTTTTGTTTCTTTTTCAATTTTGGATGATAGGATTCATCTTTACTCTTTTATTTAACAATTAATTTATCTTTTTAAGGTCTTTCATTGGACACAGTTATTTCCACTCTATCAAAAAACTTCTTTATCTTGGTATTAAAAACTAACTCAATCCTTTACATGGTCTCTTCACCAATTAATGAAACATTTTCCCTCATAGGATATGTCTAATAATTTATCCAAAACAATTTCATGAAATTGACCAATAATTTGTTCATAAAACAAGGGAAAAATATAATATTTGATTTCATTGATTCCTTTTTGATTTAATCCACTGTTATAAAAATAAACTTTACTAATTTTATTTTTCTCATATTCATTGGAAAGTTTAATAAAAAAATATCCAAAACTTTTAGGGTATCCCTATCGCCCATTATTAGAATAAGATAACCCATCATCTAGAGGGTAACTACTTGAGCATATGGTGTGAGGTGAGAAACCTTCCTTACTTTCTTAAATTAAGTGAAAAAAGATGCCTCATCTTTTGATTTTATAAAAATTTCATGTTTTCAAGAATTTTTTGAAAAGGGAGATACACTTCACCTTCAAAAGTTACTCCCAAAAATTATAAGACTTGTTGATATGAAATTTTATACTTCTCAGCAAAAAAATTAAAATCCACTAATTCTTTTTCATATTCAGATATAAACTCAATTAAAGCATAAAATTATTTAACTAACTTAGGGTGATATAATTCAAAATCATCTTTATAAACAAAAATCTCTTCCCAAGACTGAAACTTAATAACACTTTTCAATAAGGAATCAAATTTCTTATACCATGTTTTCTCAATAAGTATTTCTCTGAAAAATTCCCTTTTTTCAAATTCATCAATGGTGCCCATTATACTGAAACTTGTACTGGTGATCAGATGAATGGAAAAACTTTGGACTAGTCACTAAAATTTTTTATGTGAGTTGGGAGTGAATTATATAGAGATCTATGTGGTACATAGGGTGTATGACCTTTATATAGGCATAGGAGGTGACAGGTTGTATTCCAAAAATTTAAATGGTTGATATTAAATATCCTTCTCTTATCCAATTATCAATATTTAATAAAATAATGTTTTTAAATATAAATCTAAAATCTTAATGTTTTTTAAGAAAATTTTTCATCGGAGTGAAGATTAATATAATTAGAAAAAAAATTACAACAAAATATAATTTGTACAACTAAAATAATATATAAAAAACATTTATAAATTAAAGTAATGAATATGTATAAAAACTAAAAGAATAATAACTTTAGGATTATAAATGTTTCATCAATATGAGTAACCTATTATTATTAGTTTTTGTAATTGAAATTTATTATGAAAAATTTTATAATAATAGTATGGTCTAAAAATGTTTTGAAACTATTTTTGAATCTAGAAAAGTCTTGACCCTGAAGAATATTTTTATAAAATATTGACACTGGAAAGTTTATACAAAAATTGATTCCAAAAAATTATAAAAAATTTGATTCTGATATATTTATTATGGAATAAAACTAATTTAAAAGTTTTTATAAAAACTAAAACATTTATAAAAACTAAAAAATTTATAAAAACTAAACATTTAAAAAAAATAAGTCTTAGAAAAATAAAAACATATGTAATCCCCCTTTTAGAAAGAGTTTATCAATTTAAGGATATTGGTAAACAATAATTATATTTGAATAATCATTTCATATTTACCATTCTTAAATTCTTTTTAATATATTAAAATCTATCAGAACTAAGGGGTTTATTAATAATATTTGTAAGTTGTTCTTACATTCTGATGAATTTTAAAAGGATATCTTCTTTTAGTGTGTGATCCTAAAGGAAATAGTTTCTTATATATATTTTATTAGTATGTGAGTTATGTTATGTGTTTTTAATTAATTAAATGGTACTTGAGTTTTCACACAAAATTTGAGTTTTAGTAAAACTCATGTCATAGATAGTGAGTGTGTGTTGCATCCATAACACTTGAGCACAACAGCTTTCAGCTGCCACATATTTTGATACAACAGTGGAAAGATATATTGAGTTTTTTTCTTACATGACCAAGAAACTAAATATTCACCTAATAAATGACATTTTTAGGATGTACTTTTCCTATCCATTATACATCCACCAAATTCTGCATCTGAAAAACTTTTTAACTCTTAATCATTTCTAGAAGAATAAAACAAACCCAAATCTATAGTTCCATTAAGATAATGAAAATTTCATTTAATATATTTATTATGGGACTCTTTTTTATTGGATTCATACCTAGAACATAAGAATATTGAAAACATTATATCTAGATGAATTTCTGTTAAGCAAAGTAAACTTCCAATCATACCTCTAAAATTATTTTGATCAACTGGTTTCCTAGATTAACTAATGTATAAAGTATTTCAGGTTCTGATAGGAGTACTAATAATTTTAGTATTATCATAATTATATTTATTAAGAAGATATTTTATATACTTATGTTGAGATATAAAAGTTCCTTCAAGTTTTTATGAAATTTAAAAACCTAAAAAATATGTTAACACACCCATCATACTCATTTCAAACTCATAATTCATAAGATCTACAAAGGAGTATATTAAATACTTTTGAGTTGAACCAAATATAATGTCATTAACATATATTTTTACAATAATTCTATTTTTATTAAAATATTTTATAAAATAATTTGGATCTAAAGCTCCATTAACAAAAAAATTATGATAAAAATCAAGTTAACCAATTATACATGGCTCTATAGGCTTGTTTAAGTTCATATAGTGCCTTAGTAATTTTATAAACATGTTCTTGATATTTTTATTTTCAAAATTGTGAGGTTGTTCTATATAAAATTCCTCTTAAACATATCAATTAAATAAATCACACTTTATATCTATTTGAAATAGTTTGAAATTTAAGAATGCTTCATAAGAAAAAAAATATATGAATAGCCTCAAGTATAGCTTCCGAAGTATAGGTTTATTTATATTATATTCCTTCTTGTTTATTATAACCCTTAGAAAAAAATATAGCTTTAATTATAACTATTATTCCATTTTCATAACATTTATTTTGTAAGACCCACTTTTCTCCAATTATAGAAGTATCTTTAGGCCGTTCAACAAAAGTCTAAACTTCGTTCCTTTCAAACTCATTGAGTTCATATTGAATTTCCTTTATCCAATACTCTTCTCCTAAAGCCTCGTTAATATTATTAGGTTCTAATTGTAATAACAATGCTAGATGTTAAGTTTAATTTCTCAAATAATTTATAGTACTAACTATTTGATATACATCACCAATGATATTATCATTAGGATGATTCCTAAGAAACAATTTATTTCTTGGGTTTGTAAAACTATATTCTTCAATAATAGGTTGAAATATTCTTCAGGTAAAACTTTAGAAATATATCCTTGGGTTTTTTTCTCATAAGAAGAAATTTACAACATAGGTTGAAAATTAGTTTTAGATATAACATACAAATATGTAGGTTGGGTTTGTTTGAAAAAAAATGACCAGTTTCATCAAATTTAACATATACTATTTCCTCAACAGTACTTTCATTTTTTATTAAAAACTTTGTAAGCCTTACTAGTTGTGAAATAACCTAAAAATATTCATTCATATTATTTTAGTGAAAACTTATGTAAGTTATTTTTAGTATTCAAGATGAATACCTGACATCCAAAAACATTGAAGAAATAAAGTTTTAGTTTTATTCCTATACACAACTCATAAGAAGTTTTATTAATAAAATATATAATTAAAACTTGATTTATACTATAATAAGAAGTACTAACTATTTTATCCCAATAATTTTTAGCAACTGAGTATTCACTGAACACGGTTTTATTGATCTCTTGAAGAACTCTATTTCTTCTTTCAACTACACCATTTTGTTGTGGAGTCCTAAGTGCTAAAAAGTTATGTATAATACATTTTTACTTAAAAAATTTTAGAAACATAATTTAAAAATTATCCAACATGATCACTATGCATAGTTATGAAGGATTGGTTTTTCTCATTTTATCTATCACTACAAAAGTTTTAAAAAAACTAAAGGCTTTGGATTTCCTTGATAGAAAATAGACCCATGTATATCTAGTGTAATCATCAACTAAAAAATAAGCATAGTATTTTTCATCAATACTTCTAGTTTTTATAGGACCAAATAAGTTCATATGCACTAAATAAACATAATCATAAGGTGATACTTCACTAATATATTTAAAACTTGACTTATCTTTCTTACCATATTGATATGGATCACAGACATTAGAAGTATCTAACCTAAGTTCTGGTAGGTCTTTCACTAGTCCTTTCATAGAAAACTTAGATAAAGTTATAAGATTACAATGTCCAAATATTATATGTCATAACCAATATTAATCTTTTATTACACTAATGAAAGGTAGATCTTGGCTCCTAAGGTCTTTTAAGTTTAAATTTTAAACATTCTCATATCGATTGGTGGAAAGAATAAATTCATATTTAGAACTATAAAAAGTAAATTTTTTATTCCTGGAGTTCACAACATAAACTGCATCACATAATTGACGTATTGTTGAAAGGTTTTTATTAATTCCTACAATAAATAAAAAATTGAAATTATTGCTTTTCCAGGAAGAAAAATATTACCTATATTGATAATCTATCCATGATAATTATCTCTAAAAGTGACTTTGCCTCATTAAATATTTAAAATATTCTTATAGAAATATTTTTTTATATTCATATGTCTGGATCAACCACTATACATGTATAAAATATTCTTATTATTGGTACTTTATTTATTTTCCTAAAAACAAAAATATTTGTGTTTCAGAATCCAAAACTTCTTGGGTATGATATTATAAAAAAATAAAATCTTACATAACCACATTTTTATAACATTACCACATTGGAAAAATATCATTTATTTTGAAAAATATTCTTAATGAAAACCTAGATATTTAACTTTATTCAAAGAACATTTATTTTTCCAATGTCCACAACTTTGAAATTTTTTATAAAATAGAGTACTTTTTAGAACAAAATATTTATCACTAAAGATATATTTTTATTAGTAAAACTTGTTCCAAAAATATTAGTACGAGGTCTAATTTGTTTTACATTTTATCAAAGTTTTCCTTCCTATAGGTAAGCATAGAAAAAAATTTCTTAAAACTAGAGATTTTAGATTTTATTTTTATAACTAAATTTTTATCCTTAGTAGTAGAAGTTTCCAAACTAATTTTTAAAAAATCATTTTGTAAACTATTTTTCTCATAAATAGATTTATTAAGAGCATTATAAATTGTATATTTTTCAAAATTAGGCTTATCAGGATCTTTAGAAAGATCTGAAATTTCAATAGTAAGAGTATTAATTCTTGAATAGTCCATCACAAGTTTTTCTTTGGCATTGTCATGTTTTTTATAAACATTAATATTTTAATTTTTAAGAAGTTTAAAAAACCTAGATAATTATTCATAATTAGGTGAAGTATTTTCCTCTTTTGTTGAGGAATAATTTTCATCTAAAGATGTAAAATTTTTATAATCATTAATATCAAGGTAATTTGAATTTAATTAAGATTTGTAAAAGATTCAGTAGTATGTACCTTATCTACGTGACAATTATTCAATTTTTTTATTACTGTATATAAAAAACTATTTCTCTTTCTAGGACTTTCATTGTCTGAAGAGTTGTCAGAAGAAATGTCTTCTCTACTTCCACTCTAAATGACAGAATCTTTCGAAATTTTCTTTATCTTATGATTAGAGTACTTTTTAGCATTCCTATCTAAATTTCTCCCTTTATTATCATTACTTTTAATTTTATTATAATATATTCTGATGTTTCATGCCTTTATTCATTTATAGTAAATCACTTTAGTAGAATCTTTCTTATCACTCTTATCCTTATTTTTTTATATCTTTAGTGAAAATATTTCTTTCCAAAAATATTATTCATCCTTCTAGAAATATTCACCAATTCATTTCCAATTTGTGTTGATTATCTAGTATGTGATTCAAAAAAATATTCTTCTTATAGAAGATTTTATAGCGCTCTTTCTTAGCAGATTGAGCTTTGATATAAACATTGGATGTTCTTTTGAAAGAAAATCCTCTATTTTTCTTTTCCTTTTTATTTTTTTCATCATTCCTTTTTAGTCTTATTTTATACTATATAATGGTGCTAATAAAATCATAATGGGTAATATTTTTAATTCTTATCATATCATCCAAAGTTTTTCTTTTGGATTCACACTCATTTGGCAGGGTATTTATGATCTTCTCAACTAAAATATTATCATCAAGATATTTTTCTCTAAGAGACTGTAAACTATTTATAATTTTCATAAAAAAATGTTGAATATTTTCAATTGAATATCCAAGTAGAAAATAAAAGACTTGTTAATTAACATGAATCATAGATCTTATTATTTCAATAACATTAAAAGTCCCAAAATGTGTTACTTAAAACTTCTTCCAAATACTATTTTCAGCTTCATATGAAGAAATATGACTATATTTATTTTGATTCATAAAACATAAAATAGTATTCCTTACTCTATAATTTATTTTATATTCCTACTTTTTTTTATTTGTAAAGGTAGTAAAATCCTTATCAAGAATATTGAAATTACCAGTAAGAATTACAAAATTATCCACACCAATATTAATAAAAATATTCTTCATCAGATCTATGTAGTGTTCATAATCAGAACCATAAGAAATAGGTGGTCTTCTAGGATTTATATTTTCTTAGGTTCCAACATTTAACCCTGAAATCTTATTAAAAATAGAAACTCTTTTCTACAAAACACATTATAATAATAGTTTATAAACAAGAAGCTTATAAAAAATCTTAATAACTTACAGTTGATAACCAAAGTAAAAAAATATAAGAATTATATCTACAGAACCTACTCTAATACCAAATATTAGATCGTAAGAGTATATAATGGATACAAGAGGGGTTGAATTGCAGTTTAAAAATAAAACTAAGAAAAAATAAAAAAAACACTTTGTAAAAAAAGATCAGAATCACATATCGTATGATGAGAAGAGTATATAAATAAGATCCAATAAGAATTAGATATATCATAGTAATTATTGGTATAATAGACACACTGATAAAACAGTTTATTAGAAATATATGTAAAGAACTAACTTTCTAATTTTTATGCATAGTGGAAAATTTGACTTGTAGAAACAAGTAAAACAGAAATATTATAATAGTAAAAATGACTTACAATATTAATAAAAGAATTTACTCTTTAACCTTAAGAGTTAAGAAATTTGGAAATCCATACTTAAGATTTATGAAGTTTTAGTACCTATTATAATGGTTTGTCTTTCCTTACTAGGAAATCTTTGGATACGATGATCAGTATAACTCTGTCTTTCAATCCCCTATAAGCCTTCAATCCCATGGATTATAATCATTTATATATTTCTTAAACAAGAAATCCCTCTATGTGATGATTGATGTCTATTTTTTCCTATCCCCTAAAGCCCCCGATCCAATGGATTGGATTCACCCATATTCCTATCCCTGGAAACCCTTGATTTAACCTCAATCAAACAATATGAATACAAAAATAAAAGTGTTTTAAGGAATTTATAATCCACACATATATTTTTTATAACTTTAACTCTCTAATAAATTACAAAGTGTTAAGAATGATATGTTCAAGTAGATCGAAAACTTAGACAACTTGAGTTGAAAATGCATCTTCTCTTAGATCTTAAAATTACCTCTTATTTATAGTAAATCCTCTAATGGTCATATTTTTTAATTGGTTACAAGAGCCTTGGATAGATTTCACTTTGAAAGATCATAATGATCTGGATATTGATTCTTGACATCTAAGTATGAAATATACTTTTTTTGTCCGACATTATTTTTTTAGAACCATTACAATTCTATTTTGGATTTCGTCCAATAGATATAGTTCTAAACACTCTGATTATAAACTTTGGATAGTCTGATGGAACTCACTATTATTTATCAATCTAATAAACTAAATATATTTCATTTCTATGTATTAATACTGATGTCAGACTGATGATCATAAATTTCATCCATCTAATAGAAATGACATAAGTATTACCACTAGTCAGAATAGTAGTTTACCTTAAGGACTAGATGCACTCTTTGTCTGATGGATTTGATTAAATAATACAATTTTATATTTTTTTTATTATAATTATTTTAATGTTTGGTATAAAATATATTTTCTACAAAAAAACATACTAAAACACTTGGGGTATAAAAAATAGTAAAATAGTGTTTTAATAAGGTGTTTTTGATTTGCAAACTAAGTAAAGGAAAATTTGAGAGTATAACTTGCGACTCAACATGCTCCTCATAAGAGAGATCATTTTTCAATTATACCACCTCTGAATTTAGTACATGTGAGGAATCTGGTATGTACTTTCTCAATAAGGGTACATGGAATATGTTGTATACTTGATAAAGGGTTGGTGGGAGTGCTAGTAGATAGGCTACAGCTCCAATACGATCATGAATATCAAAGGTGATGATGTATATCAACTTATATTTCACTTCATCCCAAATATCATGACTCTCTTACTTTGATATATACAAATAAATAATTTATCCCCAACCACAAACTCTAGGTCTCATCAATGATTTTCAATATAGATATTCAGTCGAATTTGACTAGTCCTGATGAGTTATTGAATATTATTGACCTTTTATACCATTTCCTTAACCATTTTAAGTCCCAATATCTTGTTTTAAAAAACTTCATTCAAACACATAGTTGCTTTACATATATTTCCATAAATTTATTCATAAGGATCCATTTGGATGCTGAGTGAAAGCTATTATTTAATGAGAACTCATCCAGAGGAAGATTTTAATATCATTCTCCTTTTAAGTCCATCGAGAATTTTCTCAACATGCCTTCCAATGTCTAAATAGTCTTTTAAGATTGTCAATTTTTGGGGGGTGATAGGTCATACTGATGTTCAAATCTCTATTTAGAGTGTGTTGGAGTCTATTCTATAATGTAAAGGTAAATCTCGAATCATGGTTAGATATAATTGATAGTGGTGATTCAACAACCTCACCACCTATCTGATGTAGATTCTTTCAAATAGATCGAGTGATAATTCCTATAAAATTTAAATGAAGTGATAAATCCTTGTAAGACAATCCACCACAGCTCATATAGAATTATTTCCTCTTGATGTCTTTATAAGACCAATGAAAAATTACATGGTGATTTTTTCCCATTTCCATGTAGGTATGGGTCATGGTTACATCATCCCCATAAAAATTTTCCTTCCATCCTTCACTTGTTGATATATGAGACACTTTGATGTATATTATGTGATCTCCTTCTTCATATTGTCCCACTAATAGTTCTCTTGGAGATCTTGATACGTCTTTATCCCCACTAGGTGGATGTAGAAGGTTGATCTATGTGCACCATTCAACATGTATTTCTTTTTCTCTAAATTTGATGGTACACATAGTCATGACCCAAATCTTACAACTCCTTCTTCAATAATTTTGAACTTTAAGTATGTACCTTTTCTTATAGCTTCCACCTTCTTTTCAATTTTCACATCATCTCTTTGAGAATCCATTATCTTCTCTTGAAGGTATGTTTGATAAAATATTTGGGAAAGTAATGATGTTGTTACTTACTTTATGATTCCTATTTTCATCCTTTTCAGTTTTAGGAATATTGGATCCTTCTTAATTCTCATCATTGATAATGTTTTCAGATCCTTTCTACATAGAGTATATTCCACTTTGTTTACTTTCTTAGTATGGTAATGGATTTAGAATTCATATTCCTTAATCATATCTAATGATCTTCATTGTAACATATTAAGATCCTTCCATGTGAATATATATTTAAGGCTTTTATGGTATGTATATATTTCACACTTCTCCACATAGAGATAATGCCTCCATATTTTTAATGCAAATAGAACTGCATCCAACTCCAGATCATGTGTTGGATAGTTATTCTTGTGAACTTTCAACTACCTTGAGGAGTAGGCGATCACTTTTTCATTTTTCATTAGTACACAACCAAAACCTTCTTTGAAGAATCAATATATACCACAAAAAGTTCCCCAATTTAGGGAAGTATGAGTACTAGTGTAGTGATAATCCTCTTTTTCATCTCCTTAAAGATCTATTCACATTCATTGTTCAATAAAAACTTAACCCCCTGTTGATTTATCTTGTTTAATGGGTTCGAAAGTCATGATAAGTTTCTCAAAAATCATCAATAATATCTAGATAATCTAAGGAAACTGTAAATATTTTTTATAGATATTGGTATGGGCCAATCCTTAATTTCATTTTTCTTAGATGGGTCTATATATATCCCTTTATTGGTCATAATATTCCCCAATAATGATAATTTCTTCATCTAGAAATCACATTTTCTATACTTTTCATATAGCTTCTCTTTTCATAAAGTCTTTATCACAATATTAAAATGCTCATCATGATCCTCCTTAATTTTGGAGTATATCATAATATCATCTATAAATACTACCAAAGTTTTTAAGGTAATCTCTAAAGACTCTATTAATTAAGTCCATTAATATTTTTATAGAATTAGTAAGTCTAAAAGGAATTAATATGAACTCATAGTGTCCATACCCTGTTTATAAAGTAGTTTTGGGAATATATTCCTTATTTACCATTAATTTATGATATCCTGACCGAAGGTCCGCCTTAGAGAAATACCTGGGGCCATGTAGTGGATCAAACAATTCATCTATCCATGGTAGGGGATACTTGTTATTTATAATGATTTTTTTTTTGTTTTCATGATAATCAATATATAGGAACATTGACCCATCAATATTCTTGATGTAGAGGACCAAAGAACCCCACGATAAGGCACTCGGGTGTATAAAACCCTTTTATAGATTCTCTTGTAACTGTTTTTTCAGATCTTACAACTCAACGGTGGATATTTTGTAAGGATAATTCGATATGGGAAGATATCCAAGTATAAGTTTGATTGAGAACTCAACCTATCAATTAGGAGGATGACTATACAACTATTTGGGTAATACATCAATATAATCCCTCACAATAGGCATTTCTTCATGCTTTATTTACTCCTTTTTCTCAATCATTTATGTTATATATTCTTGATCATAATTCAATAATATCCATAATTGAATAGAATATTATAGGGTAGATAAATTCTCATAAATACACTTTTACATAATTAGTGGATAACTTAGGACGTGAAGATTTATCTCTCTCTCTCTCTCTTGACAGTTGATGTTGATTTTATATAATGAAAACCAATCCATTTCCAATATAGCATAAAATTTTACTAAAAGAAATAATATGAGATTTTTTTTGAAGATTTAGTCCAAAAAAATTTACTTGGGAGGAGTTATATACTTGGGATGTAATAATTGATCTATTTTTTATTCTCAAAGATAGCTTAATTCATGTGTTTTGAGATGGTGTTTAGATGGTTCTAGTAAACTTTAAATATATGAAATAATGCATAGATCTAAAATAAAATAGTATTTTTCTATTCTTGAATGAATAACTAGTATACTTATCCCCGCATCATTTTTGGGATCCACCTCACCAATATAATAGAATATTCACTTCCTTGTTCTCTATGCCTTATAGGTTGTTTTCATTTATTTTCTCTAACAACCCATGGTTTAGGGCATTGGATTATATTATGTTTGTGTTCCTTATAGTTAAACACTACATCCCATGCTGAGTGTTGATATAACCCTTCTTTTATTCTTCTATATTAGTGGGTTTATTCATTTCCCTTCGATGCAGATTAGCCCAATTCCCATCTTTTACACATTTGAAGCATCTTCTGGTTCCCTTAAGATAGTTTCTAGGGTGATTCTTATAACACCTTTGGAATGTGGGATATTTATTTTTATTTCCTCTATGAGATTTATCTATTGATACTCTAAAAAAATTCATTTTAAATTTTTTATATTCAATCCCATGAGACCAATAAGGGTCATAGATATCCATCTCAACTTTGAGAGAACAATGGATAATTTCTTCATAACTATCAAAACCTCAAATAACCAAATATTTTATTATAATTTTATTTTATCAACTAAATAAATAGTCCACCTTAATTTTGGTGTTGAGAACAAAGCTAGAGGTATACCATGCAATAATTATGAATTTTACCTCAAACAACTTGATAGAATCATCTTCCTTTTTCTTTGGCCTAAGTAACTCACTCTCTATTTAAGATAAAAATATCAAGGAAAATATTTATTGAAAAATATTTTCTTTAAGTCTTCACATTCCATGTAATTAATATCCTCTTTGAACTTTGTGTTCTTGATAATTTTACACCACTGATTAGCTTCCCCCTCAATGGGATAAATGACCATAAAAAATTTATATTACTATGTAAATTGAAGGAAAGATAATATATTCTAAATGTATTCAATCCATTATTCCATGATGATGGGATCAAAAGAGATATTAAAGGTAGGATTCTTGTTTCGCATAAAATACTTCACTATAACTTACTCTTTATTTGGAGGAGGATGGAATTATGAATGATTCAAGTTATTATTCATAACTTGAGTTAGTTAAGTCAGTGTTGTCATGAATTTCTTAGCTCATGATTCCATAAAGTTAGGCATATCGTTGGGGATATTTTCACATTGGTTGTTGGAATGTTTTATCCTATTTCCCACCATTAACTAAAAATAATAAAAAATCAATATGAGAATACATTAAGATACAAAGGGGAACTTATAAACTCATAAGGAATAAATTATAAATTATAATTATGTCCTAAATTATGATTCTCTAGGTTTCATTCTAGTGTATCCATAGTAATACTTCTTAATAGGTTTTTTAAAATAAAAAATTGTTCAATTCCTTCATAATTTTTCATAAAGAGTTTTTGAATTTCCAAAACATAACCCCCTAGAGTGTCAAAAAAGGTGTACATCAAGGTGTCTTTATCATGCACTTGGTAATGATCAATCCAAATCCCAATGAACCCTTTTTTGAGTTATCACACCTAGGTATAATTTTTCCAAATCCAAATCTACTTGTAGTATATGTACAGGGATGTAATTTCTTGAAAACCACTCACTCTATCCTTTACCAAAATTCCAAGATATTTTCCTATAAAAAGAATTATCCCTAGGGTTCTCAGTAAAGTATTCTATTCTTAATACCCAAATATTACTAAGCCTTTATCTGATACCAAATATAGTGACCCAATTCTTTTACACATATTACTAAATGATTTTTAAACATAAATATCTAATAAGTACAACTCAAAGATCATGAGACCTAGTGTATTTGGAATATTAGGTTCATAATAAATCAAAAGGAAACTAAAACCTAATATCCTTATTTTATTTTCTATAATGATCTCCTAGATACATTTGATCCCTTAAAACTTCACAATATACACTGGAGAATACATTGACAATATGTGTAAGATAAAAATACCAATAAGGTAATAAACATTATAAGGAAACATAACATGTTATCATCAAAGATAAGGAATAGGAGTAAACACATTGGATAATAACATAAAGAACATGGTATCATAAGATCATGGTAACATAGTAAATGTGGAAGAAACATATAACATGATATAAACATGATTCAAGGCTAGCTACATATACTATATCACATGCTTTACAAAGTCCAATAATGGATTAGGTTTACTCTCTAATCCCATACATAACTTCTCATGAGACTAAATATTTACCCAATGCATTGGAGTTCTATTTGGGAACACCCATTATAAAATTTTCATGATTACTTGTTCCAAAAAAAATTAAATCAATCATAATTCATAAAAAAATTACCCATGTAAATAAAATGGGTTTCATAATCTTGCCTCATATCATAATCAAAGTAAATTTCATAATGAAGGCATTTGAGATATGAACATTAGGAATGTATTACCCTATAAAAGGAAGGTGGGATAATCTGGGTTTATATTTAAGATAAATATATACATAATTTTAAACCATTACATAACTTTAATGACATAGATATAAATTTATTTAGAAATATAATGGTTATAAATCGAAGAAAAAGGGTGGTTTGGAGAGATCCCTTACCTCAATCATGATTCGTCATGTGTGTTCTTTATCTTTTTGAATAAAAAAATTACATTAAATATTTAATTAATTAAAAAAAATCAAGTTTTTTATTCCTTTTATTTTATTTAGTATCATTTTATATTCAATTACTTAATCATTTAGGTTCAAGTCAAACATTTTGATGATGTTCAGCTCATATATCAAAAATCACTTTGAATAGTTTTATAAGGTCAAAGAGATTATTATTTAATTATATATAAAATAATAATAATGAAATAATTACTATTTTTATATATAAATTATACTTATAAAACCAATCATTAAAGATGTTTATGAAAAATGAACTACATTACAATCATGGGGATGGTAGGTCGTACATACGCATGAGTAATGTTTCCATTTTTCAACGATCATGATGAAAAGAAATTAAGTGTTATTTTGTCTTTAAATAATTATAATTATATCATAAATATAATACAATTTCTTTAAATACACATATATATACCATCCATGTGTTGCGGTAATGAAAAATTAATCACATCGCTTTGTGGAGGTGGTAATTCATACGTATGTACGAACAACGTTATCATTTTTCTATGAATGGAAAAGTCAGAAAATATATGATTTATTACTTTTACAAAATGATAAATATTTCATGAATATTATATATGTATATATATTAAATCCATAATTATAAACAAATGTGAGAGCTGATCACGGAAAACGAATTACATCGGTTCATGAGGCAGAATCCACCGTACACACGAATGATGGTTTTGTTTCATATGTTATGGAAGAGGAGATATATTTAGGTTATGCCATTAACATAATAATATCTTAGTATATGGGATATATTTGTTTTATTATATCAACATGTTTGAAAAATATTTTAAGTAGGTGACAGAATAAAGAAAACAAAAATGATTGATTAAGAACTATACCTCTTCTTTGGACAACCTCTTATGTTTTACACAAAAAAGATTCCCTGGGCTGGTTTTCGGATCAAAAAATGCCTATAGGAAATGATTATGGATGTAAGGAATGGATTTTTTTAGGTATTATTCAAACAAAAATGATATTTAAGTGTGGGTAGGAGAGGAGGGGAGGTGTCCTTTTATAAGTGGGGGAGAGAACCCATTAGGAAATTTCTTTAAAAAATGGAAAATGATAAATTCATTCCCAAGAAAAATGATTCCAAATGGATATATATTATAATTTTTAATGGTATAAGGTTTAAATATGACTATAAAATAGTATTTATACAAGTTTATTTGTAAAAATTACCCTTATATTTTGTTTTAACCCCTGTTAAACTCATTCTATCCTTAACTGTGGTAATTAATTTTTACAGTTTATACTATTTATTATGACCAAAAATTAAGTTCACCTTATTAAATAATATTAATTATGATGATTATAAATATATAATACATTTTATAAAATTCAATTCAAATAAGTGTTATAATTTAATTAAAAAAATGAACTCGCAAAATTTGTTGAAAAACGATTTTTCAAGAAATGTATTTTTCAATCATAAGATGATATTATATTAACAATATGATTAATAATAATTATTATGTAAATTTAAATTCATATATATATATATATATATAATATATAAATTTAATTTAAATAATCCATCATTATGGGATATTGTAATTAATTAAAATGGAGAAATAGTATGCACTTAAAAACAGTTTTCCAAAAAATGCGTTTATATCATAAAAATAAATTTCACTAAAATCTGGTATAAAAATTATTCAAATTTAATTAATTGGATTACATATAAATAAATAAATATTATTTTACTTTGAAATAAAATTCAAATAATTATGGTAATTTTAAATTAATTATTTTATGGAAAAGAAATTACAGTTTTACAAAAATTGGTATTTTTCACTATTCACTAAAAAATCAATATTTTCTAAAAAATAAAAAAAATTAAACCTAAGTTAATTTTAGATATTTTGATTTAAAAATTTAATTTAATTTTATAAAATAAATTTTCTATAATTTCTAGAAATTATTTATAATATTTTATCACAAAAAGAAATAATTATCAGTTTTTAATAAAATTTATTCTTTGAAGAATAAAATGTCATTATTAAAAATTAAGTGATTATTTACAAATAATTCATCAATAAATTTATATTGAGTAGGATATATATATATATTAAATTATTTAATATTATTCATATTCACTATTTTAATTGCTTGGTTGTAACGATCATATTTAAATAATCATGTTTTGTTTAGGCTTAGGGTTGCATGTTTCATATGCTATTGAACATATTTTTGTGTTTAAAAACATAGGGTGTTATGGAAAATATTAAAATATTTATTTAAAAATATTAATGAAAGTAAAAAATATTATAAAAAACCTTAGTTAATTATGTAATCATATATAATTACATCCATAAAATCATCTGATGAGTATGAACATAAAGGAGGAAAATTCCAGACTAAAAAGAAGAGGCGGGGTTGGTTTCTCCCACAAACATCGAATGGGGTAAATTATTTCCAAATGTAAATTAAATTGATATATGTAATTTAAAACTCCAATAATAACTATATTATAAGAGAATATTTGGGTTTTTAGAGGTAAATTTTGTAAAACTTTTCATCAGATGTAAATTTATTCATAATAATCTCAATTAAAAAATGAGGTTAAAAAGAAACCCTTAATACTTCATTGCCTTTAAAATAAAAAAATGGAAGGTATAACATAATATGGATTATTGAATCAATTTAATTTCATTATAATTATATTAAAAATACATCAATGGGCATTGACTACACTGTAAAAGAAAATAAGTGGTGAATATGAAGCGTATCTCAAAGAAGAAAATTGAGATGTGGAAACCCTTACACCTTTGGTAAATTTTGAAAAAAAAATATTTAAAAGACAAAAAAATATAAATTTAATTAAAATGAATCAAATATAATAATAAAATATTTCAGATAGTCAGTACATACACTATTCAAAGAAAAATATGTGCATAATAAGAGACATTTCTTAATAAATCATAATTGAGATGGAAATCGTTACCTAAAGTCTCGATTTACATGAAATTTATTTAACAAATTTATAATAAAAATAAGTATCTTAATAAAAAATTTAAAAAACTTATTCATATCTATACCCATTTTTACTATTTGGTTATAATCATTTATTATACATTCATTAGTTAATTATCACTTATTTTAATTATCAAATGATGTAATTTTGATTGTTTTGAGCATGTTTTATAATAGAGAAAAATATCCCTATTCTTTGATACTAATTTCATCATTAAAAAATTATAAAATATATGTAAATAGTTTTTTAAATGATTTATATATCCCCAAGTTCATTTTATGGGTACTATGGGCATGGTTTGAGAGAACGTGATCCATGATTGACTTGTTTCAGGTAATCTACTGATAATAACATATTAATTCATAATGATCATTAATATTTTGTTTCATAACTTTAGAATCATTTTAATGGTATATATGAATCCTTTATATCATATATATTCATAAAATATGTTTTATAACCAGATTTGTATGGCGGTGACAAAGAACAAAATAAATTGTTCCGTGGAGGTTGTAATCCACACGTACACACAGATAGTGTTTTAATTTCACATAGAACAGGAGGGCAGTATAAAATGTATATATTTTATGAATATTAAAAATAAAATAAATATTATATTTATTTATTAAATACAATTTTACAACATTCCTTTTAAGGTGGTGATGAAAAGTAACACATGTCATTCATGGAGGCGGTGGTCCACACGTACACATGGATGATGTTTTCATTATTCTAATGAGAATAGAGAAAGGTATATAATGATTGTTACATAAACATAATAAAATTTAATTATAATAAATATATTGATGTTATTATTTAATTATGGTATAGCATACTTTTTTGTGGAATAATAAGACTTATAAAAATAGAAATAAAAAGGATTGATTTGGGAATTTTTACCTTACTACTTTGACTAAATCCTTTACAACTATAATTAAGCCTCTAAGTAATGGTCCTTTAAGTATACCATAACCTCTATGATATGTCTAGAATTTTTGAAGAGGGATTTTGAAAGAGTTTTTTTAAACTATTGGGCTTGTGTTGTGATGATAATTAGGTTGGCGAAAATCTTCTTTTATAAGTGAAGGGGGTGGAATTTAGTAATAAGAATTTCACTATTCAAGGAAAGTGGCTCCAAAAGTGAGAAATAATGGAGAGGGTAAGAGTTTTTGTTTATAAAACCGTCCAAAACACATTTTTATATAATATTTTAGGATTTTTAGGAATTTTATCCTTAGTTATAACTTTTATTTTAATTTACTTTTACTATGATAACTCTTTTTTTACCATTGGTAACTTATTTTTATAACAAAAAATAAAATTACCCTTATTAGATAATTTTTTTATTATGATTAAAAATATTAAAACCATTTTATAATATAAAATTTTTAAAGGTTATAAAAATTAATTTTTAAATAATAAATGTTTAAAGCATAAAAATAAATTTTAGGAAAATATTACTTAGGTTTCAAAATGTTAATCCTAAGATTCTAAATTAAAAATAATATTTTTAATTTTTAATTTTACTAATTAAATACATATTTTTTTAGGAAAAATATTTCATATGTTTTTAATTCATGTTTATATCCTATATGGTATCATAAAAGTCACAGTATTTGTAAAAATGATGTTTTTCAATATTCACCTAAAAACCAATTTTTTTAGAAAAATCCAAAAACAAATCATCTTAAGATAGTATTTTTATGATGAATATAAAAATGAATTTAATTTTTTATAATTAAAATCCTAAAATTTTGGAATTAAACATTTAAATGGAAATATAAAATGTAATGAAAATCTATTTTTTATATGAAAAATTATTTATAAATATTAACTATTCTTATTCTTATTTTATATAAATTATTATTTAAATTAATGCTAATATATTTTTCATATAAAAAATATATTTTATCATTATTAAATAATAATATATTTATATTCTATAAATAAAAATATATAGCACCTAAAAAGATATTTTTTTGAAAAAACAACCATTTTCGATATAAAATGATATTCAATGTTACTTAACTACACTAATTGAATTTAATAAATGAATTTGTATTAAAATAACCATATTCTTTTACTTATAAATAGATTTATAATTTTAATTACTTTTTTTTCACCAATTCATTAGCTACATTATAATGGTCACATTTAATACTTATAATATTGTCTTAATAAAAAGTATCACGGTTTGTTTTATAAAATTGTTGTGTGTGAAACAAGATATTAAAAATATTATTTATTTAAATTAATACTAAAAAATATTGGGGTGTTCTATTACCATACCACAATATCTTGGTTGTTCTTCCTATTTCCTTTTCAAATTGCCTTTGAAATTGTTACATGCGCTCCATGACTTTCTTCTTAGTCAATAAGAACATGATGCAATCCATTATACTCTAATCATCAGAAAAAAAAGATAAAATTCCTATCACCTCATGTTTCATGATGATTAATAGGGTAAAAAAATTACCATGAACCGAGTTATGTAATTTTTATTCCCTTTTCTTATTTGATCAGTAATGATTTCACACTATCTTCCCTCATACAAACATCACACATATTCTCCTGATAGTTCCTAAAATTAAATATATCTTACATAGACTTTAAATTTGAAAAATATTTATATATGATTTGTTAATGTATTTGTAAAATCCTTTAAAACTACAAGTTGTTCTCCTCTTTCACCATGAGAAGACAAGTTCCATCCTTATGGTCTACCATATATAAGTTTCCATTTGTTCTCAAGCCTTATTAAATGAATTTATAACTTTTTCTTTGATTAGGTGGCCCTTTTTATTCAATGTCTCTTCTAGTATTGAGTAACATAATGTGATTATTCTCAAGAGATTATTCCAAATTCCATCAACAAAAATCACTTTTTTATCCTTCAATTTATCATCACTAAGACTTTTTTTCTATTTCATTTGATTTTTAGGGCTTCATCAATTCAAAATAAAATGGTACCATCAACATAGACATTAGTATTCTTAAATATAATCATTTTCACATTCATGTGGGATGAAAACCCACTATCAAGTTTCCCTATATTATTGTTATTTTTCAATTTAAGATAAATTTCAACAAAAATCATCATTTCCTTCTTATTATTATTCTTATAAGGGGTGATATATTGATTTGAGACATTAAATGATCTCTTCCCATTCACACCATATTGAGAATTATTTTTATATTCATCCTCTTTTAGGTGTAAAAATCTATTCCCTGATGGAAAAAACATTTACTAACCTCACATGCAGTATCCTTTTCCCTTCATAGGAGTTATTTCCACTCTTTGTTACCAACCATTCTCAACATTATGTCAAAAAATTTAACAATAAGATAAATACAATTAAAATTTATTTTATATTTGAGTGATGGTGTATGGTATCATTTTACTTTATTTAATTTTTAATGATTCTATTTTTAAATATCTCTCTACTACCTCACAATATGTCATTATCTAAGAGATATAAATACAAGATTGAAACTCCATCAATAGAATAATTTTTTCACTACTTTTTCTCCACATGTTCATAACCATTGAGGAGTTCCTTATTTTTTGATAAACCATTGATGGTTGATAATTTTCATCAATCTTTCACATTCATTTATTCCTTGAAACAACTCTAACTTTGGATGTTTCATGTTGAAAACTTATTCCACTTTTACCCATGTGATTGGTTCATTTATCATTCAACATATTTTCAAAACATTTCATGCCACTTTCATCCCTATATTTCAAAAATTAATTATATTATATTTAATACTAAAACTTATTCTTTGAAATATTTTCTCTCATTTCATATATAATATTCTTCCTTAATGTTACCACTTATTCTTCAAGAAACTCATCCTTTTTCATTCACTCCTTGTTACAAGAATTAATTTCATTAATTTCCTTAGCATGTTTGATGATTTTTTTCATGAAATCCACATTTTTATTAGATGATTCTGAGAAGCTCCTGGTTCATCCTCCACCTTCCCTAACCAAGTGATTTTAGCTTTCATCTGGTTGACATAATCTGATTATTCTTCCAGTAATCCACTGATCTTTATACTTTTCTAGCATTTATCATCCAAATCCTTATGTGCTCCATCATGTTCCAATTTTTTGTCAACAACACCATCTTACATTTTCTCTTCTTTAGTTACAATTAGTATTCTCTATGATTTCCATTATATAATCCTTTTTAACTGAAATAAATTTTATTTCTTCTACTTACTTACTTACCAATACCATTCACTGAAACTTCTTCCCATATAACTTTCCACATTTGAGGTTTTGTTTAGAGGGAACCTTCCTACACTATATTTTGTAAAAACTCATCCTCAAATTCTCTATCAAACATACTCAGGCATCTTATAAAAATAATCCCAATTGTTTCACAATTGAAAAAATCTAGTAATAACATTAATTTGAACATTCTCTCACCTCAATTTAATTTTCCCACCATAAGAGATAATAATTCATCATGTATGTCTCATTACACTTATTCATATTCATGAACATTAAGTTTCTCCATATACTTAAATTTCAAATCCACTGAAGAATGGTTTATTGTACTTTCTATCATCACCCATGTATTGTATGAAACTGATTTTCTATGAACATGATCAAGAGAAAATTCCTTAAGTTTTTCTTCTTCAAGAGAAGATAGATTTTGATTATATAATTGTGAGACCCATCTAATAATCTTCTTTAAAATTTCAATAACCTTTATTTTGTCACTAAATCCAAAGATAAAATTTAAAACCTAAATGATATAGTTGAAGAAACCATCAATTTATTCATTTGGGATCATTTTCAAATCATCAAACCTATTATGCATCACTTGAAAAATTTCCTCTTTCATATTGTTATCTCCTTCATAGATATTGAAAATTTTATCCTAAATTTATTTAGTGTTTGAATAACTGATAAATTTAACGTAAATATTATTTTAAAAGTCTAATGATAAATCCTTTTGTGTGTTTTCATAATTATTTATAAATTTATTATCTTCTTTAATAATATATAATTCAACAACATTTTACTCATTTATTCCATGAATAGTGGTAAAATAAACATCGATTATAAGATATTTTATGTGTGATATTATTCATTTCTTCTAAAATTGAAAATTACATCCAATGAACAATGTAATCCCTTGTTCATTTGGTTCTCCATAATAGTAATCTTATACTGAAATATTCTCCAAGATGTACCTTTTGGATTTTATACCACTTGTTATAACCAGAGTGACCCAACACACCCTAAGAGTGGGGTGGGGTGAATTAGGGTGTATAATTAATTATTTATTAAAATAAATTTTGTTCCAAAATTGTAAATAACTTTATGAACCTTTCATGATAAATCACATGACAAAAGCATCAAAATATAAAAAATAAATTTAGTGAGATGAGAATTTCACTTAGATCAATAATAAGGTTTTATCTATAGAGTATACACCTATAGAATCCTTGACCTGGTTCACTTATAAGTAACCAAACATGTTTCTCCTCATGGAATCAATCATGCCTTCCCGTGCACCAAAGGCTTCCAACAAACTGTTATGGTTTATGGTGGTATAGAGGGGAGACTATACCCTCATAGTTAGAGAGTAAAATAGTTGTATGAAATAATGATAATCAACTAAAATAGTAATAAATAAATAGAAATGGAATAATAAATCATCCAAATATAATAAATAGGCATAAGCTGAATCAATAATATAAATAAAATGGTGATCATGTCATGATGTTATACAAAAGGGGAAGTACACGGGATACATGGGAACAGGAATATACAATATGCTATACAAAAGGATAAAATACAAAAAGATACCTCCAATAGAATCATGATCATAGTATTGTTCCTCTACTCCCATACTCCATCCTAGGATAGTAAATTAAGCATCTAAAGGCTGACTCTTCCCTCTGTCCATACTTGCATTCGTAAGGTCTGTTCGGGTACCAATCAGCTACCCAAATAGGGTGTGAGATATACTCACTAGGCCACCACCAATGGAATCTATGACTATATAGTTTTTTTGTATACAATAAATAGTATGTAGGTAATAATAAATGTAGTATAGTGAATAAATAAATCACATCAGACCGTGTTCCTCATGGGATACCCGACCAACACTACCTGCTTCGGCCTAAGCCAAATGTCTCTGAATAGATGTCACCCTACATGTATATATATATAAGGGCATGTATATATGTGACTTATATAAATATAAACATTTATGTTCACATATATAGATACATATTAATAATTAGGACCTGAGGTGTAAGCCCAAGGTATCCAAACATACTTATAATGGGTTTCATAATTATCTTGGCATATAAGCATGGATAAATTGATGATTCATCATAAAATTTAAGTATAAATCATAGTCCAAACCCAATAATGATCTTTAGATTAGTGGATGCATTATTAATTTTAATTAATTGTCATACTGGTCTCATCTAAGGCATTCTGTAAAAAGGAACCTGGGTATTTCTCCAGGTTCACTATAAACCCACCATCGTAGGAATTATTCCAATTCATTCCATATAAGGAACCTAAGTATCACTATCAACATAGTATGTAGGTAATACCCTTTAATAACATCCATGGTATACCATATAGGGATCTGATTATTTCTCATGTAATGGTATAGAAACATTTCCCACCAAGCACATCCAAGGAAATACCCTAGGGAACTATGTATCACTCATGGGTTAGCATAAATACATTCACCTCGTGATCCCATCCATGGTGTTCTATAAAGAACCCATGTATCACTACTGAGTTGTAATAATTCAATTGAAACTTCTAATTGTTAATCTTGATGATCCCTTTCAAGGCATCATTAATCAAGACCCTTGTATATCCCTTGACTTGGTGTAAAGGAATGGTCATAGCTAGCATTAAACTCATACCATTAAATAAATACATCTTTTTCATGTTTGATAAGTCGTTTAAAATATTTAATTCAAGATAAAACATGAAGGTAAATGGATAATATATATTCCCCATCATTTCCCCTTAGTCCAAATTAAAATACTTTACATTTAAAAGTGGAAATTTAATACACCTCAAATGGTAGTCCAAATTAATTCCAAGACATGAGCCGCTTTTGTATTTAAGGATGGAACGCCCTTAGGGGTGGATCGCATTGAGTTTTTTATCCTTTTATGTTTATTTTTGGGTTTCTAGTACTATACTAAGAATGGAAACATCATTTTATTTATTTAATTAGAAATCTATGAGGCTTTTCTAGAAGGTTCTGGTGCACACCACAATGGTGTACCATATAAAGCAATGATACTTTAGGGAAAAATAACTAAACCATCAACCTTAGGTTGGTAGAACTCTCCTTATCCATTATCATCCTTTAATTTGATATCAAATTAGAGAAAATGTAAAAATATAAAATTTCCCTAAAAATAAGGCATATTAGCTCACACCAAAATAGTGAAAATATGGAGGAATAAAAGATGAAATAAAGGAAGAGGAGTGAATATCTTACCAATATCTATCCAATAATATTGGTGGTGAATAAAATAGATATTAGATGAGGTAGAGTCTTTAAATCCAATCTTTTATGGAGATTAGGAGCTCCCACACAGCTGGTTGTGAGAGAAAACAAGGGAGGAGAAGGGGTTTTTTATTTTTAAGGAAGAAAGGGAAAAACTATAATTTTACCCCATTTTTAAAGGGATTCATAGTTTGGAGACATAGTTGGCTAAACTGTGCACCAATTGTGTGTCAGAACTGTCCAAATTGATCCACCCCTCACATGTATATCTTTCATAGTTTATAAAAATTGTGCTCCAATCATGTGGGTTTAATGCCTAAGTGGCACTAAGGGTGTGGGATAGGCACACAGTTTTTCAAACCGTGCGTAGTCTATATGGGTCCCCTCTATAATAGGTTTGTAGTTTTATGCATGGTCATGTAGCCTCCCTCACATAGTTTATCAAATCATTCTCCCTTATATATATGGGTCTCACAGTTACTACTAATCATGAACCAACTGTGCACCTCATAATACTTCTCCAAAATTCATAACTCCAAAATCCAAACAATCCCTAGAATCCAAACAAGCATAAGATTCTTATAAACCCTTCCATAAACTCTTAATCACATTTCTAGAATAAAAGGGGGTTTCAAATAGTATCTTAGTATTTGTACCTCTTCAAAAAACCCAAGACATTACAACCTACCCACCTTAAAATAACTCATCCCTACGTTTCCCTTTTGAGGGTGATAAAACATCATCTGGGAAAAGTTCCATCCACTGAGCATATACATCAACCTTAATCTCCCATGTATCATATTATACATGGTCATGATACCATAGTTCTTTTACCAGAGGATCTTACCTACCTCAGAGATACTTCATGCTTCGATCAACAATACGTATAGGATGCTCCTCAAAGGGTGTGTATACCTTTATACCAATATCCTCAGGGTCTAACAAATAAGACGGTCTGGGATAATATTGAAAAAAAATTGATGCATATAATACGAAATGCATGTCCTAGTTTCTTTAAGGTAAATCCAACTGATAGGCTACCAGCCTGAATCAATCCAATATCTTGAAATGACCGATGTAATGAGGTAATAGATTTCCTCATCTATAACTCTAGAGGATGGTGGTGATGATCAATATAAGACTTCTTCCTAGACTAATATATATTCATACACTTATAAGTAAGTTTCAACTATTATAAATTCTCCTGAATGAGATGAGGTCCCAGTAGAGTTGTCTCACCCTCCTATAACTAACACAGGGCTGAACAGCATGGCCTACCATATAGGTCCTCGTAGGGATCTATATGAATAGTCTCCTAAAATATTTTATTATAGGAAAACATGATGCATCGTAGTTGTTTTCCCAAGAACCTCAAAAAAACAAGGACCCATTACTAGATCATTCCCTCTTGCACTTGTATCATATGCTCAGACTGACCATCAGTTTTTGGGTGGTAGGTTGTACTCAAAAGCACCTATGAACCTAGTGCTTTCTAAAAACCTTACCAATACCATGATGTAAACAGATAATCTTTATCTGATATGATATAATGGGGAATACCATAAAGGCATACAATCTCTCCAATGTAAATCCTCCCAATCTTATCTAGTGAAAATGTCTACTTGATCGACAAAAATTGTGCAACCCTGTTCAACCTATTGATAATCACCCATACCACATCACTGCCTCAAGGGGATCTCAAAAATCCCATTATTAAATCCATGGTGGCATCATTCCATTTCCACTTAGTAATGGATAGATTTTGTAGAAGTATAGTAGGCCACTGGTGATCTGCCTTCACCTGCTAACAGGTGGAACACTATGTAATAAAACCTTCAATCTGCCTCTTCATACCTAGCCACTGATATTGACAATGCATGCTTTGATACATCTTTGTAATCCCAAGGTTTACTTACCAAATAGAGGCATGATAATTTCACATAAATTCTTCCCATATGTCTCATAAAATCTAGATAATTCCATACAAGTATCGGATGTCATCTTCATCGATGACCCAACTAGGTGGTGGGTCCTCCCCTGAGACCCTCTCCCTCAGGACTAGGAACTCGAGATCTGAAATATATCTCATCATTACCCATTACATAAGGGAAAATTTCACTACAAAAGTCGTTAAAAAAGGATTCCCATGATATTTTTGTAACACTAGGTGCATCTCAGAGAATAGGACCATCAACTTCCACTCACTACTAGCTTATTGAATGGCCTTTGTCCGAGTCTTCTGGATCATGGTGTTAGATACTGAATTTCCCTTCTTGGCTGTATAGGAGAGCTCAAAGTCGAATGAATGTAGGTATTTTACCCACCTACACTTCCTAAGATTAAAATCATGCTATGTGGAAATGTATTTGAGCCTTTTTTGGTTCATATAAATGAATAATTACTCCCTAAATAGATAATACCCCCAAAAATCGTAAATCATAAACCACAGTTTCCATCTCCAGGTCGTGTGTAGGGTAATTACGCTCATGTGGTCTCAGCTGGAGGGGGCCATATGCCACAACTCAATCTCCCAGTATTATAATTGATCCTATCCCAATTCATGAAGAATCACAAAAAAAATTATAGATTATACTGGGCTTTGGTAGAATCAGGATCTATGCTGAAGTCAGACCCCCCTTCAGCTCCTAAAAGGTTGACTCTCTGTCTTCATACCATAAAAACTTAACACCCTTTGTAGTATATTTCATGATAGGCACTTCTATGTGTGATAATTATTGAATGAAATGGCTATAATAGTTATCCATACCTAAGAAACTTCATATGTCATATACATTATTGGTTTGTTCCTTGGAAACTACGGCACTCACCTTCTGTGGGTTAATGGATACCCATACCTTTCAGATTTTGTGACCCAAAAAATAAACCTTATCAATAGAAATGTGGAATTTTGTGAGCTTATTATATAGGTGGTTCTATCTCAGTATATTCATAATGCTCACAAGATGTTTGGCATGGTTATGTCGAGTACGAGAATACACAAAGATATTTTCTAGGAAGACTACCACAAATGAATCTAGATATGGGTGTAAAACCCAATTCATTATAGCCATAACATATATGATCATGTTTGTGAGACTGAACAGCATAACCAAATACTCATTCATGTTATATCTACTATGGAAATTGGTGCATGGTATGTCTAATGGTCCCACACTATAAGAACCTATTTTTTATCTCAAGTATGGATCCTTCTAAATTTGGTATAAGTCTTTATTTTGGGCCTAATATGGATTCCCTTTGAGGTTAGAAAGGTTTTGGGAGTGTCTGGGGATTTTTTTGAGCTTGGAACAATGGTTAGTGGAGAAAAACACTAGGTTTCATAGTTAGTATAAACCGGGTGACCCAGCCCATACGGTCTCTCCTAACCATGCAGGGCTAGACAGAGGAGAAATCATGACACATGATTCATCCTAAATATATTCTAGGGGATGCGCGTCCATGAAAAAACTATAGAATTTCTAGTAGAGGTGCTTTGTATGATTGACGCGTAGTTTCTCTATTTGTGTAACCTAACTATGCAGGTTCTTCCTTAGAAGAGAGAATGGTGCACGGTTGGCACACGGTTTGGCCAATAGTGCAACCAAACTGTGAGACTCATGAATTTTGGGTAAAATTACCAAAATTCCCTTAATGAAATGTTTAACCTATTATTTATCTTTCTTTGTTCTTTCCAGTATACAGCAAGGGGTATCTTCTCCCTTTTTGAGATCCTTTGAAGATCTTTGATAGAATTTTATTTTTTTTCATCCATCCATAGTCTGATCAAAGCACCATTTATCTTATTGGATCTATTTTGGGTGTCGATCCCTCCTTCTTTATATGAAATTACTACTACAAAATTGGCCTTTAATAGCGCTATAAATAGCCTTTATTAGTGCTATAAAAGCACTCTTGGTCTTTTATCAGTGTTGAAAAAGAGTTGATAAAGGGGTCCTTTATCAGTGCTAAAAAAAGAACTGATAAATGGGACCTTTATCAGCACTTTAATTTAGCATTGCTAAAGGAACAATTTATCAGCTCTTATAAAAGCACTGATAAAGGGTCATTTATTAGTGCTTATAGAATCACTGATAAAGTATACCTTTATCTGTGCTTATAAAATCATTGATAAAGGACCTTTTATCAGTGCTTTTGAATGAACTGATAAAGGTTTCCTTTATCAGCACTTTAAAAAGTGTTGATAAAAGGTTATATTATAGTGTGTCGTAACAACACACTACAACACCACTACAATGTGATGTAACAGCACACCGCAATAATAGAAACACACTAGATATAAAAATAAATAAGTACCAATTTAGGATTTAAATGAAATGAAATTTAGAACACAAACACAAGAAAAACACTATATTATAGATATTTCAAACATTGGTTTATACAATTACATAAATACAAAATATTACAAACATTAAAAAAAATTAATGTTCCTTTATCTTTTAATCCTGAACCGACTCAAGAAATTGTCAAAAAAACCACCCCTAATAAATCAAAATAATGTACATATATAAGAAAACAATTCTTATGTTAGTAATAATATAAATTAATTAATTAATATAAAGTGTTTATTTTACTAAAATTGATGTCAATTTTAAATAAAAAGAGGCACTTTGAGTCATACCTATCACACCGTACATGGGATTAGGGTGTGGCTAATTCCAAAATATCTCAAATGACTTGTGGATTGTTTTAATAAATTATCAAAACAATATGGATGTGTTTTCTTAGTTTTGAGTATGTCAGTTGTCATTTTTACTAAAATTTCATTTTAAACTGGAAACATGCACTTTTGACTCATTATGATCACATAGTGTATTGGTTTGGTATGAAACAAATTCCTACACATCACAAATGAATTATTAATCATTTTACTAAATTATCAAGGAAATCCAAGTGTGTTTGATTGGTTTTTAGTGAGTGATACTTTTTGAACTAAAATGTCAATTTTAAACTGATAATGGACAATTTGAGTCATACCAGACACATTGTGTATTATATTGATGTGCGACTGATTCCTACATGTCTCAAATGACTTATGAATCATTTTTGTAAAGTATCAAAACAATATTAATGTGTTTTATCAATTTTTAGTAGTATAGTTTTCCATTTTTCTAAAATTGATGATAATTTTAAATAAAAAGATGAAATTTGAGTCATACAAGTCACACAGTGCATCAGATTGAGGTGCAACTAATTCCTACATATACCAAATAACTTATGGATTTTTTTACAAAAGTTTCAAAACAATATGAATGTGTTTTATCAGTTTTGAGTATGACACTTGTCTTTTTTACTAAAATGTCATTTTAAAATTGAAACACGCACTTTGAATCATACCGATCACATTGTGTGTCGGATTGAGGTGTAACTGATTCCTACACATCAAAAATGACTTATGGATCATTTTAATAATGTATTTAAACAATGTGAATGTATTTTATTAGTTTTGAGTAGGTCAGTTGGCTTTTTTACTAAAATTGATGGCAATTTTAAATAAAAAGATGCACTTTGAGTCATACCAGTCACACCATGCATCAGATTGAAGTGAGACTGATTCATATACATCAAAAATTACTTATAGATCTTTTTACTAATGTTTTAAAACAATATGAATGTGTTTTCTTAGTTTTGAGTACATCAATTTCTTTTTTTACTAAAATGTCATTTTAAAAATTGAAACACATACTTTGACTCATGTTGATTGAATTGTGTATCGAATTGAAGTTAGGCTGATTCCTATATATCATAAATGATTTATGGATCATTTTATTGAAGTATTTAAACAATTTGAATTCATTTACTCAGTTTTGAGTAGGTTAGGATTACCTTTGTGATTGAGTAGAGGCATCGTCGTTGCTCTTCTTTCACATGGATAGAAATCTTCAAAAATAAACAAAATCTACTAGGAATAATGAAAATTAAATCAATTATTCATTATATAATTTTTCGGTAAAATAGAGAAAGTATATTGTAACATTACCTTTACATATTTCAAAAGGTTTTTCTTAATTATAGTTTGTTCTTCCGAGGGATTGGTAACATCATCATGTAAAGAAGGCGTTGTCTGTATGAGTAGTCAAACATTTAATTTAGATTATGTTAATTAATTAGAGAACATATAAAATTATGAGAAAAAATATAATGTATTAAAAAACACTTTTACCTTCTCATTGAACCCTCTTTATTTTTTTTAATGTTTCAAGGATTTGGTTCCTTTATCGAGAATCCAAATTCCCTCTTTGTAATCCCCTATAACATGCAAGACATTTTCTACATTGGGGATAGTATGAACTGATTGTGATGTCCCAATGAAAGTGTCATCCTCAATTGAATTTTCATCTAACTCAACATTTTTTTAAGTCTCCAGTAGGAAAATTAACCAATTCTTGTTTGTTGGATCAGAGACATAAAATAATTGCATTGTTTGTGATGTCATTATGAATGGCTCATATTTTTCCCCTTCCAGGCTAAAATTCACCTTCACAAACCCCATTTCATCAAATTTCACTCCATTGATATTGTTAACCCATTTGCAACAGTAAAGTAACACTTGAAATTTTATATAATCTAGCTCATATATCTGTTTTATAATGCCAAAATATGAGATATTTTTGTAAATTGGATTTTTATCCTTGGAACTAGATATGTGAATCACTTCAGCCACAAGTGTAATACCATTTTTTTCATCGTACTGAAGTCATTGTGTTCTTTTGTATAGAACATATAACCATTGATTACAAAACCAGTGTAAGATATAACATTTTCAGTTGGTTCTTTGGCTAGCCATTGAATTTTTTCAAAAATTAAAATCGGATTTTCAAATAACTCCTTATAAATTTTATCTCTAATCTATCCTATAAAATGTTGATTATGTGTATTTTATATCCATCCTTCTTCCCTTGATGTATTCAAATCTCTAAGAATTTATTTTTGGGCTTCAATGTGTGGATCAACATCATCACTATTATGTAATATGTAAATATATGCTTGCTCCTGCTCTTTCAAGTTAATTGTAACAACATATCTTCTAGAAATCCCTTCACCCATAAAGAATTAATTATGATGAGACTTTGGGAGACCGATGGTTTCAACATCTGATAGGTAATCGGTACATAATTCAATATCTTCTTCAACAATATATCATTCTACAATTCAACCTTCTGGCCAACTTAGATTCTTGATATACCCTTTAAAAATCTTTATATATCATTTAATGGGGTATATCCATCTATAATGGATAGGAACACATAGTTAAACCTCTCCGACCAATTGAACCATCAGGTGGATCATTATATCAAAGAATGAATGTGGAAGAACATCTCTAATTCATATAATATGACTGCAATCTCCTAATTCCTGATGGGAAACTTTACCGAGTCTAAAAATTTACCGTATATGGATTTGAAAAAGAAGCATAGTTTGGTTAATTTATGTTGTAAATTTTGAGGCAAAATACAATGAAAAGCAATAGGTATTAAATCTTGCATCAAAACATTACAGTCGTGTGATTTTATTCCTTATAACTTCAAATTAGGCATTGACATGACATTCTTGATATTTTATGAATACCCCAGTGTAACTTTTACACTAGTAAGGAAAAGGAAAAATTGAAATTTTTCCTATCTCAATAGTTTGTAAGCTTCTATAAGAATAAAATTCTTCCTTTTACCCTTCATTGGTGCCAACTCTTCCCTTAACCCCATTTCAATCAAGTATAACCTAGCCTTGATGCCATATTTCATTTTTTTCAAGAACATTTAGTGATGTGACAATAACACTATCAAATATATTTATTTATACATGAATTACATAAAGAAACTTTTTAGAATAAAAATAATTCCAATATGGTAATTCAAAGAAAATTTATCCCTTCTTCCAACCTGATTTTTTAAGGTTTTTCAAAAATGGTCTATCGAAAACAGTGTCAATCTTTTTTAATTTTTTGTAAAGTTGATTGATCGTTAGTGGATATGGTGTTGTACCTTATTTGATATTCTCATCGAATGTTTTCATCCAGGATTTGTCTTTTTGTCATTGAGTTAAAAAAAATTACAATTTCCTAAAAACACATTCTTCGAGGAATGTTTCAACCGAACTAAGTATGTGTGTTTTTCACAAATGGTGGACCGTAACATTCCTTTAATTATATAGCCTGATAAATTTTCATAAGAGGGGAAGTCATTTATCGTTCCATACAACATGGCCCTCAATGGGAATTCTTCACTTCTATGATCATCATATATTGTAACACCTGTATCCCACATAAATTTCAGATCTTTGAACAATGGAGAAAAATAGATATCAATATCATTACCGGGTCGATTTGGTCTAGATATAAGTAGAGATAACATAATGTGTTTGTTCTTAATGAATAACTATGGTGGAAATTTATAATTTACCAAAATGATGGGACATGTACTGTGAGTACTACTATGTACACCAAAAGGTTTTATTCCATCTATAGATAATGCAAGATGAAATTTTCTAGGATTATCTCCAAATTCAAGAAACTCATAATCAATTTTCTTCCACTGAGGTGAATCTGCTGGATGATGTAGGTTCCCATATTTAATTATTGTATCTATATTCTATGTTAATTTTGTTTTAGTTTCTTGACATCCATATAATCTTATAAACCGTGGAATGGTAGGAAAGTACCATATAGTTTTTGAAGCACTTGATTCATTTTTCTTGTATCGATTTGTGCCACACTTAGGGTATTTTATAAGTGATTCATGGTCCTTATGAAACAGTATGCAATCATTTGGACAAGCATGTATTTTTTTATAGATTATTCCCATTTAAAGTAACATTCATTTAGTGTCATATGTTCGGTATGGTAGAATATCTTTTAGAAGACCAATTAGTTCTGTAAAGTTGGTGTCACACTATCTACTACTAGATTTCAAATTATATAACATCAATACAACTAACAATGTTGTGTATTTAGTACAACTGGTATAAAATGGTTTCTTAGAATAGCTATTTAACTACTCAAACAAATTTTTACAATCACGAAGGTCATATTCAATTTCCATTGTCATTTCTTCCATGCGATCTCCATCATATTTTACAAAGGTATTCATATCTAATGATTCATAAACCATAGTATCATCCCAATATATTTACACATTTAGTTTTTTCCCATGTTTAGTCAAACATTTATAGATTTGATCTATTCCATGACAAATCAAATGTTCTTCCAACTCTTCCAGACTCATTTGTCTTGAATAAAAACAATATAAACATGGAGAGGATTTTAGAAGGGTTTCCCTCATTCTCTCTTATAAACTTGATGAAATATTTAACTCCATATTTATATTCATTTGTAAAATGATTAGCATGCATCCATTTTCAGTTCATATCCATCCTATTAGGTTTATAAAAGATTAATTTTAAATAATATATAAATAAATACACATAATATATTCATTATCAAAATAATAAGACATTAAATATATATCAAAAAGATATATTAGTATTATTAATTAATATTAATGACATGTATTTTTTAAATATTTCATAATCCATTAATAACTAATTATAAATAATTTATAAATAATGTATATATAAAATAATTATAAGTAACTTCAATTTCACAAAATACATTTTGAAAAAATTTACAATCATATTATAAAATATATTATTATGTTTATAAATTATAATTATAAAAATAATATTGTTCCTCAAAATGTATTTAATGATATCAATTATATCATAATCCATGATATAGTTTAAATCTAAATCATACCTTATAAATGGTGTTCCCTAAAAGGAAATTGATAATCAATGATTATTAATTATATTTTATGATATCTTCACAAAAAAAGAAAAGGTTCACTTTAAATAGTACTCATATTTTCAAATATTGATCGATATAATAAACATGATTTGATTATCTATTTTGATATATGAAAATAGTGTATTTTATCACATAATACATTATAATTATCCATATAGAATGATATGATATTCCAAAACCCAAGGAAAAAATTCTTCTGTTAAAAATTATTATATCATATTACATGATTATATTATTATTTAAGATATATTAATTAATAGGTAATTCCACTAAAAACATTACACCATTTCCTATGATTGGGGTTACGAATTACATTATTTCATCCTTTTTTATACAATTTCAATAATCATTTGATGCATTGAAATTCTATTATGTAGATGAGAATTTTCCTTTGATTGAATAGAACTTATATTGGTAGTGTAATATTACATGAATCCATAATCCATTATATCCACGTTATGAAAAAATCCCATGATGAATATAAAATTGAAGAACATGTGTACCCTATACTTATGATGGTAAAAACACTTAATTTCAATCAAATTATTTGATGAATATCCCCATGAAGTTGCTAATTGATTCATACATGGTTTTTCTATAATTAAATATCATTTCCTAAATTTCATTAAGAGAAGGATTCATAGATTTCAGATGTTTGATTAGATATATAACAAATTTTAGGAAGCTGTGAAAGAAATAATACTTACCATTTAGAGAATTCAAAATTATTTTTAAAATTTAAAAACCAAATTCAATCTTCATTCCTTGTTAGAATGGATAATTTATACTATATGGTAAGCCCATTAACATTAAAGGGACTAATGTCAGAGCTCCATTAATTATTTCATTATTTCATAGTGCCTTAGTATTACTTGTAACATCATTCCTTCCAGTGGTACATTTGATGTTGTTTGGAATATTTCATGTATAGGTTGAATTAAATTCCACTTGGATGGTGAATATAAAGGCAACCATAGGCCCTTAGGATGTGGTTCTCTCTTTAGATGTAACAATAGACAATAGAGAAAATTTATTCAAAAAAACAATTTAAAAAGGCCAAAACATCGGTAGTCAATCAAACAATAGATCATAAACAAATTGTTATGTTTGTAATATAAAAGAAAAATAGTATACAAGCACCAAACCAAAATTAATAACATCATAGAAGAAGAAATAAAAAACAAAATGAAAAATACACAAAGAAAATAGGAAGGTCTGCCTCGCTAGGTTGAAGAAAATCCAAGACCCTCTTCTGAAACCCAAATTGAAACCAAACACCATATGTCAGACAATATGTTTGATCAACTGGAGGTAGTCGAGTCATGTGATCCAAGATTCAATTCACCGATTATGAGTTCTCACAATGGGTGGCTTCTACAGAAAGGTTCTGATATCACGACGGTCTCACAAATGGTTAGATTTTTTTAAATAGATCGTGACACTTTTATCAGCGCTTAAAAATAATCACTCATAAAGAGTCCTTTTATCAGAACTTAAGTAATAATCACTGATAAAATGAATATTTATCTGTGTTATTTTATCATTAATAAAGGTAGGTCTTTATCAACGCTAAAAAAAGTGCTGATAAAGATGCTTTTATCAGTGCTTATTACTTAAGCACTGATAAATGATTTATTATTATAATTATAAATAAAAAAATTGTAAATATATATATATATATATATACTTAATAAATATATATAGATATAAATATAGTAAATATATTCCTTTTTAAATATATTTATTATAATTTTATAATTATTTATTTATAATTATATAAATATTTTTTTAAAAATAATATTTATATCATTATATATATTTATATAGTTATACATATATATATTTAATAAATATATGTAAATATAAATATAGTATATATATTCATTATTTAATAAAATTTATTATAAATTTAATAATTATTTAAATATATATAATTATATAAATACTTTTAAAAAAATATTTATTTATTTATAATTGTAAATATATAATTTTATAAATATAGTAAATGTATATTTATAAATATTTTTATTTATAAATATTTTTTTATAAATATATTTTTAACACTATTAATGAATATCTAATTTTAAGTGCATGCATGTATGTTAAAAATGAGTGAAATTGAATAAATTAAAAATAAGTACACTTTAACAATATTGAAAAATGGATAAATTTTGTGTGGGTGTATTGTAAATAAAAATGCATTAATTACATATATGTGAGATTAATATAACACATATTTGATCTATGTTAAATTGAAAAATCTAACGACATTTAATGATATGTCCATTTCACTATGCAATTAGTCAGTATTTTTAATTTATATTAATTTTTAATTATAAACCATTATTCAATAAATATTTGACTACTTAATGTAAAGCACATAAATATTTCATAATATATAAATCATATTTATATGCATTAATATATATCCACATATTTAATTTATTAACATTAATTATCATAATTATCTAATTAATAAAATGTTTAATATTTAATAATGTATAATAAATTTATTTATTTTTATCAATAATTATTTAATTAATAAAATTTGTAATATTTTTTTAATTAACTCATTTTTTATTTTTTTATTTATTTAATTATTTAATTTTATTTATTTGGACCTTTATCAGTGCTAAAATAGCGCTGATAAAAAATATTTATCAGTGTTAAGCATAAATCACTGATAAAGGGTACCCTTTATCAGCACTAAAAATAAAGTGTTGAAAAAGGATATCCTTTATCAGTATTAAAAATAAAGTGCTGATAAAAGATACCCTTTATTGGCGTTTAAAATAAAGCGCTGATAAAAGGATAAATTTATGAGTGCTTTCTTTAATGCTGATAAATACCAGTACTATTAAAGGCATTTTTTTGTAGTATTGAATGGGAATGAAGGCCATTAGTGATTATATTAAATGGGAATAAAGACCCTTGAATTCATTATATGAATTATGGGCATGGAGACCCTTTAAAATGAAATACGGGCATGGTGTCCCAATATATGTGATATTGGGCATAGGGCCCCCTTACTTTAGTGATACTAGGCATGTATTCCCTATTTAGTGATACTTTATGGGCATGGAATCCCTTATGATACTATACGGGCATCATATCCCTTATTGTGATCCTAAGCATGGTGTCCCTTATAAATGTGATATTGGGATTGGTGACCCTATACCTGATATCGGACATAGAGTCTCTTATAAACTTGATATTGGGCATGGAATACCTTATAAATGTGATATTGGGCATTGTGACCCTTGATACTTATTCAGAGTTATTCCGGCATGGGCCGAATCAGGTAGTGTCGGCCTGGTTTCCTTTCAGGAACCAGAGCCAAACTATTTAGAGTTATTATTACTACATTACATTGTTTTACTTGCACACTATCATATTGTATACATGGACTATATATTTATAAATGTTGTTGGTGTTGGTCTACTAAGATTTATCTCACACCCTATCTGGGCCGTCTATGTTACCTGGGAAGACTACATGCTTGCAAGAATATATAAGGGGAAGCATCCTCTTATGGATGTGTGACTTTTGGCTTGACTTGGGATGGATCTAGTAGCAGATGTTCAGGCTGGAGCTCGGGATTCTGGGATAGATTTTTCCCTTTTTGTACTTTTTTATAATGTTTCTTCTTGTTTCTTGTATCCATGTTTTCATGCTTTATATATACATGACATACATTATCATACTTTTTTATGATTCACTTACTATTTTTGAGTTTGGATATTAGTTTCTTGGTTATTTATATCTACTTCTATTATTCCATCTATTATATTGTTTCTATTTTTTACCTATTATATTACTTATTCATTGTGTTATAATCTAGTAATTATGGAATAGTATCCTCATAGATGCACCCAAGGCCTCACTACTAATTAGCAGCCTCTAACATTCGGGTAGATGTTCTTGAGGCCATGTGGCCCACTAAGCTCGGGTCACCTCTAAGTGGCACACGGGTTTAGGACGTCACAAAGTGGTATCTGGGATTTTTTTTCTTAATTTACTATTTCAAGAAAATAGTTTAGAGATTATGAAGGTTATGGAGTTTGGTAATGAGTTATGTCTAGGTGTAGCTAACCCATGTACAGAGAGAAGTTAAATTTCCTTGAATTAAAATTTCTATTTTTTGTATTTTGCTTATTATAGTTGATTTGATCCCACCGTTGGGTGATACACTTGAATTATGATATTACTATTGATATTATTGAGGTTATATTTTATAATTGGATTGATGAGATGAGGGAAAGGAAGCATTGATAATTCATTATATTAGGAACCTTGTAGAAGATTCACATGTCATGCATATGCCATTCCATATAGAAGCATTGTGTGTTTTCATCACATGTGATTTCCATAAGTGCTTTGATTGATATAAATAGAATTTTTATTAGCTAACGATTATTATAGGGAATTGAGAAAACATAGTTAATACTTAGAGTGGATACTATAACCTAACATTGTTTTCCTACATAGGTTATAATAGGCACCCTAAGCAGCTAACTATGGCATGTTGATTCATGGACCATTGGTCGCATGGACTAGAACATGTTATGGTATAGATTAACTAGATGACATATTTCTATTCATATAGTGTATGGACCTTATAGATAGAAATTTTTGAACCATTTGGTTTAACCATTTAAAGATAAATATAATATAAATATTAAATATTAAATAAACATTGAAAATAAAAAACACAAAGCTTGGACCAGTCCCAGCCTTAGTAGTGGGCAGTAGGTAGTGTCTCTGTTGTTCTATATGTATGTTTATATCACCTAGACCTGACTCTTTGAGTTTTTAGAGGGGTGATACTATTATATATAAAGTATTTCTACCTATTACGTTTCTATATATGTGGTTTACACTATTATAAAATGTAATCTGGAGCATGTGTTTGGAATTTTTAGAGTAATTTCACCAAGATTTCCTCCGGTTGTACACCAGGAGGTCAGTGAAGACAATTCCCTAGAGGTGGTGGGCCTTGAGCCACTGTTATACCTCTAGTAGTTCCTCTTGTGTAACCTTTTCCTATTCCTGACATGGGTGATGATGCCCAGTTTTGAGGATACTTTTTGTGGCTTATGCATATGATATAGGGAGCTCTGTGTTATTCCCATTCTATGGGAGAATTGACTTCAGAGTTATAGTAGCATAATCCACCCACATTTTTGTGGGATGGAATACCACATGCTGTAGAGTTATGGATATAGATTGTTAAGTCTATATTCAAGCATCTAGAGACACCACCTGAGAGGAGAGTGAACTCACTACTTAGATACTGAGAGGATCTGCCAAATGCTGGTGGGATATTCTAAATCATGTTGGTTAGTATCAGGAAGCAACTTGAAGAGACTTCCAGTCGAGATTCTTTGAATTTTTATTTCCAGAGACCCTAAGGGTTGATCGTGTTATGGAGTTCATGAACCTGCAACAAGTTTCAATGAAATTTATGGACAATTTAGATCATTTTATAGAGCTTCATCACTTCATGAATATCTATACAGTTGATGAGCCAGTGAAAGAAAGATGATTTTAGGATGGTATAAGGCATTCTATTTATTCTTAGGTAAATTTTTTCAAGTTGATGACCAAATCTGAAATAGTGAACCAACTCGTTATCACCGAGTGGAACCTGAGTGAAGAAGATGGTGTGATCCGGGGAAGTTTAGAACCCAAATGGATTAATGGTTCTACTAGTGGTCAGAAGTGGATCTTTGAGTGTGCATATATGAGAAGAGGCAGCCAGTTGACAACCACAGATAGTTACATGGTATTTCATAAGTGTGGAAAGCCTGGGTATAAGAGGCCCCAGTGTCCTAGAGACCCCATCGAGTGCCATATCTATGGAATATTGGGGCATCTTTAGTGATTCCGTAGGACCTTCCTATCTTTTTCGAGTGGAAGATGATTCGTTAGAGCTCCACCTTTAGGATTAGGTTCATTAACACCTTTCCAAGTAGGTATCTAGAGTATTACTTCTGTAAAGGCATAGTAAGAGGTTGTGGTCATGGTATCTAGACTTCATATTTTTAGTGCCAACAGATCAGGACTACTCCAAGTAGTCAGGTTATATCATAGGGTCAAGGATTAGCCCATATTTATTTAGTGCAGCATATACCAGAGAAGTAGGACATTAGGCCCTCTACTATTTGAGGTACAATTCTTAGTATCCTCTACTATTGTTTCTACCTAATTTGATATAGGTGCATCGCATTCTTTCATATTTTTTCCTATTATGGGAGTCTCAAGATTCATTTTGAGTACTCTTGTGGTGTAATGATGATAGATACACCTTTGGGTATATTATCAGAGAGTTTATTATAGTGAATGAACTATCCTCTTGAGGTAGACAGTCATCGCTTCTTATGGAACCTCTTCATCCTCAAGATGACAGGCTTTGATTTCATTCTTGAGATGGACTGGTTGGTTCCCTATCATGCTTATATGGATTATTATCACTAGAGGGTGTCATTTACATCACCAAAGAGTGGTACGTATATTCTCAAAGGAAAGTTGAATGTAAAGGTGGGTAAATCTAGACCAGGGTATCTTGGTCTAAGTGGAGTGACCACCCAGATTGATAACCTCTACATGAATTATTAGTGAATGCATCATATTGAGTTCCCTTCTATATTCAATCAATTCATGGATGTCTTCCCCGATGAATTTTCAGGACTACCACCCAAGATAGATGTAGATTTTATTATCGATATATTTCCTAGAGATGCACCAATATCCATTCCTCCTTATAGTATGGCTACTACTGAGTTTCAAGAGATCAATAGGAAGATATAGGATTTAGAAGAAAAGGGTTTTATATGGCCTGGTACTTCTCCCCGGGGTTCACTGGTCCTTTTCACCAAGAAGGTGGATGGAACCCTGAGGCTTTGCATGGATTACCAAAAGTTAAATCAGATTACAATGAAAAACCAGTATCCCTTACCTTTCATAGATGATCTTTTTGACTAGGTCATAGGAGAGAGGGTATTCTTGAATATCATCCTGATATTGGGATATCATCAGGTTTGAGTCAAAACTTTAAATATTTCACATATAAATGTTTGTAGTTAGTATAGATTATATGAGTATCTTGTGACATAATTTTTTTCTTATGAACATTCCTATAGTCTTCATCGATTTGATGAATAGGGTTTTCCATCCCTATCTAGATTCCTTTGTTGTGGTATTAATATTTCACATCTTGGTGTACTCTCATACTTGAAAAAACCATGCCACTCATCTTGAGATCATTTTGAATACACTGAGAGAGAACTAGCTGTATGCTAAGATCGGTAAATGTTATTTTTGGATAGACAAGGTTCACTTCTTGGATCATATTATCTAAAAGGCAGAAGTTTCAATTGACCCATAGACGGTGAGAGTTATGGTTAACTAGGATAATCCCAATAACTTCTTAGATATATAGAGTTTCTTGGAGCTATTTGGTTACTACAGGGATTTTATACTAGAATTATCATGCCTTTATGCACATCTCATTGGTCTTATAAGAATGGTGTGAAGTTCATGTGGTTTAAATCCTGTGAGACGGCCTTTTAGGATTTGAAAGGGAGATTGACCTCAGTTCCAATCCTGATTCTACATGAGCTGGTTATGAGCTATATAGTCGATTTTGATGCATTGAGTATTGGGATAGGAGCAGTTTTGATGCAGGAAGATAGATTCGTTGCATATGGGTTGGGAAAGTTAATACATCATGAGTGGAATTACCCGACACATGATCTAGAGTTAGCAGTTTTTGTACAGGCCTTAGGTTGTTGGATGAATTACCTAATGGGAGATTGTTTTTTGGTTCTTACATACCACAAGATCCTCGGGTATATATTTACATAGTGAGACTTAAATCTTGGGTAGTGAAGATGGGTTGAAAATTGAATTCCTTTGACTTTAAGCTAGCCTATATGCCTGAGAAGGGAAATGCTATTATAGATTCTCTAAATAGGATAACTCAAACATAGGTGGTTTAGGATGATAGTAGTGAATAGCATCTTATGGATCTATTTTTTGATATGCACATGTAGTTTCAGGACCATTATGGACAGTCTCTATTTGTATCGCTATCAGTGACCTCTTCACTTATGGAGAAGGTGAAGATGAGGTAGTTTTTAGATCCTGAAGACCTGATATTTTGAGAGGGTATTTTCAGTTGATGAACTACCTCTAGATTGTACTATCAATTATGAAAACATCCTATGTATACATGGGTGTATCTAGATTCCCACATATATGAGAGAGAATATGATGCATGAGTTGCATGTTTCCTAGTGGGAAGTTCACCTGGGTATCTCCAATATGTATCGTGATATACACCAATAGTATTAGCGGATAGGGATGAAACGTTAGATATTGTGTTTTATCATTAGGATTTACACCTCTCAGTGGGTAAAGGTGGAGCATCGGTGACCTGTAGGCTTGATACAACCATTACCAGTTCCATAATGGAAATGGGAGGATGTTGAGATTGATTTTTTCTTCATCTTACTGAGGTCTCCTCGAGGTATCAATGTAGTTTTGGTAGTTGTGGATCAACTGAAAAAAGTATCCCACTTCTTTCCTATCTGGGAGACTTTCTCAGTTGATGATATGGGAATATTATATGTTCATGAGATTATTCGACTACACGAGGTCCATCATATTATCATTTCATATAGGTATTCTCGTTTTACATCAAGGTTCTGGAAGGGGTTGTAAAAGGATATGGGTATGTAGGTGATTCTAAGAACATCCTTTCACCCTCGAACCAATGGTCATTCTAAATGAACTATAGAGGTTCTAGATGATATGCTCTAAGCATGCATCCTTGATTTCAATGGAATTTGGGAGAATCATATCCCTATCGTTGAGTTCACCTATAATAATAGTTATTAGGTGAAAATTCGGATGGCTTCCTATTGGGACCTATATAATAGGTCATGTTGTTTTCCTATGTGCGGGTTAGAACTAGGATTGGGAGCGCTACTGGTTCCTCATCTCATTTTGGAGACATCGGAGTAGGTTCATCTAATGAGGAAGGATATTTTTACTACTCGATCTAGATAGAAATCATATTATGATTACCTTCAATGACCTTTAGAGTTCGATATCAGGGATCATGTATTCTTACATGTATCACCCGGACTTGGTAATAGATGGATACGAAGGTAAGAGAAGTTTTCGCATTACTTTGTCAGGACGTTTGATATTTTGGAGAGAGTGAGTTTGGTATCCTATCTGTTGTTATTACCTATAAGGTACTCTTCCATGCATGATGTCTTCCACATTTCACAAATTCACTGATATCATGTTATCTCATCTCATACTTATGATCCCAAGGATGTTGAGCTTGATGATTATGCTTCATTTGAGAAGCATCATACATGCATCATTTATTGGAGAATTAAGTCTCTCTAAGGATATTCTATCCCTTTAGTATGGTTGATATGGAAGAAAAGCTAGGTACAAGATGAGACATGGGAGTGGGAGGCTGACTTACATGCTCAATGGTCAGATTTTTTCTCTGGTGATTTTTCTCTACCCTTGGAAGGCGAACTCGGGGAAAAGTTCATTTAAGGGGGGAAGACTGTAAGAACCCAATTTTTATCTCCGGTATGGATCCTTTAAAATTTGTTTTAACACTTTATTTTGGACCTAATATGGATTCCCTTTGGGGTTATAAAGTTTTTAGGTGTGTTTAGGTCTTTTTGGATATTGGAACCATAGTCGGTGGAGAAAAAACACTAGCCCACATAGTTATTATAAATCATGTGACCCAACCTGCATGTTCTCTCCTAACCATGAAAGGCTAGACAAATAAGAAATTAGGGTGCACAGTTTTCCCTAACCATGCACCAAGGGATGCACACTCATGAAAAAATTATAGAATTTTTAGCAGAGGTATTTTTCATGGTTGGTGCACTATTTCTCTAACCATGTGGCTTAAATGTGTAGGTGCCCCCTTAACGTAGAAAATGGTTCAAAATTAGCACACGGATTGGCCAACCATGTAACCAAATCATGCAACCCGTGAATTTTGGATAAAATTACCAAACTTCCCTTAATGAAATTTTTAATCTATTCTTTCTCTTTCTTTGTTCTTTATAGAGAACAATAAGTGATGTCTTATTTCTTTTTGAGATCCATTGAATCTCTTTGATAGAATTTGATCCCATTTTTCTGTTCGGAGTCCGACCGAAGCATTTTTTGTCTCATTATATCTGCCCTAGGTGTTGATCCATTCCTCAAATCTCTTCCAATATAGTACAAACTAGAGGTTGATACTAGATTAGGAGAGTAATATGAGTATGTGTTAGGTGTTCTATAATTTATTCCTCAAGTTTTGTTGTTTTATAATTTTTGTTGTTGTGCCGCATGCAAATTTCACCATGTGTTGCCCTTAAATTATATCTGCCTCAAATTAGTTTCCTTTCTTATAGCCTTATGATTTTTTAGAACCCAAATTCATATTGAGTTTCAAAACTTATATGGATTTTTCCCGTTGGGTGTGCCCTCTTATATACCTAATTATATTTAATGAGGAAATATCCAAAATCACCTATTGAAGTGTGTGGTTTTAATTTCTAAATGATGATATCATAAATTGTTAATGGATAAATATTGTATTGTAGCATGGATAATAACCTCATTATATACTGAATTAGAATGGTAATAGGTGAGTGGTAATCCCACTTCACCTAATAAAATGGACAATGGTTACATCATTTTCATTATTAATTGTAAATGAGAAATGGATTATACCTTAGATCGTATTAAAGGAAATGGTTATTTTATCAATGATAAATGTAAGGGAATTACAACCCTTATGAATTAAAATTAATGGGCCTGATTACCCTCATTCATAATTATATTAAATGGGTGCGGTGTCCCTCCTAATTTATATCAAATGGGAATGATGACCCTTAATGATTATATTAAATGGGAAAGACGACCCTTGAACATGTTATATGAAATATGGGCATGGTGACCCTTTATAATGAAATATGGGCATGGAATCCCTATATATGTGATACTGGGTATGGTGTCCCTTACTTCAGTTAGGCATGGAATCCCTATTTAGTGATACTTTATGGGCACAATATCCCTTGTGATACTATACGGGCATGGAGACTCTTACTGTGATCTTAGGCATGGCGTCCCTTATAAATGTGATACTGGGCATGGAGACCCTATACATGATAATGGGCATGGTTTCCCTTATAAATGTGATACTGGGAATTTTGTCACTTATAAATGTGATATTGGTAATTACAACCATTGATACTTATTCAGTGTTATTTTGTCATGGGCGGAAGTAGGTAGTGTCATCCTGGTTTCTTTTCAGGTACCAAAGTCAACCCATTTATAGTTTTTATTACTAATTTACATTATTATACATGTACATTGTTGTATTGTATACATGGACTGGATATTTATATAATCCATTGGTGGTGGCATATTGAGATTTATCTCACACACTATCTGGGCTATCTATGGTACCTGAGAAGACTACATTCTTGAAGATATAGATAATGGGAAGAATACTCTTATGGATGTGTGACTTCTAGATTGACTTAGGATGGAGCTGGTAGTAGATTTCTAGGATGGATATCAGGATGTTGGGATAGATTTTTTCATTTTAGTATTTTTTTGTATAGTGCTACTTCCTTTTTCTTGTATCCATGTTTTCCTGCTTTATAGATACATTACATACATCATCATACTTTGTTTATGATTTACTTACTATTTTTGAGTTTTTATATCAGTTTCTTGGTTCTTTATATCTACTTATTTTGTGCCATCTGTTATAATTTTTCCATTGTTTACCAGTTATATTACTTATTCTCTATGCTACACTCTGGTAATGAGGGCATAGTCTCCCCCTAGATACACCCAATTCCCTCACTACTATTAAGAAGCCTCTAGTGTTTGGGGATATGTGCTTGAGGCCATGTGGACCACCAGGCTCGGGGCACCTCTGAGTGTCACCTAGATCTGAGATGTCACAGACACACACCTGATAGTAGTCCAACCTCAAATCGATCTTGGAGAAAATCATCACTCTTTGGAGCTGGTTGAAGTGTTATTCTATATGTGGTAGAGGATACTAGTTATTAATAGTAAGATGTTTTAACCAGTGATAATCGACACAAAGCATGAGGTTCTCATTCTCCTTCTTGTAAAATAACACAGGTGAGCCCCATGGGGAATTATTGGGTCTTATAAAACCCTTAACTTCCAAATCCTTTAATTGCTTCATAATCTCCTGGTGCTCTATAGGTGTCATCCTATAAGAAATAATGGACACCAGTTTTGATCCTGGTATTAGATCAATAGTGAAAGACACGTATCTTATAAGAGGTAATCCAGAGAAGTCATCAGGAAAAATGACCCTAAAACGATCCACTAAAGGAGGAAAATCCATACATCATGTTCCCTATCCACTCATAAAGAGACTAGAAATCTGGTTTATCACTCTACCTATCCTAAGATACTCTAGTCCATCTCATCTTTCCTAGACATCCCATTCACCCTTATAAATATAGCTAGCACCCTCAAGTGATGTAAAATATACCCTTCAGTGATAGAAATCAACATGATCATGATAAATTATCAACCATTCCATCTCAAGTATGATGTTGAAACCCATAATCTCAAGGACAAAGAGATCCCATACAAAAATACAACCACCTATCTCAAGGGCGTATCCATTACATCAGTGTACTCTCTCATTTTGGATCCCCAACAGTGTGTTGAAAGTCATCACACCATATAAGTAATCTATTTATAAGACCATACTTCCCATAATTGTCTTGGATATGAAGGAATGAGAAGTGCCTATATCAAATAAGGTAGAAACTAAAGTATAGGCTACTAGAATAGTACCTTAAACTATAGAAGGCCTCGGACTCTACTCCTCGAGAGTAGGTTTCACTGCATATATATGGACAGATTTTTGGCCCTAATATGCAACCTAACTAACCTGGGTAGGTCTACTATATTTGTGTTATACCTCTAAAATATGGCTACCTTAGGCTCATCCACCTCCTTAGCCTAATTAGCTAGTATTATACCAACTTTATTCTTGATGTGGAGCTACCGATCCTCCACCTGAATACAGATTCATTGCAGATCCCTTCTCAATAGTCACTGGAGGGAAATCTTAAAAAAAACATTGAGGTTCCCCATCCTACCACAATCTTGATGCTCAATTGATCCCTTCGTACGCCAAGTCTTCTTATGGACTACCCTACCACACTAGTGACACACCATGTAATTTTCAGTTTGTTCCATCTGGCTGGTGATTCCATTACGAGTGGACTCAAAGTGATTTTTCCTTTTTTTAGATGAAAAACCACTCTCTATTGTTGTTAACCCTCATTTACTTGCAATTCCAACTTCCCTCAGGTTCTGATCAGTGATGAGGGACTAATTCACTATCATATAAACAATGGTCAACTAAAATATGTTACCCAAAATGGCCCGAAGGCCTTCATTTTTATTGATTTTTTATAACCCCCTTTCAAGGGATAAGGGGGAACCCTTACAAGTCCCGTAGGCTCAGAGATTACATGGCCCATAGGCTTAGAAGATTACAAGACCCGAAGGTCTTAGGGAATTCAACCAGACTATCTATAAATAACTACCCCACCCTAGCATCTGCATCATGATAGTATCTCTCCACCTTCGTATGACTGTTTGGCTAGGCTTCCTGTGCAATCATAGGCTGGTCTTGATGGCAAATCCATACCCTCTATTTCTGACAAATCCATTTGGCTCTGCTCTAGTGAGTGAACCTACTCTGAATCCTCTTCTAGGGATGCTCCTTTTTTGTAGTGTGTCTGGGGAAACTTCATGTGGCCCGAAGGCCTTGAGGTGGCCCGAAGGCCTTAAAGGTGGCCCGAAATCCCTACTCACCCGAAGGCCTGGGTGGCCCGAAATCCTTAAGGACTCCAAGACCAAACTGATGGCCCAAGGGGAATAGTTTCAGCTACTACAGTACCAAACAGTACCTACTATAGTGCCTGCTATAGTAACCGCACAGTGTACAGTCTGCTACAGTACCTGTACAGTGTACAGTTCTGCTACAGTACCACACAGTGTAAAGTTCTGCTACAGTGCCTGCTACAGTGCTGCTACAAGTGACCCCAGAGATATGCCTCTACCTGGTTTTGAACCTGGGTCTTTTGGATGCACTTAAGGATACCTCACCAACTGGGTTGAGGCTCATGTGCACTAAAAGATGTTCACCTATGATCAAATGGTGTATGTAACCCTATCCTTATAATTTTTCAATGTCGTCAACTTATTACCAATAATATTTGGTGTGAACATATAAATTTTGGTAAAATGATACAAATATTACATCATAGACATAACACCCTACTATAGGTGCATAAACTCACTAACACAGTCAACTCTTAGCATCTGAGGAAAGAAGTAGTCGTAGAAGGATATCTAAAAGTTTTCCCTAACCATACCCTGATGTCGATCAAAATGGGTGATAAATCCCACTAATTCTTAATAGATTTTTGAATCATATAGGTTATGAGGTTTACCATCCACTTTGGAGGAATCTTAAAATGTTCTAAGATGGATATCATGGCCTCTATCCATGATTCAGCATCCCAAGGACCTCCATCCCCTAAGAAATTGGGAGGATTTTGTAGCTCGAAGCATGGTATTCTCCAGCCTCCTAGCGCATGACTCAAATAATTTTTGGTATTATAGATCTATAATTACTGAACACAATCCTCAGATAATATTTAACATAGTTTGAAGCAAAGATATCAAAGTAGGATAGGTACATAGCCTTTCTATAAAGGATTCACACCTCTTTGTCTGGTCCTAAATCCAGGTCTAGGTGATAAGAAAGGTCACTGAAGACACTAACTACTGCCAACTACTAAGATCGGGTTAGGGTCAAGGTGTTACATCACACATCAAAGGTTCTGATATGTGGAGTTTCAATTGCAAGTTATAGAGGAAAACACCCTTTACATTGTAATTGAAATCCTCATTTAAATATTACCATATCATTTAAAAATTTAAATTCATTTAATTTCATACTCATTTATATGTATATATATATATCATGGTCTAGTAAGATGCGTCACTATTCACAATTTATAAAGGTCTATACTATTTATAAATTTCAATTGGAATGTCCTACAACTGTGACCTGACCCTTGCATCTGGTATTAGGATGTAATAGGTCATGTAAAATGATTTTATTAAATAAATCATCATTCCCAATTTATAGAATTACAGGATTTATAAATTACAATTGGAATTCATATATTCAAATAAACTACTATTTTAGCTCATGGAACCAGTGGTCCATGGATCAAACATGGAAAAATTGGTTAATTAAGGTTCTGTCATCAATATGTAAAGGAAAAAAACATTTATATTGATTCAAACACTTTAATTAATCCAGTTATTTTATCCCTGCAATAAATGTTAGCACATCTCAAATAAATAACAATCAAGGCACCAGTAATATGCAGTAGGAAATGAACACAGAGAAATAAATATGGTATGGAATATACATGACATGTGAAACCTCAAGTGCCTATAATGATTCATGAGATGATACATCCTTGTCATACCAGGACAACAAAAAAAGTAATTCCATGATAATAATAATAATAATATCAACAATAATAATTCCACAAAACATGTGCATGGCCCAATGGTGAAATCAGTACAACTACAATAGGCACAAACCAAAACAGCAATATCCTAACCCAGGTAATTTGGATTTCCCCTATACATGGGTTAGATACTCATAAGAGCAGGCTCATTATCAAATTCTAACAAGTTCCTAGTCTCCTATCTAATACCAAAATAGTAGGATAAAAGGAAAAGTTATTTGATACAACTTTGTAGTTTCTTGGACCTAGTTCACTTATAAATAAACAAACCCAATTATCCACATGGCCTCAAACTCACCTCCCCATATGTCAGAGCCTACCAACTAGCAGAAAGGGACTATGGTGGTATAATGGGGAAATTATACCCTCATGGTCAAAATGTATCAAAATGGTATACATTAATGATAATTAGTGGAAACAGTAATAAATAACTAGTAGTAGAATGATAAATCATATAGATATCATAAATAAGAAAAATCTGAATCAATGTCATAAAGAAAATGGTGATAATGTCATGATGTTGTAAAAATGGGAAAGTACATGGGATACAGGGGTACAAGAATATACAATATTCTATACAAAAGGAAAAAAGACCAAAATATACCTCCACTGGTATCATGAGCATAGGCTCGATCCTATGCTCTCATACTCTATCCTAGGACAGTAATTCAAGCATCCAAAGTTGGATGCTTCCCTTTTTCCCTACCAATATCCATAAGATATGTTTGGGTACCAACCAGTAGCCTAAACAAGGTGTAATATACACTCATTAGGTGACCACCAACATCATCTAGAACTATCCAGTCTATTCATATACAATGATTAGTGTTCAAGTAATAATAAATATAATACATTAAATAAATAAATCACATCAGACTACATTCCTCATGAGATGCCTGACTGACACTACATGTTTTGGACTAAGCTAGATGTCTCTAAATAGATGTCACCCTACATTTATATTTATATATATAAGGGTATGTATATGTATGCCTCATATATATATAAACATATATGTGCATGTATATATATGTGTAGTAATAGTCAGCACCCGAGGCGTAAGCCCAAGGAGTCCAAAAATACTTATAATGGGTTTTATAATTTTATTGGAATGTGAGCATAGAGAAATAAATGGGTCATCATAAAATTAAAGTATAAATCATGGTCTGAACCCAAGAAAGTTCTTTGGATTTATGGATGCATTAATTTTAATTAATCATCATCCTGGGCCTATCCAAGGAATTCTATAAAAATGAACCCAAATATTTCTCCATGTAAACTATAAACCCATCATCGTAGGAGTCTGTCCAATGAGTTCCACATAAGGAACCCAAGTATCACTCTCAACATAGTATATAGTTAAGTCCCTATGATCCCATCCATGGTATACCACATAGGTATCTGATTATTGCTTGTGGAATGGTATAAAAACATTGTTTGTTGAGCCCATCCAATGAAATCCCCTATGGGACCATGTATCTCTCATGGGTTAGCATAAATACATCTTCCTGGTGAGCTCATCTATGGTGTTCTATAAAGAACATGTGTATCACTTACAATGTGCTATAATTCAATTACAACTTTTAATTGTTAAGCTCAATGATCCCATCCAATGCATCCTTAATCATGACCCTTGTATCACCCTTGATTTGGTGTAAAGGAATTATCAGGGCTAGCATTAAACACATATTATTCAATAAATACATTTTTTTATATTGGAAAAGTAATTTAATATGGTTAATTTAAGCTACAAGATAAAGGGAAGTGGCCTATATATATGGCCCACCATTTTCCCTGGGTCCAAATTAAAATGCATTACATTCACAAGGGGAAATTCAATACACCTCAATTGGAAATTCAAATTAATTACAAGACATGGGGCTCTTAATCCTCTAATGATGGAACACCCTTAAGGGTGTCTCATATTGAGGTTTTCATCATTTTATATTGATTTTAGGTTTCTAGGACCATACTAATCAAGGAAAAATCATTTTATTTAGTTAATTAGACATCTAGGAGGCATCGTTGGAAGTGTCAAGCACATGGCACAATGACGCACAATATAAAGAAATGAGACTTTAGGGAAAAATAAATAGACCTCCTACCTTAGATTGGTAAAACTATCCTCATCTATTATCATCCTTTAATTTAATCAAAAATGGGAGAAATTAGAAAATATTCAAATGTTCTGAAAATATGGCATATTGGCTCACACCAAAATAGCACAAAAGATGGCAAAATAAATGAGGAAAGGATGGAAGAGGAATAAAAAACTTATAGTTATCCAATGAGACTGATGGTGTGAATAAATCAGATACTGAATGATTTAGAGGCTTCAAATCCTAGATTTTATGGATAAGAGGAGCTCCCATGTGACAGGATGCTGGAGAAAACAATAGAGGAAGAAGGGTTTTTTATTTTTAAGTAAAAAAGGGGAACAAAAGGTAATTTTACCCCTTTTTTAAAGGGTTTCACAGTTTGGTTACATGGTTGGCCAAACTGTGTGCCAACCATGAACCATCACTTTCCAAAGGGAGACACCCCTTTCACATCTATCCTATATGATTTCTAAAAACCGTTCTCCAACCATGTAGGGTTACTACCTAAGTGGAACTAAGGGTGCGGTCTATGCACATGGTTTTCCAAACCTTGTGCAACCTATGATGGTATCCTCTTAAATAGGTCTATAATTTTCTACATGGACATTTATCCTCTATCACATAATTTATCAAACCATTCTCCCTTATATATATGGTTCGTATGGTTGATTTACATGGTTAATACTAATCATGCGTCAATCATGCGCCTCATACTGCTTCTCCAAAATTCATATCTTTAGGCTCTGAACAAGACTTGGATTCTCCTGGACCCTTCCTTAAAATCTTAATCACATGACTATCATAAAATTTTGGATTTTTAATAGTATCTTAAGTATTTTCATCTCTTTGAAAAATTCATGATGTTACTACACTGATATGGTTTTGATGCACCATAGGATGTCAGTATACAATGTATATAATTACAATATTTTAAAAATAATTACTATAAATACAAGGGTCACTCTATAAACATATATATCCATGCATTAATTTAACACAAGGAATAAAATATCAATACATAGGTCACTTACAATAAGATCACAAGAGAGAATCAACGTCAAATTAGAAAGGGTATATTTGTTGTGCCACAATATTCTTAAACCAATCCATATATTCAATAAAAATATTCACAACACCCCATTACTATGTGATTTCTCTAATGTAGTAGTTTCTTCCACACAAAAACCATATATTTCAAAAATATCTTCATTTCTTTTTAAATATGAACACTCCAAACTCCTCAAATTGATATATTTTAAAGTTACACATGTTAGCTTCTAATTGTTCATTAAATTCATTTATTTAGAAAATTTTGAAGTCAATATTTAACATCATTTAAAGTCCATACACTAAATCAGCCTGAATATTTAGTTTTATAGAAATAATCATCACTGTGACATTTTATTCCCTTCAACATGACATAAATGAGCCTACCTCTTCCCTAAACCTCTAAAGACCACAGCATGTTTAACTCTATGTCCTATAATTTTAAAATTTACTATAACTTGACCAAACATGGTATAAATATTCCTTGATCGTGATGTAGTAAAACTTTAGGTGATACAACTTGGTCCATGTCTTGCATTGTGACTTCTTATACATTACCAATACAGTCCAGAAAACATGAGATCTAAAATGACTTGCACTATAATATAGCCTGCTCAGGGTCCCTATTTTTTCTTCTATATTTAAACATCACAATGGCTTATGAAGCACCCATTATTCCATATCTAATTTATTATATGGATTTTATAATCCCATCATGCGTTTCACTATGGCATTTTCAAGTGAGACTCCATGTTTTGAGCTCATATCTCAATACTATGATACAGACACCTCCACCAAATTGGATTATGCCCCATTTTACTCCTTTGTAATGGGTTCCACCATGACATAGAACTTTACCACATTTTTTATATATAATTTAAATTTATACCATGTGAACAAAAAGTCCCATAGGTCCAATGAATTCCTTATTTTCATCTCCACCACAACATAGATATCTCATTTATGAAATGGTCTAGTCCACCTTCATTAAATTCCCCTTCAAGCTCTATAAACATCCCTCAAAAATTCTACAAGACTTGTACAAGAAATTTATCACCACTAAAAAACAATTTATTATCTTGATTTTCAACAAAAACAGCACTGCACTTCCAACACATTCAAAAGATTCCAACAATATCAACCTTGTTTGCAGCAGATCAACTCTATGTCATGGATCTTGTTTCTTTCCTTGAAGCAGATCATGATTCCTTCCTTTCCCTTAAAAGTGGTATTATTTTTTGTAGATAGTATGTTAAAGAATATACACATCATATATTTTTTTTCCTATTATTCTATTTAAATTGAGTTAAGGGTTATGATATTTGTTTAAAACATGGATTTTATGTGACTCGATCCTTGGAAATGGTTGGGTACTCTTTCCTGGGGGTTATTCATATCCTAAAAAGTTGATAGTTAAGGAATAATATTAAGTTTAGTCAACTATTTTGGGTCTTTCACTACTTCTTTATCAGTTTTCTAATCATATCATGTTCAATTGAATTCTTATTGGAAGTGCATGTTTTATTTTCTAAATTTTTATATTTTAAGGTATTTTTATTTTTTATAAATGAGAATAAATTTATATTTTTTATTAATATTTTCATACTTATAAATTCTATATCTATGAACTAAGATTTTTAATTCCACTTCTTTAGAATGGTTAGATTATTTTTATGTAAAGTTTGACAACATCTTTTATGATGTGATGAGAAAGAGGATTACTTTATGGGTTTGTTTCTTTGTTCTTGTTGGTTTAAAAATTGTCTTGTACCTCATAATTATATGGGATTCATAATTGAAGTTCCCAAAAAACTTTCTAATGAACTAAACTCTCATTATTTTGAGTGTATGTAGTAGAGGGGACTAGTTTTATTTCTCATCTCCTCAAAATGGAGTGAAAGTTGGTTGATTGTTTCAGTTTGGGGAGATTGTGTGATGAGGTTTTAGATGATGAATTTTGAAACACTTTTCTTTTTTTTATGTATTGTAGTTTTTTATTATTGTATGCATGCATTCAATTTGATATAGGATGTGTTTTATGAGTTATTTTGATTTTTCACTACCACAGATTGGGGAAAGGGAAGCACTTTCTTTTATTAGTATTAAGCAAAAAGCACTGATAAAAGCCTCACCATTATCAGTGATAGCTAAAAGCACGGATAAAGGTCACATTTATCAGTGCTAAAAAAAGTGTTGATAAAGGTATATTCTTTATCAACACTTTTTTAGCCTTGATAAAGGAAAGCTTTATCAGTTCTATTCTTAGCACTGATCAAAGTTTTTACTAAAAATATTATTAATATATATATAATTATTATATTTATATTCAAAAATAATGTTTATTTATATACATTAATTAAAAAATGCATGTTTATAATTAATATAAATATTATATATTTAATATTTTTTTAATAATTGAAATATATATATAATATTTTAAGAAAAGTATTTATAAGATTAAAAATATATATATATATATATAATTATAGAATTATAATAATTTTTTAAAATAATAAATATATTTTTTATATTTATAATTATATATTATATTATATTAGGTGATTGGGGTACAATTACATTCAAAAACACACACACTACACATATAAGCCTAAAAGACAGGTCATAGCCCCCCCCCCCAAAGAGATAACCCACCCAACCAGCCATTATTTATGTTCAAATATTGATGCTTGTGAGTATAATTGATGTTATATGATCATAAGTTTATTTTTGGACATGATTGTGGGTTTCTATTTTCTAAATGTTAAGATTACTTATATTAGGATGACACATGCATATGTTATGTATTCATCATGAATGTTCATTGATACATTGACACCCCTGTTATCCATGCTTTCCATATATATGATGATGCATTTTTTTATGATATATACTTTACTACATATACGATTCATTCATGTAATACCCATGAACTTATTATGTTCTCATAAACACTTATAAATTACAATAAATATATTTAAATAATAAATATCTTTATTATATTTATAATTATAAGTTTCTAATTATATATAAATACTTTTTAAAAATGTTTATTTATAATTATAGTTATAACTATATATATATATATAATTATAAAATTACAATAATACATTTATTATAATTTTATAAATATATATATTTATATATTAATAAATATGTATATATTTATATATATTTATAATTATAATTATATAAATATATATATTTTTAAAATAATTATAAAATTATAATAAATATATTTATTATATTATTAATTTTATAAATATATATAATTAAATAAATATATTTATAAATATAACCAAATATTTATAAATATATAAAAATATTTATAATTATAATTATAAATAAATATATATATATTTAAATAATTATAAATTATAATAAATATGTTTATTATATATAATTATAAAATTATTAATATAATAAATATATTTATTATAATATTATAATTATAAATAAATATTTATTTATTTATAGTTATAATTATAAATAATTATTTATTTATTTAAATAATTAAAAAATTATAGTAAATATATTTATTATATTTAAAAATTTATAAATATATATAATTAAAATATTTATTATAAATAATTATAAAATTACAAATATAATAAATATATTTATTATATATATATATATATAAATAATTATAAAATTATATTAAATATATTTATTATAATTTTATATTTATTTAAATATATATATATATATATATATATTTATTTATTTATAATTATATTTATAATTATAAATAAATAAATATTTAAATAATTATAAAATTATAATAAATACATTTATTATAATTTGATAAATATGTGTGTGTGTGAGTGTGTGATATAATTACCTGCCCAGATGGTGGCGGAACATTTAAAGTTTCTCCCCTATAGCGTGATGGAGTTCAGGGTTTCGACGTTGTGCCTCTGCTTGGATCTACGATGGCAGAACATCTGGTTTCTGGGCACTTCGATTCTCATAGGACTGTTGCGATTGATTCGGGACCAAAGGCTCACAGTTTCAACGTTGTGCATCTTCTCAGAGCGATGATGGTGAAACATCTGGAAAAGACGAAGGCGGTGAAGGATGAATCATCTCATTCTTTCTTAATTTTCAAGGGCTCTGTTACTAAAGGTTTATGTCGAAATGGTAGCACCACTTATGTCAAAGAGAATCCTGATTCTATCTTGGAGCAATTATAAATTAGTAAATTTTTCTTAATCGCACAATTGATTTTTTCTAAAGGTTCCAAACCTTTGAAATTGAAGAATCGGTCGATCGTATATTGTGCATCTGGGGTTTTACTGATTGGAAGTGTGACTCTTTAGGGTGTTTATTTTTTCATATGTTGTTCCCTTTGTATGATCTGAAGATGAGATCATGGAGTATGGGTTTTATTTCACTCAAACCGGATGTTATTAACCTCCATTAATGGGACCAGAGTTTCAACCTGTTAGAAGTTAGTAGATTCTAGGTTGAATTTTGGGTCAAGGTCCACAGCTTGAACAATATTTTATGGAATCACAGAATTTTATATGATACTACCTCGGTGATTGGAATGCCTATAAGGATGGACAAAGAAACTTAATTGGGAAGGTATAGCTATTTCACTCGCTTCATGGTGGAATTTGACCTATGCTCTACTCCTATCGATAGAGTTTATCTTTCAATAGATGAGGATGAATTCAGTTTGTGTATTGAGTATGAGAATATTCCCCATTTTTGTTGAGGATGAGGATTCATTATGAGGCTTCAAACTGTAGAATTCAGATGTTGTGTTCATATTGCTCTGGTAGAGGACATGAGGAAATATCATGTTTTAAAAAAGAATAAGATGGGTAAATCAGCTAGACTGGCTGGAGCAATTGGAGTTGTGTCTTCCCCCTAGCAGATGGTTTAGGAAATTGTAGAGATAGGTTGTGGCTCTCCCGCTTCTCTTCATGCTGATGGACAGGCTACTGATTATAATGACACTAGCGCAAACATTCAACCTAGTGGGAAAGCAGGATATGAACCTGTTATGACAGCTTTAGAATCCTCTTCTGGGATGGAAACTCAGGGAAAGATGAGTAATTAGAAATATTGGGCTGAAATCTTTAAGGATGAGTGAACTGGATGGAGGTCATCACGACCCTCAAAATTATATTTATAACTCCTATACTAGTATAGTAGTGCGGGGTCGATCTACAGAGAAGGCAGATGAGTGTTCTAAGGTTTTAAAACTAAAACCTCATTGTTGTCAGCAATGAGGAAGACAAATTTTTACTTTTCAATTTTTTATTTTTTATTTCTTTTTAATAAAGCAGTATGAAAAAAGTTTTGGAATTTCTCTTAATTTTGAACTAGTTGGAGGTCATCACGGCCCTCAAAATTATATTTATAACTCCTACACTAGTATAGTAGCGTAGGGTCGATCCACAGAGAAGGAAGATGAATGTTCTAAGGTTTTAAAACTAAAACCTCATTGTTGTCAGCAATGAGGAAGACAAATTTTTACTTTTCATTTTTTTATTTTTTATTTATTTTTAATAAAGCAGTGTGAAACAAGTTTTGGAATTTCTCTAATACCTATACTGGAAATGACACAGGAAGAATGAAATAGTGTAAACTAAAATAACTAAATAATGAAACAGGAGTGCTGAGGGTAGATCAAGAAGTATGCTCGAGAGATTAGAACACCACTGGCTTAAATGAATGGACCTCATTTCATTAAACTCAAACCTTAAAAATTAGTTGTTAATTCTTCCTCGCCAGAAGAAATAACACTCTATAATATAGTTCTCGAAGTTTGCCACGACAAAAACCACATACAGTAAATTGCTTTAAATATGTCAACAGAAAGTTATCTCACCAAAAGTTTCTGTTGTTTTGAATTTCCAGTTTTAAAAGAAAATCATCAATGATCGATCTCACCAAAAGAACATTTATGTTGAAATAAGATACATTCAGGTGAAAATCCAATTTAAGTTGAGAACCATAGTCAGTCTCGCCGAAGGAATCCGATTCTCATTGGAATAAATTAAATGAAGAAAAAGAAAATATGCACCAATAGAAATTCCAATTTCCCAAAAAAGAAATTAAGAGAAGATCGTTTTCAATTCAGAAATAGAAAATACATTGAAATTAAAATGGAGTAGAAGAAAAAAGAATCCTCCATCTGTGAATGATGTTCGTGATTTACTGCCCTGCTTCTGCATCTCCAGTCTCCGGTACTACTCTTGGTGTCTCCCGGGAGTTTCGCTCTCGAATTGTGTGGTGTGGAATGAATGAGCGAGAGCGAATGAGAGTGCCCCAAATATGCTGCTTGCTCTGCTTAAGTATCTTCTGTCACCTACTACATTTCACCCCACGTCTTCCACCAACTTCGAAAATTCTTCACCCACGCACTGCAAAATGTGCATTTTTTCGCGACCAGCATGTCGCGCTATCTTTTCTCACATAACTAACTTCAGCCAAGATAGTTGTATGTATCTGGACGTTTTCCCATCTCTGGAATGAACCTGCGAAGTTAGAATAGAATAATAAATAAATAAATACCCATAGAAAGATAAATAGTTATTTTTTAGAGTTAAGTATTAAATTACTTGTTAAAAGTTTAACTAGAGTTAATTGATAATTATTAACCTTTAAATTATTAACTACAATAAAACATAAGTTATTAACAAGTTATTAATTTAATCAAGTTAATAGATATAATTACTAAGTTACTAATTTTATCATTTTTAACTAAGTTATTAAAAATTACGATATAAGTAAAGAGGTAATTAGAAAAAATATAACTTAGCTTGTATTAGTTATTTTTATTCACTACATTAATTATTATTATTATAATAATTACTATTTACGAAATAAAATAATTCCTTTAATTTATTAATTAGTTTATTTTAATTTAGTGATTAGAATTAATACTTAATTTTTAAATATTTTAATTTAATTAGAATATTTTATAGTTTATTTTTAATTATTTTTAATTATAAATTAATTCTATTATTAGTGTATTAATTAATTATTTACATTTAAATTTAATTTAGTTTTATAATTTAATTAATAATTTATCTTTTCATTAATATTTTAAATTTATAACTTTTATAAATTACTTTATATTTATTTGAATTTTTAAAGTTAACTTTAACTTTAACCTACTTAAATTCTATTATTACTTTAATTTTTTTACTCTTCTTTTTAACTTTGCTTTAATTATTATTATTTTTATTACTTATTATTTTATTATTATTTTTAATCTCTCTTCTTCCCCTTCCCTAATTTGGTGCACAGGAGGAGGGCTTCATCTTCTTCCCTAGAGAACCTGTGGCCTCCTCGCTCCATCTATGGCGGATGCAGCTCCTCGCGGCGGTGGAAAGCAGTGGATGAAAAGGGGTTCAGATCTTCCTCTTCAAAACAGTGATGCTCAAGACATCTCCAGACAACAGACAGCAGTGGCTTCCCCTCCTCGGCTACAGCTGGGCTCCTGCGCACAACGGCTAAAGTGGCGGTCCTCTTCGGCGCAATTCCACAGTGGCGGCGCGACAGGCCTATACTTCTCCAAGTAGCAGCGGACCTGCCTACTTCACACAGCAGCGTGGCGCGGCACAGATCTCCTCCTAGTGGCTTCGATCCCAGTGCGGAGTCGGCCTTGGTTTGGCCTCCGGTCAGCTACACAGCAGCTCCCTACATCCATGGCCACATTGAACCTGCAAGAGGTGACATCTCCCAATAGTCTGGAAATTGTGGTGACGGTGTGGTGGTTGTTGTGGTAGAGGAAGAATGAAGGGTGTAGTCTATCGGTGAGATTTGGAAAAAAGTGGGTAACGGTGAGGTATAGCTCACTGATAAAGTTCAAGATAACGTTGAGGTTGCAGGGGAGTGAGTCTATCAGTGAGGATATAAAAGGATGGAACAGTGAGGTTGGGAAAAATCAGATAACAGTGAGGAAATAGGTGCAGCAACCGGTGAGGAAATAAATAAGGCAGTGAAAAAGAGGATATCGGTGAGGCAGAGGTATCGGTAGCTATAACGGTGAGAAAGAAAAAAGAATAGCCTATCAGTGAGGAAAGGCTGCATCAGTGAGGTGGGAAGAGAGAAGGAGCTACCGATAGAGGCAAGGGTAGCAGCTACCGATAGAATAAAAAGAATAAAGGGAAGCTGCGGTGTGCAAGGTCACCAATATAAAATAAAAATTAAGGAGCTTACCGATAAGGTGAAAACTATGAGATGGTCACTGATATTAACAATGACATTCTCAAAATAAACACAAAAATTAAACATAAAATTAAAACTTTAAGTTAATTAAAACAAAGATTGAAAATAATTAATTATAAGAAAATAAACATCATAAAATTAAAATAGGTTTTTTTAATTAACATTTAAATCATTAAAGTTATTAATTAACAACACTAATTACAAAGTAGAAGCAAATAAAAATGGAAATCAACAGTGACCCATATAGGTCACCACTAGCGCTCGTCTACCTCACCGGTAGACTAAAACCAAATAAAAATGCATTAAAAACCAATCCGCATACATAAAATAATATAATTAATATTTAAAAACTCTTAATTAATTAATTAAACATCTGTTTGAACTAATTAAATTAAAAGGGAACTAACTTATTTAATTAAAAACACATATTATATACTTACATGACTAGCAGGATGTCTAAACAAATTAATTAGCAATGCTACCCTATTCTAATGTAACTTAATTAAAAGATAAAATATTAAAATAAAGTATAAATTGATTAAAACACAAAAAAAAGAATGTAAAAAGATTAATAATTATTAAAATAAAATTATTAAATGGTGAGCAGATTGGAATTAACACAACTATTAATCAAATAATAAGTTTAGATAAAATAAGTAAGATAAAAAATAATAATTTAAGGAATAAAAATTGCATAATTAATTATAAAAATTTATTAATTAACAAAGTTAACTATAAAAATACAAAAGTACAAATATTTAGTAAAAAGTGATTAAATAATTAATAAAATCATTAAAAATCAAGTAAAAAGATGTGGAAAAAGTATGTAAAAATAGAGACATATAAAATTCCCCCACACTTAAGAATTGTTTGTCCTCAAACAATCCCATGTTTTATTATCTTTGAAAAACAGTAAAATGTATTTATGATTAAGATCACACTGTAACATGTCCAGCACTCAAAATAGAGGACAAAGCATAACAGCAGGCTTTGAGAAAATGAATTACTCATATGAATCTTTCTTATAACAAATACTCAAGGGTAATTAAGAACGCAAAGACTATCCATCAAAGAAGATGTCATGCCTCATACGTGATATAACTTAGTGACTCATTTCAATCCAAACTCAGGTTCTAAATCCAAAAATTACAGGAGATAAAATATCAATGGAATTAAGATCTTAACTAAGGAACTTTGTACTTTGACTTTTTCACCTAGGTTCCAAAAATAATTAATTTTTTGTGAATCACCTCAATGACACAATCTAAATGATTTTCATATAAACCAATTGATCCCTTTTTCATCTAGTGTTCATCATCCCCCTCACCCTAATGAGCTCATTTTTGACCCTAGACACTTTCTTTATTTTTTCTCAAGACATGTATCATTGTGATAAGCACTGTACAATGCACTTATTCAAGGTGAACTGAGGGCTTATAGTAAATAGAAACGCACCCAGCATCTAGGGTCTCAGAGACTCACCGTGGGATCCCAGATGCCCAAATTACTCAAGTTTCAAAAGATTTATATAAAATTCATTTACATTGGCTCATTAAAGCAATTACTTTTAATAATTAGAAGATGAAAGAGGCCCCTAGAATCTAAATCAAACTTCCAGTTCCAAAGGTATGATCATAATTCCATTAAAAAGGGTACCCATATCAATTCCAGAAATAGTTCCTAAACAAGGTTTCCATCAAATCACTAAGAAAGACCACTCAACAATCATCCATTATCATCAATTGCAGGTTCAGAGTAATTCCTAACTACCAACAAGGAACTTATCCTAAGGAAAGACCCAATAGAGTACAATGTAAAACCTAAAATTATGAAAGAATTTTGAAAAAAATTATCCATTTTTTACAAAAAGTTTGATGTTGCAGTGGGAATTGATGGGCGTATGTTAAAGCACAGTTTAGCATAGTCAAGAATTGACCCCCTTAATTCCCCCACACTTAAAGCCCATCATTTTCCCCAAAGTTGAATTCTAAAGATGGAGAAGAACAATTAATCAATTAATGTTCAAAACAGATTTTCAATTTAGTATGTATAAAAGGTCTCAATGAAGTTCAAAAATTTAGTTTTCCATAATAAATAAATAATCAGCAGGTTCACATCCAAGTATATGCATTAATATTTATGTCCAGTGACATAGATTTTCCATTAAAGTTCAAACAAGGCTTGTAACTTGTGGGTGCATAGTGAACTAGGTGTAAGCATTTTAAAAGATTGAGTTCAATAAAATATATTCCATAAAACAGATAAATGAATGCTAAAAAAACCCCAACCTAAAGTAGATTCAACATACCAGTAGCATGTACCCCCCCACACTTAGTTTCAAGTAGTGACAAGATTTTAATAACAATGAAATTCAATTTTTAAGCAAGAGGCACATGCAGATTTATGCACAGCATAGTGACATGCAGTAGGATTTCCTAAAACAAGCAGATTTTTTAAGTAAATAGAATTTTATTAACAAAAACAGGAGTAGAAATAAATACAGAAAGTTGGAATACTTCCCTGACTAGTTCTTGTCCAGAGATGATCATGGGAATTACAATCCATTATTACACAGTAGCAGCAACCTAAAAACACAGAGCATGTAAACCAGGAACAAAAATCTAGCAGATACATAACATACAGAAGACAACAAGCAGCACTTTATTCAACACTAAACAGTACAAAAATTAAAACAAAGAAAGAGCATGGGTTGAATCCCATGAATCACTGATTTTTAAGTCTTCAGTTAGACTTTATTTAATTACAAATTTTTATTTATTAACAAAACAAAAAACCATGGGTTTCCTCCCATGCAGTGCTAGTTTTATAATCCCCAGCCAGACTCACCTAGAAACTAACCATAGTCACTAGGTGGATGTGTTTTCCTTAATAGGAACCACCACATGTGTTTGGCCCATTTATTTTTAACAGAACAGTGAATATTATGGACTTCAAGACTTAGCACAACAAAAACTAAACTCTCATCATCTGAAAAAATCCCCAAGAAACACCCTTTGATAGTTGAGAGCATAATGTTGTCCACTTCCAGATCATGTTCAAGGTTATCAAGATTTGAGTTCACATGAAGGGACAACATAATACTAGATGCTTCAAAGGGTGTGACAATGACCTCAAAACTATCTCTATTAACCTCAACATTAACATATTCACAATCAAGGGTGCAAATGGGTAAATCCTAATTAGCAGGTTCAAGAGGGTATTCAATAAAGTTCTGAATAGAATCATGTACAATGAAACTCAAGTTTAATTCTCCCTCTAAACTACTATCAGTATCAATAGAAGTCTTAGAACCCTTTACAAGTGAGGATGGAATTGATAGGTAGGGAAGAGAATTTATTTTATCACCAACATATTTAGGTATAACTATATTATAAATCTCTTCCAAAAGATCCTCATCTGTTAACTCACACTGAAAATCTACTACTTCTATCAAATCAGCTCTTCCTAGATCAAGTGTGTGTTCAACCTCTACTTTAAGTTCATGTTCAAAAAGCTCACTTTCCCAAAGAAAGTCTGTAGTGTGTTCTAGAAAGTTAAAATCAGGAGGATAAATGTTCAATTCAACATCAATAAATTCAATTTCCAGATTGTTCAAATATAAAAATTTACCCCCGTGTAAAACATCACTGTTTTCAATTTCACTACACAATGTTTCAGAAAAGTGATTACTACAAGAATAGGGAAAGAAGAACTCATCGGTTAGTATTTCTTCAAACATCATTCCCTCATCCTCATTGTCCAACAACATTTGAAAATTTATTGGGTTTACAGGTTCAAAACATACAAGAGTGGTTTTCAGTTCCAGTTCAATGATTTCAGATTCCATGTTATCCAGCTTAAGGTTCTCTTCCAAAGTGTTCCAAATTTCAAGTTCAAACTCATTGTTTAAAAAATTAGAAAAGTTGGGTGAAGAGTTTTTAACATTCAAATTTTCATTCTCAAGTTTATCTTCAACCTGAGTGACTTAATTTTCAAAACTTCTTAAATAGTGATTTTTCTCCAAAGTATGAATTATGAAGAGAACTGGGCTATATTTTTCAATCTGTTTCAATTCAACTTCAAAATTTTCCAGCTCAACAGCATTAAAGCTATATATTGGATTTTCAATGTTGTGTTCTTGATTCAGTGAGTTGGTTGTTTCCAAATTAAGTTCAACAGAATCAGATTCTTCAAAATGGAAGTTTTGTTGCCCAATTTCACAATCACTCTCCTCTTCAATATGTTTTTCAAATCTTTTAAAAACATTTTCTTTTCCTTTTTCTTAAAATTCTTCTTGTTCTTTAACCATTTTTTGTAATTCCAAAAGTATGTTTTCTAATTTTTTTAGTCTTTGATCTCGCTCTTGAGAATATCTAAGTTGAATTTCATGGGTTTTAGTTAACCAATTATTCCAATTATTCTCCCTAGCATTCAGTTTGGTTTCAATTAAGTTTAGCTAGGAATTCAGGATTAGATTAAAAAATTTCATTTTCTTCAATATAAACATCCTGTTGTGGCTGGTTATAAACACACTACCAAGCATTATGTCCATATTGGCCATAACACACACAATGTGGCCCCTGTTGATTCCAGTTTTTATGAAGTTCCATTTTTTTAAAACTATAACAATTGATTTTAAACACACAAAGTTCACAGTGAAGCATATTTTCTTTAAAAACAACACAGGAAGCAGAAACGGTTTGTAGATTTTGTTGTTGTTTTTTTAGCAATTTTTTTTTAAATCGGATTTTTTAAAATTATTTTTTTAATGTTTTTTATTGTTTATTTTTTGTTTTTTCTAAACCCTAAACTCTCAGTGCGTGCCTTCCCCGGCAACGGCGCCAAATTTTGAACTGGTCGGAGGTCTTCACGACCCTCAAAATTATATTTATAAATCCTACACTAGTATAGTAGCGCAGGGTCGATCCACAGAGAAGGTAGATGAGTGTTCTAAGGTTTTAAAACTAAAACCTCACTGTTTTCAGCAATGAGGAAGACACATTTTTACTTTTTATTTTATATTTTTTATTTCATTTTAATAAAGCAGTATGAAACAAGTTTTGGAATTTCTATAAATTTTGAACTGGTCATAGGTCGTCACAGCCCTCAAAATTGTATTTATAACTCCTACACTAGTATAGTAGCGTAGGGTCAATCCACAGAGAAGGCAGATGAGTGTTCTAAAGTTTTAAAACTAAAACCTCACTGTTGTCAGCAATGAGGAAGACAAATTTTTAGTTTTCATTTTTTTATTTTTTATTTCTCTTTAATAAAGAAATATGAAACAAGTTTTGGAATTTCTCTAATACCTATACTAGAAATGACACAGCAATAATGAAACAGTGTAAACTAAAATAACTAAATAAAGAAACAGGAGTGTTGAGGGTAGATCAAGAAGTATGCTTGAGAGATTAGAACACCACTGGCTGAAATGAATGGTCCTCATTTTATTAAACTCAAACCTTAAAAATTAGTTGTTAATTATTCCTCTCCATAATAAATAACACTCTATAATATAGTTCTCGAAGTTCGCCATGACAAAAACCACATACAGTAAATTGCTTTAAAGATGTCAACAGAAAGTTATCTCGCCAAAAGTTTCTGTTGTTTTGAATTTCCAGTTTTAAAAGAAAATAATCAATGACTGATCTCATTGAAAGAACATTTATGTTGAAATAAGATGAATTCAGGTGAAAAATCCAATTTAAGTTGAGAACCAGAGTCGGTCTCGCCGAAGGAATCCGATTCTCATTGGAAGAAATTAAATGAAGAAAAAGAAAATATGCACCAATAGAAATTCCAATTTCCTGAACAAGAAATTAAGCGAAGATCATTTTCAATTCACAAATATCAAATACATTGCAATTAAAATAGAGTAGAGGAAAAATAATCCTCCCTCTGTGAATGATGTTCGTGATTTGCTGCCCTGCTCCTGCATCTCCAGTCTCTGGTACTGTTCTTGGTGTCTCCCGGGAGTTTCACTCTCGAATTGTGTGGCGTGGAATGAATGAGCAAGAGAGAATGAGATTGCCCCAAATATGTTGCTTGCTCTACTTAAGTATCTTCTGTCACCTGCTACATGTCACCCCATGTCTTCCACCAACTTCGAAAATTCTTCACCCACGCACTGCAAAATGTGCGTTTTTTCGCGACCAGCACGTCGCGCTATTTTTTCTCACGTAACTAACTTCAGGTAAGATAGTTGTATGTATCTGGATGTTTTCCCATCTCTAGAATGAACCTGCGAAGTTAGAACAGAAGAATAAATAAATAAATACCCAAAGAAAGATAAATAGTTATTTTTTAGAGTTAAGTATTAAATTACTCGTTAAAAGTTTAACTAGAGTTAATTGATAATTATTAACCTTTAAATTATTAACTACGATAAAACATAAGTTATTAACAAGTTATTAATTTAATCAAGTTAATAGATATAATTACTAAGTTACTAATTTTATCATTTTTAACTATGTTATAAAAAATTACGATATAAGTAAATAGGTAATTAGAAAAAATATAACTTCGCTTGTATTAGTTTTTTTTATTCACTACATTAATTATTATTATTATAATTACTATTTAAGAAATAAAATTATTCCTTTAATATATTAATTATTTTATTTTAATTTAGTAATTAGAATTAATACTTAAATTTTACATATTTTAAATTAATTAGAATATTTTATAGTTTATTTTTAATTATTTTTAATTATAAATTAATTCTATTAATAGTGTATTAATTAATTATTTACATTTAAATTTAATTTATTTTTATAATTTAATTTATAATTTATCTTTTCATTAATATTTTAAATTTATAAATTTTATAAATTACTTTATATTTATTTGACTTTTTAAAGTTAACTTTAACTTTAACCTACTTTAATTTTTGTTTTACTTAAATTCTATTTTTACTTTAATTTTTTTACTCTTCTTTTTAACTTTACTTTTATTATTATTATTTTATTACTTATTATTTTATTATTATTTTTAATCTCTCTTCTTCCCCTGCCCTAATTCATCGCACAACAGGAGGGCTTCATCTTCTTCCCTAGAGAACCCGCGGCCTCCTCGCTCCATCCATGGCGGATGCAGCTCCTCTCGGTGGCGGAAAGTAGCAGCTGTGAAGGGGTTCAGATCTTCCTCTTCAAAACAGCGGTGATCACGGCATCTCCCAACAACAGACAGTAGCGGCTTCCCCTCCTTGGCTACAGCTGGGCTCCTGCGCACAGCGGCTAAAGCGGCGGACCTCTTCGGCGCAATTCCATAGCGGCGGCGTGGCAGGCCTGTACTTCTTCAAGTAGTAGCGGACCTCCCTGCTTCACACAGCAGCGCGGCGCGGTACGGATCTCCTCCCAGCGGCTTTGATCCCAGTGTGGAGTCGGCCTTGGTTTGGCCTTCGGTCGGCTACACAACGGCTCCTTACATCCATGGCCACATTGAACCAGCAAGAGGTGACATCTCCCAACAGTCTGGAAATTGGGGTGATGGTGTGGTGGTTGTTGTGGCAAAGGAAGAATGAAGGGGGTAGTCTATCGGTGAGGTTTGGGAACAAGTGGGTAACGGTGAGGTATAGATCAATGATAAAGTGAAAGATAACGGTGAGGTTATAGGGGAGTAAGTCTATCAGTGAGGATATAAAAGGATGGAACGGTGAGGTTGGGAAAAATTAGATAACAGTGAGGAAAGAGGTGCAGCAACCGGTGAGGAAAGAAATAAGGCAGTGAAAAAGAGGATATCGGTGAGGCAGAGGTATCGGTAACTGTAATGGTGAGAATGAAAAAATAATAGTCTATCGGTGAGGAAATGCTACATCAGTGAGGTGGGAAGAGAGAAAGAGATACCGATAGAGGCAAGGGTAGCAGCTACCGATAGAATAAAAAAATAAAGGGAAGTTGCGGTGTGAAAAGTCACCGATATAAAATAAAAATTAAGGAGCTTACCGATAAGGTGAAAACTATGAGATGGTCACTGATATTAACAGTGACATTCCAAAAATAAACACAAAAATTAAACATAAAATTAAAAACTTTAAGTTAATTAAAACAAAGATTGAAAATAATTAATTATAAGAAACTAAACATCATAAAATTAAAACAGGTTTTTTTAATTAACCTTTAAATCATTAAAGTTATTAATTAACAACACTAATTACAAAGTAGCAGAAAATAAAAATGGAAAGCAACAGTGACCCCTATAAGTCACCTCTAGTGCTCGTCTACCTCACCGGTAGACTAAAACCAAATAAAAATGAATTAAAACCAATTCGCATACATAAAATAATATAATTAATATTTAAAAACTCTTAATTAATTAATTAAACATCTGTTTTAACTAATAAAATTAAAAGGGAACTAATTTATTTAATTAAAAACACATATTATATACTTACATGACTAGAAGGATGTCTAAACAAATTAATTAGCAATGCTAACCTATTCTAATGTAACTTAATTAAAATATAAAATATTAAAATAAATTCTAAATTGATTAAAACACAAAAAAAATAATGTTAAAGGATTAATAATTATTAAAATAAAATTATTAAATGGTGAGCAGATTGGCATTAACACAACTATAATCAAATAATAAGTTTAGATAAAATAAGTAAGATAAAAATTATTAATTAAAGGACTAAAAATTTCATAATTAATTATAAAATTTTATTAATTAAAAAAGTTAACTATAAAAATAAAAAATTACAAATATTTAGTAAAAAGTGATTAAATAATTAATAAAATCATTAAAAATAAAGTAAAAAGATGTGGCAAAAGTATGTAAAAATAGAGCCACATCAATGAAAAAATTGCTAATAAATATGGTGTTACTATCAAAGGACGGGACCAAGAAGTAGAGAAATTTAATGAAGATGAAATTCAAAGGGTAGTTGATCAACAGTTCATGGTTGAGCAGGATATTTCTTACAGTCGTCGTAAAGGAAAAAATAAATCTCTCATGGATCCTAAGGGATTCCAAATGGTCCTTACTCGGAAAAAATCATATGGTAAAAATGTGCCTTCTGATGTCCTGTTAGAATACCAGACTCATATTTCCAAATCTATTCCTCTTGCAGAGGTTAGTTGTGTCCCTATGGATTTTGGATCATTGAAGGACAACCTGGATGGTGAGAAAGAAGGATCTTTTCATCCAAAAATATGGAGACGAGGGAGGTACCCCAAAGGATGTGGTCAAGGGAATGGGTGTGATGATTGGATTGTATCACGAGAGAGGTTCACCAGACATTCTTCCAAGGAGCAACTTTCACCATAGCAGCAAAGGATCAGGGAGATGTATAATGCGCTCCTTAATAAAAAAATGACAATCTGAGTGGGATTCGTCTAATGATGGTGTAGTCTCTGACTATGGTTACAGTGATGACATTGATCCTTTTGATATGTAGCTTTTCCATTTGGGCAAGAGTTTGGTTTGTTGACACCATCACTCTCATGCTTTCCTATTACCTTTATTTTTATTTTTAATAAATAGCCAGGATCCTAGGCTTCTAGCTAGACCGAACTCAAATATATAATTATATACAGATATTTATAATTATAATAATAAATTAATATCAATATATATATATATATATATATATTTTATTTATTTATTTAAATAATTATAAAATTATAATAAATATATTTATAATTATATAAATATATTTATAAATATATATAAATATATATAAATATATATAAATATTTATAAATATATACAAATAGAAGTTGGGGTTGTAACCTAGTTGTAATAATGACCCTGTAATCCTGCATCACAAACCTCAGTTCAAATTTGGACAGTAGCGAATTTTTCGATTGGGGTGGTGGAACGAGTGGCAATGAATGGTGTTCATGGAATGGCGGTGGCATGAGTCAGTGGTGTGGTAGTGGGAGGACTCCTCAGGTGAGTAGGTGTTGTCCACAACGACTGGGGAAACTTAAGGTGATGGACCCACGTAGTTATGATTTTCAAGAAAAAAAAATAGTTTCAGGTGCTAAGCACTTGGGATATAGGCTTTGTAATAGACTTCATGTCTATAAGGCCTTTGAGCCATCAAAAAATGGGTGGTTTATCCCTGGGGGTCTATGGCCTTCCCTTTCAGGTTATGTATGTTGCATTTCTATGTTTTATTGTAATTTTACCCCTAAGTACCTATAATATATGAATATATACAAATATTTATATATATATATATAGAAATATTTATAAATATATTTATTATATATATAATTATAAATAAATATTTATTTTATTATATATATATAATTTTATAAATATATATAATAATATAAATAAATTATTAAGATTATACTTTTATCAGTGCTTTTTTAGCGCTGATAAAGTAGTAACTTTATTAGTACAAAAAAAGTGCTAATAAAGGTCAGTTTTATCAGCGCTTTCTATTTTAGCGCTCATAAAACTAACCTTTATTAACTCTTTTTGGAAAGCACTGATAAAATCCTTAAGGATTTTATAAATTAAACCCTAAGAGAACCATTACATTTCTTACCCCTCAAGCTTTCACAGAACGAATACTCTGCCTCCGCTGTCTCTCACACTGTCGTTGCTGCTGCTCTTCATTCACAACGAATCAATTTAAGTTATACCTACAACACTCTTTTTTTCAGTCATCACCCTCTGTGCATCACAGAAGCAACACTATGCACCATAAACTAGGGAAACCCAACATCATAGCCTCTTTCTTGGCCTCCCTTGCACATATGTTGTGAACATCATAGCCCACCCAAGACCACAACAAGTTGAACTCCTATGTAGTGTCACTCCTTTTCACATTATCCATCTATGCATTTTCATCCACCTGGTGTGACCTCCTTTTGTATTCGGTGGTTTGTGTCAAGTTCTTAGTTATTGAGGGTTTTCTTTTGCATCTCAGAGATCGATGGGTGATGATTTTCTTCTTGCGGTGATAGTTTATGGTCTTTAATAGTGGTGTGTGGGGTCATCTCTACTTTAGATATAGTTTTGTTTATCATAAATCTAGTCCTACCCATTTTTTCGATCATCGCCTATGGTGTGTGAGGAGACACTTTTCTTTGAGATCAAATTTTATCCTAGCCTTTGAAAGAACAACCAGTTTTCTATTAAAGTATATTTTATATGAATTTAATAAGTAAAAACATTAATAATTAATCTATGGACCCTTTATTAGATATTTTAAAAATATATATATTAGAAGCACTAAAAAATGCATGGTATGAAAATGTATTTTGAAATATTCAAAGTGTTTTAAGTTTATAATTTTATAGTTTTATACTTTTTAAAATTTATATACTTTTATAAATTTTATAGTATAAAATATTACACTAATATAATTTAATATTAATTTTTTATTAAATATTTATAGTTTTGCAGTTTTATTCATTTATAAATTTATATACTTTTATAAATCATATTACACATATATGGTTTAGATATAAAAATTATTAATTATCTATACTTTTATAGTTTTCTATATTTATAAATTAATATACAATTATAGTTTTATTTTTTATAAATTTTTATACTTTTATACTTTCATAAATTTTACTTTTATATATTATAATTTTATACTTTTATAAATTTGTAAAATATATACTTCTATAAATTATGTATACTTTTATATAGTTTTATAAATTTATATACATTTATAAATTATGTATATTTCTTTAAAATATATACACATTTATAAATTATGTATATTTATTCTCATCATGATCTCAAAAATGATTTTTGAAATTTACTCATAACATTCTATTTTTATGACAATGTTCAAAATGTTTTATGAAAACTTTTTTATGATTTAAATTAAGTTTTCCCCTCTATATATAAATTATATATCTCCCAAGTATTTTTGATTCATGATTTTTCCATATAAATTATAATGTGACAAAATTATTCTAGGAAATGAGTTATGGTGATCAATAAATTATGAGAAATAGGTTGTCGTTCTTGATCCACTATGTTATGTTGGTATTCCTAGATAAACTTGACATATGCTATAATTTTATATGATTATTATGTATGTTCCACATTTTCTATAGCACATTTATAAGTTATTCTACATGTTTATGTAATGCTCTAGGGATCATAATTATTGTTATATGTCTTTAAATTCTTATTCCATGGTATATTTTTTATCTGTTCAGGTTATATGTCCTTATTCAATAATTTATATAAATATATTATGATTCTATTTTAATTTTAATATGATATTTTTTCCCTACTTTTTTCTATCATTTTATTTTCATCTAACCAATTTATGAGCCATTTATATGTTCTCCCTTGATAATAATTTGATATCCCTCCTTTTATTTCACCTTTCTATAGGGAATCATATACATGATTATTTTTATAAGGAATACTTATCTAGAGACATATTTGGGAGATATTATTTTTTATTACAAATGATTCATGTTTTTGTTTTTAGTAAGGGTTGGATCTAGGAGGAACCAATATAATAATTAGTGTGATGTACAATGAGGTGATTTTCCTAATAGAAAACCAAATGGGAAGAGAGTTGAAGTGAAAAATATCATGATAATACTTACTCAACATTCTCAAGAAATGAATAATAATATGAACCATTTCAAACTCCCAAACATGCTAGTCATGAAACAAAACTCATCATGGATTCATTCATGTCTCAATGCCCTCTAACCATTTTGGTTCTTCTGATCAACTAGTTTTTGAATAAATGGATATCCATTTAGAATTTGGAAGGTGAAATAGATAGATGGTGGGTGCTGATTATGAATATGAGGAAAAATGAAGAATTATGGGAGGTGTTTAAGGAAATATTATTCCAAAAATATTTCCCTCGAACAACTCATAACAAAATAGAGAGAGATGTTTTTTTTTTAAAATATTTTTTGAATCCATTGGTACCTAAAAATGAAACCTCATGAGACTCATAATGTAAACCTAAAGTTTTTCTGTTAACCGTAAAATCAAGATTGATCATTTCATCAATGGACTGAAATTGAATAATTTTATACTTTTATTCTTTCATAAATTTTAATTTAATATATTATAATGTTATACTTTTATAAATATGTAAAACTATATACTTATATAAATTATGTATACTTTTATAACATATATATACTTTTATATAGTTTTATAAATTTATCTACATTTATAAATTATGTATATTTCTTTAAAATATATATTCTTTTATAAATTATATATAATTTTATACTTCTATATACGTATAAAATTTTATATACTAATATAAATATATATATATATTTAATTTATAATTTTATACCTCTATATTCTTTTTCAATTTATCAATATTTTAATACTTTTATAATTTTATAAATTCAATGTCAGTGTTGAAAATATTTTAAAAAATATAGTAATTTCTTTTTTATTTGTGAAATCATTATTATATTTAATAGTCGTACTTTATATTATGAAAAGGGTTTTCAAATAATATAGCTTTTATTTTTTTCCCACTATTACATTCAATAGTCGTATTTCATCAGTTTTTTATAAGGTAAATGTAATTTTATACTTCATTTAATCTCATACAAAAGGGGTTTTGATCATTAAAAATATATAGTGAAAAATAGTTTGAAAAATTGAAATCTCTATTATATTTATAAATTTCCTTCAATAAGTTTCATTTTTGATCATGTGGGGTGATAAACCATTTTTCAATATTTCCATTTTCTTTCAAGTAATTCATCATATCCATATTCAATTAAAGATCTTTTGTGTATTTATTTTATTAAATATTAATATTACTGAATCAAATAGGATGGATATAAATAGAGAATGGATGGATGCCAATCGAATGACAAAAGAGTATGAAGATAGAGTGAAAGCGTTCATCAAGTTTTCAAAAGCTCATGCATATGACCCTTCCCAAATCCTTTTTCCTTGTTTATGCTATTTTTATTCAATACTAATTAGTCCAGAGGAGTTGGAACAACACTTGATCTATCATGGAATTGATCAAAGTTATAAATGTTGGAATAGGCATGGAGAAAAGTGGATGTATCTAGTTTTTTAAAAAAAAGGTTGGGGCCGAAGCCTAATTTATTATTAAAGCAAAGAAAATACCTCTTTAACTAGGTAGAGGGAGACCCATTACATAGCTCAAAGGCCCAGTGGGAATTTAGCCCATTACATGGCCCGTAGGCCCAATTTTTTGGGTCAAGACCCATTCTGTGAATAGTACTGCTACAGTACCTGCGCTGCTACAGTACTGTACAGTACCCGCCACTACTATAGTACCCTACTACTGCTATAGTGTCGTCGTTGCTATAGTACGCTACAGTACTGCTACGGTACCCTACGCCCAATGGGGTTTAAACCTCCATTTTTCATGTAGGATTAAGGGGTGCTTACCACTAAGCCAAACCCCAACTACAAGTGGATGTATCTAGTAATTGGGATAACACTACATTTTATGGATCATCTGATATAATTACAAGTGTGGAAAATGAATAATATCATATCAAGGATTTGATTATAGGTGTGAATGATGATGAAGATTATATTGAGGAAATGAAAATGACATTTGAAGTTGAACTTCGTGATTATCCAAAATTGTTTGAGAAGTTAAAGAGTTATTCAAAGACATCATTGTATGCTGGTTTCACTAAATATATAGCATTTTCAGCCGTACTGAAGCTTTATAATTTGAAAACAGAAAACATAATGAGTGACGCCAGTTTTATTGAACTACTTTATCTATTGAATGATATGCTCCTAGAAGATAATGATATCTCTAACTGAACACATGATGCTAAAAGAATGTGACTTTTGATGGGTATGATCTTTAAAGGAATACATGCTTGTCCAAATGACTGTATACTATTTTTCAAGGACCAAAAATCACTTAATGAATTCAAAAAGTGTGGTTCTTCTCAATATAAGAAAGATGAATCAGGTTCTATGAAATTTTTATGGTACATTCCAATCATTAAAAGGTTTTCACACCTATATGGAATTGAGGAGACAAAATGGAAATTGTCATGTCATGTAGATATAGGAAATAAATATGGGAAACTTTATCACCCTACTGACTCACCTCAGTGGAAGATAATTGATCATGATTATCCTAAATTTGGAAATGAGCTAAGAAACATTCATCTTGTGTTATCTATAGATGAAGTGAATACTTTTGGTTTTCAAAGTGGCACTCATAATACATGGTTGGTTATGTTGGTAAATTATAAATTGTCATTGTGTTTATGCATGAAACTAAAATATATTATGTTATCTATGCTTATATTGGGAACAAAACAACTGGGTAATGATACTAATGTTTATTTGGATCCATTGATTGAAGATTTGAAATTATTATAGGATGTAGGTGTTACACTATATGATGCTTACAAAAATTAAGATTTCACATTGAGATCCATGTTGTACAAGATGGTAAATGAATTTCATTATTATGGAAATTTTTCAGTATATAGCATTAAAGGAGCTTAATGGTGTCCCATTTTCAAACAAGTTATACAATCAATTAGGTTGAAACATTCATCGAAGATTGTGTTTCTAGGAAATCGTAGATTTTTACCCCAATGACATAAGTACTGATCTTGGAAGACATCATTTTGTGGGAGTTTAGAAGAATATACAACATTATCTACACTAATATGTGATCAAATATTTTAGAAAGTAAAAGATGTGGACACTGCTTTTGGTAAACTGTTATAAAAAACCTTATGAAATCCAGTTGGAAGAAGAGATCATTTTTTAATTACCATACTGGAATTGTCTGTACTTAAGAAATTTTCTTGATGTTATGCATGTTGAAAAAAATTTATATGATGGTGTCATTGGAACGTTACTAAATTCACCCAAAAAACAAAGGATGGAATTAAGGCAAGATTGTACATGGTTGACATGGGAATATGGGAAGATTTGGCACCAATGAAGGGTGAAAATGAACATTTCTTACTCCAGTTTCTTACACTTTTTCCAGGTGGAAGAAATGACTATTTTTCAACTTGTTTAATTATGTAAAGGTTCCATAGGGGTATTCATAGAATATCAAGAATATCATGTCAATGAATAATTTAAAGTTAATGGTTCTGAAATCACATGAATATCATGTTTTGATATAGGATATAATTATTGTAGCTTTCTATTTCATTTTTTCCAAGAATGTATATCATACATTAACCAAGTTATGTTTCTTTTTCAAAACTATATGTAGCAAATTTATAGACCTAGGAAAATTTCCAACTATGGAAATGGAAATTGTCATCATATTATGTTAATTGGAAATGATCTTCCTACCAACATTATTGGATACGATGGTTCACTTTATGGATCAATTAGTAAAAGATATTAGACTATGTGGTCCTATACATTATATATGGATGTACCCCATTGAATGGTATATGAAGATTTTGAAAGGGTATGTCAAAAATCAAAGTCAGCTAGATGGTTGTATTGTAGAGTGATATATTGTTGAAGAAGTCATTGAATTCTGTACTGAATGCCTATCTGATATGGAAAGAATTAGTCTACCAAAATAGTGTTACACTGGGCAGTCTGTGGGTGAAGGGATTTCTTAAAGAGATGTTGTCACAATAAATATTACAGAATGGGAGTAGGTCCACCTATACTTTTTTCTTAACAGTTTAAAGGTTGACCCATATTTTGAAACCTATAAATAAATTCTTATGAATTTGAATCCATTAAGGGATGAAATCTAGAAATCAACTATATATAATCAACACTTTATAGGATAGTTTTGAGACCATTTTTTTAAGTAGTCAGATGAAAATATGAATTTAATTTTAAAAAGACTTTGATGGTTAGCTAGAGGAACAAGTTTGTATGTATTATATTACAATGGTTAGGTAATTAATGGTTATACATTATATAAAAATGAACATGATGGAGGCAGTACCATGAAAAATATTGGAGTTACACCTGTGGATGAAGCGATGCATATTTCTGGTACTAAATTCATAAATCCAATTTATGCAAATATGTCATACTTTGGAATCATAAAACAAATCTGGGAGTTGGATTATACAAAATTCTAAGTGCTGATTTTTCAATTCAAGTGGTTTGATAATAGGAGTGTTGTTAAAATAAATGAATTATGATTCATGAAAGTGGATTTAAGTAAGGTATGGTACAAAGATGAACCATTTATAATGGAATCATAGAAAGTATAAGAATTTTATGTTCTTGATCCCACATATTGATATTTTTCAATTGTTTTGTTATTGACAAAAACCATTGAAGGTTAAGATGAAAATTCATCTGAGTATGACCCTTTCGGTGAGAAATCGTAATCATTTAGAAGTGGTCCCAATATAGATGGGGTTTTGTACATCGGAGGAGACCACAATGAATGTATTTAGATACTCAATATAGGGGTAAAATCCCTTCATCCTTTAAGAAAATAGAGTTCAATAATCAGGTTATATTTTTTTGTAATATACATTGCATTACCTCATGTTATTATTTATTTGTTGATGCATTTATGTAATCTAAATTAAATGTTAAACCACTTCTCCAAATAATGAATTTTTTACATGCCGATTCTCCCAATCCTGAGGAATAGTAGGTTTCTCAACCTTCTTTTTCTCCCTATGTAGAGGAACAATGACCTTCTGGACATATTGATTCTACCAATCCATAAGAACAACATATTGATGATGTTGAATCTGAGGAAATGGTAGGTGATAAAGATCTAATATTGTGGGAAAAATAGAATCATAGCATGATAGTTTTAGTAAAAAATATTAAGGATAAAATAAAAGGAATCAAATTTGCGGTCATATGGAATGTTTGCAGTTGTAATTTTAACCCCAACAAGGCCATGTTCAGTAGTTACATTGGGCTCAGTACCTAGAAACATGTGATGATGATGTAGATTCATGGCACCATGTTGTTCCCAAACTAAAGGCACTGATTTGGGAAGATATTATGATAAAATTATGATGTCCTTTATTTAATTTACTAAAAAATAAAATAATGAAACATTTATTTACTCCTCATCATCCCTTGAATATTGAATTTATAATAGACGACTCCCATGTGAAATATATACTGATTCTTTCTGGAAGTATTCAAAGAGGTTTTTGCACAATTATAATGTGATTTCATCTTAAATATTTTGAAGGGAAAATAAAATTGCACCCACCACTTATGTATGCACACCTGATAATCCAAGAAGTATGGGATGTGTTTACTGGACCTCATATGAAGATGTCTTTTTAGGTAAATTGTGGTTGGTAATACATTGTTTGACAATAGGTTTATTCATCACTTTGGTTAAGAATTTTTTATTTATTAATTAGAAAATAAGTGATAAAAATATGGAACGGGCAGTAAAACCAATGTACCCCTACCGTAAAACAAGGATGGGGTATGCTTCACTTGAAGAAAAAAAATTGGTACGTATTTTAAATCTACCATAATGATTTTATGTGATGTGAAACAACAACATAATTATATTCCTCTATTTATATATAGATTCATGAATATAAATCCAAATTCACTTACGTACCATGTCATGTGATATGGAAGGATGCATGTGTAAATAAATATGGGATACTAATAGATGAAAACACACAAAAAGTGTAGGAAACTTGTGTAAGCATGAAATAATAATAAAAAATATTTAAATCGCTATTACATAACAATGATTACTTATTTTCCTATATTTTTTATCTGACATAGTCATATGAATCATCAAAACCTATACTAGATGAACACCTACTATTGGTGGCCTTGAAGTGGTCCAGAACAGTATGTCCACATCAGAGGTGTGGGTTTTGGGGTGACACCCCGAACATATTTTGAGGAAAAAAACAGTAGGATAAAGATAAAGAAATGGAAGAGATGAAATCAAGATTAGCTACCCTTGAAGAAAAATTTCATTGGTAGAATGAGTTCCTAGAAATTATTATGGGGGGAAGAAAAGGGAAGAAACAAATCAAGAACAACCATTGTGTAAAGATCCTGCCCCACCCCCCACCATCTTTGAGGTGATACATTCCCCTCAAAGAGCTATCTTAGTTGAGGTAATAAATATTCTAATAATTGTTTTTTTGAAATGGTAATGAAATAGACACAGATACCTTTCCTATACTGATATTTTATAGGGTGAAAATGAATCTGATTTATATCTATTAACACCCATCCATTGCCTTATTATGAGGGATACCATGTTCAATATCCAAAATGACATTCTAAACAACCACTACCATAAAACTGGGCAAGGCATGCACCTGCTTTTATCAGCGCTAACGGAAAAGCGCTAATAAAGGGGTGGGTCTTTATCAGCGCTGTAAATATCCCTTTATCAGCACTTTTATTAGCACTGATAAATGTAACATTTATCAGCGCTTTTCTTAGCACTGATAATATTTATTGTATACATTAAATAAAAAACACATGTTATAACTAAATATATATATATATATATATCTATATTAAATAATTATAAGATTAATACTAAATATATTAATTATATTTATTAATTCATTATATATTTATTAGATTTATTAATTCATTATATATTTATTAGATTTATTAATTCATTATATATTTATTAGATTTATTAATTCGTTATATATTTATTAGATTTATTAATTCATTATATTTAATATATTTATTTATTATATTTCTTTATATTTAATTTATTTGTTTTATTTATAAATATATAATGTGTTCTAATATATATGTATAATTGAAATTATTGAATATATATGTGTTTTCCAATGAATTGGGATCGATCAATATCATACATGCACGCGTCTATATATACGTGTTTTCCAATGAATTTGGGTCAATGAATATATCATACATGAGTATATATGTGTGCATATTGAATAATGTTCATTTATAGATTATAATTCATTATGTTACCCATATATAATATATATATATATTAAATGTACACTTAAAATTAAATTATATTTAAAAAATATATATATTTTTTATTACATTTTCAATGATATATATATAAATATACCTTTAAAATAATTTTATAAGTATAAATAGAGATATAAATATGTAGAGTTAAATAAATATATAATAATATAAAGAAATTCTTAAATTTATACATTTTCAGCGCTTTTATTAGCACTGATAATCTACGTATTTATATATATAATTAAATAATTATATATATATATATAATTAAATAATTATAAGATTAATAATAAATATATTTATTAGATTTATTAATTCATTATATATTTATTAGATTTATTAATTCATTATATATTAATTTATTAGATTTATTAATTCATTATATTTATTAGATTTATCAATTCATTATATTTAATATATATTTATTATATTTCTTTATATTTAATGTATTTGTTTTATTTATAAATATATAATGTGTTCTAATATATATGTACTATAATTGAAATTATTTAATATATATATGTGTGTGTTTTCCAATGAATTGGGGTCAATGAATATCATAAATGCGTGTATATATATGCATTTTCCAATGAATATATCATACATGCGTATACATATGTGCATATTGAATAATGTTCATTTATAGATTATAATTCATTATGTTACCCATATAATATATATGTTATAAAAAATGTACACTTATAATTAAAATTAAATTATATTTAAAAAATAAATATATATTTTATTATATTTTCAATGATATATATATAAATATACCTTTCAAATAATTTTATAATTATAAATAGAGATATATATATTTAGATTTAAATAAATATATAATAATATAAAGAAACTCTTAAATTGATACATTTATCAGCGCTTTTATTAGCGCTGATAAACTACGTATTTATCAGCGTTACAAAAGTGTTGATAAAGTCCGGCCTTTATCAGCACTAAAAAAGCACTGATAAAGGTGGTATTTATCAGCACTTTTCATTTTAGCGCTGATAAATATGCCCTTTATCAGCGCTTTTTACTAGCATTGATAAAGGTCCACACAGAATTTACAAAATCCACCAGGTCCTCTTCCTCCTCCCCACACCCTGTCAAGCTTTCGCGGAAGCCCTCCTCTGCGCCACTACCTCCTCTCTGTCGTTGTCGCCACTGCCGCCGCCTCCTTATCCTCCTCCTCCGCCGCGGCCGCCGCCTCCTTCTCCTTCTCCTCCTCCTCCGACTGCTGCCTCCTCCTCCTCCGGCCGCCTCCTCCTCCTCCTCCTCTGCGCCTGCTCCTCCTCCTCCTCCTCCTCCACCACGGCCTCGTCCTCCTCCTCCTCCACCGACGCCTCCTCCTCCTCCTCCTCCTCCTCCGCCTACTCCGCTGCCTCCTCTCCACCGCGGCTCCTCCACCGCGGCCTCCTCCTCCTCCTCCTCCTCCTCTACTGCCTTCGAGCTGCTTTTGCTGCCTCTGAGTTGCTTCTGCTGCCTTTGTTTCCTCTACCCTGCCTCCACCCTGCCTCCACGCTGCCTCTGGTGTCTCCACTATCGATGCCTCCTTCTCCTCCTCCATCAGGTCCTCCTCCTTAAGGTGAGTAAAATTGAATTTGCATGAATTAATTATGTTTGTATTTATTGTCAATATTGAGATTAATTATGATTTGGCGTGATTCTTGTGTGTGATGCTTGTGTGTGTGACACATGTATATGTGGTTGGTTACTTGTTTGATCTTGATTAGCTCTCCCCACTTACGGTTGGTTTACTTGTGAATTAATCTTTTTGAGTGGTTTTTGGTGCCTTTTATGTTTTGGTTCATTGTGTGAACCCTTGTGGTTAATTATAATTCCCCTTGTGTTTATTTAATTATAATTTTTTGTATTATTTTGGCCTCCATAAGTGAACTATTGGATGTAGGCATATTCATATGTGCACAGGGTGAAAATATGGATTGATACACAAATGATAATGGCTTTATAAAATGATTCTCACTTTAAACCCTGGATTTCGAAACAATTTCCCTCCTTTCCTCCTTATTTTCCTTATCCCTCCTCCTTTCAAATGGTTCTTATAAAACACGAATGTTTCAAAAATGGATCCTCGGTTCCCAAATTTCAAATTTAGATTCAAATGTGTCCCCTAAATCTAGGTATGTTTGGATTCTTGAGGTGTGGTTTGGTTTCTAAATGGTATAAAGGCCCGTTTGGAATCTTCAAAGCTTACATGGTGTTTTCCCCTTGGTTCTGAAAATAGAATTTGATTTGTAAATTTTAAAGATCTATTGGTATTTTGTGGTGTTTTGGAAATTGGTTTTGAAACTCATGTGATGTATAGGCCTGGTTGGCACTTGTGTATTATTGGTTTATACCATGCATGTGATGGCCTCTTCATTCTCTGGTATACTACTATAATGGAGCATCAATGTTGGTTGTTTACTATAGAGGTACACCATATGTCGGTAGGTGAGTCTGAACCAAGTAAGTCTAGGGATTTATTCTAGGTATGTTTAGGTAATTATAATGATTACCTATCTATATGTTCTTCTTTATTTTTCTGCACTTTGGTTATATAGTTTTCCAGTATTTTTCTACTTTTATTGTTTCAATTAATTTCATCATGGATCTGTGATCACCTTGTTTGGATTATTATATTTAATTTTGAATTCATTTTTTAAACTAGATATCTATTTTAAAAAGGTAAGTCGTGATTTGTTTTGAAAATGGATTTTCTAAAAAATATGTGTTGGTTCTTTAAATGATAAAAACCTATTTTATAAATGTATTTCAAACTAGTGTTTTTGTATTATTTCAGGAAAGGTAATGTATGGATTCTTTGGTGCTTACCTACTAAGTTTTTTTATGCTCACACCCTACTTGTGACACTCGGCATCAGTAGACCCAAGTTATTTTTAGGTTTGGGTTTCTTGTTTAGGTTTCCTTTAAATCAGGTTGGTATTATAGTTAGTGGTAACCCAAAGGTCATGAGGATATCTAGTCAGGTTCTGATTTATTCTATCTCTATTTTTAGTTTCTTTTTTGCTCAGTTGACGCTGTATATGGATCATGTTTATGTATTATTTATGTTCTATTCTTATGGATCCTCATGGTTTTTTTGTGTGCTCTATTTGGTTTACATATATCCCCATTTCTATATCTCACATCATATTATCACACCATGACTCTTATATATCCTTAAGAGGGTGTTCCTCATCATACGTGATATATAAAACTATATGATCCATCTTCTTTAGGCCTAAGACTCTAATAAAATAGCCTTAGAAAACCTAACTAGGCTATAAAAAACTCATACCAAGCCCGATCCTTTCATAAACACAACTACTCCATGGAGACATAATCTCTGGATGATCACAAAATCACAAACATTCAATATAACCCTAACTCTATCTCTTGGTAGATCAAAAACACCCTATTTATTTACCTTGGTTGCTCTTGATTTCTATCCCTTTCACTGGAACACATATACTCATGCATGAATGCACACTCATGCATAAATTGGAACATGGTTTTGTATTATAGGGTCCACCTACCTCAAAAAATGGAGTAACCCCCTCACCAAGATCAACTCATCCTCAACCAAGACTATACATGCCTTATCTAATCTTGTACCAATAATTGAGACCCAATCTCAAGGCACAATTCCCAAATAATTAATTATAGAAACTTATAATTAATTATTCACCTTAATATCATTAGGAATAATCTTTTAAAAACTCACTGGGAAACACAACACCACCTAAACCACACAAAACATGGTGTGTTCATCATACAAGGATAACCTCTAGCCAATAAAATCAAAATCTACATCATATGAATTGATTTGAAGATGATATAGTGAAATCATCACACAAATCCTAGTTAAAATCATCCCAAATCATAGGAAAATAAAGAATAATAGTAATGGAGGAAGTATGATGGGAAAACTCACTAACACACTATAAAAAACTCCCAAGAACCACCCCTCATCAGGGGGGATCGAAGAGATAAAGAGATTGGATGAATCCCAGGAACCACCCAAGATTTTCTATTAATGAGCACGCTCCCTACCATTTTTGAAGTATCTAGTTTTTTATCTAAATTATACTCATATTCCTTCTCCCCTAACCTATATACGCATCCTATCGATTTCAAATAGGATGAATATAAATAAAGAATGGATGAATTCCAATCGGTTGAAAAAAGAGTATGAAGAAGGCGTGAAAGTGTTTATCAAGTTTGCAAAAGATAATGCATGTGAATCTTCTCAAATCCTTTGTCTGTGTTTACGCTGTTGTTATTCAAAACAAATTAGTCCATATGAGTTATAAGAACACTTGATCTGTCACGGAATAGATCAGAGTTATACATGTTGGAATAAGGAAACAATGAATGTATGTAGTGATTGGGATGACACTACGTTTTATGGATCATCTGATATGATTACAAACATGAACAATGAAGATGACCGTATGGAGGATGTGATTACAGATGTGAATGATGATGAAGATCGTATTGAGGAAATGACAAGGACTGTCGAAGATGAACTTCGTGATTGCCCAAAATTGTTTGAGAAGTTAAAAAGTTGTGCAAAGATGTCATTGTATGCTAGTTGCACTAAATATACAGCATTGTCAGCCGTACTGAAGCTGTATAATTTCAAAGTAGACAACGGGTGGAGTGACGCCAGTTTTACGAAACTACTTTCTCTCATGAATGACATGCTCCCAGAAGACAATGAGCTCCCAAGCCGAACATAATATGCTAAACGAATGCTAAGCTCGATGGGTATGATCTTTGAAAGAATACACGCCTGCCCGAATGACTGTATACTATTTCGCAAGGACCATAAATCACTTAAAGAATGCCCAAAGTGTGGTGCTTCTCGATACAAGAAAGATGAATCCATTCCTAATAAAGTTGTATGGTACTTTCCAATCATTCCAATGTTTAAACGCCTATATGGAAGTGAAGAGACTGAAGAAAAATTAACATGGAATTTAGATACAAGAATTAAAGATGGGATACTACGTCACCCGACAGACTCTCCTTAGTGGAAGAGAATCGATCATGAGTATCCTGAATTTGGAAACGAGCCGAGAAACCTTCGTCTTGCGTTATCTACAGATGGAGTGAATCCTTTTGGTTTTCAAAGCAACAGTCACAGTACATGGATGGTTATGTTGATAAATTATAACTTACCACCGTGGTTATGCATGAAACGAAAATACATCATGTTATATATGCTTATATCAGGACCAAAACAACCGGGTAATGATATTGATGTTTATTTAGCTCCATTGATCGAAGATTTGAAATTATTGTGGGATTCAGGTATTACATTGTATGATGCTTACAGAAAGGAAGATCTCACTTTGAGAGTCATGTTGTACGAGATGATAAATGACTTCCCTGCTTATGGAAATTTTTCAGGATATATCATTAAAGGAACTCAAGGCTGTCCCCTTTGCGAAGAAGGTACACAATCAATTAGGTTGAAACATTCATCAAAAACCGTGTTTCTAGGACATCACAGATTTCTACCACGACGACATAAGTATCATTATTGGACGACATCATTCAATGGAAGTTCATAAGAACGTACAACACCATCTCCACTAAAAGGCGATCAATTGTTTGAGAAAGTTAAAAATGTGGACACTACTTTTGGTAAACTGGCTTCGAAAAACCTTACGAAAATCGGTTGGAAAAAAAGATCATTTTTTTTTGAATTACAATACTGGAATTGTCTGTATGTAAGACATTTTCTTGATGTTATGCATGTAGAAAAAAATGTATTTGATAGTGTCATCGGCATGTTGCTAAATACATCTGGAAAAACAAAATATGGAATTAAGGCTAGGTTGGACATGGTTGAGATAGGAATGCGAGAAGATTTGGCACCAGTGAAGGGTGAAAAATGAACATTTCTTCCTCTTGCTGCTTACACTCTTTCCAGGTAGGAGAGATATCAGTTTTGAAACTTCTTGAATGACATAAATATTCCAGAGGGGTATTCTTCAAATATCATTAACCTCGTGTCAATGAGCGACTTGAAGTTAAAAGGTATGAAATCACATGACTGTCATGTTTTGATGCAAGATCTCATTCCAATTACTTTACATTGCATTTTTTCCAAGAATGTCCGACATACATTAATGAAACTGTGTTTCTTCTTCAAAGCTATATGCATCAAAGTTATAGACCCGGAGAAATTTCCAGCTATGGAAAAAGAAATTACCGTCATATTATGTGAATTAGACATGTTCTTCCCGCCTTCATTTTTTGATATGATGGTTCATTTGATGGTCCACTTAGTGAGAGATATTTGACTATGTGGTCCTGTATATTACAGATGGATGTACCCCATTGAACGGTATATGAATATTTTGAAAGGGTATGTCAAAAATTGAAGTCGGCCAGAGGGTTGTATTGCAGAGCAATATATTGTTGAGGAAGTCGTTGAATTCTATACCAAATACTTGTCTGGTGTGGAAATCATTGGCCTACAGAAATCTCGTCACACTGGGCGGCTTGAGGGTGAAGGAATTTCTGGAAGACAGGTTGTCACAATCAATATTACATATCGGGAGCAGGCCCACCTTTATGTTTTTCATAGCAGTTTCAACGTTGACCCATATGTTAAAATCCACAAAGAAATTCTTAGGCATTTGAATACATCTAGGGATGAAAAATGGATATCAGATACACATAAATGATAGTTTATAGGATGGTTTCGAGATCATATTTTTAAGAAGTCAGATGAAAATCCAAAGTCAATTTCGGAACGACTTCGATGGCTAGCTGGAGGACCAAGTGTGTATGCATTATCTTACAATGCTTATGTAGTTAATGGTTATACATTTTATACTAATGAACATGATGAAGACAGTACCATGAAGAATAGTGGGGTTACACTTGTGGCTGAAGCGATGCATGTTTCTGGTGCTAAGGACAGAAATCTAATTTATGCTAATATGTCATACTTTGGCATCATCAAACAAATATGGGAGTTGGATTATACGGAATTTCAAGTTACGATATTTCAATGCAAGTGGGTTGATAAAAGGAGTGCTGTTAAAATAGATGATTTGGTATTCGTGAATGTTGATTTCAGTAAGGAAGGGGAGAAAGATGAACTGTTTATAATGGCATCACAGGCAGTGCAAGTATTTTATGTTTCAGATCCCGCAAACCGAAACTGGTCAATCATTCTGTTATCGACCAAAACAGCTGAAGGGTCAGATGAAAATTCAACAGAATATCACCCTTTCATTGGGACTTCGCAATAATTTCGCAGTGGTCCCAATGTAGATGAAGTTTTTTATGTTAGAGGAGACCACAATGAAGGGATATGGATAGTTGATAGAGGGGTCAAATCCCTTTAGCCTTTAAAAAAAGAGAGTTCAATAATCAGGTTATTTTTTATTGTAATATAGATTGTGTTACATTATGTTATTATCTATTCGATGCTGCTTTTATGTGATATAAATTAAATGTTAAACCAGTTCTGCAGATAATGATTTCTTCACTTGCTGATGCACCCAATCCCGAGACACAACAGGTCTCTCAACCTGTTGCAGCTGGTCCCACTACTGAGAGACAACAGGTCTCTCAACCTGTTGCAGCTGGTCCCACTGCTGAGGTACAACAGGTCTCTCAACCTATTGTAGTTGGTCCCAGTGTCGATGTTAGCGCTTCGGAGAAACATAATGATGATTTAGAAACCGAGGAAATGGTAGGCGATGAAACCCCGGCGACACAAAAAAACAGGTGCGCCGTAGTTTGACCGTTTTAGCCAAAATCCTTAAGGCAAAAGCAAGAGGCATCAAATATGAGGTGGGATGGAATAAATGAGGCCATCATATAAACCCCAAAAAATCCATGTTTAGTAGCTACATTGGAATTTTCACTCGACAACGCGTGCCGATTGATGTAGATTCGTGGCACCATGTTGTAACCGGGTTGAAAACATTAATGTGGGAAGAGATTACGGTAACATTACGATATCATCTATTTAATTTATTAAAATAAAATAAAATAAAATAATGAAATATTGACTAACTCTTCATCATCTCTTGCAGAGTGCATTTATAGTAGATGTTTCTCACAAAGAATATGTATTAAGACTGGCAGGAAGGATTCATAGAGGCTTTCACACCATTTTAACGAAACATCATCTGAAAGATGCTGAAGGGAAAATCAAGTTGCACTGGCCTCCTCTTTATACACACTTGATATCCCAAGGAACGTGGGGTGCGTTTTGCAACTGTCGTGCAGAACAGAATTTTCAGGTACTTTGTGTTTGGTTACATGTTGTGTAGCGTTGCTTGTATTCATTATGTTGATTGACAGGTTTTTATTTATGAAACAGCAACTGAGTGCTGAAAATAAAGAACGGGCAGCAAAACTAGTGTACCCCTACCATAAAGCAAGGTTGGGGTATGCTTCAATTGAAAAACAATTGGTACGTATTTTAAAAGTACTGTAATAATTTTATGTGACATAAAACAACATTGTAACCATGTTTCTCTATTTATATGCAGATTGATGAAGAAAAATCCCAAGCCACTTCCATTCCAAGCCATGTGCTATGGAAGGAGGCTCGTGTTAATAAAGAGGGGAAACTGGTAGATGAAAACACACAAAAATTGTGGAAAACATGTGTAAGTATGACGTAATATAAACTTGTTTTGCTTTAAATCGCTATTACATAATGATGATTACTTATTTTTCCATATTTTCTATTTGACATAGTCACAGGAATCAACAACACCCGCACTGGATGCATACATACTTTCAACGGCCTTGAAACAACTAGAACAGTATGGCCGCGTCAGAGGTGTGGGTTTTGGGGTGTCACCCCGGGCATATTTTCAGAAAAAAAAACAAGAGGATGAACAAACTAAAGAATTGCAAGTAATGAGAGATAGAGTAGCTACCCTTGAAGAAAAATTCCAAAGTCAATGAGAGATTCTAGCAAGTTTGATGGAGGAGAGGCGAAGAGAACAAACAACTCAAGAACAACCCGCGCGAGAAGATCCCGCCCCACCCCCCACCATCTTTAAGGTGAGTCATTCCCCTCAAAGACTTGACTTAACCAAGGTAATCAATGTTCTAATATTCGTTTCTGTGAAATGTGAATCACATAGACACTGATACCTTTCATGTAATGATATTCTACAGGGTGAAAATGACTATCATTTATATCTGTCAACTCCCACCCATCGCCTTGTAGTGAGGGATACGGTGTTCAATATGTAGAATGACACGCTACACTCCAGACCACTTCCAACCGATCATGTCAAAGTGTCAATTAACGTATCTCATGAGCCGAGCGCTGAGCTACCCATGCCAAATGACGATGATGTCATTCATACGGTGGAAAAAGTTGTTGGAACATTCGTTGCATGGCCGTCGAATCTTGTAAAAAAACATGTCGACCAGGAGGTATTAATTTCCAATTCATTTTTCAAGCAGAACCTTTGACATTAAATTAGAAAATGGATGAACCAATGAATGTTATTATAGAAGGACAAAATGGAGGAGCTAAAATGAAAGAGTGGCTCTAAAGGATCAACCAACCGATCAAAATGATCTACTGAGAGCGCGTTCACCCCGCCTGTTCTATATACACATTTAATATCATTGCAAGATCATGTGGATACGAAAATGATAGGAGGAAAGAGTCACACAATTGTTTGTGAAAAAGATATGTATGGAGAGGAAACATTATATTTCGTTAGTGAAGATGTTGTTGCTGAGATCATCACATATGACTGGCTAGGCGCCTCAGTTATAAATGTATACATGAGGTATGTTTTCATGATTTGATTTTACAGAAGCTGATATACTTTGGTAATTATGGCTAAATACAGCTCATATTTTTCACAGTCGTATATATGAAAAACAATTTAAGGGATTTTCCCATGAATACAAATTTGGACCCGTTAGTCCTCAAACCATTTCTATGCAATTAGAAGAAATAGATTCTGATTTTCAGGCAGAATTAATGTCAAATCTGGTCAGAACGTTTCAAAGCAGAATTATGACTGACAGACTCTTTTTAATACCAACATTGCAGGGGTAAAACTCTACATTTTAATCATATCAATTATATTTTCATTTCTATTAGTAATTATTCCTTTTTGTGTTTTTAGGGATCATTAGATGCTCATTATAGTCAATTTGGATACTCCAAAGATTTATTTTCTGGATTCACTACATGGATATCCAACAAACCGACCACCCTAAATATCTAGTTATATACTTTATATTATCTTTTAACGAGGATTTTGTGTTGATAGGGTGGTGTATGAATATCGTCTAAAGGATGGAATGAATCCAGGGCATAAGAACGAAAATGCCCACAAGATCTACAGATAGAGAAGTATCTGGGTATATATAATTATATTTCACTATCCAAATACATATCAAAACAAATTACTTATTTTTCTCGATGTTTCTACAGTGTCCGAAACAAACAAACGACAAGGACTGTGGTTATTATGTTTGTAAATTTATAAAAGAGATCATATTTCATGAACAAACTAGCATCCCTGAAGAGGTATTTTTGAAAATAATTACTACTTAATTTAAAATAATTATTAATCCTTTGTGTATTTATATTTGTTTAGTACTACTATGACTGTTGCAAAAAATTCTATTCAGAAGATGATATAAATGTGTTTAGAAACGAATGGGCAGTATACCTTATGGAAGAATGTAAAACAATAGGACAATGAAGGTGAATTTATAATACTTATGTTATCTTTATATGGTCATTGATATCTCCCTTTACACTTATTGAGAATATATTATCTCCCTTTCTTATGTTTCATATCCTTAGATTAGTGAATTCCTACTACTCAGTTTGAAATTGACATAACTTTAGAAAACAACACAAGTGACATACGGAATACCGAGAAAACATGTTCAGATTGTTTTAATAATTTAGAAAAACTATCCAAGAGTCATTTGTGATGTGTATGAATTGACCACACCACAATCCGACATACGGTGTGACCGGTATGGATAAACGTGTCTGATATCAGTTTCCAATTGAGATAAACTTTAGAAAACAACACTACTGACATATGGAATACTAAGCAAACGTGTTCGGATTGTTTTGATACTTTAGGAAAACGATCCATGAGTCATTTTTGATGTTTACGAATCGACCGCACCTTAATCCGACACACGGTGTGACCGGCATGGCTAATAGTGTCTGATATCAGTTTGAAATTGACATAACTTTAGTAAACAACACAAGTGACATACGAAATACTGAGAAAACGTGTTTAGATTGTTTTGATACTTTAGGAAAAGGATCCATGAGTCATTTTTGACATGTACAAATCGACCTCACCTCAATCTGACGCACGGTGTGACCGGTATGGCTAAAAGTGTCTGATATCAGTTTCAAATTGAGATAAACTTTAGAAAACAACACTACTGACATACGGAATACCGAGTAAACGCGTTCAGATTGTTTTGATACTTTAGTACAACGATCTATAAGTCATTTGTGACGTTTAAGAATTAACTGCACCTCAATCCGATGCACGGTGTGACCGGTATGGCTAAAAGTGTCTGATATCAGTTTCCAATTGAGATAAACTTTAGAAAACAACACTAATGACATACGAAATAACAAGAAAATGCGTTCGGATTCTTTAAATACTTTAGGAAAATGATCCATGAGTCATTTGTGACGTGTACGAATCAATCGCACCTCAATCCAACGCACGGTGTGACCGGCATGGCTAATAGTGTCTAATATCAGTTTGAAATTGACATAACTTTAGAAAATGACACAAGTGACACCTCAATCCAACGCACGGTGTGACTGGCATGGCTAATAGTGTCTAATATCAGTTTGAAATTGACATAACTTTAGAAAACGACACAAGTGATATATATAATACCGAACAAACACATTTGGATTGTTTTGATACTTTAGGAAAAGGATCTATGAGTCATTTTTGATGTGTATGAATAGACCGCACCTTAATCCGACGCACGGTGTGACCGGTATGGCTAAAAGTGTCTGATATCAGTTTCAAATTGAGATAAACTTTAGAAAACAACACTACTGACATATGGAATACTGAGAAAACACGTTAGGATTGTTTTGATACTTTAGAAAAATGATCCGTGAGTCATTTTTTACGTGTACAAATCAACCGTACCTCAATTCAACGCACGGTGTGACCGGTATGGCTAAAAGTGTCTGATATCAGTTTGAAATTGACATAAACTTTAGAAAACAACACAAGTGACATATGGAAAACCAAGCAAATGCGTTTGAATTGTTTTGATACTTTAGGACAATGATCCATTAGTCATTTTTGATGTGTACGAATTGACCTCACCTCAATCTGATGCACAGTGTGACCGACATGGCTAATAGTGTCTAATATCAGTTTGAAATTGACATAACTTTAGAAAACAACACAAGTGACATACGGAAAACCGATAAAAAGCATTAGGATTGTTTTGATACTTTAGGAAAATGATCCGTGAGTCATTTGTGACGTGTACTAATTTACTGCACCTCAATCTGATGCACGGTGTGACCGGTATGGCTAAATGTGTCTGATATCAGTTTCCAGTTGAGATAAACTTTAGAAAACAACACTATTGACATACGGAATACTGAGAAAAGAAGTTTGTATTGTTTTGATACTTTAGAAAAATGATCCATGAGTCATTTTTGACACGTACGAATCGACCGCACCTTAATCCGACACATGGTGTGTCTGGTATGGCTAAACGTGTCTGATATTAGTTTTCAATTGATATAAACTTTAGAAAACAACACTACTGACATACGAAATACCAAGAAAACGCGTTCGGATTGTTTTGATACTTTAGGAAAATGATCCATGAGTCATTTGTGACGTGTACTAATCAACCGCACATCAATCCAACGCATGGTGTGACCGGAATGGCTAATAGTGTCTGATATCAGTTTGAAATTGACATAACTTTAGAAAACAACACAAGTGACATACGAAATAATGATCAAACGCAATTGGATTGTTTTTATACTTTAGTAAAATGATCCATTAATCATTTGTGACGTGTACGAATCGACTGCACCTCAATCTGATGCACGGTGTGACCGGCATGGCTAATAGTGTCTGATATCAGTTTGAAATTGACATAACTTTAGAAAACAACACAAGTGACATAAGGAAAACTGAGCAAATGCATTCATATTGTTTTTATACTTTAGGAAAATGATCCATGAGTCATTTGTGAAGTTTAAAAATCAAACGCACCTCAATATGATGCATGGTGTGACCGATATGGATAAAAGTGTCTGATATCAGTTTCAAATTGAGATAAACTTTAGAAAACAACACTACTGACATACAGAATACTGATAAAACACATTCAGATTGTTTTGATACTTTAGGAAAATGATCCATGAGTCATTTTTGACATGTACAAATCAACCGCACCTCAATACGATGCACGGTGTGACCGGTATGGCTAAACATATCAGATATCAGTTTCCAATTGAGATAAACTTTAGAAAACAACACTACTGACATACAGAATACCAAGCAAACACATTCGGATTGTTTTGATACTTTGGGAAAATGATTCATGAGTCATTTGTGATGTGTACGAATCGACCGCACCTCAATCTAACGCACAGTGTGACCGGTATGGCTAAACGTGTCTGATATCAATTTCCAATTGAGATAAACTTTAGAAAACAACACTACTAACATATAGAATACCAAGTAAACGCATTCGGATTGTTTGATACTTTAATACAACGATACATGAGTCATTTATGACATGTATGAATCGACCAAACCTCAATCTGACGCACGGTGTGACCAACATGGCTAATAGTGTCTGATATCAGTTTGAAATTGACATAACTTTAGAAAACAACACAAGTGACATACAGAATACCAAGCAAATGCGTTCGGATTGTTTTGATACTTGAGGAAAACGATCCATTAGTAATTTTTGACGTGTACGAATTGACCGTACCTCAATCTGACGTACGGTGTGACCAGAATGGCTAATAGTGTCTGATATCAGTTTGAAATTGACATAACATTAGAAAACATCACAAGTGACATATGGAAAACTGAGAAAACGCATTTGGATTGTTTTGATACTTTAGGAAAACGATCCCTGATTCATTTGTGACATGTATGAATCGACCGCACCTCAATCTGATGCAAGGTGTGACCAGTATGGATAAAAGTGTCTGATATCAGTTTCAAATTGAGATAAACTTTAGAAAACAACACTACTGACATACGGAATACCGAGAAAATGCATTCGTATTGTTTTGATACTTTAGGAAAATGATCCATGAGTCATTTGTGATGTGTAAAAATCAACTACACCTCAATCTGATGCACGGTGTGACCGGTATGGATAAAAGTGTCTGATATCAGTTTCAAATTGAGATAAACTTTAGAAAACAACACTACTGACATATGGAATACCAAGCAAACACATTCGTATTGTTTTGATACTTTAGGAAAATGATCCATGAGTCATTTTTGAGGTGTACGAATCGACCTCACCTCAATCTGACGCATGGTGTGACTGGTATGGCTAAAAGTGTCTGATATCAGTTTCAAAATGACATAAACTTTAGAAAAAAACACTACTGACATACGGAATACCGAGCAAACGTGTTTGGATTGTTTTGAAACTTTAGGACAACAATCCACGAGTCATTTGCAATATGTACGAATCGACCGCACCTCAATCTGACGCATAATGTGACTGGTAAAGCTTTTCATTAGATAAATAATTAGTATTTATTAAATGAGATAAATCATCCAAAAACATATTGATTTTACATTATTCCCTTTCATTGTTATCAGAATGAAAACATTTGAGTTTAAAATTTCATATTTTAGTTTCACATTTCCATATTAATGTATTATTTTATATTACTATTTTAATTTATTTCATCATTGCATTACTAACATAATATTTTTTTTCTTATATAGGTGAATTTTTTTCCTTGAGTTTGGATGCTTTGTTCAGCAACAAATACCGTGGACGACAATTTTTGAGAGCAGATCACGGATATCAAAGGATGAAACATGAATGTTTATAACTATTATTGAATAATTGTAATTGTAACCATGTAAAACAATGTTTTAAATGTATATAGTAGTGTGTGTTTTTTTATTCATGATGTTAAGTAAATGTATATACCGTTGTCTGTCAAAATATTGTGTGCAGGTGCTATTTTGTGCAGGTGTGTGTGTGCTACTTTGTGTAGGTATTCTGGTTTGTGCAGGTGTGCAGGTTTTATTTTGTAGGTGCAGGTGATGGTGCCTTTAATAGTGCTAGAAGAGCGCTGATAAAGGGGACCCCCCTTTATCTACGCCGGCATTAACAGCGCTTTTCTAGCGTTGTTAATGTCAGTTTTTAGCACTGATAAAGGGCCAAGTTGTAGTAGTGAACAGACCACTTCCAATAGGTCATGTGAGAGTGGGGATTACCATAGCTCATGAGTCAAGCGTCAAGCTACCAATTCCACTTGATGACACAGATATTTATACAATTGACCAAGCTATTAGAACATCAACATCATGGTCATCAAATATTGTAAAAAATATGTTTACAAGGAGGTATTTATTTTCAATTTATTTTTCATGCTAAACCTTTAAAAATTAATGGAAAAAGGTATGAACTGATGAATGTTATTACAAATAGAAAAAGTTAAGGGGATTAAATGAAAGTTAAAATAAAAAACATATAAATGATCAACCAACCTATCAAAAATATCTTCTAAAAGAACCTTTATCCCTCCCCTTCAATATCTGCATTTACTAACATTAAAGGTTCATACAGATAAAATTTTAAAAAATGGTAGTAATCACATAGTTTATTTTGAAGAAAAAATGTATGGATAGGTCATTACAGAATACATTTCTCTTGAAAATGTAAATGAAATCCTCAATTATGACTATCTAGGAGGCTTAGTTATAAATTTATACATGAGGTATGTTTTCATGATTTTTTTTTCGAAAATCTGACAAACTATGTTATTTATGTAGGATTGAAATAATGATGTAGATGTTCAATTACAATAGGGGGTGAATTTTAAGTTTAAAATGTTTCATTTTTAACCTTAAAGGAAAACTATGTTTAACAAAGTTAAACAAGGTAAATTCACAAATCCTCTTTTATTTCAACTTAAACAAACTTGCTAGGTTCCGGAAATATGGTTCCAGAAATGAAACTTAATAAAAGTTTACAAGGAAAAGATTCTACCTTAAATCATATAAAATATTATTTATCATAGTACATAAAAGAATGAGAAAGTATAATAAAGTTATACTTTCTTTCTTTATCAAAATACAGTGGAAATAAACTTGAAACAAAACAAGTAACAAGTATGAAATCTTTTAACCCAAAGAGTAGGGTATCCAACAAACTTGGATAAAGGTCCCTTGATTAATACTTTCAATAAATTCTATCTTACCCACACTAGGGTAATCCCTTGATAGGAATATCGGAATCTATCTTGATATCCCCACAAGCCCTCGATCTTTAAGTTAGTCGGCACCTCTGTCTTCTTATCCTCAAAAGCCCTCAATTGTACTTAGTAACAATCGGAGTCACATGAAGCAATCTGAACAAGATGTTCAGAACCACACAAAGCATGAGAGTCTCTCTCTTTAGAAATCAATTCAGCAACATGTAATCTCTATAGTGATGGAAAATTTGATTCTCAATCATTGAGATCATTCAAATGAGATCCCATTGATAGGAACTTCTCTAATGGTCGTCTCCCTCCTCTAACGGTCATATTTTCCCTTGAATCTTGTAAGGACTTGTACACGTGTCACTCAAACAATGGTTAGTTAGAAATAGATTGTACGACATCATTTCATAATAAGTGTAAGGAAAGTTAAATTTCTTAACCAAATCTATTTTTTAGAGTTTAATGGAAAATGGAATTTGGAATCTAACCAAATGAACATTCGGAGTTAATAAGACATGGATATTCAGATTCTGGTTTACAAATAATTCGGAATCTGAATTCTATAAATTTTGGAGTCTGAATTCCCGTGAATTTAGAATCTTAATTCAATAGTTTTTGAAGTCTAAATTCCCATGAATTTGGAATCTGAATTCCATAGATTTCAAAGTCTGAATTCCCATGAATTCAAAATCTTAATTCAATAAATTTCGGAGTCTAAATTACCATGAATTCAGAATCTAAATTCAATAGATTTTGGATTCTGAATCTCAATGAATTTAGTTTCTGAATTCTAAGGAATTTGTAGTCTGAATTATGATGAATTTGGAGTATGAATTCTGAGGAATTCAGAGTCTGAATTTCAGAAATTTTGGAGTCTGAATTTCAGAGAATTTAAAACCTGAATTCAGAGAATTCGGAGTCTGAATTTCAGAGAATTTGGAACCTGAATTCAGAGAATTCAGATTCTAAATTTCAGAGAATTCAGAGTCTAAATTTCAGTGAATTTATAACCTAAATTCAGAGAATTTAGAATCTTAATTTCATAAAATTTAGAACCTGAATTCATAGAATTCGAAGTCTAAATTTCAAAGAATTTAGAGTTTGAATTTCAAAGAATTCGGAACCTAAATTCAGAGAATTCGGAGTCTAAATTTTAGATAATTTGGAATCTAAAAACAGAACACTCTATATCCAAGGAATTATAGGATTTTGGGGTTTTAGATGTGAAACCAAATTTTAGACTTAGTAAGAAAAAGATTTATATTTAGAGAGACTATAAAATGAACAATGAAAACATAGGTAAGGATAAAATTTTCTTTAGAGAAGGGAAATTTTCCTTACGAAAATAATCCTTAGGGAAAATATAATTTTCCTTAAGATAAAGTTTTTGTTATTTTCAAAACATGGAGAAATGGAAAATTCATAATGAAATCTTATTGACTCAACAATCTCCCCCTTTTTGGAAAGCACAAACGTCCTTACGAAAAAGAATATAAGGACTTGGAATTTTTCTTTATGAACATAAAAGAAAAACTTATCACCATTTTCTTATGAATTATGATGAATACAAATAACTCCCCCTTAGGTTTTTAAATCCCTAAGGATTATATTCTTGGCTTTCTTAAAAGATATTTTTCTTTTTTTTGCATAATAAAATCTTCTTAGATAAAACTCCCCCTTAGATGGACTCCCCCTTAGGGAATTTTCTTCTTTACTTAGTATTCTTTTTATCATTCCTTTATTCCCCTTTGTTATTTTCAAAAATAAATAAAGGGAATGGAAAAAATGGTACCTAAAATATTAGTACTATACAAAAAAACACATAAAGGACAACCAAAAAATTTCATTACGATTGAAATAATTTATACAAGGAAGAAAATACAACAAAATATCGGAGTTAATGAAAAGATCATCCTTATTTTTTCTTCAGTATAATATTATTGAAAATGTTCTTCATCTTTGTAAGATTCTTATGATCCTCTTAAAAATGTTTGATTAGTTCATCCTGATCTTCATTTTTATTCTCTAGAGCTTTGATTTTTTTTCCTAAGCCATAATAATTTCTTCCTGAGTCTTCAAAAGATCTTCTTTCTTACTGAGATTTTCTTTGAATTCAATTCTAAGATCTCTTTTCCTTTTTAGATTTAAAGCCACAAAATTTTGCTTCCCATTCAGGTCTTTGTCTTCTTGCTTCCAAGCTATTTGTTCAAGATTCAGATTTTCTGTGAAACTTATAGTAAGCTCTTTGAAATTTTTATCTTTGGTATCAAAATCATACTTGACATTGTCTTGAAAGTCATCAAGTATTCTTAGATCTTCAATTTTCTTCCTTGAACACTTTGTAATTTCTTTGCATGACCTCTTGTGAGCATTATACTAGATGAAGAAATATTTGAAATTAGCCTCAATCCTAACAAACATATCCATAAGCATGGAAATAGAATATTATTTTTGATTAAATGAGTGCTAAAGCATATGTCACCTCGAGTCTATACTTGGAAACAAAGGAATGGTATCAACCAAATTCTTAAATGATTAGACCACAAAGTTATGTACCAGAGAGGGTGATTCTAAATCAGATTCTCTAGTTGGTGAGGATTCTTTCTCTATCTCTTTAGATTTTCTCTTTGAAGAAACACCAACATCTTTCTTTGCCACCACGGATTTCCTTGGTGTATCAACCAACACATGTTTTCCCTTACCAGTTCTTAGAATGATCTCTACTACTTTTGGCGATTCATATCCACTATTTGATAGTTAAACTATTTTTTCTTCCTCAACATTTTATTTCTCATCATCTGCCACAAGGTCATCTTGTTGAACAAAATCATGGTTGCTGCTCTCTTCTTCTAGTGGTTTTTTAACCTCTTATATACCCTCTTCTTCTTTTCCTAGGGAATAAAGTTTTGAATATTTGGATTGAGAAGTTCGGATTGAAAATTTTTTAGAAGGAATCTCCTTCTCATTATATTCATCAACCTGCCTTATGGAATCATTGGTGTCATCCCCTTCTTCCTCTTCTTCTTATTCTTCTTCCACTTCCTCTTCCTATATAATTTCTTCATCTACTTCTAGTTTCGTAATCACCATTTTCTTTTCTGGAGTCATTGGATTTGATTCTTGAAGAAATAATTCTAGTATCTAGATTTTTTTCAGAGGCTTTCTCAGTGTCTTTGAGAAGAGCTCGAACTATTTCATCCTCTAACATCTTATTCATCTACTTCTTTAGCTTTTCCTAGAAGCCTTAATCTTTAAATCTTTTGATTTAGTAGGGTACAATCCAAAACTAGGCTCCCCTTCCTTCATATTCTTCTTATCTTCTCTCCACTTGGAAACCACTTCATCCGTATAGGTCTTTTGCTTCTTAGATTTTGGAGGTGCATATTGGGTTTCCTAAACTGTAGGAGTTTTTTCTTTCACTTATGGTTCCTTAACCTTTCTCTTCTTCCCACCTTTCTTTGAAGTCTCAGCCACTTCTGGTTTCTTTGATAAAGCTTCGATTTCATATTTAGATAAATCATAGAATTCTCCAGATTCACTATTGAATCCAACCTTCATCCTTCTCAAGGTATCATCACTAAGAAACATAACCTTGAAATTTCTTGGCTTAGAGCTACATGGAATTTTGAATGAATCAAGATAGAGAACTATGATCTTGGAAATAATAGTCAGATACATAATAATCTAAGACTTGATATTTCCATTCTTGATATTTGAAATTTTAAGCAAGATATACTGCACTAGATTAAACTTTATAATGTTCACCAGAAAATCCAGAATATAAATGTCACCTTTCTTCAGGGTGTCCTTATCCCCTTTTCTTAGAATGATAAATCCTTGAACCCATAACTCCAGAATCTGAAAATTTGTAGAAATATGGTTGATCTTTGGTGTCTTCACTCCTAACAAACCAAGACACTCTATATCCTTCTTCTTATCAAAACTTCCTGAAACATCCAATAGCTTGTGGGTGCAGAATTCAGCTTCTTCCTCATAAGGAATTCCAATGATATTAGAATCTATACTGAAAGAAAGAGAATATTTTTTCCCATATCTCTTAAAAGAAAACTTATCTTTTCCATCGTGAACAACAAAATTTACGGTCTTATAAATTTATACCAGCAACTGCGGATACACCGGATCCTGTCCCTTTGGTTTTGATACACAAAGACTCTCCCAGCCATTCAACTTGATATTATTTGAAATAAGAGAATCATATTTGGAAAAGAACTTTGAATTTACTAACCTTTACCGGTAGATCTATCATTTACATATTTCCTTTACAGATGAAATTTTCTTCTACAAGGATGCTTCCAAAGACATTCGGATTTGAGGAAACCAGAAAATTCGAAATGAGCCTTAAGTAAAGTACTAGAGTTTCAGCATGCCAAAGCTTGATAAATGATGTGGGAAAACCATCAAGGGGCCTTTATATAGGCTTTTGAGGCGATGGTTCATATTCCCAAAAAGATCCAACAATTGAAATAAGGTTGATCTGATCTGACAGTTGAGATAAAATCTGAAGAAATATTTTGGAATATTTCAATATTTTGAGGTTTTTAAGATAAAACATTGAATTTAAGGAAATTGAATCTGAAAATTTTTCTTAAAACAAGAGGAAAATACCAAAAATTAGAATTTGATTACAAAAATTTATGTAAGGAAACATACCTTCTGGATTTCTAGGAGAATTACAAGTAATAAGGAAAATTCTTCTTGAAGAACATTATATTACAGAAAATTTTATTAAAGAAATGAAATTTTTTGAAATTGATAATTTTTAGACTACGAAAATTTTAAATACGAAAAATTTTGACTACAAAACATTTTGACTACGAAAAAATTTGACTAAGAAAAATTTTGACTATTATTATGAAAAATTTTGAATATGAAAAATTTTGACTACTAAAAATTTTGATTATGAAAAATTTTGGTTACAAAACATTTTGGTTAACAAGAAAATGTACTCCCCCTATGAAAAGGAGTTTCTTACTTTAAGGAGATAGGTTTCAAAAAAAATTAATATGGAATATTACCTTATGGTTATCATTCCTAACTTCTGTTTAATGTATTCAAATCTATCTAAGGGTAAAGATTTTGTGAAAATATCAGCAATTTGATCTTGCATTCCGATAAATTGAAGAACGATATCTCCTTTTTGTGTGTGATCCTTAAGAAAGTGATTCCTAATATTTATGTGTTTTGCATGAGAGTGATGTGAAGAGTTTTTTCTTAGGGAAATGGCACTAGTGTTATAACACAATATCTATTTTTTGGTAAAACTCGTTCCATATTCTGTTAGTGTGTGTTTAATCCACAATACTTAAGCACAACAACTTCTAGCTACTGCATATTTAGCTTTAGTAGTGGAAAGTGCTATTGAGTGTTACTTTTTGCATGAGCAAGAAACTAATGAATCTTCTAAGAAATGAAAAGTTCTGGATGTAATTTTCCTATCCATTCTACATCCACCAAAGTCAACATCCAGAAAACCTTTTAAAACAAAATCATTTTCAGAAGTATAAAAGCTTCCTAAATCCATGGTTCCCTTTAAATAGTGAAAAAAATATATTTACTGCTTTTAAATAAAATTCCTTAGGATTGGATTGATATCTTTCACATAATCATACTGAAAATATTAAATCTGGATGACTATCTATCAAGTATAGTAAACTTCCTATCATTCCTCTAAATGATTTTTGATCTACTAGTTTCCCAAATGCATTAAGATCAAGAGAATTTGAGGTATCAATTGGAGTACTTATACTTTTAGTGTTGTCATATCCATAATTTTTTAGAATATATTTAATATAATTATGTTGATATATATAAGTTCCTTCTGGTTTTTGTGAAATTTTAAAACCTAGGAAAAATGTTAACTCACTCATCATACTCATTTAAAACTTATATTTCATTAGATTCACAAATGAATCAGTTAAAGATTGCTGAGTTGAACCAAATATAATGTCATCAACATAAATTTGAACAATAAAAACATTTTTCTTATCCTTCTTTATAAAAATGGTTGGATCAGCAGTTCCCTTAACATAATTGTTTTGTAGAAAAAATCATGCAAGTCTATCATAATAGGCTCTAGGGGTTTGTTTAAGTATATATAAAGCTTTGGTAAGTTTGAAAACATGTTCAGGATGTTTTGTGTCATCAAAACTAGGAGTTTCTTCAACAAAAACTTCCTCTTAAACATATCCATTAAGGAAAGAACATTTTACATCCATTTGAAAAAGTTTAAAATTAAAGAATGCTGCAAAAGAAATTAAAATATGAATAGATTCAAGTCTAGATACTCGAGTATAGGTTTCTTCATAGTCTATTCCTTCTTGTTGATTATATCCTTTAGCAACTAATCTAGCTTTATTTCTCGCAATGATTCCATTTTCATCACACTTATTTCTAAAGACTCGTTTTACTCTAATAACAAAAGTTTCCTTAGTTCTTTCAACCAAGGTCGAGACTTTATTCCTTTTGAATTCATTTAGCTCATATTGCATGGATTTAATCCAATCATCATCACCTAAAGCTTCATCAGTGCTTTTTGGTTCTAATTGGGAAATTAATGCTAGATGTTCTACTTTATTTCTTAAGGAACTTCTAGTCCTTACAGGTTGATTTACATCACCAATGATACTATCACTGGGATGATTCTTAAGAAACAACTGATTTGGGTTTTTTAAAACATGTTCATCAACATATGGTAGGAAATATTCTAGGGTAAATGCTTCAAAAGTATTTTCTTGAACATTTTCCTTATCATAAGGGTCTTCTATCAATGGTTTATAATCAGTTTTTGAAAACACATCTGAGGATATAGGTTGGGGTTGTTTAAAAATAAAAAGATCAGTTTCATCAAATTTAACATGCATTGTTTCTTCAACAGTACAAGTATTTTTATTAAAAACTCTATAAGCCTTAAAAGTTGTGGAGTAGCCTAAGAAAATTACTTCATCATATTTGGGTGAAAATTTATGTAAATTATCTTTAGTATTCAGAATAAATACTTTGCAACCAAATAACTTAAAGTATGAAAGTTTGAGTTTTCTACAATTCCATAATTCGTAAGGGGTTTTGTTAAGAAAATGTCTAATCAAAACTCGATTTATAGTATAACAAGAAGTACTTAAAGCTTAAACCCAAAAGTTTTTAGCTATAGAATATTCACTCAACATGATTCTAGTTATCTCTTGAAGAATTTGATTTCTTCTTTCAACATCACCATTCTATTGAGTAGTTCTTGGAGATGAGAAGTTATAAGTAATGCCTTTTTTACTACAGAAAGTTTCAAAATCTAAATTTTTAAATTATCCTCCATGATCACTAAGATTAGTTATTAATGGAAGGTTTTTCTCATTTTTAACTTGGGATCTAAAAATTTTGAAATAAGAAAAAGCTTCAAACTTCTTTGTTAGAAAATAGACCCATGTAAATATAGTGTAATCATAAACTAAGACAAATACATAATATTTTCCTCCAATACTTCCAATTTGTGTTGGACCGAAAAGATCCATATGTACTAACTGTAATGCATTAGAAGTTGAGACTTCACCGATTGATTTAAAACTCAATTTATGTTGCTTTCCATATTTACAAGGGTCATAAACTTTTTAAGAATCAAATCCAAGCTCTGGTAGATCCTTAACAAGTCTTTTATTTGAGAGTTTGCATAGGTTCCTAAGGTTACAGTGTCCTAACCTTCTATTCCATAACCAAGATTGATCTTCCATTTCACTAAGTTAAGGTATATCTTGGCTTCTAAGGTCTTCTAAGTTTAGTGTGTATACATTCTCTTGCCTGTGGGAAGAAAGAATAAATTCTTCCTTCGAATTGTGTACTAAGAATTTATCATTCCTAAAATTCACAAGGTAACCTTCATCACATAATTGAATTATGCTAATGAGGTTGTGCTTAAGACCCTTAACAAATAAAACATTTGAAATTAAATTTTTTCCAAGAAGAACAATGTTACCTATACCAATAATTTCTCCCTAAGCATTATCTTTGAAAGTTAATTTTCCTCTTTTCGTATTGATAATCTTTTCAAAGAAATTTTTGTTACCAGTCATATGATGGGAACATAAACTATCCATGTACCATGTATTTTTTTTGGTAATTTCTTTATTTTTCTAATAATAATAGTGTTAGACTTTCGGAATCTAAACTTTCATGGTTCCAGAAATTTTAGAAAGCAAAATTTTAGGAATCCACATTTTATTAGAAAAATAAGCTTTATGAAAACCTAAAGATTGGATTTTTTTTAAAGAACATTTTTTCTCCCAATGTCCACCACACTAACATTTAATTAAAAATGGAGCACTTTTGGGAACAAAATAGTTATTACTAAAAATCAGTTTTGAATGGGTATAACCAAAACCAGAACGATTCCTTAAAGGATGAATTTGGGAATACATCTTGTCAAAATTTTCCTTACCAGAGGTAAAGTTTGACATACATTTTTGTAAGGACAATATTTCTGACTTTATTTTAATAACCAAGTTTTTATCCTTAAGGTTATTAGTTTTAAAACTAGAGTTGGCCTCTAAAATATTTTTCTTAGAAATTACATTTTCAAGTTCCTTAGAAATTTTATTCTTCTCAGAATTAACTTCCTCAAGGTTTTTGGAAATACTTTTAAAATAAAAAGTTTTCTTATCAAGATCTTTGGAAAGATGTGATACTTATTTGTTTAAAATATATAATATAGAATTTTCCTTATCAAGCTTTTTCTTGAGTTTTGAATTTTCATTCTCAAGAAGTTTAGAAAACCAAGACACTTCTTCATAAGAAGGTAAAGTATTATCTTATGATGAGGAAGATTCATCATCTGAAGATTTATAATATTTATCATTAGTATAATTTTCATTCAAGGATACATTGGTAATAGATTCGGCATTGTGTACCTTGGCCAGTAAACAATGATCTTCAATAGGTAGTTTTGCTAGCAGACCAAGATTCTTCTTACCAGAAGATTCATACTTTGAGGATTCATCTGAATATTCACCACCACTGGAACTCCAAGTTTCATTAGCTTTCAAAACTTTCTTTTCTTTAGCCTTGTATTACTTCTTTATATTCCTCTAAGAATGCTTTTCCTTTCTATCCTTTTTTTAAGCATAGGATAATCTGGTCTTATATGCCCTTCTCTTTTGCATTCATAGCAATTGACTTTCGAGTCTTTCTTGTATTTTATTTATTTCTTCTTATATATATATTGAAAGTATTTTTTCCAACTATCTTTTTCATCCTTCAAGAAATATTAGCTAGCTCATTTTCATAATGTTCACTTTCACTAGATTCAGATAAAATAGTGACTTTATTAGACTTGGATCTTGTAACCCTTTCTGGAGTCTTGGATTTAATAGTAGTAAAGGATACACTTCCATTGCCATTATTCTTCTTATTCATATCATCAACTCTTTTCATTCTTGTCTCATGTTGAAGAAGAGTTCTAAAAATCTCATCATGAGTAATTTGAGATACTTTCCTATTCTCATCAATAGTTTTTCTCTTATATTCCCACTTATTATGCATAATGTCAATAATCTTTTCCAAAAGAGCTTCATCATCAAGACCTTTCTCTCCCATAGATTGTAAACTGTTGACAATAGTTATAAATATTTGTTGCACTTTTCAAACTGTTTCTCCATAGGGAAATAGAAATCCATGATATTCTTCTCTAAGCATAGATCTTATAGTCTCTATAACTTTGGAAATTCTAAAATGAGTAACCTCAAGTTTCTTTCAAATACAGTTGGCAGCTTCACAAGAAGAAATTTGACTATATATATTCCTAGTCATAGAACACAACAAAGTATTGTGTACCTTGTAATTTAGTTGATATTCCGACTTTTCTTGGTTGTTGAAGGTTTTGAATTCTTTGTCAGGAATTTTTTAATCTCCAGTAATCATTACAAAATTGTCTACTCCAATATTAATAAAAAAAGTATTCAGTTGATCTCTCCAGTATTCATAATAATTACCATAAAAAATAGGTGGTCCGGTAGGAATTAGATTGTCAATCGAACTGAAATTTATTCCTTCCATTCTATAAGAAAATATTTATCCACAAAAACTTTTTAATAGAAAAGGATTGTAAACAAAGATAAAAATATCTAAGCAAAACTTAAGCAAGAAAATTTAAAACAAGGAAAACTTGAGCAAGAAAAATTATATGTGAATATAAGTAATTCAAAAACCTCCTCTGATACCAATTGTAGGATCGAAATAATGATATGGATTCTCAATTAGAAGAGGGGGTGAATTGTAAGTTTAAAAACTTTCATTTTTAACCATAAGGAAAACTGTGTTTAACAAAGTTAAACAAGTTAAATTCACAAAGCCTCTTTTAGTTCAACTTAAACAAACTTACTAGGTTCCAGAAATATGGTTTTAGAAATGAAACTTAATGAAAGTTTACAAGGAAAAGATTCTACCTTAAAGAATATAGAATCTTATTTATCAGAGTACATAAAAGAATTATAAATTATAAGAAAGTTATATTTTATTTCTTTATCAAAATACAGCGGAAATAAACTTGAAACAAAACAAGTATGAAATATTTTAACCCAGAGAGTAGGGTATCCAATAACCTTGGATAAAGGTCCCTTGATTTATACTTTCAAGAAAGTCTATATTACCCACACTAGGGTAAGTCCTTGATAGGAATATCAGAATTTGTCTTGTTATCCATGAAAGCCCTCGATCTTTAAGGTAGTAGGCACCTCTGTCTTCCTATCCCAGAAATCCCTTGATTGTACTCAGCAACAATCGGAGTCACACGAAGCAATCTGAACAAGATGTTCAGAACTGCACAAAGCATGAGAGTCTCTATATCTAGAAATCACTTTAGAAGCATGAAATCTCTAGAGTGATGGAACAGTTGATTCTAAATCATTGATCTTGTTTAAATGAGCTTTTATTTATAGGCACTTCTCCAATGGTCAGCTCCCTCCTCCAACAGACGTATTTTTCCTTGAATCTCATAGGGACCTATACACATACACTAATAGAATTATGAGCAATTGCGCGTGTTACAGTGGGAGAGTATTAGCGATCTATATTTGGCGGTCGCTAAAAGAAGTATTAGCATATGCCAAATGGCAGATGCTAATACTAAAATAAAAATTGGTGTGATTTTTCCATCCTTTTGGTTGTTGTGTATTAGCGACCACCAAATGGCGGACGCTAATACTGAACTAAAAATACGCGAGATTTTTCCCTACTTTTTCTTGTCTTCTTCAACACGCCATGAAACACCCATGTCGCCGCTTCGTTGCTCGTCATCACCACCCCCTTCCGCCCCACCCCCACCCTTGTCACCTGAAGTCATTCAGGGCACACTAATGAACCTTTGGCAACCCTTCGGTCTCCCCCCGATATCACCCCACCACACAACGACTACCCCTAACTGACCCCGATCCTCCCTGGTAGTCGTTCATCTGCCATGGTCGATGAAGCAAGCTAGTGGAAACCCTCTAACCACACCCAAGTCACCTAATGCATCTCGAATCGAAAATCGTGTTTTTGGGGGTTGATCTTTAGAATCTTCCAAATGAAAGACGCTAAAGGCTTTAAAGATAGTCCAAAAACATCTACCGATTGGCGGATGCTAAGTGGCCGCTAAAGGGATTTAGAGATGGCTTTTAGCGGTCGCTAAATCCCTTATTTCTAGTAGTGGTATCACTCAAACAACAATTAGTTAGAAATAGATTGTACAACATCATTTCATAATAAGTGTAAGGAAAATGAAATTGCTTAACCAAATCTATTTTCAGAGTCTAAGGAAAAATGGAATTTGGAATCTAACCAAATGAACATTCGGAATCTATAAGACATGGATATTCGGATTCTATTTTACAAAGAATTCAGAATCTGAATTCTATATGTTTCAGAGTCTGAATTCCCATGAATTTGGAATCTGAATTTAATAGATTTCAGAGTCTAAATTACCATGAATTTGTAATTTTAATTCAATAGATTTATAAGTCTGAATTCCCATGAATTATGAATCTAAATTCAATAAATTTCAGAGTCTGAATTCCCATGAATTCAGAATCTAAATTCAATAGATTTCAGAGTCTGAATCACAATGAATTTGGTATCTGGATTCTAAGGAATTCGGAGTCTAAATTCTGATGAATTAAGAGTCTGGATTATGAGTAATTGGGAGTCTGAATTCTGAGGAATTCAAAGACTTAATTCTGAGGAATTCAAAGTCTGAATTTCATAGAGTTTGGAGTCTGAATTTCAAAGAATTTGGAACATAAATTCAGAGAATTCAGAGTCTAAATTTCAGAGATTTTGAAACCTAAATTTATAGAATTCAGAGTCTTAATTTCAGAGAATTCAGAGTCTAAATTTTAGAGAATTTAAAATTTTGATTCAGAGAATTTGGAATCTAAATTTTAGAGAATTCAGAACCTGAATTCAGAGAATTTGGATTCTAAATTTCAGAGAATTCAGAGTCTGAATTTCAGAGAATTCAAAACCTAAATTTAGAGAATTCGGAATCTGAATTTCAGAGAATTCGGAATCTGAAAACAGAATACTCTATATCCAAGGAATTATAGTATTCCGAGGTTTTAGATGTGAAAACAAATTTTAGACTTAGTAATAAAAATAGTTAGATTTAGAGAGACTATAAAATGAACAATGAAAACATAGGTAAGTATAAAAATTTCCTTAGAGAAGGGAAATTTTCCTTATGAAAATAATCCTTAGGGAAAGTATAATTTTCCTTAAGATAAAGTGTTTGTGATTTTCAAAACATAGAGAAATGGAAAATTCATAAGGAAACCTTATTGAATCAACAATTTATGACTAAATACATTTCATATTATTTTTAGGTGTATATATCAATACCAATTGAAGGTATTGCCCCATGAGCATAAATTTGGACTCATTATTCCTCACATCACTTCTACAAAACTAAATAGATTCAAAAAAATGAATGAAATAGTGACAAAACTAGACAAATAATTTGAAAGCAAACTTATGAATGATAGACTCTTCTTAATACCAATGATGTAGGGGTAAAAATATATAATTTAATCATATCAAATATATTTTTATTTCATTTATTAATTATTCCTTTTTTTTGTTTTTAAGTAACATTGGATGTTCATTGTGGTTTATTTGGAGACTTCAAAGATTTATTTTTTTGATTCACTGCATGGATATCCAACAAACCGAACACACATGATGGAATTTTTCAATTTTTAATACACTACATCCAAGGTTTTAGAACTAAAAATAAATTTATATATTTTATATTATTTTTTAATGAGAATTCTGTTATGATAGGGTAGTGTTTAAATATCATTAAATTCATGTCATGGGGATAAGACATGTGCATAAGAAGCCTGAAAAGTTCTATATGTCGAAAAGTATTAGGGTATATATAATAATATTTCACTATCCAAACATATATGAAAACAAATTACTTATTTTTCTCAATTTTTTGGCAGTGTTTGACATTAAAAAATTGAAAAGATTGTGGTTATTGTGTTTGTAAATTTATGATAGAGATCATATTCCATCAACAAACTAACATCTCTGAAGAGGTATTTTTGAAGATAATATGTCATTTAAAATATTTATTAATCCTTTGTGTATTTATATTTTTTCAGTACTGCTATGATTGTAAAAAATACTCATATTCACAAGATGATATAGGTTTTCTTAGATTTGAATGGGTAGCATATCTGGTAGAATAATATACACAAATAGCATTAATATGTGACTTCCATATAAGTAATGGATTGTTTCATATTTATGTTCAATTTATTTCGTTTTAGTATTACTTACATAAGAATTTTTTTCTTATATAGGTGGATTCCTTTGTTCAAGTTGGTAGTTGGGGTTTTTTTTAGACTTTGGGGTGTGTACAAATTAGTCACACCTCGATCTGACACACGATGTGACCAGTTTGACTCCAAGTGCTTGTTTTTATTTAAAATTGACATTAATTTTAGTATAAAAGACAACTAACATACTCAAAACTAATCAAACACATTTTTATTGTTTTTATATTTTAGGAAAACAATCCATGATTCATTTTTGATGTGTAGGAATCAGTCTTACCACAATATGATACATGATGTTCCCGGTATGACTCAAAGTGTATGTTATCAGTTTAAAATTAATATTTTAATTCAAAAAGTGTCACTCACTGAAAATTGAGAAAACAAAATCATATTTTCTAGATAATTTAGTACAAGGATTCATAAGTCATTTTTTATGTGTAGGACTTAGTCTCACATCAAACCAATACATGATGTAATAGGTATGACTTAAATTATGTGTTTCCAGTTTAAAATGACATTTCTGTAAAAAAGACAAGTGACGTACTCAAAACTAATCAAACACATTTGTATTATTTTTATACTTTAGTAAAATTATCCACAATTCATTTTTAATGTGTAATAATCCTCTGCATCTCAATCCGTTTCATGGTGTGACTGGTATGACTCCACGTGTGTCTTTTTATTTAAAATTGACATTAATTTTAGTAAAAAAGACAACTAACATATTAAAAACAAAAAAAAACACATTAATATTATTTTAATACTTTAATAAAATGATCCATAATTAATTTTTTACATTTTGGAATTAGTCACATCTCAATCTGATACATGATGTTTTTGGTATGACTCAAAGTACCCATTATCGGTTTAAAATTGATATTTTAGTTTAAAAAGTGTCACTCACCGAAAACTAAGAAAACATGCTCGTATTGTCTTGATAATTTAGTAAAAAGATTCATAATACATTTTTTATGTTTAGGAATAATTATCACATCAAACCGATACACTATGTGACCGGTATAGATCAAAGTGTGTGTTTCCAGATTCAAATGAAATCTTAATAAAAAACAAAAGTGACATACTCAAAATTGAGAAAAAACATTAAAATGTTTTTATACTTTATAAAAATGATCTATAAGTCATTTTTGACATGTTGTATCAACCTCACCACAATCTGATGCATGGTGTGATAGGTATAATTCCAAGTGTGTCTATTTTTTTTAAATTGACAATAATTTTAGTAAAAAGAACGGGTGGCATACTAAAAACTGAGAAAAAACATTTGGATTGTTTTGATAATTTAGGAAAATGATTCATATTTCATTTATAATATGTATGAATCAAACCCACCTCAATCTGACATATGTTGTGACCAGTATAACTCTAAGTGTGTCTTTTTATTTAAAATTGACATTAATTTTAGTAAAAAAAAAGTGACATACTGAAAAATGATAAAAAAAACATTTGGATTGTTTTGATACTTAAGTAAAAAAGATATATAAGTCATTTTATATGTGTATGAATCAGCCTTACCTCAATCTGAAACATAGCGTGACTGGCTTGACTTCAAGTGTGTCTATTTATTTAAAATTGACATTAATTTTAGTAAAAAAGAAAACTGACATACTCAAAACCAAGAAAATGTATTTGGATTGTTTTTATAATTTAATACAATGATACATAAGTTGTTTTTGAAATTTAGTAATTAGCCTCACCTCAATATGATACACGATGTGCCCAATATGACTCAAACTATTTGTTATCAGTTTAAAATTGACATTTTAGATCAAAAAGTGTCACTCACTAAAAACCAAGAAAATGCACTCAGAGTGTATTGATAATTTAGGAAAAAAATCATAATTTATTTGTGATATGTAGGAATCAGTCTCATTTCAAACCAACACATTGTGTCTGGTATGACTCAAAGTGTGTGTTTCCTGTTTCAAATGACATTTTAATAAAAAACACAAGTGAAATACTCAAAACCAAGAAAACACATTCATTTTATTTTGATAATTTAGGAAAATGATCCATAAATAATTTTATATGTGTAGAAATCATACACACCTCAATAAAACGCATGATGTGATTGGTATAATTTCAAGTGTGTCTATTTGTTTAAAATTAACATTAATTTTATTAAAAATAACAAGTGACATATTGAAAACTGAACAAACGCATTAAGATTATATTTATGCTTTAGTAAAATGATTCTTAAGTCATTTATAATGTGTAGGAATCAACCCCACATTAATATGATGCATGACGTGACCGGTATAACTCTAAGTGTGTATTTTTATTTAAAATTGATATTAATTTTAGTAAAAAGAACAAGTGACATACTGAAAACTGAGAAAATGCATTCCGATTATTTTGATACTTTGGGAAAAAGATTCATAAGTCATTTATAATGTGTAGTAATCAACCCTGCCTCAATTAAATTCATGGTGTGACCTGTGTAATTCTAAGTGTGTCTTTTTATCTAAAATTGACATTAATTTTAGTAAAAATAAAACGTGACATACTGAAAACTAAGAAAACACATTCGTATTGTTTTAATGCTTTAGGGAAAAAATCAATAAGTCATTTTTAACAAGTAGGAATTATCCTCACCTCAATCCAACACACTATGTGGCTGTTGTGACTCCAAGTGCGTCTTTTATTTAAAATTTACATTAATTTTAGTAAAAAAAGAAAACTGATGTACTCAAAACTGATCAAACGCATTCGTATTATTTTGATAATTTAATAAAATTATCCATAAGTAATTTTTGACACGTAGTAATCATCCTCAACTCAATCCAATATATGATGTGCTCGGTATGACTCAAAGTTTCTGTTATCAGTTTAAAATTGACATTTTAGTTCAAAAAGTGTCACTCACTGAAAACCAAGAAAATGTTCTCGGATTTTTTTGATAATTTAGGAAAAAGATTCATAATCCATTTGTGACATGTAAGAATAATTATCACATAATGTCACATACATGACATATTTTAAAGGTATTTTTCATTTAATTTACATCCTTGCTTTGTTTTGGGGGTTTCCTTAGGTTTTATGGAGGAATAGATGAGTTTTTATGAATTGGGCCAAACCATGAGCCCAATTCCAGATTGAAAAATAATTTTTTTTTCTTTGATAACTTTTTCATTTTTCAACATTTCTCATCCATTCAAATTCCTATTTGGCCTCCCCTAGCCTATTAACACCACCAAGTCAATTTGGAGCCTTTATAAATCCATAACCAAGGTTTATTTGGGTTTTTATCTAAGGGGTTGGGCCTGCCCGAAAGCCCAATTCCTATTTTAAAAATAAATTTTGTTTATGTTACAACTTATTAAATTTTTGGGATTTTTTAGTGATTCTAAGTCTCACCCAAGCCCATTGAACCCAGACGCACGTCTGAACTCTCTCTCCCCTCTTTGGAGCTCTAGTTAATCGCGATTTGGTTCTGAACTTCATAGGCTTCTTCAAATCGTCCAGATTTGAAGAGGTAAAGTCTTTCTTTCATAACACTCTCAATTCTCAATATTTTTCCTCCATTCCAGTTCCTAAATGAACTAATAAATCTTGTTCGAATGAAACCTGAATTTTGACTTTTAAATTTCTGCTACTGGTGTTTTGGAGTGATTACTTCAAGATACTTCAAGTAAATGAGTCCTTTTCTTTCCTCTTTCAAATTACTTTGGGTTTCATTCATTGTTCTTAGGGTTTCTTTGCTTATCATTGAAGTTACTAATGTCCAGAAACTAGGTTTTTGAACCTAGGGTTTAACTTTGGTCTTTCTTGGCCAATTATTGTGGTTTTAGGTTTGATCTAGGTCTCTCTTGGTGCGGCGGGGGTGCGATTTGATTTCCGCACGGAGATTCAAGGGTTTTTGTTACTTTGGTAGGTGATTCCATTGTGCATGAAATTTTTGTGAATTAGATTGTTGTTTTCATGGTATTTTAATTTTTATTGCATTTGAATGTTTCTGTAAAAATTGGTTTCAGTTTCATTTATAATGCAAATGAATTTTAAGTTCGAATTTTTGGTGAAATTGGGGGGTTTTCATACAAATCTTTTATTGGTTCATTTTGGGCTGACCTATAATTACTTAGTTGATTTTATTGAACTGTATTATGACTGAAAATAATGTTTTGAATGTTTATTCTTTTTATTTTTTGCTGTGAAAGTTTGTTTAAATGGTGTTTGGGAAGCAAATGGGCTTTAAGTGCCATGTTTGTGTGAAAATAGTGGTTTTTAAAAGATATAACTTCTTGGTTCACATTGGGCTACCCCATAAATGAATTATTGGTTTAATTAAAGGGTATTGAACTAAAAAAAATTTTTTTGATTACTTACAAGTGTTCACATAGTGTGCAAAGTGGATATTTTAAAGAGCTTTGGGTGCAAAACAATGTGATATTTTGAGAGGTTGTTTTATTGAAAATCAAAATATTTTATTGTGTGTTTTAAATGGTCTAAAATGTATGTAGCTAATGTATTGTTTGTTTGTGACCAGTAGTGATATTTTATATGCAAAAGGATGTGTGTTTTTTGCTGAAATTGTTTGAGCACAAAAGGGGAATCCCGGGTACTTAGGTGGGCGGATATGTACTAGTACGGCTAGTGGACCGGATGGGTTGTGTCCCTGTTTCACTGAGAAAATGGATAACGACAACTATAAATAAACTATGTGGATGATATTTGGGGACCACTAGGCTATGGGTATGTTCTCTACTAGTGGCTCGTTCACGGGAAGGATTGTGACTTGGATACTTTACACCGAGGTACGAGGTACATAGGGCCCGAGACTATCTTGTTGCCTAGGGGTGTTCCCAGTTTTGGTGCTCATTGGATTTGTGGTATTTACCCTTGTATTGGGTTGTTTTTGTCAGTAATTTATAGTAGCTCACATGTCTATTTAAATGTTTTAACATTCTGAAAATTTTAGCTTGAAAACTGTTTTCAATTGAAAGTTGCATTTCTTAGATTTTATCACTGCTTTTCTTTGCGTATTAAAACTGCTTGCCTTTTTCACATTGTATTGAATTCTATTTGGAATCATTGGGTGGTATCCTATTGGGATTAGGCTCACACCCGACTTACACCCCTTGGGTGTAGGTATACTTGGTTATGTTTGACTCGGGTAAAGGAAAGGCTAAGGGTGATGGCGGTTCAGGGTGTTAGTCCCCATCCTTGGGACGGAGTTGTGGAGATGGCTTGGGGGTGATGACCCCTTGTCATGTGGAGTACATGGGGATATTTTGTTGCTATTTCATTGTGTCTTTGGACCTTTTGTACTTCATTTGAACTTATGTATTCAGTTATAGATTTTTGTATAATCCTTGCGGGTATGAATTTTTCAGATTTATTTTATCAGATATTTTTTTATGTTTTATGTATACATGTATGGGTAAATCATTCCCAAACCAAGATAAATGATACCCAAGAACTTGTGCCAGCTCGTGGGGATAGGGAACTCCCTTCGGGCCTTTCCATGGGCCGGTTTTGGTGCCGTTAATGGTGGAAACCAGATCCGGTTCGTGACAAAATGGTATCAGAGGAGGTTAATGTTTTTGGGTTATATTGTTGTTTTGGGATGAGTCGGGACAGACAGGAGCTAGGACTGTCGGGGCTCGAGGTTATGGTTGTGAGTAGGGTTTCTGACCCGCACCTCTCATGGAAGACCATGAGTCACCAGGGGATGTTGGAATTTACGGATTGACTTCACTTCCAAGTGAGACGTGTGGGCGGTATACCACATGTGGACATCAGGCGGATGTGGAGTAGTTGTTTTTTTTATTACTGAAATGTGTTTAGTTTATTTATATTTGATTTATTTGATTAAAATTTTCAGAATTTTGGTATTGACTATTATTTTGTGACTGTTTCATTTTGTAGCAACATGCCTCCCCGGAAAGCTCCCACCCGCCCACAGGAGGAAGCTGGAGAGAGTTCTCCCACACCGATTGATCAGAGGCTCGTGGAGGCTGTGGTTCGGGCTATACAAGATTTAGGAAATGAACCATCTCCTTCTTCTATTCCTGTTAGAGCAGAAGATACAGGTCCTAGAAAAGATAAAGCACAAGAGTTTCTTAAAAACAAGCCTCCTACCTTCTGAGGTAGCTCAGAACCCCAGGAAGCAGAAGAATGGATCTAGAAGATCAAGCGTATGTTTGAGTTCCTGGAAACACCCGAGGAGCTCAGGGTGAAGTGTGCCTCCTTTCTGTTAGAGGGTCCCAGCTGTAAGTGGTGGGAGTCAGTGCTTCAGGCTGGGAAGAATGAGCATATGCGCTGGGTAGATTTCAAGGTTGTCTTCAATGAATAGTACTTCCCTGAGGTGTTGGATTATGCAAGGTCTAGAGAGTTCATGGAACTTGTTCAGGGGAATCTATATGTGATGGAGTATGCCAACTGTTTCACTGAGTTGGTTCGGTATGCTCCAGAAATTATCTCTAATGAGCAAGCGAAGGCCCAGAGGTTTGAGAAAGGCTTGCGACCAAAGATATACTCCCAGGTGTTCTTGTTTAAGCTGAGGACCTATACTGAGGTCATTGATCGGGCGTGCATGGTGGAGATTGATAATAAAGGCAGGGCTGGTTTCTATGGTTCAATATCAGCAGTGGGATGTGGCAGCTCCTCATAGAAGAAAAGGAAGTGGGATGATCTTGTGAAGAAAGGAGGTGGCGGTTCAGGCCACTCTTCCAGGCAGTTTTCTTCTGGGGCTTCTGATGCGAGATTGGTCGTGTGCCACCATTGTGGGAAGCCTAGGAAAATCCAACCAGCATGTCCACTTCCTCCAAATCCATGTTACCATTGTGGAGGTATGGGGCATTTGCAGCGTTTCTGTGGTGTGGCACGTCCACTTCTGAGTGGGGCTGGGTCAGTGGCTTCAAGAGGAGTGCCAGTACAATCTGAGCCATCAAGGACTGGGGGATCTCGATTTGGCGGTCATGGTGGAAGGGATGGATCATCTTCTAGGAAGATCCAGTTCAAGGCGCATCCATAGACTAGCGGTCGTCCTCAGGAAGATACTGGACATCTCCATGCAGTGGATCAGGCACCAGCAGGATCAGAGGTAGGACCGTCGACAGTTCGAGGTACCGTTCTGATCGCATCTTCTATAGCTACTACTCTTTTTGATATCGGTGCCTCTGTTTCATTCATTTCTTCCCATTTTATGGACATGCTGAATTTTCCAACTGATTTGATGTATTTCATGATGGAGTTGGTGACACCGGTGGGAAAGAAGAAGGATCAGGGTCTTAGGTGCCCGTCGTGTGCGCTTTCTGTGTCAGGGGTCGAGATGGAGTGGGACCTCTTGGTCTTAGATATGGACCTTTTTTATGTCATAATCAGGATGGATTGGATAGTACACTTCCAGGCACACATCGATTTCTATAGACGGTGTGTGAGTTTCACGACACCTGATGGGAGTCGTCAGGTTTTTCATGGAGAATGGGAACCTCGGTCAGGTCGCACAGGGCCTCCACTCCCAGAGTTGGGAAGTTTTATCTTATATTTATCTTCAATCATGCTAGAGGATGTTCTTTCCCCTAAAGGTGCACTACCTCATGTATTGAATGAGTTTTCGGAGGTATTCCCGGATGATTTTTTAGGTTTTCCCCCGGAGCGGGATGTGGAGTTTTCGATTTATCTGGCACCGAGAACACAGCCAGTATCTCTTCCCTCTTATCGCATGGCCCCCACCGAGCTGAGGGAATTAAAGATATAGCTGGATGACTTAAAATCCAAAGGATTCATTTTCCCGAGCGTCTCTCCTTAGGATGCTCCTGTGTTGTTCGTGAAAAAGGCTAATGGTTCCCTCCGGTTGTGCATTGACTACCGGAAGCTGAATAAGGTAACAATTAAGAATAAATACCCTTTTCCCAGAATAGATGATTTTTTCGATCAGTTGAAGGGGGCAAAGTGGTTCTCAAAGATATACCTGCGTTTGGGGTATCATCAACTTCAGGTGAAAGAGTCAGATATCCCAAAGACAACCTTTCGAAGCAGGTACGGCCACTTTGAGTATTTGGTCATGCCCTTCGGATTGACCAATGCTCCAGCGGTCTTTATGGCACTCATGAACAAGGTGTTTCATCAGTATCTCGATTACTTAGATGTGGTGTTTGTGGATGACATTATGGTATACTCTAGCTCTGAGGAGGAACATGAACATCACTTGAGGATCGTTTTGGGTACATTACGAGATCACCGCCTCTATGAAAAGTTGTCAAAGTGCACTTTTTGGATTAGGGAAGTGAGATTTCTGGGGCATGTGATCTCTGAGCAGGGGGTTTCAGTCGACCCCAAGAAGATTAGTGCGGTTATTTCATGGGAGAAGCCGAAGAATGTGTTCGAGATCAGGAGTTTCCTTGGCCTGGCTGGTTATTACAGGCGATTCGTTCGGGATTTCTCTTAGCTTGCATCACCGATGACTGTGCTCACCTGGAAAGGGGTGAAGTTTTTATGGGGTCCAGAATGTCAGGCATGATTCGAGGAGCTGAAGAGGCAGTTGACTACCGCCCCCGTGCTGATTTTTCCAGAGTCTGGAAAGGAATATGTGGTCTATTGTGATGCTTCAGGTATGGGTCTTGGGTGTGTGCTTATGCAGGATGATCACGTGGTCGCGTATGGCTCTCGCCAACTTCAACCACACGAAAAGAACTACCGGACCCATGACTTGGAGTTGGCAGCGGTGATGCATGCTTTGAAGACATGGCGTCACTACCTCTTTGGGGAGAAGTTTGTGGTCTACTCTGATCACAAAAGCTTGGCATATATATTCTCGCAGAAGGACCTCAATTTGAGGCAGCGTCGCTGGATCGAGTACTTGCATGGGTTTGACTTTGACATTTTCTATACCCCAAGAAAGGGTAATGTAGTGGCTGATGCCTTGAGCAGAAGGGTTCCAGTGCAGGCTTTGAGGAAGTCTAGTGATGAGTGGACATTGATGGGGATCTTTTCTCAGATGCATGTGGAGACCAGGGAACATAGTGGAGGGGCATTCTTGGTGAGCGTCCATTTGACTCATTCTCTGTTGGAGTTGATTCAGAGGGAACAACCCAGTGATGAGCTTTTTCAGTGGTCGAAGCAGTTTCTTCATGGTGGGGAGACATCCTCTGATTGGTCGTCGTCTCCTAAGGGCATCTTGTGCTCCAAGGGTCATTCAGTAGTGTCGTTATCTCTGCGGAAGGTGGTGATGTAGGATAGCCACCAGTCTCAGTGGGATGTCCATCCGGGTGCCACTAAGATTTATTATGATGTTCTTTGGCAGTTTTGGTGGCCTGGTATGAGATGGGACATAGCGGACTTTGTTTTGAGATGCTACACATGTCAGTAGGTGAAAGCAGAGCACCAAAGGCCTTCCGGTTTTCTCCAACCACTACCCATTCCTACCTGGAAGTGGGACGAGGTCGCTATGGACTTCATTGTCGGCTTACCTCGTACACCTCAGGGTAATAATGCCATTTGGGTGGTGATTGATCGTCTAACCAAATCAGCCCACTTCATTCCGATAAAAGATACAACTAAAGTGGATGATTTGGGCCATTTGTATCTTCAGGAAGTGGTGAGACTCCATGGTGTACCATCATCTTTTATCTTAGATAGAGACCCCCGCTTCACTTCTCAATTTTGGAAAGGCCTACAGAAGGCCTTAGGGTCTCAGATTAAGATGAGCACAGCATACCACCCTCAGACGAATGGTCAGACAGAGCGGGAAAATCAGATTTTGGAGGACATGCTTCGTGCATGTGTCCTAGACTTTGGAGGTTCTTGGGATAGCCATTTGGGATTGGTTGAGTTTGCTTATAATAATAGTTACCAATCCTCGATTCGAATAGCCCCTTTTGAGGCGCTCTATGGTCGGCCATGTCGGTCCCCCCTATGTTGGGCTGAGGTATGAGAGAATTCACTGTTGGGGCCGAGCCTTGTGCAGGAGACTTCTGAGAAGGTCAAGTTGATCAAGCAGCGCTTATTGACAGCTCAGAGTCGTTATAAATCTTATGCTGACCAAAGGCGTCGAGACCTAGAGTTTTCTATGGGTGACAGGGTATTCTTAAAAGTGGCCCCTCGTATGGGCCATCGTCGATTGGGGAAGCAAGGTAAGCTAATGTCATGGTATGTCGGGCCCTTTAAGATCACTGAGCGTATTGGAAAGGTGGCATACAGGTTGGCCTTACCTTCTCAGTTGACGTCCATCCATGATGTCTTCCACGTCTCTTAGTTGAAGAAATACAACTCGGATCCATCTCATGTGTTGAGTTGGGAAGAACTAGAGATAGAGCCTGACTTGTCTGTTGTTGAGAGGCCGGTGAAAATAGTGGACTCCCAAGAGAAGAAACTTTGAGGGAAGTCTATTCTATTAGTCTGGGTTCTATGGAAGCATGGGAATGATACACATGAGATATGGGAGCGAAAGTCATGGGTCGAGGAAGAGTACCCATTCTTGTTTTCCAACCAAGCTTCATGTTGACTTTCCGGGGTGGAAAGTCCTTCATGGTGGGGAGAATTGTCACATAAATGAAATATTTTAAAGGTATTTTTCATTTAATTTACATCCTTGCTTTGTTTTGGGGGTTTCCCTAGGTTTTATGGAGGAATAGATGCGTTTTCATGAATTGGGCCAAACCATGAGCCCAATTCCAGATTGAAAAATAAATTTTGTTTCTTTGATAACTTTTTCATTTTTCAACATTTTTCATCTATTCAAATTCCTACTTGGCCTCCCCTAACCTATTAACACTACCAAGTCAATTTGGAGCCTTTAGAAATCCATAACCAAGGTTTATTTGGGTTTTTATCTAAGGGGTTGGGCCTGCCTGAAAGCCCAATTCCTGTTTTAAAAATGAATTTTGTTTATGTTATAACTTATTCAATTTTTGGGATTTTTCGGTGATTCCAAGTCTCACCCAATCCCATTGAACCCAGTCGCGCGTCTGAACTCTCTCCCCACTCTTTGGAGCTCTGGTTAATCACAATTTGGTGCCGAACTTCATAGACTTTCTCAAATCGTCCAGATTTGAAGAGGTAAAGTCTTTCTTTCATAACACTCTCAATTCTCAATATTTTTCCTCCATTCTAGTTCCTAAATGACCTAATAAATCTTGTTCGAACGAACCCTGAATTTTGACTTGTTTAAATTTCAGCTACTGGTGTTTTGGAGTGATTACTTCAAGATACTTCAAGTAAATAAGTCATTTTCTTTCCTCTTTCAAATTACTTTGGGTTTCATTCATTGTTCTTAGTGTTTCTTCGCTTATCATTGAGTTTCCTAATGTCCAGAAACTAGGTTTTCAAACCTAGGGTTTAACTTTGGGCTTTATTGACCAATTCTTGTGGTTTTAGATTTGATCTAGGTCTCTCTTGGTGCGGCGTGGGTGCGATTTGATTTCCGCACGGAAATTCAAGGGTTTTTGTTACTTTGGTAGGTGATTCCATTGTGCGTGCAATTTTTGTGAATTAGCTTGCTGTGTTCATGGTATTTTAATCTTTATTACATTTGAATGTTTCTATAAAAATTGGTTTGAGTTGCATTTATAATGCAAATGAATTTTAAGTTCGAATTTTTGGTGAAATTTGGGGGTTTTCATACAAATCTTTTATTGGTTCGTTTTGGGCTGACCTATAATTACTTTGTTGATTTTATTGAACTGTATTAGGACTGAAAATAATGTTTTGAATGTTTTTTCTTTTTGGTTGTTGCTGCGAAAGTTTGTTTAAATGGTGTTTGGGAATCAAATGGACTTTAAGTGTCATGTTTGTGTGGAAATAGTGGTTTTTAAAAGATATAACTTCTTGGTTCACATTGGGCTGCCCCATAACTGAATTGTTGGTTTCATTAAAGGGTATTGAACTACAAATTTTTTTGATGACTTACAAGTGTTCACATAGTGTGCAAAGTGGATATTTTAAAGAGTTTTGAGTGCAAAACAATGTGATATTTTGAGAGGTTGTTTTATTGAAAATCAAAATATTTTATTGTGTGTTTTAAATGGTATAAAATGTGTGTAGCTACTGTACTATTTGTTTGTGACCAGTAGTGATATTTTATATTCAAAATGATGTGTGTTGTTTGCTGAAATTGTTTGAGCACAAAAGGGGAATCCCGGGTACTTAGGTGGGCGGATATGTATTAGTACGGCTAGTGGACCGGATGAGTTGTGTCTCTGTTTCACTGAGCAAATGGATAACGACAACTCTAACTAAACTATGTGGATGATATTTGGGGACCACTAGGTTATGGGTATGTTCCCTACTAGTGGCTTGTGCACGGGAAAAGATTGTGACTTATACTTTACGCCGAGGTACGAGGTACATAGGACCCAAGACTATCTAGTTGCTTAGGGGTGTTCCCAGTTTTGGTGCTCATTGGATTTGTAGTATTTACCCTTGTATTGTGGGTATTGTTATTTTGGAAAAATGATGGGAAGTGTAACTAATTCAAATTCAATCGCCTATTCTCCACTTATGCTTGCAAATTAAATTGCCCTCGTTTTATTTAAACCTTTTGTTTGTGGGTTTGGGTGGGATTTTGCAATTGGCAAAAGAATGACCCGATAAGGAATTTACATAGAAAAAGAAGGGACCTTTATTTAGGGTTTCAAGCAGGATTCGATCTGATGGATTGAAGTGGAAGGTATTCTCATGGATCTCTGCGGCGGAGCTCCTGCTGGTATCGAGCAAGAAGATCCTGCAAATCCCACTCCAGTTTGCTCCTCCGCAGTTCCAGCTGGCGCATCTCTATTTCCCGCATCTCCATTATCCGCTCCCTGATCTCGATCCGCAGCCGCACCTCCTCCTCCTCCTGTCTCGCCGCCTCCTCCTCCGGCCACTCTGCTTTCTCCTCTGGTTTCACCGGCTGCTCCTCCTCCGGTCTCGCCGGCTCCTCCTCCTTGGTCGGGCGCCTCCTCCGCAAAACCGGAAGCAACGCAATCGCATGCGAGGACTGGCTCCCGTATCCTCCGCCGGCGTCGGCGTCGGAATCGGAGCCGGCGCCGCCGTCCCAAATCCTCCCGGACAACTTGAATGCCTCCGTCTGACTGCCTGTTTTGAATTGAGGATGGCCCCCCATCTCCTCAACAACCTTCTCGTATCTGTTCTTGAGCTGCTGGATGTCGTCTCCTAGCTGCTGCCATGTGAAATCCTCCCGGAGCAACTTGCTGACGAATTCTCTGAACTCTTTGGAATCGAGGGAGGGGAATTTTCCGCTCTGTGAGCGGTGATGGAGCATGCTCTTCATGATCGCCATCTCCCTTACCAACAGTCCATCCCTCCCATCGCTGTCGTCGGTGTCCCCGCCGTGAAATTCCTGGGACCCCGCCTCCGGCGAGCTTTCCTGCTTCTTCCGCTTCTTGCCGTCGCGTTTTCTTGGGTTCTCGAGAGGGCCACCGTTGGAGGGCTCTGTTTCCGGCGGAGAGTCGTCGCCGTCCTCCGCGTTCTTGAACCCGCTCGTCGCCGGACAGATACCTTCCGCCGCCGTACTCGTCTCGGGGCTCCGTCCAGAAGGCTCGCCGTTGATGCGCTCCGTTGTCGCCTCATTTTCATCCACGACTGTCGTCTTTCCCATCTCTGTTTCCGGCGGAGAGTCGTCGCCGTCCGCTGCACGTTTCTCTGTATCTTTTACCTCTTGAGTATGGCTGGTTCCTCCTTCCTTGTCACGCGAACCACCCGCCTTCTTCCCTCCATCCATCGTCGACCGTACCAGGTTTCTTGCAGCTGTTGGTGGAAGATGATATCGTCGTTCGTTTTCAGAGACGGGATCCAACTGATTTATCCCCAATTTAATTTTCCAACGGCGACCCCTTTATCACTTCATAAACAAAAACTGTATATAATCAAAATATATATATATATATATTAATATATTAATATGTTTATATTGGTATAAATATAAATTATTTTATTAAATATGGTTTATAGAAGACCAAATATGCATTTGTATTTAATATATAATTTATTTAGTGAAAATTGACTTGTAAAATAATTAAAAAATATTGTTAATTAATAATTTGATAATTATTATCGAGTAATAGTTATTTAATAACAAAATGATGACGGAGATGGAACATGATGATAACAAATATACATTTGCATTTAATATATAACTGTACACCACTCGTGCAAATTCATGGAATTATTTAATTTCTTTCAGATCATATCATTCAAAAAAAATTGTAATGTCGTTGAATTCAATATAATGTTTAGAATAAAACGATGATAATAAAACATGTGGGTTGCCAGTGACAAAAGAAAATGAAGTGAAGACTAATGATGACGGAGATGGAACATGATGAAATGAGAGGGGTAGAGATCAAAGACAAAGATGAAACGAGAGGCGGAGGTGAAGGGAAGAGGCGAGCTTGCGATAAACGATAGAAGTCAACCTAGAGAAAGTTCCAAGGTTTCTAGATTTTGACGGGAGTGGATGAGCTTGCGATGATGTTGGGGTGAGGATTAGTAAGAAACCCGATCACATTTGATTTGGTGTCTTTGAAAGGTAATGTAGTTGGGAGTTTATATTTTTAACCCGTCACCATCATAAATAAATTTCACTTTATGATACAAAATATTGTAACACACCCTTGATTTAATTTCATAGGAAATTTTAACATTAGGTAGCATATATATGTAGTTATGAGCAGAAGAATACCTAAACAGTCCAATTATAGGATTATTACTTGGTATTGGAATCATGGTATCATCCATCAAAACAAATCTATTTAGTAGAATACATAAATAATATAGACAACTCTTGAGTTATTCTCCATGAATATTTATGCATTGGTGTATTTTGAACCTATGATAGTGGAAATCATCTAGAATATTTTGATCAATTGTATCTAACTTGAAGTTTCTTGATATGTATTCATAGTTATTTTATATATCCAGGAATGGTAAAATGGGAGAAGTTATTAGAAAAATAAAAAACAATTAAAAATATTCACAAAGAAAACACACATGTACGAGTCAATGAACCTATAGAAGGATATTTGGATTTGAAGATGTGGCTATTGTATCCTCTTAATAAAAAACTCAACTCTCGAGGTAACACATAAATAGGAGCACAAGTTACATGTGTTTCTAAAAGATAAATTCATGTAGAAGACCTGTATAAAAGTACCAATGCATATTGAGGTTGTTTGAGCTATAAGATACATGAAAGTGTTCGACTATATTTGACAGTGGGGTGGAGGGGGGGGGGTAAATGAGATATTTTGGCTTGTAATGAAGCATGATAGTTTAAAAAATACATGTTTTCCTTTGTATTAGACTTTTTTTCATGATGAAAAAACCAAATTCATAGTGAGGGGGGTATTGGAGGATGAAAATGGATTTGGAAACCAAATCTGATCTATGTAAATTGATATAAATTTATTGGATGGTTCATACGTATGGAATATTTTGCTGGAAATTGCTGGAAAATACCACTCACACAATGGCTTTCATGCTTTCATATTCCCTATAATTTGATAAGAACTATGCACAACTGAACTAATGCAGTGCAAACATTTTTTTCCATCTCATATTTCTCCTATCGTGAAACATGTTTATATGAAACAACAAACGATGAAAATGCATCATTTTCCTCAAGTTTAACAGACTACGAAATTCATTATGAATGATCATATCCAAAGGCCTTAAGTATAAATTCCTTGAAAATGAGACTATCATGAGATAGTCACTTTTTTAGTACATAAGTATTTTTTTTGTATTCATTCACATTGATGCCCGCATGACCATCAATTTCCCATCTAATGAAGGTATTTCCAGACCTTATAACACTTGCCCCACAAGGTTACCCTAATCTTTGACCCCTAGTGCTTCCAAAAGAATAATGATTTATGATTTATATCATCGGTGATATCATGTGGTGGGAAATCTCCATCAATATTTCATCGTATATTATTCTACCAATTTAATTGGAATGAGAGAAAATACACAAATGAAAAATGATCTCACCATAGTGCCTTCCAAAAGAAAGTGTAACAGAATTGTCTAAAATAAGATCACGATCACCCACAGATATGTTGATGCTCTCCATGCAAATATCCTTAACAGTCGGCTTCCTTTTCTTCTAGATGCTTTTGATATTGATCTTTCATGATAAACACACCTAAATAAATAAGGGAAAAGCCTAACCTCCATCAAAACAAAGTTTGAGCTTCAAAACTCAAGAAACCAGCATGTTATTCAATTAAAGTTATCTCTATGAAAATTATAAAATATCTAAAAAAATTACATATTGCATCACACAAATGGATGCACTACCACTCATTGCCTCTCTTCCTTCCTCTTTTTCCTTTCAAGCTTTGTACGATCACATTCAGATAGTATGGGTCCATCCATCATTTCTGCCTTCTTCTTTGGGGCTTCCTCATCTATTCCATCAAACATTCTTGCCAGAGCAGCAAGGCTTCGTACAGTCGGATTGGGTTTAACTAGCCCATGCTTGCAGAATTTATCAGAGAGCCTGCTACAAACCTACCACCACAGTCCAAAAATCAATCCAAAACTTTTTGAATTGTAATGAACAGATTACAGATGTAACAAATTTTATTTGAGTTTCATTTCATTGCCACCAATTTATTGAAAGTGACTGTCTTGAGTTTTCATATTGGATTCATTCACATCCATGCCCACATGACCATCAATTTCCCATCTAATGAAGGTATTTCCCAACCTTATAACACCTACCCCAAAAGGTTACCCTAATCTTTGACCCTCAGTGCTTCCAAAAGAACAATGAATTATGATTTATATCATCGGTGATATCATATGATGGGAAATCTCCATCAATATTGCTTCATATATTATTGTACCAATTTACTTGGAATGAGAGGAAATACACAATTGGAAGATGATCTCACCATAGTGCCTTCCAAAAGAAAGTGTAACAGAACCATCTGAAATAAGATCATGACCACCCACAGATGTGCTGCAGTTCTCCATGTGAATATCCATAACAGTCAGCCCAGAAGCAAACAACTTCATTAACAAAAAAAATTAACTATTATTCAATAGTTAAAATTTAATTTTCAGTTTGAAAAAATAAAATCAAAACAGAATACGTGTTTTGTATATCAACTAAAAAAACTGCAACAGAATGCATGTTATGTTTCTATAAATAAGAACTTCATTAATACATAAATATGTAACATTGCATCTATTGATAAAAAAAATGCAAAGATATTTTCAATTGAAAAGACAAACAAAAAATAGAAAGCATGTTTTATTATGATTATGTTAACTTCAACAATCAAAACTCACACACAATCAAAAGAAAACTAACAATGTGTGGATAAACAGAGAAGACACCTCCATGGTGAAACAATCCCTGACACCAGCCTCTCTACACCTCTAGGATTTTCAAAAACCCATATCTACTCAACATAAACATAAATACACACATACATGGATGTGGGAAAATGAAAAACGTAAGCTATAAATAATAATAATAATAAATTCTCAAGAATTTGTGGATATTGTCAATATAGATTAAAAAATATATTTCATTTACAATATCCAATGATATATTAAAAAAATATTAGAATTCATATATTTAATCCTTGATGGAAGACAATAAAAAAATACAGTTTCATAAATGTAATCTATAATTGTGAGAATTACCTATGTAGTGGTGTTTAAATTTTTTGTAATAGCTTGTGGGTGTTTCAAGAATGGATGAGTTTAAAGATCTCCAGGTGACAAAGAGTTTATCTACTGCAAAAGAGTATTCATCAAAATGAAAAGAAAGTAAAAGAAAGAAGATAAAGCAGGGTTGGATGTACCATTTCAAGAATGAGAAGCATTGAGGAAACACCTATCAAAATTCCAAACACAACCCACGTGGAAGCTGTAACCATCTCCTTTGATTTTCCACAGATTGAAACCCAAAATAAAGAAAACATTAAAACATCTAAAGATGGTTTTTTTGTTTCAATTCCAAACCTGGAAAGGAAGGTATTTCTGTTTAGAATCTTCTATCCAAGTAATATTTTCATGGTTCCACAAGAGACTGTTAGACAGTTTTGTTGAGAATCTTCCTTTTAAGGAACCTATTCATGAATAGTAAGGAAGCAGAAAGAGAGAGTCCTAAAGTTATAGAATTAAATAATTAGAGAATTAATGAATTAGAGAAAGTAAAACCGCAAACCACAAATAGAATATGCAACATCTAAATCAGTCAGTCAACTCCTGATATTCATATAACTTTCATATCACATACCAATCAGTTTAAGAGGAAAGTCATCTTTACTGAGATCCAAATAATCCTGAAGGCAACCTTGTCCACTCTTTTTCTTCAGTTAATTCTTATTTGATAACCTCTCTATGTCAGCGCCTTGGCCATCTAAAGAGTCAAGTAGATTGGCATATTTAAGAGAACATTTTGGATAAAAGAAAACCTGAAATAATATATATATATATATTTCACTATTAATACACCATAAAGAAAAATAAACAATATAAAGAAAGGGATACATGTAGAAATTATTCTCAAAGGATATCATTTTAAGCTTGGAACATCCCTGTATACATTGAATTTCCATAAAAACCTCTGCCAAGGAGAACCCATGAAGAAGTAGGCTGTAATTGAAACTGTGAATGAGTGAAACAATTACGTATGAAATCCTTTTAAGAAATATGAAATATGAAAACACTTCTATATAAGAAATCCTAAAACATGTATGCATAAGAAATCTGTAAATAATTTCAATTTATAGCCAATTGAAAAAAATAAATGAATTTTATGTTTTAATTATAGAAAAAATGGAAATGAGCATAAAAAATGCATATTTTTCAATTATAATATTTGAATAAAAATAACAGTCAATCAAAAGTACAGTTATATACCTGAGTGGATGATTATTTAACATACCCAATGTTTGTGAGTTAACTATGCATGTAATCAAATACATTTATTAAAAACAATGAAGATGACGGGAAATCTGTATGATTGGAACTGCAAAAAATGTGTATTAAATCAAATCAGTTCGGCATAACTAAAATGGAGAACGCATTGATGCGGTGGAGGAAATCTATATCAACCATGGAATAAATTTTAGATGAATAAATATTGACCAAGAAAAATAAGTACAAGTATTAATTGGTGAATCAAAACAAAAGATGTATTGTATTGATGTTTGAAAAATCCATATATAGCTGGAAAAACTAAATCTTGGAGAGAATGGAATTTTTTTCCAAAAACTTATGAGAACCCACCATTTGTGAAGCACTATATTGTATTACATCCTGCAAAATTAGTATGAACCTAGTGAAATGTGAAACTATAGATCAGAGAAAAATGATACCAAGATGCTATAGATGAAAAAAATACCATATGCATGATTCATCGGGAGATGGATGAATCTACACTTATGGAACATTTCTACCCTCTCATCCATTTCTACGAAGGAACAATAAGATATATTTTTAAGAAAAAATCAGGTTTCAGTGATAGTGGATTGAAACATGAAGCGGGTATAGGGCGTGCTTTACCATAGTAGATCTTATAGGAGATAGATAATACTGGGAACCTTAGGAGATATCTAGAGGGGTTATCGTAGTAAAAATTCAAAAAGGAAATCAATTCAAATCACCAATAATGAAATCATATCCTTCTATGAAAAATTCAAACAGGAAAAATAGAAATATAGCTAGAGGGGTTACCATAGTAAAAAATTAGGGGTCACCATAGCTAGAGGGAACCAAAATCGCGAGAAAAAGGTGGATTTGCAGTGTGTCGAGGTTACAACAATGTAAATAAAGAGTTACCATAGATATTGACAATGAAAATCGCGACCCGAAAGTGGAGGAATAAACCTTAGGAGGTACGGAGGAGCTGGAGGCGTAGGCGTAGCAGACAGAACAAACGACGAGGATGGAGCCGAAGTAGGCAGAGGCTGAGATGGAGGCGGAGGCGGAGGCGAAGCAGGTGGAGGTGAACATCTTAGAGATGGAGCAGCCGTAGGTGGACGACCCTGGGGAGGGAGAGGGTTCTCAAAGTGGGAGAGGGAGCAGATCGTGGAGGCAGAAACCCTAGGTGTTGTGGATAGAAAATGAGAGCATTCAAATTGGAGGGAGACAGAGGCATCGTGAGTTTGCGAGATGGGGATCTCTTTTTTGGAGAGAGGAAATCAGTTTTTAGGTGACGTGGAAGCATGTAAGGGAGACACGTAGGAAGAATACACCCATATTTAGTATATATAATTGATAATTGATTTATTTAGTGAAAAATGAATTATAAAATAATTTAAAAATATTGTTAATTAATAATTTGATAATTATTATCGAGTAATAGTTATTTAATAATAATTATATGATATAAAAAATTGATAAATTAATGAACGATCTAAGATAAGTTGAAAAAACAACTTGAATTTCAAACGATCATAACTTTTGACCCGAGTGTTCATTTAGGCTCTACTGCATATCAAATCAAAGTCTACAAAAAAGATATACATTATATTGAATGGGGGAACCTCGATCATTATTTTTTCGAGGTCAAAAAAATCCTAAAAGGCCTACAAAACTGAGTTTTTAATTGGGATACCTTATTTTTTTTAATATTCAATGGGATTTCAACTTCGTTTAAGAGACTTCTTATTCTTCTTCAGTGGATACCAAATTTATTCTCAAGGCATACATTTATATAAATATTATGATTTCAAAATATTACTATTTTTCATATTGTAGTTTTATTTATAATTAAATATATGCATATTTTCTTATATTCACATATAATAAATCAATTGTACAAATGAATATTTAAAAATATTTACATAAAATATATATTTTTAAATATATAAACCACATGAAGATAAATATTTATTATTCATTTTATTTAAAATAAAAAATCATCCATTTTATTTACCTTATACAAATGCATTAATATATATATATATACACATACATATAGATATACCTATACAAGTAATGTTTATATATAAATATGTGTGTGTCAATAAAAAATATATGTTTATGTGTATATTGTAATATATATAAATAAATACATATATGTAAATATTTGTGCAAGTATATGCGGAATATAAATGTATATGTGTGTGTATGTAAATACATTACAAAAAAAGAGGACATTAGCGATGGTTTTTTCTTGAACTGGCAGTGGTTTAAATCGCTACCTAATAATATAGCGGCAGTTATCAAAACCACTGCATATTGTATGGTCGCCATTCATTTCATGGTAGTTTCTTTAATTTAACAGTGCTTTCTGTATGTGTCGTTTTTTGAGCATTTAGCGGCGGTTTCAGTTTTATTTAGTGGAAGTTTGTTAAAAAAAAGAAAATAAAACAGATAACATGAACTTAACCACCACTAATATATTTAGAAGCGATTAACAATAACCGTCGCTAATTGGAATTTTCATTAATTTACTTATTGGCGGTTACTAAAAACCATATCTAGATATTATAATTAAAATTTATTTTTTCTTAAATATTTAATAAAAAAATGTAAATATAAAAAAACTGACATGTAACAAACTAAAACATAAATGTATGATAAACTCATCATACAACCACAATCATATATACAAACATCCACAATCAGTATAACCTCAGTCAACATATACCTCAGTTAACCTATACTTCAGTCAACCCATAACTCAGTAATCAATATATACATATAAAATATGCCCAATATACGTTAACCCCATGGCCTCCACTACATCTGTCTGCCTCCACATCATCTCATCAATTGACACTGATCACATCATCTCATCAAATGTAACAAAAAAGAAAATAGAAATTAAAACAAAGCACAATAAATCACAGTTGTAGTAAAATCATTGATAAAATTTAAACATATCACAGAAACAATAAACCATCACGAATACCTTATGAAGAATGTTGTGGACCAGAACAGTTAACCTAATACTTACTACTGGCATCCATCACCTACAAAAAAACCCATAACATTTAAGAAAAGAAATGCGGAAGGGAAAAGACACAGAATATATTTAGAATATTGCACATAAAATTTCTTATTTTTCTAATCAAAGAGAATAAATTTTAACATAAAACAAATAATGTATCATGAAAAACACTTTGAAAACATAAACTTAACTATTTAAGACATGATTCAACACTTGAAACTGAAAATGGATAAGTAAATATTTTAATTAATTTTTTAATCGATGTGTGATGTTCTTGAAATTTACTTAATATTTTTTTAAATAATTTGATATAAAATCATGTCCTATATTTTAAAAACAACTCAATGGTGGTTTTCCCATGATTTCATGACAATATGAGGTCATTTTCTATGGTTTTGACCATTACATGCACATTTTAGTGTTTTAAAACACTAAAAAACGCATCTATAGTCATCCTAGGAAAACCATAACTCGAAATGATGTTCTGTTGGTTCCTAAATTTTAAAAATTAATCTACAATCATTTTCTTCTGATTTTAGATTAATCTGACGTCGTTTTCCTGGTTTTGACACCCCCAACACATGTTTTTAAAGGCTTTGGTACCTTTAAAAAGTGTTTATCGAGTCATTTAGACCACACCACACATTGGATTGATGTGTTGTTTGTTCATAAACATAAAAAATAACTCAACAGTGGTTTTCTCATGATTTTACATCAATATGATATCATTTTCTCTGGTTTTGGCTGTTACACACATGTTTTAGTGTTTTAAAACACTAAACATGCGTCTACAGCCATTCCGAGAAAACCATAACTCAGAATGACATGTCGTCACTCCCTACATTTTAAAAATAAATTTACGGTTCTTTTCCTCTATTTTAAAGACAATCCAACATCATTTTCCTAATTTTGACCCCCTTGACACATGTTTTTAAAGGCTTTGGTACCTTTAAAAATTGTTTACTGAGTCATTCCAACCATACCACATGTCAGATTGACATGTTGTCTATGTGTATACATAAAAAATATCTCAATAGTGGTTTCCCATGATTTCACATCAATATGAGGTTGTTTTTTATGGGTTTTTCCATTACACGCACGTTTTAGTGTTTTAAAACACTAAAAATACATCTACGGTCATCCTAAGAAAACCATAACTTAGAATGGCATGCCACCCATTCCTATATTTTAGAAATCAATCTAAAATAATTATCCTTTGATTCTAGGGAAATCCAACACCGTTTTCCTAGTTTTGACCCCCCCGACACATGTTTTTAATGGCTTTGGTACATTTAAAAAGTGTTTACCGAGTCATTATGACCACACCACATGCCAGATTAATGTATTTTCTATGTTTACATGTCAAAAATAACTCAATGATGGTTTTCCTAGGATTCTATACTAATATGAGGCCATTTTCTATGATTTTAACCATCACACACTTGTTTTAGTGTTTTAAAACACTAAAAATGTATCTACAACCATCCTAGGAAACTCGTAACATGGAATGAGGTTTCGTTAGTTCCTACAGTTCAAAAATCAATATAAAATTGTTTTACTCTAATTTTAGGGAAATCCAACACTGTTTTCATAGTTTTGATCCTCGACACATATTTTTAAAGGCTTTGGTACCTTTAAAAAGTGTTTATCGAGTCATTCCGATCACACCACATGTCAAATTGACATGTTGTCTATACATACATAGAAAAAATATCTCAACTATGTTTTTACCATTATTTCACATCAATATGAGGTTTTTTCTATAGTTTTGGCTGTTACAAGAATGTTTTAGTGTTTTGAAACACTAAAAACGCATCTACAGGCATTCTAGGAAAAATTTAACTCTCAATGAAGTTCTGTCAGTTCCTACATTTAAAAAGTCAATATATGGTCATTTTCCTCTAATTTCAGGGAAATTAGACATTTTTTTTCTAGTTTTGACCCCTCAACACATGTTTTAAAGGCTTTAGTACCTTTAAAAAGTGCTTACCAAGTCATTATGACCACACCACATGTTATATTAACACGTTGTCTACTCATACATGCCAAAAATAACTCAACAGTGGTTTTTCCAGGATTTCATGTCAATATGAGGTCATTTTTTATGGTTTTGACTATTACATGCTCGTTTTAGTATTTTAAAACACTAAAAACACATTTATGGGCATCCCAGAAAAGTTGAAATTTTGAGTGATATGTTGTAAGTTCCTATATTTCAAAAATAGATCTATTGTAATTTTCATCTGATTTTAGGGTAATCTGACATCATTTTCTTGGTTTTGACCCCCCGGGACATGTTTTTAAAGAATTTGGCAACTTTTAAAAGTGTTTACCGAGTCATTTCGACCACATCACACGTCAGATTAATGTGTTGTCTACACGTACATATCAAAAATAACTCAATGGTAGTTTTATCATGACATCACATCAATCTAAGGTTGTTTTCTATAGTTTTTACTGTTACACTCACATTTTAGTGTTTTAAAAAACTAAAAATATGTCTACGGGAATCCTAAAAAAACCATAACTCATAATGATGCTCCTTCAGCTCCTATATATCAAAAAGAAATCTACAGTAATTTTCCTATGATTTTAGGGTAATCTGACATTTTTTACTAGTTTTGACCCCCAAATACATTTTTAAAGGCTTCGGTACCTTTAAAACGTGTTTACTGAGTCATTTTGACCACACCACACATCAGATTGACGTTTTTCTATTCATATACATAAAAAAGAACTCAAAAGTGATTTTCTCTAATTTCACATCAATATTAGGTTTTTTATATGGTTTGGACCGTTACGCGTATGTTTTAGTGTTTTAAAACACTAAAAACACGTCTATGAGAATCTTGGAAAAACCTTAACTCATAATGACATTTAGTCAGTTTCTAAATTTAAAAAATTAATCTATGTACTTTTTCCTCTGATTTCAGGGTAATCCGAATTCGTTTTCCTGGTTTTGACCCCCCTGACACACATTTTTAAAATCTTTGGTACCATTAAAAAGTGTTTACCAAGTCATTCCAACCACACCACACATCATATTGACATTTTATCTATGCATACAAATAAAAAATAACTCAATGGTGGTTTTCCCATGATTTCACATAAATATGAGTTCGTTTTCTATGGGTTTGACTGTTACATGCAAGTTTTAGTGTTTTAAAACACTAAAAACATGTATACGGGCATTCCAAGAAAACCATAACTTGGAATAACATGCCGTTAATTCCTACATTTCAAAAATAAATATAATTTTTTTCTTATTATTTCAGTGATATTCTATGTTGTTTTCCTAGTTTTGAACCATCGACACATGTTTTTATAGGCTTTAGTACCTTTAAAAAGTGTTTACTGAGTCATTCCGACCACACTGCATGTCGGATTGACGTGTTGTCAATTCGTACACATAAAAAATAACTCAAAAGTGGGTTTACCATGACTTACATCAATATTAGGTTGTTTTCTATGATTTGAACCATTATATGCATGATTTAGTGTTTTAAAACACTAAAAACACGTCTATGGGCATCCCAGGAAAACTGTAACTCAGAATGATGTGTCGTCAGTTCCTACATTTAAAAAATAAATATATGGTTGATTTATTCTAATTAAAGGGAAATAAAATTTTATTTTCCTGATTTTGACCCCTCAACACATGTTTTTAAAGGCTTTGGTACCTTTACAAACCGTTTACTAAGTCAAAACTGAGCAAACGATCTCGAATTATTTTCAAATTTAAGGATAATGATCTATAATCCATTCTTGACATATAGGAATCAACCACATGTCAATCCATCACAAGATGTGGCCAATATGTCTTTAATTTCATTTATTATATATAAAAGTTTCCTTTTAGTTTTATTTCTGGAATTTTTATGTGTTCTTTACAAATGTGTGAATGATCTATGGGATTTAGAATTTACCTCGATAGGATGAGCTATAAGGCTGAAAATTTCCTCAAGGATCACGTGGTTCATCCATTGAAATATAGAAACTAAATCATTTCCCATTTCCAACCACCACTGATCCTGTTTTTTTTTCTATAAGAGTCTTGTTCTCACACTTTTTATTTCAATCATGAAATTTCTCTTTATGATTCCCAATCAACATCACTACTCGAACCCCCACTGGGTGTAGCAGTAACGGATGATGATTCTCTACCAAAGACATCTGATGGAGTATGCCTAGAACCCATCCCCTATACACATTCGGAATGCTCCTTCTTTAAAATGATTACAACTGCATTATTCTGGGAAACTGATGATGATTGTGAAGGGTTCACATCTGAGAATTCTTGAATTTTAACTTGTTAATACAAAAATATTAACAATTATTTTTTAAAATATATGAACTTTATAATATTATCTAATTAATAAACTTTTTTATTATGATTTATTGTTATTTCATTAATATAAAAACATAATATTGAAAAAAAAATTATAACAAAAAACAAGTCATATACCCAATTAATTGGGGTCGACTAGATGTATCAAACAACGCCAAATTGGCCTCGTTTGATCAATGCAGCCAATCCCATTTAATTGGGTTTAGGTATTGTTTATTTTTATAATATATTTTTCATCATTATGTTTTTATATTAATGGAATAACATGAAATGGTAATGAAAAGTACTTACTCCAACGTCTTTGGTAGGTTCATTTACAAAACCGCCATCAGGTTTCCTATGCACATTAAACCACATCTCTATTCAGCCAACAAAGTGACCTAATTCATTAAACTTTATAAAAAAATAAACAAGTTAAAAAAACCTTAACTTATAATAAAATGATATAAAATTTCTTCTTTTCTTGCCCAAAAATTTCGAAGTCCATGGTCGTGAAATGGATCCAGGGACATCAAAATGAGAAATCATCTAGAAATAAAAAAATAACACTTTATAAGTATATTAAAAAAAATTACTCTTGTATTTTAAATTAGTTATCAAGGAATATTAAATTAATATTACCTTTTAGTATTAAAGACCTCATTTTTTCAAGCTTTAGGAATATACCTCCAATATTTATAATTAATTGGAAAGATCACCGTCTCACAAGAAAGATGTCCAAGAATCTTCCCATAGATCTCAGAAGAATCACTAGTAGTCACCCCGAACTCATCAAATGGAATGACAATATTGAAGTCCTCGAGGTCCCATAAATCTTTCGTGCCCATATTTGTATCCCTTTTATGGTTTTCATTATCTATTTGACAAACTCATTATATAAATAATAAAATATATAGTTTTTTTGTACAATGAAATACATAATAGTAACGACAACTCACTAATATCTCCTAGATGGAGGGGTGACCAACTAATATATCACTATATATGAATATAGAATTGGTATACCAACAACATTTGGGGAAATGGTTGGATCGCTAATAGTCCCAGGTATAAAAAAATCCCCCAGATCCACTAAAGCTGACGATAATGGTGACGTGCTCTGAGATACTGATTAGCTAGGATCTTGAAATATTTTTGTTCTCATCATTCCTAAAATTTAAAAATTTTAGATATATTAAAATTATAAAAAATGAAAAACTAAAACATTTTTACAAAAAAAGAAAAGAAAAACTAGAACAATGTATATATGTACAAAACACTTATCAATGGGAAATTGTAATATATTTTCATTACCAATTTATACATTCAATTATCTCCATACTCATTGTCTTAATTATTATCAACCTCCATTACGACGAGTGCTTCACTTTCACCCTCTCTTACAAGTTATATTATTTCTATTTTTTCAGGAAAAAACTATTCAATGTTTTGTAGTTGATGAGGTTCACTGTCACAATGTACCAATTTATCTTCATCTCCCATATAGTATAAGTCTCTATCCTTTAAGTGTAAAACAACACTTCAAACTTCATGTATTGATTCTTCTATATAATAAACCATCTTCACTTGTGAAGCTAAGATAAATAGATCACACTCTACACACTCACTGATATGGATCAAACGAGAGCAGTTGACTGAAGTAAAATGTAACGAATCTTTCATTATACCCCTATCAATGTTGACCCACTTGTATTTGAATAAGAAAACTAAAAACTAACCATGATAGTTTAATTAAATTATATAATTTATATTTCCATAGTATCAAACCTCTGAAAGTATAAATACACCACTATTTAGAGTTTTCAAGTCTTCTTCATGATAAATTGTATGAAACCTAGAGCCATGATTATTATAGGCATCGAATCTCTTAGCATACCTTATAGGATCTTAGAATAAAAAACTTAAAATCATTTAATATTTCATCTTGATTCTCAACATTCATTATATATAAAAAAATATATAAGGTGTTACTTTTAACATAGAAAAAATGACTACACATAAATAATATTAATATGAGTATATACTTACATGATAGGTGAACCATTCAAAAATATCCTTATTAACAGATTTTGTTAAATCCATCCCATTTCAAGATCGACCCCTCAGTCAGCTATTTTTTTTCAATCATAATTATTTAATAAATGGATCTACAATAAAACTATCGAGTAGCACATATCTATGTGCTTGTAGCAACTCCAATTTAGTTAGTGTAAAATATAGATGATTGGATTTTAGAATGATAATTAGTGGAGATGTTGTCAACATGTACAGCACGATTGAATCTAGTCTCAATCCCATCCAAATACCTAGAACAGATGCTCAAGCACTCTTTAGATATGTAACCTTCAACAATAGAGACTTCTAGTTGAGATTTATTCCTCACATATGATTCCAAATGGCCTAAGTACTTGCTGAAAAAATAAGAAACATATTATAAAATTTTATGCTATGATTTGATAAAATCAAATTCACTAATGAAAATAAAAATAATATCAATGTACCTCTCAATTGGATACATCCATCGATAGTGTACCAGTCCACCAATTTTAGTTTCTTCAACCAAATGAATAGTCAAATGAATCATGACCATAAATAATGAACGGTAAAATAATGTCTCCAAATGAAAAAGTGTCAACTTTTTTTCTTGAAGTATATATCAAGCTCATTTGGATTTAGAGTTTTTCCATAAATCTCCCTGAAAAAGGTACAAAACTCAACTATAATTGTAGTTAATTTTTCATGTAATGTATTATGAAATGACAATAGCAACAAATGATCTATCATAATATGTGAGACATGAATTTTCAATCCATGTAACTTTTGATGTTTTAAGTCAACACACCTTGATATTTTAATTGAATATACATATGGCACTTTGACATTATTTAAAGTTCAAATGAATACGTCTTTCTCGTGATTTCTCATTGTAAAAATATCCAAATGATACTTTCAATTATTATTTTCACACAAACCATGCTTTATATTCATTGACTACAAATCCCTACGAGCATTAAGGCGATCCTTCAATTTTCTCTGCTCATTAAGCAATGTAAAAATTATATTGTCATAGAAATTCTTATCAATATGCATTATGTCAAGATTATGATGTATCAAATTAAACTCTCAATAAGTAATTTTAAAAAATATACTCTTTTTATTCCATTGTTTTATTCCACGTGCTTCAGATATTTTACTTCGTACCCTTTTCCCCCCGTTTTAAAGTGATGACATTTTCCAAATTCTTCAGTGACATTCATTAATTATCCCAAGATTTCTAAACCAGATAACACCTTCAGTGAATTTATCAATTCAATATCTCTATTGAATTATGTCTTGTTAAATCAAAATTTATGAGAAGCATTAAGAAATAGATGATGACACATAAAACACCATTTTCTATAATGAGGTAATTATTGAGGTTCAAAATCAAAATTACAAACTGGACAAGACAAACCAGTATGAGTGTTCCAACCAGATAAATTTTCTAGTCCAGGAAAGTCAGTAATTGTTCACATTCAAGAAACATGCATTTTGAATAGTTATCTCATTGAAGTATAATATGTTTCCATGCAATCATCCCATAATTCTCTAAATTCTTTGATTATATGTTGAAGGTAAACATCAATTTCATTTCTAGGAATTTTCTTTCCAAGAATAATCATCAAAATAATGAAAGATTTTTTTTATAAACATCCATGGAGGTAGATTATAGAGGATAAAAAAAACTATCCAAATTATATAATTAGTTCTTAAAGTACCAAAAGGGTTAAAACCATTAGAAGCTAATCCCAAACGTACATTCCTAGGATCCAAAGAAAAATATAGATATAATGAATCAAACATATTTCAAAATTTTGAATATTTTGGATGTCTCATCAAGCCATCGCTACTATCCTAATAATGACACTTCATGTAGTATGTAGTCATGGGTGCCATGAATAATATTTTAAAGCAGGTTTTCAGTTGAAATTAATGCAATACTATTACAAGAGTTTTCTTCTTCAGTTTCTTCCTGGGGTTACATTGATTTATACTCTCATTGTTGTTCATTGACTTCCATCTGCTTGTATGAAATCTTATATATTATTATTTAGTGAAATCTTATCCCTAGTAAAGTATAAAATCATTAGGGAACACATGTATTTTTTTATAATCAATTCCATGTTTTTTGATGAATTTCTTCATCTCATAGAATGATGAAGGGATCTTAGCTTCACTAAATGCATCATGAAGCAACTCTAAAATCATAAAAATTTCTTTGTCAATAATTATAAAGAGACACTTTATATGATAAAAATTATGTATAAAATACAACTTTGAATACTTGGTACACCCTTCATACAATTATTGTTGTCTATCTTCAACTAATTCATAAAACTCATTTTTTGGTCACTGAAGTTCTGAGAAAGATTAACCCGCTCATGATCAACTGAAGGTTTTTTTTGATCTATTAAAATATTTTACATTGTATCCTATAAATTTAAATGAATCATTTATCAAAATTTGAACTGAATTCTCCTTTGGTTGGTCACTTTTATTTTATTGACATTATTTCATTGTTTTTACTTTCCATAACATTCGATTCACCATGCCAAATCTAACATAAATATTATAAGAACCCATTATTTATTCAAGGTATGAATCTATTTAATTTTGGTATAATTTTTTATTATAGAACTAATACATATTCTTAACGAGTTTTTGGAGGTTATGAGGGTGTACGAGGCTTTTTCAGAGCTCAAAAACTTGGTTGGTGGAGAAAAACATTGGGCCACATGGTTAGTAGAAATAGTGCAACAAAGCCTACACGGTCTCTCCTAACCATATAGGGCTGGAAAGTGGGGTGAAGCAGGGTGAACGGTTTTCCCCAATCATGTACCAGGGGTCACATGTCCATGCGGGAATGCTTTCAATTTTTAGCAGAGGCATATCGCACAGTTTCCCTAACTGTGCGTCCTAACTGTGTGAGTGCCCTCCTTAAGTAGTGGGAGGTGCATGGTTGGTGTATAGTTGATCCAACCATGTGGACAAACCACTTGACCCCTATTTTTAGGTAAAATTAATAAATTGACCTTAATTAAATGTTTAATTTTACCCTCTATCCTTTCCTCCTATTTCCAGCATGCAGTGGTTTCTCCTCCCATTGAGCTCCCTTGAACCTCTAATCTAGGTTACTCTATAACTCCTCGATCTGATGCTCGATTCAAGAACTTTTTGTCTCGTTAGAACTGCATTGGTAAGATATTGGTTCCTTTTTTTAGCCATTATTTATTTATCTTCTCCTCAAAAAAGTTATAGAGGTACAGACTCATATGCCCTATTTTTAGGTCATTGGTTCATTCTTTACATTTCTTCCAATATAGGCTAAACTAAAGGCTGATACTGTATGGGGGGAGTTGTAATAGAATTAGGTATATGGTCTATAATTTATTCCTCAAGTCTTGATGTTTTTATAATATGTGATGTTGTTCGACATTCCGGTTTCACCGCACGTGCCCCTAAATTGTAATTTCATTAAATTGGTTCTCTTTCTTATAACCTAGAGACTTGTTAGAACCCAAATAATATCTAGGTTTACTAACTTTGAGTGATACATCCCTTTGGGTGTGCCATCCTTATGCCTAATTTGATTTCAAGATTGTACACCCAAAACACCTAATGATGTGTCTATCCTTTAATTAAAGCGATTTTACCATGTTGATTTGGAATGCAAGTAGTGGCATAGCCTAAATAGTGACCTTTTAAATTATAAATAATTGAATTTATTAGAGGTGAGTGGTGAGACCATGTCACCTAATTAATTGAACTATGGTGACACCCTCATTAATATTAGATATAATGAGTTGTGTATTAACTTTTGGCTCTTCCTAGGGCCTTGCATGTTTCTAATAGCTTAAAAATGTGGGAATGACTACCCTTGATAATTTTGGTAATTGGGAATGAAGACCCTTATGCATTTTTAGTATAAATGTGCATGGATACCTTTGATTCTTAATACCAAATGAGCATGACAACCCTTAGTAATTATATTAAATGGGAACGATGACCCTTGAACATGTTATATTAATATAATCATGGATACCCTCATATAAATGTGATACTACATGGGTATGGAATCCCTTCTGATGCTATACGGGCTTGGCCCTTGTGATACTATGCAGGCATGACATTCCCTGTGATACTTTACGAGTATGGAATACCTTGAGATACTATATGGGTATGACGTCCCTTACTGTGATACTGTGCATGGAGACCCTATATGTGATACCATACATGGAGTCCCTTATAAATGTGATAATAGGAATTGCGTCCCTTGATACTTGTTCAGAGTTATTCTAGCATGAGACAAAGAAGGTAGTGTCATCCTAGTTTCCTTCAGGAATGAGAGCTGTCCCATTTACAATTGTTATTACTACCTTACTTTATTATATCTACACACTGCCATTTTATATACACAGGCTGGATATTTATAGACACCGTTGGTGGTGACCTACTGAGATTTATCTCACACCTTATTCGGGATTTCGATGGCACCTGGGAAGACTATATGCTTGTAGGTATAGACAAGGGGAAGCATCCTCTTATGGATGTGTGACTTCTGGCATGACTTAGAATGGATCTGGTAGCAGATGACTGGGATGGAGCTCAGGATGTGGGGATAAATTCCCCCCTTTTTACCTTTTTTTTATAGTAATACTACCTTCTGTTTGTATCCATGTTTTTCTTATTTATAGATACATGATATACATTATCATCCTTTTTTATATGATTCAGTCTTTAGTTATCAGTTTATTATTATTTCTTGGTCATTTATATCTACTCCTACTATGCCATATATTATACTACTTCTGTTTTTTTATCTATTGATTATACTGCTGTGCTACTTTGGTAATGAGGGAATAGTCTCCCAACAGACACACCCAATTACCTCATTGTTAGTTATAACATCTGAAATTTGGGGAGATGCACTTGAGTCCATGTGACCTACTGGGCTCGGGGCACCTTTGAGTGGAACCTGGGTCTGGGACATAACAAATTGGTATCCAAGCCTTGTTTTATTGCTTTAATATTTTAAGACAATATTCAGGAGATTAGTAAGGTTATGGGGTTTGGTAATAAGTTGTGCCTAAGAGTAGATAACCCATGTACAAAGAAAAACCAAATTGCAAAAATTGTTATTTAATACCTTTTTCTTATTACAGTTGATTTGATTCCACCATTGGGTGATGCACTTGAATTATGATATTACTATTGATATAATTGAAGTTTATATTTTAATCCTTGTCCTAATGAGACGAGGAAAAGGAATCATTGAGCATGAATCATATTAAGCACCCTGTAGGGAATTCACATTCCATGCAGATGCCATGTTATATAGAATCATTATGTTGTTTGCATCACCTATGATTTCCATGAGTGCTTTTATTAATATAAATAGAATTATTATTAGCTAATTTTTTTTAAAGGTTGGGGCCAAAGCCTCATTTATTATTAAAGTAAAGAAAAGACCTCTTTAAATGGGTAGAGGGAGACCCATTACATAGCCTGAAGGCCCAGTGGGCATTTAGCCCATTACATGGCTCGTAGCCCAAATTTTTGGTCCAAGGCCCATTCTATGAATAGTACTGCTACAGTCCCATCTGTTACAGTACCACACAGTACTTTCCATAGCTACAGTGCCCTGCCACTATTTCAGTGGCATGCTTCCGCTATAGTGCCTGTCATTGCTACAGTGCCACCACTACTACAGTACTACTACAGTACCTGCGTCCAATGGGTTTTGAACCCCCATTTTTCATGTAGTATTACAGGGTTCTTACCACTAAGACAAACTCCAACTACAAAACGTGTGTAGGGTAATGATTTCCTCCCACTAGGGGGCCCCTCTATGTCCAGAGCACGCCACACATTCCCCAGCTAGGCAAATGGCTTTGAATCGCCCTGTGCATAATATGCACAGTGTTTGAGTCTGGATTCCATATTTTGATTCATAAGGTGCATGGCCCCTTATGGATTAGAAGTGGTGAAGAATTTGGTTAAAAAATTTAAAGAAGAATTTAAATGAGAATATAAATTAAATGAAATTGAAATCGAAAAACACAGAGCTTGACCTAGTCCTGACCTTAGTAGTGGGCAGTAGGTAGAATCTCTATTATTTTATATAAATGTTTCAATCACCCAGACCTGACTCTTTGAGCCAGAAGAGGGGTGAAATAATTACATAGAAAGGAATTTTACTTGTTTTATTTCTATATCATTTGATTTTATCATTATCTAATCCTATATGTGGTTTGTGTTTAGTAATTGTTGATAAATTCCACCACGATGTCCTCCGGTCTTACGCCAGGAGGGCGGTGACAACCATTCCCTGAAGGTGGTGGGTCCTGAGACAACAGTTATACCTCCAATAGTACCTACTATGGAACCTATTACTATTCCCTATGAGGGAGATGATTTACAGTTTTGAGGTGAATTTCTAAGGCTTATGAAGATGATACAGAGAGCTTTATGCTCTTCCCCATCTATGGGAGAGTTGACTTAAGAGTTCCCACAGCAGCATCCACCCACATTTTTGGGGGATGAAAGAACACATGATACTGAGTTATGGACTGAGACTATTATGTATATATTCAATCATATAGAGAAAACTCCTAATAGAAGAGTTAAACTTGCAACTTATATGTTGATAGGATCTTCCAAACACTGGTGGGATATTCTAAATCAAGCTGGATAGTATTGGGAAGCGATGTGGAAGGACTTCCAGTCAATATTCTTCAATTATTTTTTCCAAAGACCCTGAGTTCTAATCATTCATAGGAGTTCATGAAATTATAGAAAGGTTTGATGATAGTGATGGAATATTTGTCCTGTTTTACAGAGCTTCAACACTTCATGCCTATATATACCCCTGATAAGCTAAAAAAAGTGAGACGATTTGAGGATGGTCTGAGGAATCTTATTCGTTCTTAGTTAAATGTTTTCCGGTTGACTAACATATATTATATAGTTAACCCAACCCTTATCATTCAGTGGAACTTGATTGAATCTGATGGTGTGATCTAGGGTAGTTCAAAACCCATACAGAGTAGTGGTTCTACTATCGGTCAAAAGCGATGCTTTAAGACTATGAGCATGAGTAGGAATAGCTATCTTACACCCAGAAATAGTTACATGGTATGGCACCAGTGTGGGAAGCCTGGGCATAAGAAGTACCAATGTCCCCGATACCCCATCGAGTTTTGAGGTTGTGGAATATTGGGGAATCTTCAGCAATTCTATAGGACCTTCCCATCCTCATCGAGTGGGAGAGGATATGTGCAAGCTAAACCTTTAGGATCAGGTTCAACATCACCTCACTATATAGGTAGCTAGAGAATTACTAGCTATATAGGAAGAATATAAGGTTGTGTCTATGGTATCTAGACTTCATATTTTTAGCACTAACTGAGCAAAACTACTCTAGGTAGTCATATTGCAGCACAAGGTCAGGGATCGGGCCATATCTATTCAGGGAATCCTATACCATAGGAGTTGGATGCTGGGCTATGTACTATTATAGGTACTATTATTGTATCATATACTATCATTTTTACCTTATTTGATATTGATGCATCATATTCCTTCATATTTTTGCCTATTGTGGAGAGTCTTAGACTTCATGTAGAGTACTATTGTAGTGTAATGATGCTAGATACACCTTGGGGCATATGATCAGAGAGTGTATGCCAGTGCAAGGACTATCCTCTTGACGTAGGCAGCTATGTTTTCTTATAGAACCTATTCTTCCTTGAGATGAAAATAATTGATTTCATTCTCAGAATGGACTATTTGGTTTCTTATGAGTCCTATGTGGACTATTATCACTATAGGGCGTCGTTTACATCACAAGAGGTGAAGTTCATAGTTAGGATCCAAGTATCACTGAGAGGGGGAGGGGGTGAATCAGTGATATCTTTTTCTTTTTATGTTTCCTTATAATTTAAACAACATTCACCTCCTGTTAAAGAGTTTCTTCCCTACTGAACATACATAACCACAGGAACACAAGATTTACAAGGTTCACTACTCAACAAGAGTAGCTACATCCTTGGTATGGTACAGAAATAATCTAGTACCACACAATCCACTAGAAAAAAATCCTTTGATGCAGAATACAATGAGTAGGATATACCCTTACACTCATGTAGCACTTGGAAAACAATCCGCAAGTGTGTGTTCACCCTCTTAGCACAAATAGAGATTTAAAGTATTTTAGTGCTTCTTTATGATTGAACAGGTGTAATATTTGAAGTGAAAATCTTCACTTTCTTACCTAGAAGCCGATAAGAACTATCTTAAAATCAACTGAATACATGAGAAGACCAATTTTTTTTCACACAACCTTTAGGGTTCCTTGTGCGCAATTCAAATGGCTTGTGCGTAAAAATTCCCTTTTGGTGCGAATTTTTTTTCCGCGCAACTTCCCTTCTTCGTGCAACTTTTCACTTTTCACGCAACTTCTCACTTTTCATGAAACTTCTCATGTTTCACGAAACTTCTCACTTTTTTTGCACAACTGTCCACTTTTGTCGCAAACTCCTTTCTTTTCGTGCAACTCACTTAGCGTATAATTTTACGCACTTCAGAGCTCAAGATTTTCTCTAAGTGTCGAGCCTTAACAAATGAGAGGGGTTCACCTCGTATTTATAGGCCTTCTTAACCCTGCACAAAAAACACTAATCCGTGTGTAAAACCCTCTTCATGCATGTAAAAACTCTTTCACGTGACATCATATTTCGCGCAATGCTCCAATTTTTTCGTGCACCTCATGCCTTTGCCAATTTTCGAGCCTCTGATCTCAAAACACCTCTTGCGTGAAAAAAATAGTTCCTCTATTTCATGAACCATGCTAATATTTCACAAAAATTTTATTTTTTTGCGCACCATGCAAATATTTCGTGCACCACTTTCCTTTTTCGCGCACCACGAAAATATTTCGCGCACCACTTTCCTTTTTCACGCACCACGCAAATATTTCACGCACCTCTTTCCTTTTTCACGCACCACACAAATATTTCACGCACCTCTTACTTTTTTCCCGCACCTCCCTTTTCCAAAAACACATCACTTCATTTTCTGATTTTTAGGCCCAAAAATTTTGCAAACACTAGAAAATGGTACCACCTTAAACTGTTCTTTTGTGCTGCCTTCAAATTGTTCGTTTCATTGTCATTGCTCTCTTCACTGCTTCCCATAACCATTCTTCATATTTCATCATGAACTCCACTATCATTATATCTATATCCATTGATAGACTAGATTTAGAATTGTTAGAGTTACATTGGGAAGTACTAAAACTTCCCTATCTTCCAGCAACATCATTCCTTCTAATCAAAACTGTATATGACCGACATCATCATTTCTACCCCTTTCTTTCATAAGGCTTGCATCAAAATTTCTCCTAACTTATGATATGTGTGAAATAAATATCATCAAAGCATCATCTGGTTTGAAGTCCTTTACAAAGTGAATTAATTTATCTTCTTTGACAATAAAAGACAACACTCTGCAAAAGTTAACTCTTCAAACTTCCTTCTCCATCCAAATTAGTCCCAATAAGAGGGTGGTACTTATATTTATAATGGATATTGGGATGTTCAAGAAGGTAGAGATGTAATAGAGCATCTTGGGCTAGGTGGACTGACCGCCCAAATTACTAGCCTCTACATTAAATATTAGGGACTAAATTATATTGAGTTCCCTCTACAGTTGATCGATTCATGGATGTATTTCTCAATGAATTTTTAGGACTACCTCATGAGAGAGAGGTAGAGTTTACTATCAAGATAGTTCCTGGATCTGGACTAGTATTAATTCCTCTATATAGGATGGATACTACTTATTTGTAGGAGCTCAAGAGGTATCTAGAGGATTTATAGGCCAAGGGTTTTATACGGACTAATACTTCTCCCTGGGGTTCACCGGTACTTTTCGCCAAGGAGGATGGAACCATCAAGATTTTATTGGATTACTAGAAATTGAATCAGCTTATAGTGAAAAATTGATATCCCTTACCTCAAATAGATGATCTTTTTGACCATCTTAGAGGAGAGAGGGTATTCTCAAAGATTGACCTGAGATTAGACTATCATCAAGTTTGATTCAGGACTTCAGATATTCCACATATGACTTTCTCTAGTCAGTATGGATTATATGAGTATCTTGTGACAGATTCCTTTTTTATGGTATTCATAGATTACATCTTGGTGTATTCTCATACTCAGAGCGACCATGACACTCATCTTGAGATCATTTTTAATACATTGAGAGAGCACTAGTTGTATACCAAGCTTAGTAAATCTCATTTCTAGATTGATAAGGTACACTTCTTAGGTCACATTATCTCAGAGTTAAGAGTTTTAGTTGACCTAGAGAAGGTGAGAGCTGTGGTTAACTAGAAGTAGTCCAAGAATGTATTTTACATATAAATTTTCTTGGGGATAGATGAATACTATAAGGGTTTTATAATGGACTTCTCACACTTAGAATCACCTATTAAGGTATTTACTAAGAAGGGTGTAAAGTTTATATGGTCTGAATCCTGTGAGACAACCTTTTAATATTTGAAAGGGATATTGACTTCAGTGATGATCCTAATTCTACCAAAACTAGGTAGGAGTTATATAGTATATTATGATGCATGAGGTATTAGGCTAGGAGCGGTTCTGATTTAGGAAGATAGAGTCATTATGTATGGGTGATAGTAGTTAATGCCTCGTGAGTGGAATTACCCAACACACGATCTTTAGTTGGAAGCTTTTTCATAAGCCTTATACTGTTGGAGGTATTACCTTCTAGGAGAGTGTTTTGTGGTGTTTACGGACCACAAGAGCCTTAGGTATATTTTTACACAGCGAGATTTAAATATTTTATAGTGAATATGGGTTGAATATCTATATTCATTTGACTTCAAGCTTGCCTATATGTATGGGAAAGCCAATGTTGTTGCCAAAGCTTTCAGCAGGAGAACTCAGACATAGGGAGTCCATGAATCCAGTAGTGAATGGAAACTTATGGCTATGTTTTATGAGATGAATATAGAGGTTCAGGACCATCATAGAGATATTATACTAGCATCACTATTAGTGATCTCTTTACTTTTGGAGAATGTGAAGATGAGGCAGTTTTCAAATACCGAGGGTTTGGTCCTACGAGAGGGTATTGCTGATGAAGAACCACCTTTGAATTAGTCTATCGATGATGATAACATCCTATGTATACATGGACGTATCTAGGTTCCCACATATTTTAGAGAGGAGATGATGCAAGACTCATATGCTTCTCAATGGGTAGTTCACCTGAGTATCTTCAAGATGTATCAAGATATGCATTGAAGGTATTGGTGGCCAGCGATAAAGAGTTAGATAGAAGGATTTATCACTAGGTGTTCCACTTATCGACATGTGAAGGTAGAGCACCAATGACCTACAGGCTTGCTACAAACATTACTATTCTTGTAATGGAAATGATAGGATGTTTTAATGAATTTTTTCATCAACTTACCATGGTCTCCATGCGGTAGTGGCACTATTTGGGTGGTTGTGGATTTACCAATTAAGGTAAACCACTTCCTTCCTATCCAAGAGACTTTCACAGTTGATGATCTAGAAATACTATATGTTCATCATATCATATGACTACATGAAGTATTCCACATTTCATAGCTTCACTGATATCACGCCGACCCGTCTCACACTTTTGATCCTAAGGATGTTAAACTGGATGATGATTCTTCATTTAAGGAGTATCCTATATGCATCATGGATCAAAGCACAAAGGATCTATGATTTTGTTCTGTCCCTTTAGTATGGGTGATATGGAAGCATGTCTGGGTTTGAGATGAGACTTGGGAGTGGGAGGCTGACGTATGTGCTTAGTGGATGAAATTATTCTTAGATGAAGTTTCACCACCCTTGGAAGGTGAACTTGGGGATGAGTTCCTATAAGGAGGGAATACCGTAATAACTCAGTCTTTATTTGTGGTATAAATCTCTTTAATTTTAGTTTAATTCCTTATTATGGACCTAATACGGATGCCTAATGAGTTCAAGGAGGTTATGAGGGTGTCAAGGGCTTGTTCGGATCCCAGAACCCCAACTGATAGAGAAAAACACTGGGATACACGGTTAGTAGAAACCGTGAGACTTAGCCCACATAGTCTCCCCTAACCATGAAGGGTTGGATAGTGAGATAAAGCAGGACACACTTTTTTCCCTAACTGTATGCCAGGGGCCACACACCCATGTAAGAATTTATTCAGTTTTTAGAAGAGGCATATCACATGGTTGACATACGGTTTCCCTAACTGTGAAACCTAACCATGCGGGTTACCTCCTTAAGCAGTACGAGGTGCACGGTTGGTGCATGGTTTGGCTAACCATGCAGTCAAACCATGTAGTACCTATTTTTTGGAAAAAATTACTAAATTTACTTTAATTAAATGTTTAATTTTACCCCTCCTCTCATTTCCTCCTATTTCTAATGTGCAATGGGTTCTCCTCCCGTTGAGTTCCCTTGAACCACTAATCCAGGTTCCTCTATAACTTCTTGATATGGATCCCAATTCAATAACTTTTTGTCTTATAAGAACCACTTTAGTAAGATCTTGATTCATTTTTATCCATTATTCATTTCTATTATTTTCAACAAATATATCAAGGTGTAGGCTCATATTCCATATTTTCAGGGCATTGGTTTGTTCTTCATATTTCTTCCAATCAAGTCTGAACTAAAAGGATGATACTATAAGAGGAGAGTTATATGATCATGAGTTAGGTGGTATATAATTTAGTCCCCAATTTTTGGTGTTTTTATAATATGTGTCATTATTCTTCATTCTAGTTTCATCATGCATGTATCTAAATTGTAATTATCTTAAATTGGTTACCTTTAATGGAACCTAAAGACTTCTTACAACCCAAATCATATCTAGGTTTACTAAATTTGAGTGAGCCATCCCTTTGGGTGTTCCCTCCTTATGCCTATTTGGCTTTCAAGATTGAACACCCAAAACACCTAATGGTGTGTTTTAACTTCAATTAAAGTGATGTTACCATATTGATTTAGAATGAAATTAGTGTCATAGAATGACTAGTTCCCTTTTCAATTATAAAGAATTGAATTGTTTAGAGGTGAGTGGTGATCCCACATCACCTAATTAAATGAACGATGGTTATAACCTTATTAATATTATATGTAATGAGTTGTGTATTAACTGTTGGATCTTCCTAAATCATTGTATACTTCTAAGAGATTATGAACATGGGCATGAAAACCCTTGATAATTTTGGTAATTAGGCATAAAGACCCTTATGCATGTTTAATATAAATGGGAATGGAGACCCTTTCTTCTTAATACTATATGGTAATGATAACCCTTAGTAATTACATTAAATGGGAATGAAAAACTTTGAACATGTTATATTAATACGGGAATGGTGATTCTTATATAGATGTGATACTACACAGGCATGGAATCCCTTATGATATTATATGGGCATTGAGTCCCTTATGATACTATACAAGTATGGAGTCCCTTGTGATACTTTACGGGCATGGCATCCCTTGTGATACTATGTAGGCATGGTGTCTCTTACTATGATACCGAGCATAGTTACCCTATACGTGATACTAGGCACGATGTCCCTTATAAATGTGATACTGGGAATTATGTCCCTCGATACTTGTTTAGAGTTATCTAGCATGGGTCTAATTAGGTAGTGTCATCCTGATTTCCTCTAGGAACCATAGTTGACCCATTTACAATTGTTATTACTACTTTATTATATCTTCACACTACCATGTTACATACACAAACTAGATATTTATAGACACTGTTAGTGGTGGCCTACTAAAATTTATCTCACATCCTATCTAGGCCACCAATGACACCCGAGCATACTATATGCTTGCAGGTATAGACAAGGGTAAGCATCCTCTTATGGATGTGTGACTCTAACATGACTTAGGATGGAGCTGGTAGCAGATGACTGGGTTGGAGCTCAGGATAATGGGATATATTTCCCCCTTTTTATTACCTTTTGTATAGTACTTTTGTTTGATGTTTGTATCCATGTTTTCCTAGTTTATAGATACATGAAATACATTATCATCCTTTTGTATGTGATTTAGTCTCTAATTATTATTTGATTATTATTTCTTAGTTGTTTATATTTAATTTTGTTGTTCTATTTGTTATACTACTTCCATTTTTTATCTATTGATTTTACATCTGTGCTACTTTGGTAATGAGAGAATAGTCTTCCCATGAACACACCCAAGTCCCTCACTGCTAGTCAGAAACCTCTTCCAGTCAGGGACATGTGCTTGAGGCCATGTGTCCCACTGGGATTAGGGAAACTTTGAGTGGAACCCAGGTTCGGGATGTTACACATATCGAGTATGAAACTATTTCAATATCAAATTCTCATATACTTTGTTTCTATTTAACCATCACTTGAATTCTCAATTAGGACATGGACATTTTATTATACCATCCACTGATTGGATTTCAATTAGATAATCTAAAAATTATTTCAAACCCTTGGCATAATGAGGTGTGTTTTAAGGTAAATTAATCCAACTTTTATCCATAGGTATTGAATTGTCACTCTTATCCCTGTACATTCAAATATAAAGATACAAATTTCCATTAATCAAACAAGTACAATGAAGATTAAACATCATCCAAATTCTTCGTTGAATAGGGAAGGGTCTTCATTCAACATAACAAAAATTCAATATAAATTTTATTCAATCCAACATTAAAAGATATCTAACTTTTATACTTTTTATATTATCAATTTTTATTTTATATTTCAGAAACATGATTGTCTCTATAGCTATATATTACTTTGATAATTATGTAAATCAAGAATTGTTGCATCTCAAAACAAGAACTTGAAGCTATGATATCTAGTGACATAGTCTTTTTTTTCTAGCTTTCAAATTATTACATTCATCAAATATAAAATATATTCATGGTAAATGTAAATTCATTTAAAAATCAAGGATAAAACCCAAAGAATTACCAAGATTATCAACATTCCATTGATAAAAAACCAAGGATAAAACCTAAAGCGTCACACTAATCAAGAACCACCAAATAAACTTCATCTACTCTAGTATTAGTAAGAATAATACCCAAAACTGATAACCATCAATATTTTAAAATGTAACTATACTTAGACAGAAAAAGGAATCACCTTATGAACTATCCTAAAGTAACGAATTTAACTCTCTTTCTAAATAACTTTCTAGGAAGAAAAATCAAAATAACATGAAATCTAGTCCTAAAGAAGCAATACTCTATGACTCAAATCAAATGAATCCAAATTAAACTAAGAAACATGCTTATAAATAGAACCTATCACATTTAAAACACAATTAAAAAAATACCCCTTTTCCCTTAAAAGAAAAAAACATTAAATAAAGGGCTTAAAACATACTTCATAAATGTAAATATACCATAAAAATGTTCCCCCCTTTTTAAACATAAAATATTTTTATCTCATTTAGAACCATACAAAATTCAATTCTAAAACTCTACTTCCTCTTTAAAATACTACCATAATTTCATTATTTAATCATCTATGGTTATTTAAAAATATTTTCTGAAATCATTCACATGAAAAAACTTTTTAAAAAACTTTTTTCAACCCAAGAAGAAACAACCTTTGATAATTAAAACACAAAACATTAAAACTGTTAATGTTTTAAAATAATTTCAGGAAACAGAAAATAATTCAATATAAAAATGCCCAAAAATGTTTTAAAACATTTTACACAACACCATTTTTTTTAAAAATGATTGGATTCTAAACCAAAGTTTTTATCAATACTAAATTTCATTTTGGATCTAAAACACTTTAAAAAATTCTTTGATTTCATAAAAGTCTGCTTTATTTTGAAATACCTATTGGAATATCATCAAATTATCAAACCAATTTGATGCTAATAACTTTAATAAATCATATAATACATCATCATACATACTAAATTAATCAAAATAATTAATAAATCAACTCAAAACCCTATAAGAACCAAAATATAAAAAATATGGAAAATTTACCCTAATGCATGATTTAGATGCTATAACAATGGCTCGGGTAGTGGTCGTTAGGGATCAGCCAAGAGCGACTGAAAGGGGTAAAGGGAGCGGTAGTGAGCCACTACAAGGGGGAAAGGGAGTGGTTGGGAGTAGTAGTAAGGGGGATCATGGGGCAGCGGCAAGGGTGAAAGGGTCACGATGATGAGGGGGCAGTGAGGGCTCGGGGGAGAGGGGGTGCTTGGGGGAGAAGGGGGGAGTGGTGGAGAGTGGTGAGGGGGAAATGGGGGAGTGTAAAGTAGCTCTGGGGCAGAGAGGGGTGAGGGGAAGCTAAGAGGTTTAGGCATGGTGATCTATGAGAGATTAGGGGAGAATGGGGGAGCGACAGTAGTGGCAAGCAGCGAGGGCTCAGGGGAGAAGGGGGGGAGTGTCGGCAATGGCGAGGGTTCGAGGAGGGGGGGGGCTCAAGAGAGTAGTGGGAGGGGTCAAAATTAGTTTTTTTTAAATTTAGCACCAATATAAATAAAACCACTGTTAAATGTTAAAATAATAAAAATATATTGGCATTTCACGTAACCAACATTATATAATATTTTATTTAAATGTGATTTATTTATAAGCAGTTATTAAAACCGCTACTAATAAACTACAATTAAGACATGTTTTTTTGTAGTGATATGTGTGTGTCTGTCAATATTGTGTAAATGAATTATATATAAATGTATTTTTATAATATATCAAAATAATTAAATATAGAATATAAAAGTATTTACAGTAAATATTTATAAATAAATTATATTTTTTATTCTAAATATACAATTATATGTAAATATGTATAAATATATATGTAAATATATAGACATATAAATATATATGTAATGTATAAAATTTATATCTAAATATACAATATATAGACATATTTTAAAAAAGTATTTAAAAATAATTATATAAGTCATAAGGAATTAATTATTAACCATTTTATTTAAAATAATATCTAACCATTTTTTGCATTATAAAAATATATAAATATATTTATACTTACATAAATGTATATATAATGTTGATATATACATATGTGTGTGTATTAATAAAGTGATATATATTTATATTTATATTCTAATATATATAAATGAATATTAATATTTAATACATTTAAATAAATATAAGTATATATATATCACACACTTAGACACTCAAACATATATTTTATAAATGTATTTAAAAATAATTATATAAATATATATAAATATATGAATAAGAAAAAATTATGTATATATATAAATAGAAATATCATAAAATATAGAATAAAACAAGCTTGAAGTAGCAGTAAAGGGGTTTAAATTGAATAAGGGAGGTCCAAGTATTGAGTCCAGGTGCCCATGTGGGTGAAAACGTGGTTGGGTAGTGGAAAAGAATTGATAAAGAGACATTTTGAGCACTGAAGGGGGGGGGGGGGGGGTGCATAATAGTGGGAGTGGGGTTCAAGAGGGGGTGGGGAGCACTCCATTTTTTTTTAAAAAATTATCAGTGATAAAAAAATAACTCATAAATGTACCATTTATCAGCGCTTTTTTTAGTACTGATAAAGGTGGAAATTATCAGTGTTTTTTTAGTGCTGATAAATGAGACCATTACCAGTACTAAAAAAACACTGATAGAGTTCAAGGATTTTAACGGTACTGATCATGTTAACATTTTTAGCACTAATAAATTCCATTTATTAGGATTTTAAAAGCATGATCTATAGTAGTGAATCCAGAAGCATGAACAAAATTGCGATTTTGTGTTTTGAGTGTTGCAAAGGTGCTTGGGGTGCTACATGAACTTGGAGTCATTGGATTTGGAGGACCCATGATGGATGGTAAAGGGTTTGAGTGGTGGTAGGGAATTGGTGATATTAGGAGGGTGGTCAAGATTGTTGGTTTGGGACCAGTGTCACCAGGGGAACAATAGAGGGGCATTAGGGGGTGATGTATACGTAGAGGCATGTGATGAGGAGAAGTGGTGTAGGGTTGCATAAGGCATGAGAATATGATGAGGCAGAGTGATGGGAAGAAGATAGTAGAATAGGAAAAATCTTGCATTGAGATTGTAAAGGAATTAGTGGTCTCCAAAGGTGGTAGGCCGCTTTCATAGCCGCAAAAGCCCAAAATTCTAGTAGTGAAATTTCTCTAGGACCTTTTCATCAGATCTTCTAGAATTAGTTGAATTACCATTTCATATGAGATGAATATCAATTTTCTATAATCATTACTAGAGATATGTGTTTCTATGGCAGTAAAATTGGACAAACTCTATTAGAAGTCACTAATTCGAAAAAAAAATGCATCAATAATTTTCTCATGCACCTTACACCCAATCCTATAGATGCCTCCCTCAACATCACAACCCACCCATAGTCGGTCACCCATGATCACCCCAAACACATCTGACCCCATTTTCAATCTAACTCCTCACCCCAAACTTCCTATGACCTCAACTGAGATGTTACAATGACACCCAGTACCATTCCACCTTCATGTGTCCACCATGGTTGGCAGGCGAAAGATCCTACACCCCTTGTTGTCCCAAATTCCAAGTTGACCACCTGAAGTATGGTCAACATATTTATGCCATTAGTGGCCACCATTGGTAGTCTCTGAAGGCCTTAATAATAAGGAAAATATGACCAATTTTGGAGGTCTCTAAAAGTGAAAATTATAGTAGAGAATATTGATTTAACAACTTCAAGATCCCTTTGACGTGTTTGTATGGTTTTTTATTTCTCCATTTGAAGGATCGTAAGAGTGTATGATTTACTACATAATGGGAGGGGGGGGGGATGGGTGAATTTTAGTTTATAAAAACTAGACTTATACTTTTTATAACCTCTTTAATAAATTTTATCAGACAACATTTTTCATTGATATACTTTATAAATATAGTTAAAAATAGTATATAATAAATATTATAAACTTTTCTAATAACATGTATAGTGGAAATATATAAAACCTGTAATAACCAAGATGGAAAAGCAATACGATTTTTATTAAATATCATAAGAAAAACTTACAAAAACATTCTTAAGAATGTTCTACACTTTAACCTCAAGTGTTAAGGAAGTCTGTAATATGACTTAAGGTATCCATGATATCAACCCTATTGTAAGGTATGTCTTACTAGACTTATAAGTGCTTAATTAGAAAGATCAGAAAATGTTATGTTTCTCTAACCCTAGGAACCCATGATCAGATCAATTAGAATACATTCTATCTCTATATCCTCAAGAGTCTTTGATCTATAATATATAAAAAACATCAAATTCGAATTAGAAATATTATGGAATTTACAATGACAGCCTCAAAAACAATTTATTAATAAAAAACAATCTCAAGTTTATAAATAATCGCACTCAAGTAAAAATATGTTACAAATACTTTGTAAGAAGCTTTATATAGATGGATTCACATAATCTTCTTCTCCTAGAACATGAGGATCTATTTATAGGTGATCTCCAATGGTCATATTAAACATTTATTGGTAGTAGTTGCAAAGGAATCAGATGCTCCCCTTCTTCACTAGAAAGGTTAAACACAACATCTTCATCTGATGATATTTATGGTTTTCACCATTATAGTGCATACAATGTTCCATCTGGTAGAATGATAAAACTTCACCTAGTAAACTATATAAATTTCTTCATCTGTTATGTTTGATAAAAGTTCATCCAATAGATTTGTAGGTTCCTGTCTGATGAATTTAATCCAGTAGAGTTTGTAATACTTCATCCGATAGACAATGTAATAATTTTTCTAATGGGATTTGTAAACCTTCCATCCAATGACTTCATCAATCCAATGTACACTGTACATGTTATACTGATACACTTTGTATAGATATCCATCCAATAGAACTGAGATTCTCCATTTGGTGAAAATATAATTTTTCCTATAAAACAACTTAATAACTTGGAAAATAAAAACATTAGAAACATGTGAGTTTTAAAATAGTGAACTGTGATTCTCAAAAGTAAGTTTAGAAAGTGGTCTTTCAACTCAACAATATCCCCCTTTTTAAAAATCACATTACATAGTAATTAAGTGAAAATTTTAATGTAAAAACTTTGAGAAAATTACTCCCCCTAACTTACTTATATTTCAAGAGTTTTTACATTATCCCTTTTATATCTTCAAAAATTTTCAAGTGATATTACTAGCTCCCTTTCTCCCCCTTTGTAATTTTAAAAAATAAACTTAAAGAAATTATATGGGTAAAAATGATTCCTTGAAATGTTAGAAAATAATTTAATAAAAACAAAGGGAAAAAACTTACCCACCATTCAAAATCATTCATCTGGAAATCTTGAGTTTTTTTTATTACAATACATTTTAAGATTTCATAAAAAAATATTATTTCTTTGAAATTTTCTTGATGACTGCCTTCATTTTCCGGAGATCATCCCGAGTCTTCTCATATTTATCAACTGTTGTCTAAAGTTTTGTAACTTTCTCTTTAAGAGCTTTAATCTTCTTACTTTTCTTATAAATCTCCTCATACTACTTCAAAGTAAGATATTTGAGATTATCAATATCCCTTATTCTTTCTCAAACTTCAATGTTGATGTTTTCTACATACCTCAAAACCATTTTGGTTACCCTTTTAATGTAATCGACTTGATCATCATTGAACTTGATGTCTCCCTTGGTATGGTTTATCCACTTTATAATACTCTTTACCTTTATAAATCTCACCTTTTATTTTCACTTGAAATCCTTGAACTCAGCTTCATTTTGGATAAATTTCTTAGCAAGTTGTTTGAGAGAGCTTAAATTTTCCAATAGATCAATGTTTACTAGGATGTATTTACAATAAGCATTAATGTCAAGAATTTTTTTCATAATTTCTTCAATCATTTTAATAACCTCATTGAAATTGTTCATTCTCATTTCCATCCTATTGAATCTAGTACTTGAGTCTTGATGGACCAGGTTCTCCTCCAATATTAATATTTATCATGATAAAAGATTGTTAGTCTAATAGAAATAATATTTTTCAAATTCCCAATGGACAAACCTTACATCTTAATACAAATATACTATTTTCTACAAACTATGTTAGTGTAAGAAAAATATATTTTTAGAAACATGATCTAATTCCAAATGTAGGACCATAAGAGTATACAATATATTAAAATAGGGGTGGGGGATTTTATTTTATAAAAACAAGAATTACAATTTTTCCAACCTCTATAAGAAAGTTTATCATACAAAGTTTTGTACCAATATAATTTTTAAATAGAGTTAGAAATAGTTTATAAGAAATAATATAAAATTTTATAATAACATGTACAATGTAAATATGTAAAACTTGTAATAACCAAGATGAAAAATTATTATAAATTTTATTAAGGATCGTATGAAAAACTTATAGAAAATTTCCTATGAAAGTTATACACTTTAACCTAAAGTGTTAAATAATCCCATAACCCGACTTAAGGTATCCATGATATTAACCCTATCATAAGGCCCATATTCCTATCCTTGAAATCCCGTGATCAGAATAATTAAATAATATCTATTTACCTAACCCTGGGAACCCTTGATCAGACCAATCAGAATACATTCTATCTCCATAGGATCGAGAGCCCTTGATCTTCAAGATCAAATAAATATAAAATAAAAATGAGAAATATTAAGAAATTTACAATGAAATACTCAAAAATGATTCCTTAATAAAAAACTCTATAAAGTTTACAAATAAGCACACTCAACTAAAAATATGTTCCAAATACTTTGTAAGAAATTTTAGATATTTGGATTCACATAAAATCCTTCTCCTCGAACATGTGACTCTATTTATAAATGATATCCAATGGTTATATTACACACTTCTCAAGAGTAGTTACAATGAAATTGAACAATCTACTTCTTCACTTGAAAGGTTAAACACGACATCTCTATCTAATGGTCATTATGGTTTTCACCACTATAGTGCATACAATGTTTTATTTGGTGGAATGATAATTTTTTTTCTGGTAAATTATATAAAGTTATTCATTCAGTAGGTTTGATAAAAGTACATATAATAGGGTTTTATGTCTCCATATGATTTAGTTTTTATAATACACTTATAGGTCTAAATTTTATTAAGATATTCTGATATAATTTGTAATACTTTGTCTGATGGATTTTGTAAACCTTCCATCTGATGACTTTATCCATCTGATGTGCATTGTACATGTTCATCTGATACAATTTGTAAAAATATCTGTATGATATAAATGGGATTCTCTATGTGTTAAAACAATAAAGTTTCTTAAACAACAACTTAATAAACTGGAAAATAAAAATGTTAGAAACATGTGAGTTTTAAAAGAGTGAATTGTGATTTTCAAATGTAAGTTTAGAAAGTGGTCTTTATACTCAAAACCCTTACCTTTGGGATTGATATGTGTTGTCTGTACCTAATACAATTAGGGGGTTCAAATTCTTCTAATATAATTCTTTGCATCCATACCTACCTTCAGTTGTAAAATCATATTATGTTATTGGGTCGTTTGATCTGTTATCAAAATTTTCATTATTTACATGCCTCTTTGACACAACTATAATGGGTCAGTCAAGAAATAAAAAATTAAACATGAGTTGGTGTGACTTAGGTGTTATGATAAATAGTCAACCATTCTTAGTGTCTCTATGGCATCCCGCCATTTTATAACATAACTTTCATTTCATTACACGGAACTGAGGATCGTTAAGGTTTAGTGTCTTGGAAACAAGGATCATAATACATAAATAAAACATAAAACATTCTTCTTAAACACTTGAAAGGATTCTCCTTTAGTTCATCCTATGTTCATTATGCATCTCATAACCTGGGGACATACATCAAAAGAAAGGGTGAGCAGAAGGCCCAGTAAGGGAAACAAGAGAAACATTTTTCAAGTGAACTTGAGATACTTCAATAAGGACATGAAAAGAACTTTAAGGCATGAGAAAGAAATCATGAGATACATCATAATAAAAATAATCATTTTTCATAACTTGAAGATGTGGCTACAACATTTAATATTGACAATCGTTTCGTTTCACCAAGGTCCATCCCCAAGGTGTCGTTAAAAATTACCAAGGTTATTCACCAAGGCGTCGTTAAAATGGTCATCTCTAGAGATTAAGTCTTTACCCAATGCATTGGAGCGCTATCAGGGCGCACCCTTAAATTTGTCTTTATTTTCATGTGAGCCACATATATCATCATAAAACATTTCATAAATAACCCATATAGCATAAAAAATGGGTTTCATTTCATAATCATAACGTTTCAAAAACTGCTTTAAAGACATGATCTTTACGTTACTTTAAACCCACGAAAAGGGAAAGCGGGTATCATGTATGTAAATCCCAGAATTTAAAATAGAACATTTTTATATATATGTGAATACCCATTTAGAAATAGGAGCTTTGAGTATTCACTTTATAACATAAAATAATTTTGAGAAAAGAGAGGCATTTTGAGACGAAAATTCTGCAGCATAACAACTATGTTACAAGGTTTTAGAAACTTTGAAAAGAGAGGGGACATGGGTTGAACAATCATAATTGACCCATAAAAAGGTAGAGGGGCAGAGTAATAAGGATATATGGACATGGGGATGCAATTTCAAGGACATACCAATTGAAATGAAAAACATGGAAGGAAGACAAAAATTTGATTTCTCTTATGAAAATTCGGCAGCCTAACGGCGTCACATAAACTTCAACAAAAATGAATTGAACAAATAAAATAGGTTCTCTCATCATATGATCATAAGAGACCAGTATGATAGATATAGAGATCATACCCCAACATAATAAAAAGGAACTTGAAAGATTTGACATGAAAATCGAGCTTGAAAAATGAGAAGGGTGAAAGAATCACTTAAACATTCGGCAGCCTAACGGCGTCACTTAAACTTTCATAAAACGAAATGATGAGAGTAAGAGGGGATATCTCATCATATAAACATGAAAGGGAAGTAAGAGGAATATAAAAGAACATCCTCTCACATAAAAACAAGGAGCATAATAGGAATGACATAAAAGAGATTACATGAAAAGAAAGAGAGGGGTCGGATCCCTTACCTTAAAACGTGACTCTTGAAACTCAAAGGATTGGACCTTGAGGGCTTGGGGGCACCTTGGTAGGACTCCTTGGAAGGTAAGAAGACCAGAACTTCGTTGGGGAAGATTTGGGAGTGAAAACCAAGGGAGGAAAGGGTGGGTATTTATAGGGAAAGTGAGGGGACAAAGCATTAATGGCCAAAGGACACCTCACATGTGCTTTTCTCAAACCCATGTGCTCTCCCTTGGCATTTATCATGGAGTTAGGCCACATGGGGCCCCCAAAACAATAATTCACCACCCTTGGCCGGCCAACCCTCAAAAGATCTCATGACATCATCATGACACCGTTATGATGTCATTAAACATACCGAAACCCTAAAACTGTAATTTTACTATTCACTGAAAATTCAACTTTCTCAGAATAATCCAAAAATTTCACATTAACCAAATATCAATGCTATGATTTCAAAAATGAACTCCATTTTATAAAAATAATTTTCTAAATATTTTTAATTATATTTTTAAATAAAAACACTATTCATCGAAAAAACTAATACTTGAATAATAATTTATGAAACCGTTATTTAACCATTTTATTGAATCACATTACTTAACCAAGGTGTCTAAATTATATTAAAACTTTCTTTGAGTGAAAATTACTAATCCATTTGGTCACATTACTAATCCTAAGCGTAAAATCACTATTCATAATTTACTATTCATCAAAAATTAAGTTGATCTTATTAGACTCCAAATTCCTTAATGAACACTTTTGTAGAAGACCATTTTTTGAAAATCATTACACATCATTAGTTATTTAGGGTTTACATAAATATTTCAAAATATCCCTTTTTCAAAATTCATCAATAAAATAAATTCTAAAATTATCTAGGCATTTGAAATTTCACAAACATCACTAAAGGAAGAAATCTCAATTTATTCACCCGAGAGGATTACACAAGGAAACTAGGGTATCATTACATAGCCCCTTATAACACTGGCATAAGACCTAAGTGTAAGGTGTGCTATGGTGAGAGAATCTGAGGGAGTCTCAGATAACATTGCCCTAGTAGCAATCTCCACTAACTTGAACTTCTCCTGCAAGAGTTTTCGTTCAAGCTTGACACGCTGGAGCTCGGCTTGGGCTTGGTCCAAAGCGAAGCCCACAGATGCTACCTCCTTCCCAAGCTCTGATAAGTGGGCTTCGTAAGGGTTGAGTCTACTGGATGAAGCCATCGACTCCTCTTTCTGCATTAATCATTAACATCTTATTAAATAAATAAGAGTAAGTTAATATACTACTCAAAAAGATTGGGTCGTTACATTCTTCCCCCCTTAAGAAATTTCGTCCCCGAAATTTATACTTGAGGCCTAGTCGAAAAGGTGAGGGTACTTTTGCTTCATCGTTTCCTCAGGCTCCCAAGTCGCTTCTTCATACTTATGATTCCTCCACAACACTTTCACAAGGTGGGTAGTCTTGTTTCGTAGAACCTTGTCTCTACGGTCCAAGATCTCCACTGGCTGCTCCTCATAAGAGAGGTCATGTTCAAGTTGTACCACCTCTGGGTTCAGTACATGTGAAGGGTCGGGTATGTACTTCCTCAAGAGAGATACATGGAAGACATCATGAACTTGAGCTAGGTTCGGTGGAAGTGCTAGACGATAGGCCACTGCTCCTATGCGATCAAGGATTTCATAGGGGCCAATGTACCTAGGGCTGAGCTTCCCTTTCTTCCTAAACCGCATGACTCTCTTCCATGGAGAAATTCGAAGGAAGACTTTGTCACCAACACTAAACTCCAAGTCCCTTCGAAGATTGTCAGCATAGCTCTTCTGCCGACTCTGAGCAGCCTTTATGTGTTGTTGGATGACATGAACTTGTTCTGTCATTTCTTGCACAAGATCAGGCCCAAGAAGCTTCCTCTCACCAGTTTCATCCCAACAAGTAGGAGTTCTACACCGCTTTCCATACAGAGCTTCATAGGGTGCCATCTGAATACTCGCATGGAAGCTGTTGTTATAGGAGAACTCCACTAATGGGAGGTGTTGATCCCATCCACCCTTAAATTCCATTGAGCATAATCTCAACATGTCTTCGAGTGTCTGAATAGTCCTTTCAGATTGGCCATCAGTTTGAGGATGATAGGCCGTACTAAAATTCAATTCAGTATTCAGAGCATGTTGAAGACTTCTCCAGAATTTTGATGTGAATCTTGGGTCACGATCAGATACGATGGATAGTGGTACCCCATGCAGCCTTACCACTTCCTTCACGTATATCTTGGCAAGCTGATCCAGAGAGAAATCTTCCCGAATAGAGATAAAATGGGCTGTCTTGGTGAGACGGTCCACAATAACCCATATCACATTGTTTCCTTTGGATGTTTTTGGGAGACCAGTTACAAAGTCCATGGTGATATTATCCCACTTCCATACTGGTATGGGTAGCAGTTGTAATACCCCCTTAGGAAGTTGTCTTTCTGCCTTTACTTGCTGACACACCAGGCACCTTGTAGTGTAATCAGCAATCTCCCTCTTCATGTTATCCCACCAATAATGATCACGAAGGTCTCTATACATCTTAGTGCTTCCCGGATGTATAGAGAAAGTAGAGCTATGAGCTTCATCCATCAGTTCTTTCTTTATCTCCGTAATAGATGGAACACATAGTCTTGTACGAAATTTCAATACACCTTCATGATCAATATTGAAATCAGGGAACTTCCCATCCTTTACAGCCTCGAACTTCTCCTGCAGCAAAGGATCTTCTTTTTGAGCCTTCTTGATCTTCTCTAGTAATGAAGGTTGAGAAATCATTTGGGATAGGGTTGATGATGTCCCTTTCCTTATAATTCCCATGTCCAGTTTTACTAGATCTTTAATCAAGGGATATCCCAGGATTCTCATTGTTGCCAAAACAACAGGATCTTTCCTGCTTAATGCATCCGCAACTTTGTTTGCTCTTCCCGGGTGATAATGAATTGAACAATCATAGTCTTTAATAAGCTCCAACCATCTCCTTTGTCTCATGTTCAATTCTTTCTGTGTGAAAATATACTTTAGACTTTGGTGGTCAGTGTATATATCACATTTCTCCCCATAAAGATAGTGCCTCCATATCTTTAGAGCAAAAACAACTGCCGCCAGCTCTAGATCATGCGTAGGATAATTCTGCTCATGAATCTTCAACTGTCGAGATGCATAAGCAATTACCTTGTCATTTTTCATGAGGAAGCACCCAAGCCCTTTCAGAGATGCATCGCTAAAAATAACGAATCCTTCTCCGATAGAGGGTAGTGTTAACACCGGTGCAGTAACCAATCTCTTCTTCAGCTCTTGGAAACTTTCCTCGCATTCCTTTGTCCAGATGAACTTAACCCCTTTTCGAGTCAACTTGGTTAGTGGATTAGAAAGCCGTGAAAAGTTTTTCACAAACCTCCTATAATATCCTGCTAAACCAAGGAAACTACGAATCTCAGTTACTGTTGTGGGTTGAGGCCACTCCTCCACAACCATTGTCTTTGCAGGGTCAACCGAGATTCCTTCATTGGTTACGATGTGCCCCAAGAAAGCCACTTGTTGTAACCAAAACTCACACTTGCTGAACTTCCCAAAGAGCCTCTCCTTCCGTAGAGTTTTCAAAACAACCCTCAGATGATCTTCATGCTCCTCACGACTTTTTGAATATATCAAAATATCATCAATAAAAACTACCACAAAGTTATCAAGGTAGTCCTTAAAGACTCTATTCATCAAATCCATGAAAATAGCAGGAGCATTAGTCAAGCCGAAGGGCATAACAGTAAACTCATAATGCCCATATCTTGATCGGAAGGCAGTCTTTGGAATATCTTCCTTTTTCACCCTCAGTTGATGATAACCAGATCGAAGGTCAATCTTAGAGAATAATTGAGCCCCACGAAGTTGGTCAAATAAATCATCAATTCTAGGAAGAGGATATCTGTTCTTCACTGTGATCCCGTTCAATTCTCTATAATCTATGCATAGCCGCATTGATCCATCCTTCTTCTTCACAAAGAGAACTGGTGCTCCCCAAGGAGACACACTCGGTCGGATAAACCCCTTCTCCAACAAGTCTTGGAGTTGTTTCTTTAGCTCCTCTAGCTCCACATTTGCCATTCTATATGGAGTCTTTGATATCGGTTGAGACCCAGGTACGAGTTCAATGGAGAACTCTACCTCTCTTTCTGGGGGAGGTCCAGGTAACTCCTCAGGAAATACATCCATGTATTCCTGAACAATCGGAACATCTTCAATTTGTATGCTCCCTTTCCCTTCTTCCTCATCACCGATTAACTCCATAAAGAAAGCTATAGGAGGTGCTTCTAGATAGGGATCAGTTCGGGATATCTCTCCACGGAAGATAACTGTAGGTCGTTCATTCAAGACTATTGAGATTTCCTTACTTCTGCATTTGATCTTAGCATTATACTTTGAGAGCCAGTCCATCCCTAGTATAACATCGAATTCCATCATGGGAATGACTACTAGATTTGCGATAAGATTGTGCTCACCAAAGTAAACACTAGAGTCTCTAAACACTGTTGATGTATGGATAATCCCACTTGGAGTCTTGACTGACAACTCTACCTCAAGCAATTCAGGGATTGATTCTATATTCTTTGCAAACTTGGAAGAAATAAAGGAATGCGTAAAACCAGAATCAAATAAAGCACTTGCTAGTTTTGAGAGGACAACAAGAGTACCTGCTACCACATCGTTCGGGACTTCAACTTCAGCTGTTGTGATAGCGAAAGCACGACCTTTCTCTCTTGGCCTCTGCTGAGGTTGGTGGTGATTCCCCTCCACCGCCCTCGGATTGGGACATTGGTTAGCAAAGTGCCCAAGCTGTCCACACTTGAAGCATGTGACTTCGGGTAGGGCTAGAACCATCTTTCCTCTGTCGTTAGTGTTGGGAAGCTGAGGCTTCACCTCACTATGACAATTCCGAGCAATATGGCCTCCTCTTCCACACTTGTAGCACTTTCCACTTCCGTTCAAGTAGTTCCCCAGATGATTCTTCCCACATTTATTGCATGTGGTAAGTTGCATTTGCTTTCCACCTCTTCCCTGATCAAAAGACTTCCCTAAACTGGGCTCCAACGATCTCTTCTTTTCATTTGGCTTATGAGACCACTGTGTCTCACCAAACTCCAGCTCGGCTTTCATAGCACTTCGAACTATTTCTTCATAGCTATCATAGTCCCTGTTGGCTAGATTCTTCCGCAGATGAGGTCGTAGTCCGCCAAAGAATCTATCAAACTTCCCATTAGGGTCCATGAAAAAGCTTGAGGTATAACGGGAAAGCCTTGTGAAGTTCATCTCGTAGCTTCCGACAGATTCGTTCTCCTTCTGCTTCAGCTCGAGAAACTCTTTCTCCATTTTCGTTCTCATGGAACGAGGGAAATACTTGTTAAAGAAAATCCCCCGAAATTCTTCCCACTCCATATCTTCCATATCTCCTCGTGGCTTCGTGTTTTTGATCAGTGACCACCACTGATCAGCTTCTCCCTCTAGGCGGTAAACAGCAAGGGTGAATTTTTCTTGTTCCGAACAATGAAGTACAGAGAAGATCTTTTCAATGGAGCTTATCCATTGTTCCGCAACCAATGGGTCAGTAGATCCACTGAATGTTGGCGGTCGTTGACGCATGAAGGACTCAACAGAGTGTTGTTCCCTTTGTGGTGAGGTCGGCCTCTCAGCTTGATTCAAGTTATTACTCATAACTTGAGTCAGTTGGTTCATCATTCGCATGAATGTTTCCATTCCGGCTTCCATCGGAGGGCCGTCAGCACATGGTGCATTGCGGTCACCATCGGCACGGTTCCTCCTATTGCCCGCCATTTTCTAAAAGAATAAAACCTTAGTAAGAAACTTATTTCATTTATGAATCTTTTAACTAAGACTTAATTCTTAGACAATTACACTTTTCTATAATTCCTTCATAATGATTCACAGAAAGCTTGTGATTAACCAAACATATCCACCGGGAGTGTCGTAACCAAGAGTGCAGCAAGGCCCGTTATCGTGCACCAGTTCCCGTTCGAGTCTAGCTCAAAGCGGTGTTTTTGGGTTTTACCCCTATGTACATCTGTTCCAGAGCCGCCTCTACCTGCTCGTATCCAGACAGGGATGTATTTGTTTGATAAACCACTTACTCAATACTTACCAAAATACCAGGAAGTTTTCCTATATTTAAACTTTTCTATAGGGCTCTTCCTAAAGTTTTTATATCCTAATTTCCACAAATAACTAAACCTTCCTTTGATACTAACTATAGCATCCCGCCATTTTATAACATAACTTTCATTTCATTACACGGAACTGAGGATCGTTAAGGTTTAGTGTCTTGGAAACAAGGATCATAATACATAAATAAAACATAAAACATTCTTCTTAAACACTTGAAAGGCTTCTCCTTTAGTTCATCCTATGTTCATTATGCATCTCATAACCTGGGGACATACATCAAAAGAAAGGGTGAGCAGAAGGCCCAGTAAGGGAAACAAGAGAAACATTTTTCAAGTGAACTTGAGATACTTCAATAAGGACATGAAAAGAACTTTAAGGCATGAGAAAGAAATCATGAGATACATCATAATAAAAATAATCATTTTTCATAACTTGAAGATGTGGCTACAACATTTAATATTGACAATCGTTTCGTTTCACCAAGGTCCATCCCCAAGGTGTCGTTAAAAATTACCAAGGTTATTCACCAAGGCGTCGTTAAAATGGTCATCTCTAGAGATTAAGTCTTTACCCAATGCATTGGAGCGCTATCAGGGCGCACCCTTAAATTTGTCTTTATTTTCATGTGAGCCACATATATCATCATCAAACATTTCATAAATAACCCATATAGCATAAAACAAATGGGTTTCATTTCATAATCATAACGTTTCAAAAACTGCTTTAAAGACATGATCTTTACGTTACTTTAAACCCACGAAAAGGGAAAGCGGGTATCATGTATGTAAATCCAAGAATTTAAAATAGAACATTTTTATATATATGTGAATACCCCTTTAGAAATAGGAGCTTTGAGTATTCACTTTATAACATAAAATAATTTTGAGAAAAGAGAGGCATTTTGAGACGAAAATTCTACAGCATAACAGCTATGTTACAAGGTTTTAGAAACTTTGAAAAGAGAGGGGACATGGGTTGAAAAATCATAATTGACCCATAAAAAGGTAGAGGGGCAGAGTAAGAAGGATATATGGACATGGGGATGCAATTTCAAGGACATACCAATTGAAATGAAAAACATGGAAGGAAGACAAAAATTTGATTTCTCTTATGAAAATTCGGCAGCCTAACGGCGTCACATAAACTTCAACAAAAATGAATTGAACAAATAAAATAGGGTCTCTCATAATATGATCATAATAGACCAGTATGATAGATATAGAGATCATACCCCAACATAATAAAAAGGAACTTGAAAGATTTGACATGAAAATCGAGCTTGAAAAATGAGAAGGGTGAAAGAATCACTTAAACATTCGGCAGCCTAACGGCGTCACTTAAACTTTCATAAAACGAAATGATGAGAGTAAGAGGGGATCTCTCATCATATAAACATGAAAGGGAAGTAATAGGAATTTAAAAGAACATCCTCTCACATAAAAACAAGGAGCATAATAGGAATGACATAAAAGAGATTACATGAAAAGAAAGAGAGGGGTCGGATCCCTTACCTTAAAACGTGACTCTTGAAACTCAAAGGATTGGACCTTGAGGGCTTGGGGGCACCTTGGTAGGACTCATTGGAAGGTAAGAAGACCAGAACTTCGTTGGGGAAGAGTTGGGAGTGAAAAACAAGGGAGGAAAGGGTGGGTATTTATAGGGAAAGTGAGGGGACAAAGCATTAATGGCCAAAGGACACCTCACATGTTCTTTTCTCAAACCCATGTGCTCTCCCTTGGCATTTATCATGGATTTAGGCCACATGGGGCCCCCAAAACAATAATTCACCACCCTTGGCCGGCCAACCCTCAAATATCTCATGACATCATCATGACACCGTTATGATGTCATTAAACATACCGAAACCCTAAAACTGTAATTTTACTATTCACTGAAAATTCAACTTTCTCAGAATAATCCCAAAATTTCACATTAACCAAATATCAATGATATGATTTCAAAAATGAACTCCATTTTATAAAAATAATTTTCTAAATATTTTTAATTATATTTTTAAATAAAAACACTATTCATCGAAAAAACTAATACTTGAATAATAATTTATGAAACCGTTATTTAACCATTTTATTGAATCACATTACTTAACCAAGGTGTCTAAATTATATTAAAACTTTCTTTGAGTGAAAATTACTAATCCATTTGGTCACATTACTAATCCTAAGCGTAAAATCACTATTCATAATTTACTATTCATCAAAAATTAAGTTGATCTTATTAGACTCCAAATTCCTTAATGAACACTTTTGTAGAAGACCATTTTTTGAAAATCATTACACATCATTAGTTATTTAGGGTTTACATAAATATTTCAAAATATCCCTTTTTCAAAATTCATCAATAAAATACATTCTAAAATTATCTAGGCATTTGAAATTTCACAAACATCACTAAAGGAAGAAATCTCAATTTATTCACCCGAGAGGATTACACAAGGAAACTATGGTCTCATCACATAGCCCCTTATAACACTGGCATAAGACCTAAGTGTAAGGTGTGCTATGGTGAGAGAATCTGAGGGAGTCTCAGATAACATTGCCCTAGTAGCAATCTCCACTAACTTGAACTTCTCCTGCAAGCGTTTTCGTTCAAGCTTGACACGCTGGAGCTTGGCTTGGGCTTGGTCCAAAGCGAAGCCCACAGATGCTACCTCCTTCCCAAGCTCTGATAAGTGGGCTTCGTAAGGGTTGAGTCTACTGGATGAAGCCATCGACTCCTCTTTCTGCATTAATCATTAACATCTTATTAAATAAATAAGAGTAAGTTAATATACTACTCAAAAAGATTGGGTTGTTACAGTCTCGTGTGTGTGTGTGGGTTTAGTTTTTAGTATCAAGTGGGACTAAAGTGTGTGTGTTTTATTCAGATTTAGTGAAGAAGTGTTTATATCAATTTGGAAACAATGGCCTCACCTCATATATTCCCTAAACCTACCCACTAAATCATAATTATCTCAAATAATCACTCTCTTATTTTATCACCGATTGGATATGATCTCAACCAATCATCCCCATGGTGGGTTTAGATCAAGAAAAAACATGAAATGATCACTACATGCTCTGACCTTACCTTACCAAAGTAATCAATAATCCCTGATCACTCCTTAATCCACCTCACCGCTCTCTACAATATGAGAGATGAGTAATATCAAGGGGATATGTGTGAAATCCAAAGGAATAAAGGTAAAATTGAATTGAAATACAGATAACAATATAAATCTCCTATTGCTTCATCCATTATAAAAATAACCATTGATATTTATACAATAGGGATGGACATCAAGCATTGGAATTCAATACTGCGGGTGAGGGAAATATTCTTAGCTTAGACACAAAGGGTCCCAATGTGCCATCATTATAGAATACATAAAAGTTATAATAGAAATGTAAAAAATGGTCAGACCTTGAGTCAATACATTCATACCCTATTTATAACATTCTTATCCTTACTGGATAATTCCATGTGTCATTAAGGTTCTTTGGATTAGCTATATGTGGCACGTACAGTTCATCCTTGAATGCATGAATAAAGGCCGAGTTCCATGATCTCAACGGATTCCTCTCTCTTAAGGATTGGGTGCCACCTATTCATTTTTTATTGGATTTTCTAATTTGTTTAGATAAGGTGAATGAAATATTCCATTAGTGCCCACATTCGGTTCATGTGTTCCAAGTGGCCATAATATTGATCAAGGTATCACAATTATTGACTCAACATCTGTTTGATCATAAAAAACACTTAAAGAGTGTTTGGGGGTCAACTGAATAATTATGCATTATTCATAGTGTTGGGATAGTAATACTATAGTTGTTAGCCTAACTAGGTTAAATACCCTGAGGGGGGGGGGGATGGGGTTGAATTAGGGTATGGACAATTAAAGCAACTGTCTCTTTGGATATTTTTTCTTTATTAAACAAAAAACTATTCTATCTCCTCCCCATAACGCATAATAAATGAGAATTAAAACATGAAAATCATGAAACAATTTTACTTGGTTTATCCTCACTAGGATACATCCAAGAGCATAAGAAGGTAATGTGATGAGGTACTTATTGGTGCCAAAATATGGGCAAAGGGAAATATGCAAATAGGACACAAATGCCAAAGGGGATGCTTTGCAAATCTCCTTCGCAGAGCCCCTCAGCACTGTGGCTGGTGAAAATACGAAGCCCCATCTATGATCACCATAGAATAAAAGAGGCGGGAGTCTCCATAGTTATAACGCAATTGATAGAAATCTCCACACTGTGGAGGGAACCTAATATACTCTTCGATCCCTGGGAAATTGACAGAAGCCTCTGCGAGCACCGCATAGGGAATTAAGGAGGCCTCTTCACTGAAGAGGGGATGATGATCGACTTCACGATTATGACAAACTTAACACAATATTATTTCAATCTTGAAGCACCATGTAGATCCTAAATGAGCTTTTAGAGCTCTACGCCGCCTCTTGCCTATAAATACCAGGCTTCCCTCAGACCCAAAGGTCAGATACCCTTACCCTTTGCCTTCTTAGCTCTCAAATCGCGAAGCAACCTATGCTCTGTGAATCATTGAGAAAAATGAGCTCTTCAAGGTACTTGATCATTTTAAATCACCTTTCCCTTAGCTCAAATAAAATATATCTTCAAGAGATTATTTCCTTCACGAAGCCCACGGGCCATCGCAAAGGAAGGAGATCCCTAGGGGAACTCAGGTGTTCGCAGATCACTCATGATTCACGAAGTACCTTCCATGAACATGCGAACCACATTTCAAGGTAGGGTCAATGTGCTTCACGAATCATATTGCTTCGCAGTGATATAATTTTTAAGGCACCCATGCTCCACAAAGTCCTACTCCGCAAAAGATTTATTTACTTCATGAAGCACCCTTCATATTAATCTATACTCCATAACTAGGCTAGGCCACTCCACTTCGTGAATCATACCCCTTTGTAGAGTATTTTCACTCTATGGATGATATAGATTCTCAAAGTCCCTTCTTGTGAACTTTTTTTCTTCATAAACCCTTTTCCTGTATGCCCTCCAGGCTTGTACGAAGTGATTTCAAGGTCCCTTGGGTGGTGTTTCACATTGTATTTCTTGGCCTCATGCTTCTTCGCATAGACATGCTAACGACTATTGGTTCTTTTCATAGCCACGCTAACATGATCCCCTCAATGGATCACTCCATAACACCACCTCACCATGGAATTTCTGATGCCTTCCCTTCCCTAAGGGTGGGTGGTTATCAGTTATGAAAGTCCTAGGGGTGAGGAGTGAACTCACCTTGTTTAAGCTACAGGACGTTAAACTTCCAAGCACCATCTTCCTCAGCACATGAAGTTAAACTATGTCCTTTCCCCATGAAATATACACGGGTCACCCCATCTTGTACATTCTCCATGCCCACTATTCTTCATGGGAGTGAGATAATTCATTACATGTAATGAGATCTTCTTTGCTGGAGTGGCATTTGTCGGTGGGGAAGGGAAACCATCTTGGTGTAATCCCCTAGCTTTGTTTTCTGAAGGTATAATCCCTGATCCTCCTCTCTTATTCCATGCCAAAGACTAGAGGAGAGATGAGAACATAGACCTTTGTCGCCCCGTCCCTCTCCCTTTGGGATTTGTCACCATCAGGCCTCCATCCTGGAGTAAGTCCCAATCTTCATCTTCTTGGGCCACTAATCAAGAATAAGCCCATGTTTCCTCTTTGGGTTTCTAAACACGCATAAGATCCATTCTATTCCTCAAGGATTCACCTTTTGCGACGAGATCATCAGGTCTTTGCTACCTCTTGTTTCTCACACCGAGCATGACCCGCGTGTTCTTAGAGTAAGCACTGACCATGACATCCTCCCTAGGCTGCCTTAGCGTGTAAGTCCCAATCCCCCTTCAGAACTACATGGACTTTGATCCTTTCCCTTTTGAAGCACAATACGTAGGAATCCTACCTGAGGTTCAATCCCATCACCTACTTGTCTCGACCCCTTCATGTCGGTTCACCATCACCCCACATGACATTAAACTGTATCCTCCCTTACGAACTATGTGGGAATTGATCCTTTCCCTTTCTAAGAAAGGTATGTAGGAATCCTCCTTGAGGTTCAATCCCAACGCCCATCGGTCCCGACCATTCCATGTAAGTTCACCCTTGTCCCACATGATGTTAAACTCTATGACCCTTTCATCCCGCATGACGTTAAACTATATCCGTTTGAACTATGTGGGTTTTGATCCCTGTCACCTAGGCAGGGTACGTAGGAAGCCTCCATGAGGTTCAACCACATCTAGTGGTAAGCCGTTGTAGTCCCTGACCAATAGTAAGCTATTTTAGTCTCAAACCTAAGGTAAGACGTTGTCGTCCCCTTCATTGGGACCCACATCTCTGGTCCATCCCAATGGTGTCAGAACAACTCATGGGATGCTAACCATGCATAAGCCCCAGCATGCCATCAGGTCACTATCTTCTTCACACACCCTAATTCCATCCCCCATCCTAAACTACATAGACTTTAATTCCCTGCCACAAGGATATGTAGGAAGCCTCACTGAGGTTCAAGCCCATCACCCATGTCTCTCCTGATCTCTCCCTTAAGCCTCTATGTTTTGGGAAGTTCATGCCCCAACCCATAGGTCCCAATTCCTCCAGGTCCCATCCATGAATCCATTCTCATGGTCCAGCTTCACAGGCATCCCATCGCCCCACCGAACTATGTGGACATTGATTCCCCACCACAAGGATACGTAAGAACCCTCTCCGAGGTTCAATCCCAATACTACCGTCATATTCAAGGAAGTTCTATATTATTTTCCACCCAAGTCATTCAACTCTCCATCTTCCATCCTAATTCTTACTCGGGCCGCCACATCCTGGTGAGATCATGCCATTCATCCCATCACTGCTCGTTGCGACACCTGGGCAACTAACCATGCATAATCCCCACACAATCCATAACTATCCAACCAAGAGTGTTCCTCTTGTGATGGGCTGTTAACCACATGTAATCCCCAAAATGTGTCTAGGTAGTTGTCCTATACACACACCCCGATTCATCACCCCTTTGAACTACACAGATTTTGATCATGGTCTCTCAAGATAGGGTATATAGAAAACCTCCCCGAGGTTCAATCCCAGCTAATGGAAAAACATGATATCCCCTTTATAGGTACCCAAGAATCCTCAGATCCATATTCATTGGAAATTTTGATTCACCCATCTAGTAGGACTCTCAGGTGTTCCCTCCTGGGGCTGCACCCATTGATCTACTCCCATCAGTGTTCTGATCAGTCTGATCCGTCTCTGCTAGAATTTAAACTCACAACATACCCTGTGTTAAATATGAGAAGCTAAGGAAAACCTCAGAGACATGCCTATGGAATATAATTCCCCTCACTTTATGTGGTATGAATCGAGCTTATGCGCCCTTGAGAAGACCTATCATAAGGGAAAGAAACCCAGATGCATCAGTGTTCCAGTGTCCAGACACACCAACAATGTTCAACCTGAGTACTCCTCTAATCAAAGGTTGCTACCCTGACTTTTTTCCTTTGGAATGTCCTGAAAAAATAAATGTAATTAACCGGTGTCCATAAAGATATGGAACTAGGAAGAAGTTTCATGAACAACATCTTAATCTTTAAGGGAGATCTAGACTAGGAGATGCCTTCGGAGGAGGAATCCACAGAAAGAGTAAGAAACATTCCATTATCCCATTTCGATCTAGGAGAAAACAACTCTGAATAAGTGATGGATGCTGCCCACCTTTGGAAAGCAGGAATGTGGGGAAACAATCAGCACATCCTCGACGGATGGATGTGAGCCCTGACGAAAACATCGGAAATAGAAATGGAGAACCCGATGTGAAGTTCTTCTCCTCAATGTGAAGATTAATAGCTTTCGATACATTAGTGGATAAGCATGTCATTGGATCCAGCTATCCGGCACCAGGCCCCTCCAAGAAAATAGTGGGCATGGAATGAAACTCACCAGAAATTGGGGAAATTGAATGTTGGACATCTCGGTATGCAACGTTTTCAGTGTGGATCCTTCTCACCAACAACAGGAGACAGGATAACACTAAGGCATTGGTCATCGCTTTCCTTCATTCAGCACTAATGGTTGAATCTCACTGCTTTGTAGGACCCAAACTATGATAGGAAACTGATCACTACCCACCAACCGACGTAGGGGATGAGGCAACATCAACGCGAAAATCTTGTGTGGATTCATCTCTTCTACAATGGTCCCCACATCCACAGTTTTTGGGTGCCCATGCCCTGTCTCCCCATCTGAACTCATTCATAGGAGGGTGATTAATGACCTCGTTCAAAAATACGAGGAAGAGGGGATTATCCCAACCTGGGATATGTCCCTAAAATACCTAGAGGTTTATGCGCCTCATCATCACTACCGCCCCCAAGGTCTAATTAGGGAGCCACTGCTCCCCACCCCGACCTATAATCGTTTCAGGAGCCTCTACCCAGAGCGCTTTGATGACTCACTCCTCTATGATAATGAGGTGAGGGAAGTCTGGTCTAGCCCAATTGTGATCCCTTCCCATGGGCCAAAAAGGAGGGCTCCCACTAGGCCATTTCAGTGCTACCACCCATCCCCACAAGCTGAGAAGTAGGTGAGTTATGCACCTGCACCACCAACCCCAGTCCGGTTAACCCGATGCCAATGTTGGGCGCAAGCTGAGGAGGGCGCCCGCTAGGGGCGTCATCATCGATGACTATAGTGGCTTGTTCCACTGCCAGTGTATACCCTCAGTGACCCATTTATACTGAATAGGGGATCTTATATGCCTGACCTAGATCTAGGCCACAACCACCCCATGGGAAGTTTGGGATGACTCTTTTGGTCGTCGACACAGGTGGTGTCTATCGAGGGATGACCTGCGACAACGACATCCAACACATAGGTCCTCTCCATGACACCACCAATGAGAGCGCAGGTCTGTCCCACTCTCAAGATCATTATAGAGGTCCTCCCCATTCCACCATTAGTCCGAGTGAAGGCCTTTACTACCACACTGAAATCCATCATGGAGCCTTTCCTCGCACCCGTAATCCCATGTATGGATCCATTACTCTTGTTATAGGTTTCCAATGAAAAGATCCTCTTCTCCAGGTTAACCATAATTGTGGGGGTCTTCCCCCATGTTCTTATAGCAACCAAAGAAGGTCCTCTTTGTCCCAGAAGTCAGAGAAGCGGAGGTCTGCCTCACTTCATTGTCACCCAGCATGGAGGTCTTCCTTGTGTTCAGTTTGACTAGTACAAAGGCTCCCCTCGTACCGTCACTACTAAGGAAAAAAAACATGGAGATATTTACCATGCTACTACCAATTCTAGTGGAGTTCCTACCCACTCCAGCAATTCTCATAGAGATTTCCTTCGCACATCAGCCAGTGGACATAGAGGTTCTCCCCGTGTTCCCTTTGACATTTTTTCAGGCACTCCTCGCACCCTAGCTCACCTAGGAGGAAGTCCTCTCTACCCCAGTATCAGTTTGGCTGAAGGTCCTCCTCGAGTCAAAAACCTACCCTATCCTGAAGAACCATCCTGGAGTAGGAGGGAGGGTTTCTGCCACCATAATAAGAATACCAAGATGTTTCAAACTGTGATATAACCCGTATGATTCTTAGATTCCAAGATAGAATGCGATTCAATAATGTAAACCTTACCCCAATATTCTGTGTCAAGGTCTGGGGTAGTAATGAGGTGTATAAGCCTCATCCTTCAGAAATTTGAGTTCCGCTGGATTCCTGCCTCCCTCCAAATATACATCTAGGAGGAGGAATATTTGGCCTCTTTCTAGGGCCTGACCGTGCAATCCACCCTATCGTCAATAGGGTCATTCTCTACCTCAACCAGAGATCACATAGAGTTATTCTAGGGACTGATATAGGATAGACAGTAGCCTGACCCACCATCAGTAACCAAAGCCCCTACACAGGACGTTGCAATCGCTAGTCTATCTTACCAAGATGTAGTGGTGCAATCATTTCATTCTTCACAAGATATCCCAAGATGTGGTGGCCTTTTAGCTCACTCACCGTATTCTCCACCGGCCAGCCTTCCATCTTAATGGTCTGCTTCAGTGCCATTATCGGTCCCTCATCCTCCCCAGTTGATGAATGGGGCAACCAAGGGATGAATCCAGAGTATAGGATGAGGAGATTATGGGACATCCTTACAGTGGACCATTTCCCAGAGATGTTCTGGCCAGTTGAAACCTCGAGCTTCAGTGTGCTGGAATTGCTTACCTAGGAGGAAGTCATGTGTTTTCACCAAACTCTCTGGGTGACGTACTTCTGTCTCTGTTATCAGTGAGTGTATTACCCCAAGAGTCAGTCACAATTTGAAGATATTGTCCAACAATTCTTCATGGTTGACTTAGCTGTGCTCCCTATGGCTCAGCGTCCTGAGTCGCCCAGTCGCCATCAGACCCTCTAGCAGTGGTGCGTCTAGAGCTTTAAAGTGCTCCGTAGGATTATCAAGGAGGCTTCCCCCATGTTTAGGTCCATGGATGGGGGAATTATGCTTCCCTTCATTTCAGTTCTATCTGGCACCATCCTAACTTTCCAGGTGACATTGAGGATATGTCTTTAGGAAGAGTTGCGGTTAACATAGTCAACCTATTAGAGGGAGAGAATTATCTAGAGATCCTTTAAGAGAACTTACCTCCTGAGGGAGTTCCACACCTATTAGATCCATTGGGAAGAATTAACCACTAGAAAATAAATTTACTGGGAATTCCTGTACCTACCAATCCATTAGACCTCAGTCAGAATCCCAACAAGGGCAAAGAGCTTCTTGGGGCCGCAAAGCCCACTGACCCATCTGGCTTAGTGTAGAAGATAGAGGATGATCCAGAAAAGGACACGTTATATTAATAGATCATGGATCATAAAAATATGGTTGATGAACTCCTTGCTGAACATGTTGTGGAGAAATGACAAGACTATGGTGATCCTCGATCGGGGAAGCAGGGGCAGGTACAAATCCCCCTCGGCGAGTTGCCTCTGGGTGACCTTGACTATCATGCCCACATAGACAGGGTATAAGCCGAAGCTTATGGAAAGAGGGTGCGATATGTATCATCAAATCCACTTGAGCAGCATGATAATCTTCGGGACCCAGCTCAGGTTCCCCTATTCGCTCCACATGCCATTCCCCCAGATGATCCAATGATAGTTCTCATCGCCCACCTCAAGGATTTGGAAACTCAACAGGTGGAAATTACGCCTGATGGAAAGCCATATTCGGCATGGGTGGATGATATGCCAGCAACCCCTAGTTTCAGAAACCCTACTTTTTCCCCCTTTAATGGGACAAAAAATCTGCTGCTGTATCTAGACCACTTCATCTCAAGGTGTGGAACAATGCTGGGAACTCCAGCATAGCAGGAGGCCACTAAATTCCAGTGTTTTATACAAACATTGGAAGGGCCCATGTTTTTCTGGTACAACCAGCTACCCATTGGTTTAGTAGCTTTTTGGGAAGATATTCATAGGCAGTTTCTTTACCAGTTTAGTTCTACCACATAGAATATTAGTATTGAAGACCTCTTCAAGTGTAAGCAGAGGCCGGACAAGTGCGTTGCGAACTTTGTCGTCCAGTGGAAAGGCCTCACCTAATCCCTGGATATGTCGCTGAATCAGAAACAACTGATGAAAATGTGTGTAGGGAATGTCAAAATTGAACTGGTCCCCTCTCTAATCACCCAGAATTACCCTAGAGGATTTCAAGATTTCTCTGATAAGGCCCAACGTCTAGAGGAATCCTTGCAACAAGACAAACAGACACACCCATTTCCTCCTGTAGTTCCCATGAGAAGGGCCTCTAAGGCTGATCCCATTATAGTATCCCAAATAGAGGCCCCTAGGTAGCTTGAGTTATTACCAGTGATGTCACCTCCATAGCCTCGTAGAGTCCCACCACCTCAGGTGAAACCTCCATCCCAATAGCGACCACCCCAAAATCGATAGGCGCCCCCACATAACACGCCACCACCACCTAGGTGGGATAACCAGGTTCCACATCCTCAGTAGGCTCCTCCAGCACCCCATCAGGGCCAGGCTCCCAGATCCCCCTTCCTAGATAGAGGAAACTGTACCTACTCATTCAATGAGGCTCAGGTCCCCAGTTATTTCCTAAGTGCCTTGGAATAGATAATTCTATGGTTATTGGAATGTAGGAGGCCCGAAGAGGAAGGCCTCACGAATTTCCCTAATTACTGCCCCTATTACCGAATCCTGGGGAACACCCTCAAGAAATGATATGTGTTTAAAGACTGGATTCAAGACTAGGTTGATAAAAACATAGTCAGGTTAGGTCCATCCCTAGCACATGTGGCATGTGTGTTTATAAATCCTGACAGTGACAACAACAACGAAGGTGAGTGGAAGTAGGTTCCTAAATACGGGTCCTAAAAATATGACGATTGGATAGCCCGTAAGATGGTCTCTCATTCCCATGGTATTATCTTCACACGTCTGAATCGACCCAAGCCTTTAGAAGCTATCATGTCACCTGCAACTACTACTTCTGTGTCGGCGTCCTGAACTTCCTCTTCCCAAAAGGGCAAGCATTGGCGGTGCAAGGGAAAGAAAAGTCCTCCACCGATGTTAGTGTCATTATATACTCTCAGAGAATTATTTCCCCCAAAGATTAAGATTAACCCCAAGATCTATCCAGTGGTGCAGGATTCTTCAAGTGACGACCAAGGGAGCACTTTGGTTAATAACGTGGAGTTGGTAAACCCCTATATGGTTCCTGACGATGAGGAGTGCTAGATGGATCCTCCTAACGTTCCCAGCCATTTATAGCGTCTATGAAGTCGTGGCTATATGGGTCATCATAATTCCTCAATAAATAATTCCAGACAGGCTATGTATGCCACCAAATCTAGAAAACAGGCCCAGCGTAGAGCTCAACATACACAACCTTCTCATATGGTATCATCAGGCCATCCTTCAACGCTATTTATAATACTTGACCAGGAAGAACCACCACGATCGCTCTGCGATCATCCAAGTTTTGTTATGGACCGACCTCAGTCATCTAGCCCTCATCTGGTAGTCGCTCCACGAGGTTTGACTAGAGAGCAACGGGACATTACCAGCACTAGTCGGCCATAGATTCATCCAGAAGGGCCCATCATACCTCCTGTCACAGAACGAACTCCTGTCAGTAGAAGTTCACGCTTGGCATGGAAGTATGATATTATTAAACATCTTAACAACATTCTTGTAAGGATATCTATACTTGAGGCGCTTTTCATATCATCGGATATACATGAATCCCTTGCTTAATCTTTAAGAATCCCCATCCAATTTGAGATAGAGGTAGTAGCTACAAAAGCCTTCCATGTTGAGGCAGCTGAGCACGTGGAATGCCAGGTTATTATCTCTTTCTCTAGAGAAGATGAAGGTTGTCCCATATAGGGGCATATCCCCCCGTTGTAAATCACTAGCCATTTCAATGGTGTGGAGGTTCGTCGTTGTCTTGTTAACACATGCTCTGGAATCAACCTTATCCCAACCCGGACGCTCCGAAATATGGGGTTGTCTGAGGATGATATGAGCCCCTCTAAACTGAAAATTCAAGGTTATGACAAGACAGAACAGACACCAGTTGGAGAGATCTGCCTAAAGACCCAGTTTGGTGGCCTGGTATCCAGCACTGAGTTCATGGTTGTCTTAAAAGACACCACCTACAATGCGTTGATGGGTAGTCCATGGATCCACCTACAAGTGGCGGTCCCCTCTTCGTATAACCAATTCCTTTAGTACTCCCTTAATGGTCGAGTAAGTATACTCCAAGGTGATGCATCTCCATTTTCCTCTTGTGAATCCTGCTATCTGGATGTTGACTATTAAAAGAGCAGGGACAAGTAGATTCAGGATAGTGAGGTTTAACCCACTATGGCTATGACTGACCCATGGATAGGCCTAGATGATGCCTACATCTTCCTAATCCACCAATTGGAGGCCACAAATCTGAATTTGGAGCAATGATTTGTTGTCTATGGAATGATGGGGAATCACATTACTAAGTCTAAGTGATGTCGGGAGATCACCTCATATTCCTATACAAATTAGGCTCAGGTGATCCCAGAGCCTCCTACTCCCATAAGGTATCGGGATGTCTACCTCATGGCAACAAAAATACATCATACTTGCTTGTTTTTATGGTATGACATAAACTGGATTAGGATGATGCACCACTATTTATTTGATATAATTAAGAATGACCCCTTAGGTCGAAGGCCATATAGGATCGGGTCGACAGCTTTCATCACTATGGTTTCGGTAGTATAGGAGTCCCCTGATGCAATATCCATCGCTGCTCAGGCTGGCACTAGTATCCTGTCAGGGTCTGTTGAATTAGTAGAATCGCCTCCTACTGAGGATCCCTCATCCATAAGTGAAGAAGAGGATTTAGAGGATGCTCCTCCATCTTTCTAAGAGGGTGTATCCACCATGATCAATGAATTGGTACATGTTAACCTTGATAATGAGACAGATCTGGAAACCCCATTGATCAGCACCGCTATGCTTTTCGAAGAGCAAAAACGATACATGAAATTATTGAAACAACATCATGATGTATTTTCCCGGAGTTATGAAGAGATGCCAAGAATATATCCTCAGGTCACCATCCACCTCCTCAGTCTTCCAGCAAATCATCGCAGGTTCAAACAGACTCCTAGAAAGATGCATCCTTCTTATGGTGCCATGGTTGAGGTTGAGGTTGACAAGATCATTAGATTCAACTTAATTAAGGAGGTCCAGTACCTCAGATGGTTATCCAAAATTGTGCCTTTCAGGAAGAAGAATGGACAGATCAGAGTCTGCATCGACTTATGGGATCTCAACTGTCACTGTCTAATGGGTGATTTTCTCCTTCCTATGACAGAACTGTTGATTGGAGCCACCGTTGGGTTCCAGGATCTCTCCTTTATGTATGGGTATTCTAGGTATAACCAAATTTGAATAGACCCTGAGGATGAAGAGTCTACAGCCTTCAGGGCACCATAAGGTATCTTCTTCTACCAGGTGATTCCTTTCAGTCTAGAATGCAGGTGCCACCTATCAGCATTCCATGCATTGCATATTGAAGATGATCCTCAGGACACTGGTGGAATGCTACGTGGATGATCTGGTGGTCAAATATTACCAGTGACAGGACCATCTCAAAGACCTTGAGAAAGTGTTAGGATTCCTCCAATCCCACCATCTAAAGATGAACCCCTTGAAGTGCGCCTTTGGGGTCACTTCTGGAAAGTTTCTTGGATTCGTTGTCAGATATAGAGGCATTGAGATCGATCTGGAGAAAATCAATGCCATCAGTCAGATGTCTTCTCTGAGTAATATTTGGGAGCTTTGAGACTTTCAAGGTCACTTAGTCTATATATACCGATTCATCGTGAATCTTGCTAGAAAGTGTAAGCCCTTTTCCTAGATCATAAAGAAAGGTGTTGATTATTAGTGTAACAAGGAGTGTCAAACTACTTTAGAGGATATAAATCAGTACCTATTACAGCCTCTGGTCCTGATTCCACCTATTTTCAGAGATCCCCTAGTCCTTTATGTGACCGCCCTAAAATGATCTCTTAACACCCTTCTCACCTAGAAGAACAACGAGCTAATGAAGAAAAATCTATACTATCTCAGCCACATGCTCCTAGATACAAAGACCAGATATTCCTCTATTGAGAAAATATGACTTGCGTTGGTATTTGCAGAGCAAAAATTACGACACTACTTACAGAATCATGAGATACAGATAGTGTCCCGAGTGGATCTACTGAAGTACATCCTGAACCACCCCATGTTGATAGGCCATCTAGCTTGGTGGGAAGTGATCATATTGAAGTTCGACATCAGGTTTGTCCCCTAGAAGTCCATTAAGGTACATGCATTGGCAGACTTCTTTACTGCCCATCCAGCTCCCGCAGACTAGTCTCTGGATCTTTATTTTCCTGATGATGCAATCCTCTTAGTAGAAAAAATATTCCGTGTTAGTAAATTCACTTTGATGGTGCTTCCCAAATCCCTACTGACAGAAGACTCAATGACCCCAAACTCAATAGAGTGGGTCTGGGTATCGTCTTCATCATGCCAACACAATATATTCTTTTATATTCATTCTAGTTGTCAGATGGCTATACCAACAATGAGGTAGAGTATTAGGCTCTCATTACTGGCCTCAAGCCGGCCCTCGAGATTGATGTACCTAACTTACATGTGAAAGGGGACTCTGAACTAGTCATCAAATAGATCAACGGTGACTACGTCGTTAGGAAGTCGGAGCTTGTACCACTATTGGAACGTATCCACCAGTTGATAGCCCAATTCCCATCTCGACCAGAATTTAATCATGTCCCTCATTCACATAATAGTCAAGCCGACGCCTTGGCCAGCTTGGATGTATCTCTTGCAGAACCTAACCAGGATGATTTTATTATCCATGTAGCGCATCAGAGAGTTATTTCTCCTGTTACTCCAGATGGTGATGATAGCTTGCAGGTAAGCCACCTCACCGCCAGAGCCTCTGCGTCAGGACCCCTAGGTCCCCCCACCATAGTGTTGTAAGTGACTCCTAATTGGAGGACCCCATTTATTGAGTACCAATAGCATGGTAATCTCCCATCTGATCGAGCCGAGCATGAGAGAATCCAACGGGGTGCATTTTAGTTCACCCTCCAGAGTGGTCATGGTCTTGAGAAGATCCTCTACAAATGTGGGTTTGATGGGATTCTCCTCTGTTGAATTTAGGGAGGTGATATTTCTTAGGTCATACAGGAGGTTCATTCCGATTCCTGTGGGGCTCATTAGACTGGGCTGAAACTATCTCACCAAATCCATAGATTGGGGTATTTTTGGGCCGCCACGATCCGTTACTATATCGAGTTTTCCAAGAGGTTCCATGCGTTCCAAATCCATTATAATTTTGTGCATCGGTCGCCAGAGCCTCTCCATACTACCAAGAAATCTTGTCCCTTTGTAGTCTAGGGACTCGATGTCATGGGACCCTATACACTAGCGATAACTTTCCAGTGTAGATTCATCCTGACTGCTATGGATTTATTTTGCAAGTGGGTAGAGGTAGTTCCGCTCAAGGAGGTCAAGTCCAGTTATATCGTTGAATTTGTGAACTCCAATATCATCTACCGATTTAGAGTCCCTCATGCCATCCTCACCGATAATGACACCAACTTCTGGGCATCTGAACTGAAGAAGTTTTATGCCAAGTAAAACATCCATTCCAACCATACCTCTTGATATCATGTGCAAGCAAATGGAAAGATAGAGGCATTTAATAAAAATATCTCTAACATTATACAGAATATGGTTGGTTAGAACAAGAAGAGTTGGCTGAACAAACTCCCCGACGCTATCTAGGACTATTGGAAAACAACTGGTAATCCCACATAGGTGACCTCATATTCCCTAGTGTACAGAATAGAGGTAGTCTTGCCCATCAAGATTCAGTTACCTTCATTACGCACAGCTTTCTACGAGCAGAAGGCACCAGATAAGGTAGATAAAATCCATATAACTAAATTGGAAATGCTCGACAAGAATATAATTTGCGCCCTACATAATCTAGAGAGGCATCAAAAGAAGATAGCAAATATTTTAACAAAAAAGTTATCCTTTGATCTTTCTTACAAGGTGACATGATGTTGGCCCTGAGAACACCAATGATACCTGGTAGAAAACCACCCAAATTGGAGCCCAAATGGGAAGGACCTTACATAATTCAAAAGGTTTACCTCAATGGAACAAACTACCAAGTTACCATGGATGGTGAGTGTATAAATCCTCCCACTAATTCCAAATTCATAAAGAAATACTTTTCATAAGCAAAACAGTCATACATGAACATAAACTATGAAGTCTTTACCACATGATGTTAAAATGCATGATCTGTCTGAGCTAAAGGATGTAAAAATACTTGGAACTTGTCCCTCATGACATTAAACTTTATGTCATCCCGCATGACGTTAAATTGTATATGGCCCCGCATGACCTTAAACTATTCCGTACTTACCACATGACATTAAACTATGCGATCTGTCCAGGCTGAAGGATGTAAAACTACCCAGAATTCATCCTACATGACGATAAACTACAAAATGGTCTAAGCTCTATGACCTTAAACTAATATCTACTTTATTCTTGTCTTGCATGATGTTAAACTGCACAACATTTTCCAGAACTACGTATGACTTGATTCTCATCCTCATGGGATATGTAGGAATGACTAGACATTTCGTTCATAGGTCCATCCCCAAACTACAAGATCTCCCCTTATGTCAAGACACATGGTGCGGGGTGGGATTTGTGTTCCCTCATTCACATTAGTTTTATCATTACTGCACTGTGTATTCCCTTCCTTGGAGATCTACACCTCCTTTTATCTTTACTGAATGATGTTAAAATGCATGGGCATATTCATGCTTTACACATCCCATCATTTGGGTTTCCATTAACATTCACATCCAAAAGGACCCCCGAATGGTAGGGATGCTAGGACCCAAGGATCTCCTACCATCTCAGTACAATGTCTTTGAGGATATTGGATGACAATTCGATACAAGTCCTACATTTTGAATATGGTCAGTGGTCGACGCTCATTTGTTGTTCCCATTTTAGGTAACATGATGTAGATATTGTGTTTAAAATATGGTCAACAACCATCCTCCATCATTATCGCCACCACTATATGTCCCAAATATTGGGTGCAGTGATCCATTTTTTCCTGCTATTTCTTCGAATGTCATCGTTCCTTGAGTAGGGATGTTGTTCTGGGTGGGATCGACCCCACCCGGTCTCTTTCTTTTATTACCATACCCTTATATGCTGGGGAGAACCTGATACCATCCCTTATTTCCCACACTGAGCATTGCTCATGTGGGATTAGGAGCTTTGTTAAGGACATACCCACATAAAGGGTCACATAATCATGGTACGATCTCTATGAACTTAAAATAAGATCACCACCATCCTTATCACATGATGTTAAACTGCGCGATCCGTCCAAACTGAAGGAGGTAAAACTACTCGACACCCATCCTGCATGACAATAAACTACAAGATGGTTGGTACTTTCTGTCTGTGGCCCAGCCTCAGGTTCCTCGACATTTTCGGCCCCCTATCCCAAGTTCTCACATAGGATTTCATGGTGTGGTGTAGACTCTATGTCCTCATTTACGTCGGGCTATTATTTCTACGCTATATACATCTTCTTGAGACATCCCTCTAATCACTATCCTTTTTTCAAGGTGTTAAACTACACAGGTACCACCATGCCTTACGCATCCCATCATTTATGTTTCCATCAACATTCACATCCAAAAGGACCCCCTAACAGCAAGGATGCTAGGACCCAGGGCTCTCCTACCATCTCGGGCCAATGTCCTCGAGGATTTTGGATGATAATTTGATAAAAGTCCTATGTTGTGAATATGGTCAACTGTCGATGCTCATTTGTTATTCCCATTCTAAGAAATGATACAGATACTGTGTTGTGAACATGGTCATCAGTTTTCCTCAATCATTGTTTCCATTATATGGTCTCCCACATGATAGGCATGATGATTCACCCTTTCCACCCATCTATCCCACACACATGACATTAAACTAGGAATCTATGGTATAAACACTATGACCATAAACTAAGATCTACCACATCCTTGTCACACGATGTTAAACTACACGAAATTTAGAGAACTACGTTTTTCTTGATTCTCATCCTCCTGAGATACGTAGGAAAACCCAGGAATTTTGTCTTTAGGTCCAGCCCAAGTTCATATATCCTTTCTATCAGCCTCTTGGACCGAGTTATCTCCGGGAATTATGAATGGTGTGGTGTATGTGGTCTTATGTCCTCATTTACATTAGGTTATTCTCCATGCCATATACATTCCTCATAGAGATACCCCTCCTATCTTCATCCTTACCGTATGATATTAAACTGCATGCCATATCCAGAACTACGTATGGCTTGATTCCCATACTCATGGGATACGTAAGAACACCCAGACGTTTTGTCTTCAAGTCCAGCCTAGTTTCTTAGAAACCTCCTCATCTCTCTGGATTTTTGTCCTTAGTCCTCTTGGAGGGGGTATGTGTTGTGGGATGGGCTTATGTCCTTATTCACGCCAGGTTTGCAATATCCACGCAACATACCTCCCTCTTGAGATCTCTTCATCCCCTTTATTTCCCTCCACTCATCTTCTTGAGTCATCTGATCTCAAATAAGGCCCCTCGACCCTCATTGAAAGTTCACCAACACGCCCAGGGGAACTCTGGTTTAGGACCTAGATGTTGGGTTCTGCATGGACATATTTTCATCCATTTCCATGCTTCATTTTTCCCTTTATTTGGGTTACCATAATATTTAAAATCTGAAAGGACCCCTAAAAATCATGGATTCTAGGACCCAGGGATATCCTACTGTATCGGACCAACAACTTTGAGTATCTTGAACAACAATTTGATACAAGTCCCACATTGTGAATGTGGTCATCGTTCGACACTCAATTGTTGTTCCCATTTCAGGTCACACGATATAGATTCTATGTTTCAAACATGGTCAAAAATCATCCTCCACCATCACACCACCCCCATTAATCCTTAAATATTAGTCAATTGATTCACATCCTTTTCCACTTCATCATGTCCAAGTGGAATTTAAACACACTTGGTGCTATTTCTCAGTGCACATGCGTGCGTTAAGAGGATGAATCCACATCTTGGTGTTATTCAAGGCTCCACGTTGTTTCCCCTTTCTTTGTATGCCACGTGTTGTGAATATCTTATCCACCCTTATTTCCCACATCGATCATGGATTATGGGGTCTTAGGGATTGAGTCAAGGTTTACTCCTGCTTGGAAGACTCTCACTTCTATGGTCCTAGATCTAGGACCTTAAACTAAGATCTCCATACGTCCTTTCATATGATGTTAAACTGCACAACATTTTCCAGAACTACATATAGCTTGATTCCCATCTTTATGGGATGCATAGGAATGCCCGGACATGTCGCATTTGGGTCCATCTCAGGTTCCACTAATTACCTCTTCTGTTCGGCCTTTTGGACCTAACTCATATAGGATTGCGTGGTGGGGAATATGTGGAACTATGTACTCATTCACACCGGGTTTGAAATAACTTCACCACGTACTCCCTTTTTAGGATCTAGTCTCCCCTGTCTCTCATCCCACATGATGTTAAAATGCACTCTCAGAACTACGCATGTATTGATTCCCATCTTCATGGGATATGTAGGAACACCCAGATGTCTCATCTTTAGGTCTAGCCCCATATCCTTTGATCTTTTCTAGCCCCTCGTCTGGAGGTTTCTCCCCTAGAATTGCACGTGGTGTGGTGTGGACCTTGTCCTCATTCACACCAAGTATGATTTATCACACCCTGCACAGTCCATCTAAAAAACTCGTTCTTCTGTATGCATCCAATCCATATGACCTTAAACTATGATGGATAGTCCCACTTGAATTGTAGTTGGGGTTTGGCTTAGTGGTAAGAACCCTATAATACTACATAAAAAACGGGGTCCAAAACCCATTGGGCGTAGGGTACTGTAGTAGTACTGTAGCGGCACTGTAGCAGCGACGGTACTGTTGATCGGCGGGGACTGTAGTGGCGGCAGGGCACTGTGCGGTACTATAGCAGCTGGGTTACTATTCACAGAATGGGAATTGGGCCAAAAATGTGGGCCTAAGGGCTATGTAATGGGATACAAGCCCACTGGGCCTTCGGGCTATCTAATGGGTCTCCCTCTACCCAGTCAAAAGAGGTCATTGCTTTACTTTATTAATAAAAATGAGGCTTCAGACCTAAACTTAACAAAAATATTCCCACATGAATTCAAATTGATGTGTCTTTGCTGCAAGACATTAAGATCCTTGAACTGGTCCTATCATATGACCCTAAACTATGACATTATCCTTCTGGCCTCACGATGAAAAATGGAACCGCATTATGGTATCCTCACTCGAGGGGATATCATGTTTGGTATCAGTTCTCCACCATTATATTTTTCAAAGACTACATGCATCTTGATTCCTATATCGATGCCTGGATTCTCTGTCCTAGATTTATTGCTTCACAAAAAAAAACACATCCATCATAAAGAATAAACAATATATATCAAATGTTTCTTCTTTTGGTGTGTGGGCTAGAACCGTATAACGATATTGTCCCTAGTGTTGGTACCCTACCAAGACACTTCTATAACTATGTATGTCTTGATTCCCATCATAATGTGGTACCTAGAAATGCCCGATCACTTTTTCTCGGGCCCAACCCACTTTCACTTTTGGTCCCTCGACCTAAAAATCTATCCTAGGAGTACATGGTGTGATACAGACTCTTGTTATTCTCATTTATGTCAGGTTTTTCAATGGCTTCACCCTGTGTCTCCCTTTCCCCTTTCCATTATGGTTCGAACTCTAAGACATTAAAACTAAGATCCAACTATGTCCTTGTCGCATGACATTAAACTACACAACATTTTCCAGAACTATGTATGGATTGATTCCCATCCTCATAGGATACATAGAAATGCCCAGAAATTTCGTCTATAGGTCCATCCTCAGGTATCTTAAATCATGCCCCTTTTTTCGACCCCTTGGCCTGAACTCTATCGAAAGCATGTGGTGTGGTGTGGACTCTATGTCCTCATTCACATTGGGTTTTTCAACAAGTCTCCTCTTAAAATAGGAGTCTACGTCCCCAAGACCCTTTTCCTTGTAAAGGGATTTGATTCCCTCTGTCTGACACACCCCATTAGTGTACTCAAATGCATCATGGAAAAGAGACCAAAGTTTGGAGTTTTCACATGGAAATTCCCTCATTTTGTGTCCACACTTCATGAGACCTTAATTTGGATCTTCACCCCCTTCCATGTCTGGAGGAACCCCCTTTACAGCTTGGTCACATGCCACATTGGCTTACCTACCGTCTTGGGCCAATGCCCCGGAAGACCTTAGAAGAAATTTTGTGACAAGTCCCATGTTTCAAACATGGTCAACGGTTGACCCTCATTTGTCTATCCCCATACCAAGATAACACGAAACAGATGATTTGTTTCAAACATGGACAATAAATATCCTCTTTCATCATGCCATTATCATTGTGATCCAGATCTCGAGCGCCATGATTTACATATTTCCACTCTCTTATGTTCAAGTGGAATTCCAAAAAACTTGGTTTTACACCTATGCGCATCTATGTGCGTTAAGCATGCGGGTCAATAATTTCGGGATGTCATTCACCTAATACTCCATTTCCCCTAATGCATGCCTCCCTACACCAAGAAAGTACCACCACCACTCCTTGTTTACCACATCGAGCATGACTCATGTGGGATTAGTGGTTTTGGTAGGATGTGTACCGGTGCGTCCAAACTACCCAGCACTCATCCCGCATGACGTTAAATTGAAATATGAGAACTATGTATGGATTTATTCCCATCTTCATGGGGTATGTAGGAATGCCCAAACATTGTGTATAGGGCCCAAACAAAATTTCTCTATCTTTGGTCTCTCGACCTAATATTTCCCCTGGGGTTACATGGTGTAGTATGGAATGCCTTGGTCCTCATTCACATCGGGTCTATAACGTCCACACCATGTACTCCCCCCTTTGAGGTCTCCCCCTTCCACTCTCCGTCCTACGGTATGATGATAAACTACACAGGTCACCCAAAACTATGTATGGACTGATTCCCATCCTCATGGGGTGCATAAGAACACCCAAACATTTTATCTTTAGGTATATACCCAAGTAAAGACACCTCTAGTCTATGGACTAAAAAGTACCATCGGGAACACGTGGTGTGGTGTGGACTCTTAAGGCCTTCGTTCACGATGAGGTATGTACCGCACCGTGTGTTTCCCTTCTAGATAACCATGTCCTTGATGAATGAAATTAAACTACATCCCTACCCTGAACAAGTTTAGGATGACCCATGATAATTATGGGATGCATCATCTTCCTCACCAGAGAGGATTTCCCCCACCAGCATTGGTCTCTAACCACGTTGTGATCAAGAACTATGTTTGGCTTGATTCTCATCCTTATGAGATACATAGAGACGCCCAAGAATTTCACCTTGGACCCAGTCCCGGGGTCATTAACCCTTATATCCCCTCATCCCTGATTACGGTCCAGTCTCTATGACCTTAATCTAGGGGCCTACAGTCATTACAACATGACTTTAAACTATTATTCTTGGTCCAAGTAGTATGACCTCAAAACTATGTGCACCGTCCTTACTGTGCGATGTTAAAATACGTGTCTATCATCCTCATTGGCATGACGTAAAATTGTGAGCCCCTCTAGGTTCTCACCAGAGAGATCCTTTTAGAAAATGAGTACGATCCCTGATCAGACCAATGCACTCACCTAATGTGCTTTCATCACAGTGGTGTAATTCCAATATTTTTGGAATCCATTTGAACAACACATCACTCAACCCTACATGCTTTGTGTGCGCTTTATTTGGACCCTCATCCTCTTTCACGCCTGAAGGAACCCCTTAACGGTATGGATGCTAAGCCTATGGCTCACCTACTATTCTGGGCTAACGTTCTAGAAGACTAATGGATGACATTTCGAGTTAGGCCCTGTATTTTGAACATGGTTAGTGGTCGGCCCTCATTTGTTATCCCCATTTCTGGATAATGAAATAGGGATACTGTGTTTCAAACATGGTCAACAGTTATCCTTCATTGTGATTCCACCCCTACAGTGTTCTGAATTTTGGGTATCATGATTCATGCTTTCCACTCCCCTCTGTTCGTATTGATTCTAATACCGCTGGCATTACCCTGCTTGTGCACTAGAGCACATTGGGAAAACAAAAATTCAACTGTTCTGAGAACTTCATTTTACAGTCAAGCCTCTCTCTTTCTTCCCAGAATTATGGATTGGTTGTTTAGACCCTGGATGCCTGGGGCCTGGTTGGTACTCTCATATTTGAATGAAATAACGATGAGATCATCCATTATTTCTCACATCAAGCATGACCCATATGAGCTTAGGGATTGATCGATGGATATTTCATGAATGTGATGTAAATGTAGTAAACCAAAAAAAATAATGGAACTCATGCATAAAACAAACATAAACAAGAAAATTATGAAATTACATTTATGATTTTACACACATTTCAGTGAACAAGGATTGGCCCCTCCCATAGATGGGTTGACCTCTTCAATGGAGTGTCCCAACTCTACCACCCTCTGGCTGGTAGAATCCAGGATCCACTGTTTCCTGTTAAGACCCCACTCCTCCTCAGTGATGATGAGGCACAATTCATTAGCCTCGATCCGGGCTTGATCCTTGTTAGCTCAGATGATGGAAATATCCTTAGAGGCTCTCCCCATCTTCCCTTTGGCCTCTGACAGTTGGGCCTTCAGCTGCGATACGAGCCCCGATTGTGCATCAAGGAAAGCAGAGTACTTGTTCACCTATTCCCTCAACCGTTGGATCTCATTTTTGACCTCCTAGAGTCTCTTGATGTTTATAGAATTCATCCACTACCAGCACACACTAAGGCTACAGTCATTCTCTCGTATCTTCTCAGCCATGAAATCTCAGATGAGCATATGAGGATGCCGGAAATCCACTCCTCCAGTGCATATCTCACACATACAGAAACAAAGCCTCCCTATATGGTCAATACATTGTTCTTGTGGGGTATCCCCAATGAAGTTCTTGATCATCTTCCATGACCAGCGATAGACAACCTTGTTGTCCTCTTTATCGGAAGTCGTCTCATCCTGGTCCTCGGGGTTAACAGGTTCATATGCAGGGAACACCTCCAAGAATTAGTCAGAAGATCTTTATCTGGTGTCTGGATGGGAAAGTCAGGACCCATGTCATCTGATTGATCCTTGTCATCGGATTCCAACTCAATGAATTCAGGTTTCGTCCTACTGAAAGTCCCACCTGTTCTTAGGAGTGCTACGAATTGGTCGGTATGGGCATCCAATTCCACAACCACCGGCATTCCCCTGGGAAAGGTAGTGACATGGGCCCCAGTCATCCTTGCCAATGTGGCCCCCAACATTTGAAGAACGTTGCATATGAGAATATGCAGACGTAAGTTGGCTTGATTCAATGGATGACATTTACAAATTATATGAAGAAGGATTATAGAGATAAAACATCTGGTCTCAACCCTGAGCTGTTGCCGCTAGAATTCTGAGGCATGTTCCCCCATATATGGTTGGGAAATTCAAAGACTCTGGGAGAACCACCCTGGGTATCGTGACCCTATTAGGAATGATAACTGACATTGTTGCGGGTGTAGATCCCAAAGCTCCCACAACTGCATCTACTATTGCACGAGAGTGAGTTTTACATATGAGGCCATCCTGTACATGTAAAATGTTATTTGAGAAGGACTAAGTGACCTGGATGAGGACTACAAGGTAATGCTTTAGGTTTTACCTCAAGAGCCTCTGCAAACTCTTCCAGTTCTAAGTTTGTGACCTCACCCTCCTCCTGAGGGATCCATCTACCAGCCTCCCCCCAGGAGGACCCTTCCGATTCTTCTGATATAGGGAAGCGCTCCTTCAATTCAGAAGCTAAAAAATGTATAGGGGACATTCTATTGAGAAACACCTTCACTCGATCCGTCATTAGACGCAAACTACCCAGAGAGTGCACAAAGTCCTCCAGCTCGGCAATATAATGCTCCCCCTCTACCTGAGATACTGCAAAACCAGCCCAGACACAACCGATTCCCGCCAAATCTATCCTGAGGTGGTTTAGATGATGCCACATATGGGAAGGGTTGATAAATTTCTTGTTAACATCCCATATGTCCCAGGTCTCTGGGAATACAACATCATCAGGCATATCTATATGGAACAACCGCTTCCCCGGATCCTGGGTGGGTATCCTATGGAAACCCCTGGGTGACCTCCCCTCCGGATGACTCTACTCCTCCAGGACCGCCGCTACCACCTGCCTCTCAGTTGGTGCGGGTCTCGCTGCTACTGTAACTCCAACACTATGGGATGTCCTCACCACCTTCTAGCCCCGACCTCGAGGTTGAGGGGGGACCCTATCACTATCACAGATGGTCCTCCAATTTAGCATCTCCCCTGGGTAGGTTGCCTCCCAACTCTTGGAATACTTCTTTACTAGACCATAGACAGCTGTGGTCGGAGGCATCTCATTCTACATCTTCCCATCCTCCCATGTGAACATGATCCACATATGCCTCATCACACAAGGATTGTCCTCATGCAGTACCCCCAAGTATACATACAGGGCGATCCTTTGCATGCACCAGAATTGCCTCACGAAGTAGTGTAGGGTGTACGGCTCACAGAGAGTCTCGCGATCAACCTACACCACCAGAACTCCATCCCAAAAGGTGAGGAGGTTGGACCGATGTTCTTATGTTTCCTGGCCATCATTAGTGAACACACCTATTGGAAATGGGAACAGATGGAAGTTGAACTCATCCACCTTCTAGACTCGGTTCAACACCAGCGGCGGGACCAACTTGGTTGGGAATCCCCATCATGTTCAGGATGGCCAGTTAGAAGTCAGACCCTAGATGAGAAATGGGGTTCGGGTACTCATAGGATTCTATATGAACCACTATCCACCCATACAAAAGATGGAATGGCCCTCACACCCTATGTGGATTCTTCCTCTCATTGATATGCCACAATACCTTGTTCAACTTATCCAACATCGGGATCCCCAGGCTGATTCACTCCCCCATCGCCAACATGGACGCCATGATAAATGTGCTCGGTCACACGCCCATGTTCGTATCCATTACTGGCAGTATCCTGCCACATATGAGCACTGAAATGAATGCAACCAACCTGAACACTGGTTGTTGCTCAGTGATGATACTGAAACCCCACATCTTCCACAATATGTACTCCAAGATCTGCCAGTATGAGTGATCTTTGCTGCGCTGGGCCCCCTTCTAGCAAGTGGGAGGCCTCATGGGAAACTTACCATCTGTAGGGGAATTCCAGAACTGACTTAACCACCGCTTGAAATGGATGTCCCTCACCGACTTATTTTCCTCTCCTAGAACTAGGTCCATCAATACCTTTTCCAGTGGTGGCATCTGATCTAGATCCTCCCATGTATTCACAATGGGGAGGAACTCATCATACATTGCCCCCAATATTAGGATCCCTGAGATATTTTTTAGGTCCCAGAGGCTGATACCAACCTCCCCATGGTGAAAATGAAAAGTGTTGGTCCTTGATGACCACCTTCTAAATAAATCTGGCATCAGTTTATTTTGTTGATAAATGTGGAACTAGGAATCCCATTCCACCTCATACAAGCCCACTCACCTCAACTCCACCCCAAACTCCTCGCAGGAGGCACATACCAAATAATCCCACACCCAATCGTCTATAAAGTTTCTACCCTGGCATAGATCTCACTCATCGGTCCACCCATTCTATGGGTTCCCTAAGGCTGCCTTCAGAATGGTGTGGTACAATGGGGAATATACCTCTGGCTGTAACGCCTTCCCATCGACGTTGTTCATATGGTTGTATAGGCAGTTGACATTAATGGGAGTATAATCCTCCCAAGTATGACTGTCGGCCACCCTGAATCACTATCATTGGCACGATGTACTCCTGAACCAGTAGGCTAGCTCATCCCTACTCACTTCAAGAATGAAAACATCATCCCTCAGACCAAATCCATATAGAGGCAGCCTCTTGCACAAAGGGTAGTTCTTCTGAATTTCTAACAATATCTCCACTAGAGATTCATGGCCTAAGTGGATTCACACATACTCTCTAATTCCCATGTTATCAGCCAACTCATCCCTCTAGGAAGAATCCACAAGGACCCCCTGGCTGCTCCTTGATGAGCCATTAATTCTTGAAGTTTTAGAAATTTTCGTTCTGGTTCACAGAGCTCATTAAAAGAGCTCATTCACAAAGATCTATTGCAGAGAGAGGTTGTATATCCCTACTATAGACCTCATATACACAAGCCTTAAAGCGTATAATCACTAAGTCAGAAGACTTGTTATACGTTGCAGAGCAGAAAGGACCCGATTCACAAAGAACGGTCACATAGTGTGTGGAGCTTCACAAATCGAACAATTTCCAAAAACATGGAGATGAGTAAGGAAAAAAGAAGGGCCAGCCTCCCATATTTATAAGAGACAACCTCTGAGATTCGCAGCATGCCTAGTCACAACGAGCTTCACAACATTCTCAACCCGCGTGTCACCTTTCTGCATCACGACCCTGCTTCGCGATCTTGCATTGTGATTTAGCCTAGAAATTTTAGCAATTTACCCTCAGACTTAGACCCTCATTATCCTCATATCCAAGTCTGAGGGGGGAATTTTTTGGCACCAAAATATGGGAAATCATAAATACGCAAAGAGGACACCAATGCCGAAGGGGCAGCTTCGCGAAGCTCCTTTGTAGAGCCCCTCAGCACCGTGGCCGATGCAAATCCAAAGCCCCCTCCGCGATCTCCATAGAGTAAAAGAGGTGGGAGGATCTGCAGTTATGACACAATTGACAGAAATCTCCGTGACATGGTGGGAATCAGATCGACTCTGCGATCCTTGGGAAATTGATGGAAGTCTCTACAAGCACCACAGAAAGAATTTAGGAGGCCTTTGCACCGAGGAGGGGATGATGACCGACTCCACGATTACGAAAAACTTAAATCAATACACTTCTGATCATGAAGTACCATGTGGCTCCGCAATGAGCTATCAGAGCTCTACACCGCCTCTTGCCTATAAATACTAGGCTTCCCTCAGACCCAAAGGATGGATACCCTGACCCTTCTTCTTCTCAGCTGTCAAATCACGAATTTACCTATGCTCTATGAATCATTGAAAAAAATGAGATCTTTAAGGTACTTGAGCATTGAGAAATACCTTTACCTTAGCTCAAATACAACCCCTCTTAAAGTGAGGATGCCCTTTGTGAATCCCAAAGGCCATCGCAAAGGAAGGAGATCCCTAGGGGAACTTGGGTATTCACAGAGCACTCATGCATTGCGATGTACCTTCCATGCACATGTTAACCACATGATAAGGTAGGGTCACTATGCTTCACAAATCACATTGCTTCATAGTGCTACGCTTTTCAAGGCACCCATGATCTGAAAAGTCCTACTCTGAAATACTTTGTACTTTGTGAAGAACCCTTCATATTCATCTATACTCCATGCCTAGGCTAGGCCAGTCCACTTCATTAAGAATACCCCTTTGTAGATTCTTTCCACTCTCTGGAGCACTAGAGCTTCGCAAAGTCCCTTCCAGTGAACCCTTTTCTTCACAAAACCTTTTCTCGTATGACCCCCCAGGATTGTATGAAGTGGTTTCAAGGTCCCTTGGGTGGTGCTTCATGTTGCATTACTTGGCCTCATGCTTCTTCGCATAGGCACACAAATGAATATTTATTCTTCGCATATCCATGCTAATGTGATCCCCTCAATGGATCACTCCATAACACCAACTCACCATGGAATTACTAATTCCTTCCCTTCCCCAAGGGTGGGTGGGTATCCGTTATGTAAGTCCTAGGGGTGCGGAGTAAACCCGCCTCATCCGAACTGCAGAATGTTAAACTACTAAGCACCATCATCCTCAGCACATGACGTTAAACTATGGACTCGCCCTGTGAAATATACACGGGGCACCCCATCTCGAACATTCTCCATGCCCACTGGTCTCCACGGGAGTGAGATCATTCCTTGCTTGGAATGAGATACACTTTCTTGGAGTGGCATTTTTCCACGGGGAAGGGAAACCATCTTGGTGTAATCCCCAAACCTTGTTTGCGAGAGGTATCACCCTTGCTCTTCCTATCTTATTCTATGCCAAAGACTAGAAAAGAGACAGGAACAAGGACCTTCATCGCCCCATCCCTCTCCCTTTGGGATTTTTCTCCATTAGTCCTCCATCCTAGAGTAAGTCCCAATATCCATATCCCTATGCCGCTAATCAAGAATAATCCCTTATTTCCTCTTTGGGACGCTAAACACGCATAAGCCCCATTCTATTCCTCACGGATGCACCTTTCGTGATGTGATTGTCAGGTCTTTGCTACCTCTTGTTTCTCACACCAAGCATGACTCACATAGACTTAGAGTAAGAACTGACCATGACATCCTCCCTGGGCTACCTTAGTGTGTATTCCTCAATCCCCATTCCATACTATGTGGAATTTGATCCTTTCCATTCCGAAGCAAGGTACATAGGAAGCCTCCCTGAGATTCAATCCCAACACCTACTTGCACCGATCCCTTCACGTTGGTTCGCCTTTATCCCAAATGATGCTAAACTATATCATCCCTTCCGAAATACATGGATTTTGATCCTTTCACTTTCCAAGAAAGGTATGTAGGAAGTCTCCCTAAGGTTCAAGACCAACACCCATCAGTCCTGACCATTCCAAATCGGTTCACCCTCATCCCGCATGATGTTAAACTCTATGCCTCTTTCATCCCGCACGATGTTAAACTATATCAATTTGAACTATGTGGGTTTTGATCTCTGTCTCCTAGGTAGGATATGTAGGAATCCTACATGAGTTTCAACACCATCCAGTGGTAAGCTGTTGTAGTCCCTAACCAATGGTAAGTCATTGTAGTCTCCAACTGATGGTAAGACGTTATCATCCCCTTTGTTGGGACCCACATCTCTAGTCCATCCTAGTGGCGTTAGAACAACTCATGGGCTACTAACCACGTGTAAGAACCATCATAACATCGAGTCACTATCATGTTTTCACACCCCGATTCCATCCCCCATCCTGAACTACATGAACTTTGATTCCCTGCCACAAGGATATGTAGGAAACCTCCCTAAGGTTCAAGCCCATCACCCCTGTCTCATCCCGATCTCTCCCTTGATCCTCTGTGTTTCGGGAAGGTCATGCCACAACCTAGAGGTCCCACTTCCTTTGGGTCCCATCCATGCGTCCATTCTCAGGGGCCACCTCCACAGGTGTCCCATCACCCCACCAAACTATGTGGACTTTGATTCCCTGCCACAGGGATACGTAGGAATCCTCTCTGAGCTTCAATACTAAGGCTACTGTAATCTTCACAGTGGTTCCATCTCATTTTCCACCCACGTCATTAAAATATCCATCATCCATCCTGATTCTTACCCAGGCCGCCACATCCTGATGAGATCATTCCATTCATCCCATCACTTCTTCTTGTGGCACCCGGGTAGATAACCATGCATAATCCCCACACAATCCATAACCATCCAACCAAGAGCACTACTATTGTGATGGGACACTAACCACACGTAATACCCAAAATTTCTTTGGGTTGCTGTCCTCTGCACACACCCTAATTCATCGCCCCTTCGAACTACGTGGGTTTTGATCTCAGTCTCTCGAGATAGGGTATGTAGGAAACCCCCCTGAGGTTCAATCCCAACTAATGGAAAACCCTGACATCCCCTTTATAGGGAACCAAGCATCCTCAAATCCATATTCATTGGATTTTTTGATCTACCCATCTAGTAGGAATCTCAGGTGCTCCCTCCTAGGGCTGCACCCATCTGATTCACTCCCATTAGTGTCGTCATCGTCTGATCTATCTCCGATAGATGTTAAACTCACGACATACCCTATGTTAAACATGGGAAGCTGATGAAAACCGTAGATACATGCCTATGGAATATAATTCTCCGCACTCGACGTGGGATTCCTAGAGCTTCCACACCCTCAAGAAGCCTTGTCAAAAGGGAAAGAAACCCAGACACATCAGTGTTTTAGCATCCATATATGCCAGTGATGTCCTATAACGACCCATACTTTACATACATTGTTATTACTTCAGAATTGAAGCACACTTATTACAACATATAACAAAACTAGGAAAGGACCGTATAGGTATAAAGTCTTTAGAAACTGGGAAACATAAACAACTGGTTCATAAAGCATCTACTTTGCCTCCCATTTATTTCATCATATCTAGAGTCCCTTTTGGAATATCCTACTTAATAAACTTCTTCTTGACCTGGGGAAAGAAAACATACAAAAGGGTGAGATCAAATTCTCAGTAAGGGTAAAAAAAAGAAATATCAATCACATCATATTCAAAAGAACATAACTTTTGGAAATCTTAACCTGCAAAAGAGATCATAATTTCATAAAATGGGATAAATCATAGTAGTGAAATGTAATCCCAATAATCATAACTTAAAACATGAAACTTTGTGTAATACACACATAATCATAGATAATCATTTCTTAGTAGTCAATACTCATATCCAAGACTATCTTAGCAGACAAAGTCCATTTCTGAATCGAGTTCACTCCTCGTTTCAGTCCTGTTTCACTGAACCAGATTAACCTGCCGTTCCAGCCATGTCTATCTCATGAGATATAAAATCTTTACCCAATGCACTGGATGGAGATATAGGTCCCACCCATCTCATAATGATACCATTCTTATGTGTGCCACAAAATCATAAACCATACATCATAACATAACCCATGTAATAAAAATGGGATTCTTAAACATCGTGACATCATAAAACAATTCATATAAGATAAAGGAATTCATAAAAATAATTCCATCACAACATAATCAAATCAATGTGATAATAGGGATATAAACATAACCCTTTATTATCTTAGATGGAAAATAATTTTGATAAAACAATTGAACTCCATTCTTGAGGAAAATATCCTTTCTACTTCAAAAAACACTTTTCCTTTCTTAACATGTCATACAATTCTAAACTAAAAGAAGTTGATTAAAAATAAACTTGAAAACTTGTAAAGGAAGATTCTTGGAAATAATGTTTTAAAAATCCATTCATGCCGTATAAGTTAAAAAAACATTCTTCTCATACTTATGTCGGAAAAGTCAAAAAGTACCTCGTACGAAAAATGACAAAAGATTCCTTTCATATCTTTTACTAAAAACTCACCGAAAGGTAAAATTGGACTTAAACAATTGTAGGTGGATGGAAATAATATTACATATTGAGGAAACATGGATGTGGATGATAAAATACACCCCAGTAAATTCCAAAGTATAAACAATCTCGGATAAAAATGAGATTGTGATATTTCCCTTACCTTAGGTCCGATTTGCTTTGTAAGTGTCTGAACCTCCTGCATAATGATTTAAATAATGTAATTGACTTATTCCAGAATCATAATCATTTTTATTATATCATATATGGTCATATTATTAGCTTATTATTAGTAATATTTCATTGCTACTTGTTATTCAGGTGTTTGTTACTTTTTGTTCTTATGCGTGTTTTGTCGAATAAATTCTTATTCTTATCTTTAGGTTATAGATACCTCATTTCAAGAATGGTATTAGTGTAATATATAACATATTCATTCATTCAATTCATTTATATAATCATTATTCAATGAAGATCATGTATAACGAGTTGCATCACATCGTGGAGACGATATTCCGTACGTACGCACGAGCGATGATATCGTTCCCATGATCGTGGAATTGTATTGGATTGTATGTATACTATTTCAGAATCAATATAACTTTAAAATAATCATATATATTCATTATTTACACCATTATACCCATCCAAGTAAGGTGGTGGTGGAAAATAGATTACACCACGGCGTGGAGACGGTATTCCGTACGTACGCACGCGCGGTGATTTCGTTTTCCGTAGGATGGATAGATGGTGAAATAGGGTTGTTTCACAACATATCAGTATATGAGTGATACTGATGTTATTAATCCATAATTAAACAACTAAATAAGAAGAATTGGAAGAAGAAATAAAGTTGAAAGAATCGGTAACGAACATTACCTCTTCTTTGAAGCACCTCTTTGAGACCTCCTTTTAGGGCACTAAAATTGGTCTTTGAAGAAGAACAAGACCTCTAGGATGTTTCTAGGGAAGTGGAGAAGATAAATTGGCAGGGGTTGGATGAGCTTGAAGTCTCAAAGTGGTGTGAGGAAGAGAGGGAGGATGTGCCCTTTTATAAGGGAGTAGAGGGGCACCTTTGGAAAAACTAAAAATATTATTATATTATAAAGCCATATTCGGTTTTAAATAGATAAAAATTGATTTATTTCGAAGCTAAGGTGGGGATGGGTCGAAATTATCTCATCCAATAGAATTTGGACAAGTTTAGTTTACTATTTTAACCTTATCATTTAGATTTAACTTTAAGTTAGATAATTTTACTTTTACTGTGTCTTTTTGTGTTCTTACACTATAAGGTTAATAAACTTACCATAACAAGACAAATGAACCCCAAGTTGTTTATTATTAATATATATAACCTTATTTAAGTCATTTTTCCGAACCTTAGATTTTTAGGAATAAAATAACAATTAATAATATAATATTTGTTTTAAAAACTATTTTATGTCAATTTTGACACTATTTGGTAATTGATTTTTGTGAAAATCATAACAGAATGATTATTTCAAAAAAGTTAATTAAATCAACACTAACTTGTCATATTAACATATAAAATTATTTTAATTCATAAAAAGTCTCAAATTACATTTATTTGTGTATTTATAACATCAATTATGTCAATATTTCTTTAATAAGATAATTACTACAACATCATTGTGTCATAAATAAATTAAATTATTTAAAGTCTAAAAATTAAAAATAAAATACCATTATGTAGGAAATATGTTTATCTTTCTATTTAATATTTATATTTGAATTTATCGTATGTATAACCCTATATTAAAAATTATTTACTTATTAAACTTTGATTTTAACTATTTTAACCCTTCTTTAAATAAATTAATAATAAATGTCCTAATCTAATCCATGTGGGCCTAAATGGTCATATATTATTCCTAAGGTTGTTTTTGGTCGAATTATACTTATCCAATAGAATTAGGACATGTGTTAGGGTAATAATAATATCATTTCTACCCTTATTTACCCTATTTACTTTTAACCGTGGTAAAAATAGGTAAAAAGTTACTATTCACCAAAAATTATTTTCATCTCATTGAACCACATTTTAGTCCTTGATATTAACCGTGTCTCTCGGATTTTCAAAACTTCACTCACAAAAGCGGTAAAATTAAGTTTTATGTAAATTTGCAAATTCTCCTAGGAAGTGGGTAAAAGACGGTGAAAAGTTCAATAAACTTTTTATATATCTAAAATTATTATAAAATGACTTCAATGAATTGCATTGAACTTATATAGGTATTATGTATCAATTTTTACCTAAAATAAATTTAAATAAAATAAATAATTATTTAAATAAAAAGTCGGTTTTTAAATAGTAACCCGGTGTTTTCACTATTCATCAAAAATTGAAAGTTTTCAGAAAAATACAAAAATTTCACCCTAGGCTAATTTCGATATTACGAATCCAAAAATGAAGTCCATTTTGAAAAATAAAATTTACAAAATTTCAAAAAGTGGTTATTACTATTCATAACGGCTAGTTTTAATAATAGCATATCGTTGTTTAGTGAAACTCAGTATTGCGTACGACGCAAGCTATCGAGGAAGGTCGCGACTGCATGTAAAGCAATCCAAGGTAGTGTTGTGTGTAGTGAAAGATTACTTTGATGATTTATATAAAATAAAAACAAAATATTTCTCATAAAAGTCTCGGGTGTTACATTCTACCCCCTTAAAATGAATTTCTCCCTTGAAATTCGTCACTTGTAACAAATATATGAGGATACCTATCCCTCATAATATCCTCAAGCTCCCATATAGATTCTTCTAATTGGTGGTTCCTCCATAAAACTTTCACCAAGAAAGTGGTCTTGTTCCGTAGGACTTTTTCACTACAATCGAGAATCTCTATCGGCTGTTCTTCATAAGAAAGATCTTGTTCCAGCGGTACAACTTCTGAGCTGAGTACATGTGAAGGATCAGGTATGTACTTTCTCAGTAGAGATACATGGAACACATTGTGAACTTGAGAGAGATTCGGTGGAAGTGCCAATCGGTAAGCTACCTTCCCAACACGATCCAGAATTTCAAAAGGACTGATATATCTAGGGCTCAACTTTCCCTTCTTTCCAAATCTCACGACCCTCTTCCAGGGAGATATCCATAAGAACACTTTATCACCCACTTCAAACTCTAGGTCTTTTCTTCGGTTGTCGGCATAAATTTTTTGTCGACTCTGAGCTGCTCTTATGTGTTGTTGAATAGATCTGACCTTTTTTGCCATTTCATCAACAAGATCAGGTCCTAATAGCTTTCTTTCCCCAACTTCATCCCAACAAGTTGGAGTCCTGCATTTCTTTCCATAGAGAGCTTCATAAGGATCCATCTGAATACTGGAGTGAAAGCTATTATTATAAGAAAATTCCACCAAAGGTAGGTGTTGATCCCAACCACCTTTGAAATCCATAGAGAAAGATCTCAACATATCTTCTAGAGTCTGAATTGTCTTCTCAGACTGACCGTCTGTCTGAGGATGATAAGCAGTGTTGAAACTCAACTCTGTATCCAGAGTATGCTGAAGACATCGCCAAAACTTTGAGGTAAACCTCAGATCCCGATCAGATATAATAGAAAGTGGTACTCCATGCAATCTTACCACTTCCTTTACATATATCCTGGCAAGCTGATCCAGAGAGAAATCCTCTCTAATAGCAATGAAGTGTGCAAACTTTGTAAGACGATCAACTATGACCCAGATAGCATTATTGCCTTTGGATGTTTTAGGAAGTCCTGTGACAAAGTCCATAGTGATGTTTTCCCATTTCCATTCGGGTATGGGTAATGGTTGTAACATCCCCTTAGACTTCTGTCTCTCGGCTTTAAATTGCTGAAAAACCAAGCATCGAGAGACATATTCAGTAACATCTCTTTTCATGCCATCCCACCAGAAGTACTATTTCAGATCCCTATACATCTTTGTGCTTCCAGGATGAATATAGAATGAATAACTATGAGCCTCATCCAGTAGCTCCTTCTTTAATTCGGGGATGGGAGGAACACAAACCCGATTCCTGAACTTTATTATCCCATCACAATCAAGGTTGAATTCAGGAACATTTCTCACCTTCTTTTGTAACTCTACATCTTCTTTCTGTGCCTCTTTAATCTTCACATGTATAGATGGTTGAACATTAATTTGAGAAAGATATGATTTTCCCCCTTCCATTATAATTCCAAGATCCATCCTTTGTAAATCCATAAATATTGGATCTTTTGTGATCCTCATCATGGATAAGCTAGCATGGTCTTGTCGACTTAATGCATTTTCCACCTTGTTTGCTTTCCTAGGGTGGTAATTAATTGAGCAGTCGTAATCCTTAATCAGATCCAACCATCTTCTTTGGTGCATATTTATCTCCTTTTGTGTGAAAATATACTTTAAATTTTTATGATCAGTATAAATATCACACCTTTCTCCATAAAGATAATGCCTCCAAATCTTTAATGCAAATATTACCGCAGATAACTCCAAATCATGAGTTGGGTAATTTTGCTCAGGGATTTTCAACTGTCGTGAGGCATAAGCTATCACCATATCATTTTTCATAAGAACACACCCCAACCCCTTCTTGGATGCATCACTGTAGATCACAAACCTTTCTCTACTACAAGGCAGTGTGAGTACAAGTGCACTGGATAACCTTCTTTTCAACTCCTTGAAATTCTCTTCACATTCCTCTGTCCAAACAAACTTAACTCCTTTCCGAGTCAATCTGGTGAGTGGATTAGATAATCGTGAAAAATCTTTCACAAAACGTCGATAATATCCAGCCAAACCAAGAAAACTTTGGATCTTAGTTACTGTTTTTGGTCTCGACCATCTTTCGATAACCTCTGTTTTTGCTGGATCCACAGATATCCCCTATTTTGAGATTATGTGACCCAAAAATGAAACTTTTTGAAGCCAAAATTCACACTTGGTAAATTTGAAATAAATCTTCTCCTTTATCAGGGTCTTCTATATAATTCTCAAGTGATCTTCATGTTCTTCCTTGCTCTTTGAATAGACAAGAATATCGTCTATAAAGAATACCCCAAATTGATCAAGATAGTCTCTAAAGACTCTATTCATTAGATCCATGAAGATAGCAGAGGAATTAGTAAGACCAAATGGCATCACTATAAATTCATAGTGTCCATACCTTGTATGGAAAGCCGTCTTTGGTATATCCTCCCATTTGACCCTTAATTGATGATACCCTGAATGAAGATCAATCTTGGAAAAGTATTGATCTCCTTGTAGTTGGTCAAATAAGTCATCAATGCGCGGGAGAGGATATTTTTTCTTGATAGTGATCTTGTTAAGTTCTCGATAATCAATGCAAAGTCTCATTGATCCATCTTTCTTCTTAACAAATAGAACAGGTGCTCCCCAGGGTGACGCACTAGGGAATATGAATCCCTTATCAAGATTCTCTTGGAGTTGCTTCTTCAATTCTTGCAACTCAATTGGGGCCATTCTATAAGGTGTCTTTGAAATAGGTAAAGTACCTGGTACGAGTTCTATTGAAAACTCAACTTCACGTTTTGGTGGAAGACCCGGAAATTCCTCTGTAAAGACATCGTAAAACTCCCGTACAATGGTCATATTATTAATCGTGAGTTTCTCACCAACCATTTGAGATAAATAACCCTCATTTAGTGGAATCAAGACCCATAAGATGGAAGAAATTTCCACTGGAAGGTTATGTTCATCCTTGCATCGATAGACGATCATAGATTGATCTGGAATATGAAATGTGACTTCCCTTATTTGGAAATTGATATGAGCTCCATATAGAGAAAGACAATCCATGCCAATAATCACATCAAATTCCACTATAGGAAGGATCACAAGATTTTCTAGAAGCACTTTCCCACAAACTTCAATCGGAGAATAATTATAAACTTTTGATGCGACTGTTGTGCCATTAGGGGTTGTCACAGCTAACTCAACATCTAATTGTTGAGGTAATACGACGATAACCTTAGAAAATTATTCATAAATAAAAGAGTGGGTGGATCCAGAATCAAATAAAACATTTGCTACTTTAGAGTGGATGGTAAGTGTACCTTTTACCACATCGTTATCATACTCCACATCGCTGATAGAAATTGCATGTGACTTTCCTTTGTCTTTAGCCTTAAGAGTTTTTTGACATCGACCATCATCATCAACCCTTGGATTTGGGCATTGATTGGCATAATGCCCCATCTCCTTGCACTTGAAACATTGAAGTGTAGTAGGTTCATTCTGTGTATCCCTTCCTTTGTTTGCATCATTAGACATCTTCTTCCCATCATTGCGGCATTCAAATGCTCGATGACCTTCCTTTCCACATTTGAAGCATTTACTTGTCCCTTTAACACAACTCCCTCCATGTTTCTTTCCACACTTTGAGCATAAGGAAAAACTCATATTCTTTTAAGTGTGCTCTTTATATTTTCCTTTGAATTCCATTTTCCTATTCTTATCAAACCCATATGACTGATGGGTTACTCCAATATCCATCTCAACTTTGAGAGCACATCGAACGATTTCCTCGTAGCTATTGAAGTCCCTTATGGCTAACGCCCTTCGAAGACTTGGTTTTAAGCCACTAAAGAATCGATCGATCTTACTCTCAGGTTGGATAATAATACCAGAAGCGTACCTTGCAAGTCTTGTAAAATTTTCTTCATAGGTACCAACAGATTCATCATCCTTTTGCTTCAGTTCAAGAAACTCTTTCTCCATATTTGTTCGGAGAATATGAGGGAAGTACTCATTGAAAAATAAGTTCTTGAACTCGTCCCATTCCATGGACTCAATTTCATCTCTTAGACTCGTATTCTTGATAAGATTCCACCATTGATCAACATCAACTTCCAAACAATACACTGCTAAGATGACTTTATCATGTTCCGAACATTGAAGAACTGAAAATATCTTTTCAGTAGTACTGATCCATTGTTCAGAAACTAATGGATCAGTAGACCTGCTGAATGAGGGTGGACGCTGCCTCATGAAGGATTCAACAGAATGTTGCTCCTTCCTTTGCTCGTTTGGAAGTCCTGCATGATTCATAGATTGAGAAAGTTGTGTGAGCATGGCTATAATATTTTTCATTCCAGATCCCATAACATTTGGTTGCTCAGGGGGACAATCATCGCATTTCCCATCGCATTCCGCATTAACACGATTCCTTCGGGTTCTAGCCATTGACTAAAACCAAGAAGAATAGTGTGAGAAACACTAATTATAATAGGAAAACCACATAATCAAGAATAAAATTTCACACTTAAGGTCTTATCATAGGTTATTCATGGCCATTTCTAAAACACTGAGATTGTGTTCTATGCTTAGACTTATCCTTAGGGTTCTTACTAAGGCTTTCACATCCTAGTTTCCAAAGGTTGACTATACCTTTTCTCTGATACCAACTATAACAACCCACACTTTACATACATTGTTATTACTTCAGAATTGAAGCACACTTATTACAACATATAACAAAACCAGGAAAGGACCATATAGGTATAGAGTCTTTAGAAACTGGGAAACATAAACAACTGGTTCATAAATCATCTACTTTGCCTCCCATTTATTTCATCATATCTAGAGTCCCTTTTGGCATATCCTACTTAATAACCTTCTTCCTGACCTGGGGAAAGAAAACATACAAAAGGGTGACCTCAAATGCTCAGTAAGGGTAAACAAAAGAAATATCAATCACATCATATTCATAAGAACATAACTTTTGGAAATCTTAACCTGCAAAAGAGATCATAATTTCATAACATGGGATAAATCATAGTAGTGAAATGTAATCCCAATAATCATAACTTAAAACATGAAACTTTGTGGCATACACACATAATCATAGATAATCATTTCTTAGTAGTCAAGACTCATATCCAAGACTATCTTAGCGGACAAAGTCCATTTCTGAACCGAGTTCACTCCTCGTTTCAGTCCGGTTTCACTGAACCGAATTAACCTGCCATTCCAGCCATGTCTATCTCATGAGATATAAAATCTTTACCCAATGCATTGGAGGGAGATATAGGTCCCACCCATCTCATAATGATACCATTCTTATGTATGCCACAAAATCATAAACCATACATCATAGCATAACCCATGTAATAAAAATGGGATTCTTAAACATCGTGACATCATAAAAAAATTCTTATAAGATAAAGGAATTCATAAAAATAATTCCATCACAACATAATCAAATCAATGTGATAATAGGGATAGAAACATAACCCTTTATTATCTTAGATGGAAAATAATTTTGATAAAACACTTGAACTCCATTCTTGAGGAAAATATCCTTTCTACTTCAAAAAACACTTTTCCTTTCTTAACATGTCATACAATTCTAAACTAAAAGAAGTTGATTAAAAATAAACTTGAAAACTTGTAAAGGAATCTTCTTGGAAATAATGTTTAAAAAATCCATTCATTCCGTATAAGTTAAAAAAAACATTCTTCTCGTACTTATGTCGGAAAAGTCAAAAAGTACCTCGTACGAAAAACGACAAAAGATTCCTTTCATGTATTTTACTAAAAACTCACCGAAGGGTAAAATTGGACTTAAACAATTGAAGGTGGATTGAAATAATATTACATATTGAGGAAACATGGATGTGGATGATAAAATACACCCCAGTAAATTCCAAAGTCTAAACAATCTCGGATAAAAATGAGATTGTGATATTTCCCTTACCTTAGGTCCGATTTTCTTCGTAAGTGTCTGAACCTCCTGTATAATGATTTAAATAATGTCATTGACTTATTCCAGAATCATACTCATTATTATTATATCATATATGGTCATATTCTTAGCTTATTATTAGTAATATTTCATTGCTACTTGTTATTCGGGTGTTTATTACTTTTTGTTCTTATGCGTGTTTTGTCGAATAAATTATTATTCTTCTCTTTAGGTTATAGATACCTCATTTCAAGAATGGTATTAGTGTAATATATATCATATTAATTCATTCAATTAATTTATATAATCATTATGCAATGAAGATCATGTATAACGAGTCGCATTACATCGTGGAGATGGTATTCCGTACGCACGCACGAGCGATGATATCATTCCCATGATCGTGGAATTGTATTGGAGTGTATGTATACTATTTCAGAATCAATATCACTTTACAATAATCATATATATTTATTCTTTACACCATTATATTCATCCAAGTAAGGTGGTGGTGGAAAATAGATTACACCACGGCGTGGAGACGGTATTCCGTACGTACGCACGCGTGGTGATTTCATTTTCCGTAGGATGGATAGATGGTGAAATAGGGTTGTTTCATAACATATCAGTATATGAGTGATACTGATGTTATTAATTCATAATGTAACAACTAAATAAGAAGAAGTGGAAGAATAAATAAAGTTGAAAGAATCGGTAACGGACATTACCTCTTCTTTGAAGCGCCTCTTTGAGACCTCCTTTTAGGGCACTAAAATTGGTCTTTGAAGAAGAACAAGATCTCTAGGATGTTTCTAGGGAAGTGGAGAGGAGAAATTGGCAGGGGTTGGCCGAGATTGAAGGCTCAAAGTGGTGTGAGGAAGAGAGGGAGAAGGTTCCCTTTTATAAGGAAGGAGAGGGGCACCTTTGGAAAAACTAAAAATATTATTTTATTATAAAGCCATATTCGGTTCTAAATAGCTCCAAATTGATTTATTTCGAAGCTAAGGTGGGGATGGGTCGAAATCATCTCATCCAATAGAATTTGGACAAGTTTAGTTTACTATTTTAACCTTATCATTTAGATTTAACTTTAAGTTAGATAATTTTACTTTTACCGTGTCTTTTTGTGTTCTTACACTATAAGGTTAATAAACTTACCATAACAAGCCAAATGAACCCCAAGTTGTTTATTATTAATATATATAACCTTATCTAAGTCATTTGGCAGAACCTTAGATTTTTAGGAATAAAATAACAATTAATAATATAATATTTGTTTTAAAAACTATTTTATGTCAATTTTGACACTATTTGATAATTGATTTTTGTGAAAATCACAACAGAATTATTAGTTCGAACAAAGTTAATTAAATCAACAATAACATGTCATACTAACATATAAAATTATTTTAATTCATAAAAAGTCTCAAATTACATTTATTTGGGTATCTATAACATCAATTATGTCAATATTTCTTTAATAAGATAATTACTGTATCATCATTGTGTCATAAATAAATTAAATTATTTAAAGTCTAAAAATTACAAATAAAATACCATTATGTAGGAAATATTTTTAGGTTTCTATTGAATATTTATAGTCGAATGTATCTTATGTATAACCCTATATTAAAAATTATTTACTTATTAAACTTTGATTTTAACTATTTTAACCCTTCTTTAAATAAATTAATAATAAATGTCCTAATCTATCCATGTGGTCCTAAATGGTCATATATTATTCCTAAGGTTGTTTTTGGTCGAATTATATTTATCCAATAGAATTAGGACATGTGTTAGGGTAATAATAATATCATTTTTACCCTTAGTTACCCTATTTACTTTTAACCGTGGTAAAAATAGGTAAAAAGTTACTATTCACCAAAAATTATTTTCATCTCATTGAACCACATTTTAGTCCTTGATATTAACCGTGTCTCTCGGATTTTCTAAATTCCACTCACAGAAGCGGTAAAATTATGTTTTATATAAATTTGCATATTCTCCTAGGAGGTTGGTAAAAGACGGTGAAAAGTTCAATAAAATTTTTATATATCTAAAATTATTATAAAATGACTCCAATGAATTGAATTGAACTTATATAGGTATTATGCATCAATTTTTACCTAAAATAAATTTAAATAATATAAATAATTATTTAAATAAAAAGTCGGTTTTTAAATAGTAACCCGGTGTTTTCACTATTCATCAAAAATTGAAAGTTTTCAGAAAAATACCAAAATTTCACCCTAGGGTAATTTCGATATTCCGAATCCAAAAATGAAGTCTATTTTGAAAAATAAAATTTACAAAATTTAAAAAAGTGGTTATTACTATTCATAACGGCTAGTTTTAATAATAGCATATCGTTGTTTAGTGAAACTCGGTATTGCGTACGACGCAAGCTATTGAGGTAGGTTGCAATTGCGTGTAAAGCAAGCCAAGCTAGTTTTGTGTGTAGTGAAATATTCCTTTGATGATTTATATAAAATAAAAACAAAATATTTCTCATAAAAGTCTCGGGTGTTACATGTCCAACATGACTACTCCCCTGATTGAAGGTTGCTGCCTTGACTTGACCCTTTGGAATGTCCTAACAGAAGTAGTGTAACTAACCAGTGCCCATGAAGATATGGAACCGAGAAAGAGTTTGACAAACAATGTCTTAATATTTAAGGGAGACCCGGACTAGGTAATTCCTTTTTAGGAGGAATCCATGGAAGGAGGAACCAATATCTCATCATCTCGTTTCGATCAAGGATAAAATGTCCCTAAATAAGCGATGAATGTCACCCGCCTTTGAAAAGAGGGAATGAGGGGAAACAATTATCACATCATTGATAGACGGATGTGCACCCCAGAGAAAGCATCAGAAATAGTACCAAATCCACTAAAGTGCACTGGTGTTACAAATTTCAAAGTGGACTCACTATCCCTCCTCATTTATAATCAATTAAAATTTTAAATCTCATTTATATCTCCACTAAAGTGTTATAAATACTTCTTCAGTGGAATATTATATTATTATGAATCACCTCATAATTTTTTACACATATATGAGTGTTCCATGAATCCCTTTTTTCACCTGGTAGATGAAATACACTTCACCATGTAGCGTTTTCTTTACAGAGAGTTATTTTGTGAACTATTTTTATTCTTCATGAACTGTCTTAATACCTCCATGAAATTCCTTACACCATGTAGTGAGTTCTTCATGAAATTATTTTCCTTCATAGAATAACGATTAAATGATATTCCCTTTTACATTGCAAGTTATAGTTCCCCATAAACAAACCTCCTCTAAAAATTGAGCCTTCACAGACTACCTCCTTGAACCACCTCATTTGCAGAATACCTCCTTCATGAAGCACTTTTGTACTTCAAATTCTTCTAGTGATAATACTCTCTAATGAAATTAGATCTATTTAAAAAAGTGAATAGGGGTACTTTATATAGGAAAATATACATGAAATACTCTCTAACCACAATTATGATTAACTCATTTGTGGGTTGGCCTTCACCGCGAACTGCACTCATAGTGTGCTACCCCCTTACGTCATCCTTAGAAACACCACCTTCATTCTCAAATGAAAACAACCTTTTTGGTGTCCTTAAATTCACCACCTTCACCCACAAACAATTATCCCTTTATGGTGGACTTTGACTCACCACATTCGACCACAAATGATGATCTTCTGTAAATTAATCTTACTATGGAGTTTGCATAGTGCATAACCCCTTTGTGACTAACTGTGAAATACCAACTTTGACCACAAACAACAAGCTTCTTATGCGGTTCTATAACATAGATTCTATGTGGAAATATTTCCTTTTCCAATTTTTCTTCATGGTTATGCAGGCACCCTATGCGATCACCCTTCAGGCGCTATGTGGTCCACCCATTTTCTATTCATAATTCCTTTATTTTTCATAAAAAAATACCAATTTTGAGGGAAAAAATGAAAAACATTTGGAAACTATGCCACCTTTAAAAAAACCTTGCTTCATCAACAACCATGCCACGAACCAGTCTGGGTCAACCCTGAACCGGTCACCTGGGCCGCTCCGCAAAAAGTCCCGAGAGGCGTTCCCGATCTTCTCAGGATGGTGACAAGTGCTGAGGGCATAAATTAGAGTGAAAAGTGAACTATTTTCCCCAAATATAAATAATAATAAAAACATTGGAAATAATGGACAACCCAATACAAATTTATATAAAAAAATGACATCATTTATACGTTAAAACTGAAAGTACAACTGAACAATACAACTAAACTGACCAAACCCGATGACCAACTAACTCCATGTCACCTCTCTATTCAATCTCCAATACAATTTTCCCATGTCACTCAAGGAAACTAAACCCAATCTGAAACCTGCACAAGGGATAAAAATGGAAGAAAACTATAGGTGTGAGTATTAAAACTCATTAGGTTAGCCCAAAATTCAATTCTCAACGAAAATAATTTAAAATAAAAGAAAAATAAATTTAAATTTTAAGATAAAATATATAAAAATATGTTTTCCATATGAGGTTCCATGCTTTAATAATTATCAGAAAAAAAACTTGCATGTTTTATAAACAAGAATGCTAGTAACATTTTTTCAAAGAGGCACAAATTCAAAATGAATAGTTTTCAAGAGGGATTCTTTAAAGAATGTAAAATTTTAAACAAAAAACATATGCTACTAAATTTACCAACTAAGTACATCATATGAAAATGGTGATTACAAAATATCCAATGAGCACAAGTCACGGGAACACCCCTAGGCACTAGTTCGTTGTGGGCCTTTGGTACCTCATATCTCGATGTAAAAGTAACCATAAAAATATCCATTCTTGTGAACACAAGACACTAGTAGTAGAATCATACATAACATAATTGTCCTCAACTTCATCATAATCATAGTTTAGTTAGTGTTTTTATCGTTAAACTTGATACATGAAACAGGGACAAAACCCCTCCGGATCACTAGTATACTAGTACATGTCCACCCACCTAGATACCCAGGTTTTCCATTTTTATGCTAAAAAAATTACAAATCTATAAAATACCATTTTTTTCATGAAGATTCAATTTAAAAATCATATACATGTCAAACATACCACAAACATGTCTCACATTTCTTTCATGGATCAAGAAACCAACTAAATTTTCATAAAACAATTTCAAGAAGTATAATGAGGCATTGCATATAAAATCCATTCAAAAATGATCTTTTAAGGAAAAAACCATCAATACCATATCAAACCAGATTTGGAAGCCCCAAAACCATTTAATAAATCAATTATATGGACTATAAAATGGTCCCAAAAGATAAAACATTAAATACACATGGAAACCATTTTTACAAGAAAAATACCAAACGAGCCTTTAAGATTTTCTCAAAACTAACATTTTAAAAAGGTATGCATTTCAGTTTTATTAATGAGGTGTATAAACACCATTTAAATCATAAAACCAATTTCATAAATCCCTTAAAACAATCAGGTTACATATTCAAAACACAACCATTTTTATAAGGAGGTGAAACAGGCCATTTTCCGGAAACTCGGGCCAAAACATGTTATAAACCAAAACCCATTTGTTTGTAAAACCAAATCCACATTGGAAAGAGATAGAAGGAACCAAAAATGAAATTTTAATTCTTAAAATATATTAATAAATCCAAAAAAATAAATTTTAAATCACACTTAACACATAAAATCCAACCGGACAATTTACCGAACACACGACATGCACTTTTAAACAAAACAATTTATTTTAAGCACTTGACGAGGAATAAAAAACCAATTTCATGCCATAATTTTATTAAAGATACTGAAACATGTTAAAATTACCATAAACTAGGTTCTAAACCTCACAAAATAGGTGCGAAAGATAATAGAACATTTAAGAAAACACTTGGTGTGCACTTTTATGACAAACCAACACTATTTTTCACAAAACAAGGCTTAAAAAACCATTTTTCACACCAAGAAAATTATAAAAAGGATGAAAAAAAAATAAAAATAAATACCAGGTTCAAAAAATAAGAAAATTATGAAACATAAATGATAAAGGTATGTTCAAGGGATATCCTACCTCAAATCCTTGGCGGAATGGAAACGCACACCCGATATCACCATATAAGGGTTTATAAACCCTAAACCTATGATGAACATCCCCAAATGAACACAAAACCCATAAAAAATCATGGGATAACATAAAAATAGGTCTATAATGACTAGGGTATAATTTAAAACCAATAAATAATGAAAGGAGGAGGAAGAGGGAGGAAAAAGGAGAAGGAATCTCACCTTGGAAACTAGAAAACTCTTCATCTTCCCTTAGATATACACCATTAGAGGAATGTGAATGAATTGAAAATCCTTGGATAGGATCCTAAGGTCTGGAAGAACTAGGGAAATAATATTTTTGGGAAAAAGAGTATTAATTAATTTATTTATGAATGATACAAATTACCATTGTCAAATATGGATGATTTGAGAAACATTGAGGAGTTTTTCCCTAATCCACGACTAAGATGATCTTCAAAGAGGGAAAGTGGAACATGGGGGTACTAATAGGGTTCTTGGTCTTGAGTGGGATGTGGAATCAATGAACATTATTAAAAATTGAATAATATATAAAATAAATAAATTATTTTTTTAAAACTGGAAATGGGCCCATGGGTTGGCCCAATACCTGAATAAATAACCCAAATTCACAATGCTTATGAATTAACAAAGGGTCAAAAAGGATATCGTGGTTTTAATATGTCAATGGAGGATAATTGGTAAGTGTAATGGGTGAATTTTTTTAAAAAAAGGAGTTATAAAAGAAACAAAATTTGTTTTTAAATCTCGAAATGGGCTCACGGTTTGGCCCAAATCATGAAGTAACCACCCTTTCTCCAAAAATAACAAACAAGAAATGGGGCACCCAAAATAGGATGATTAGACATAGATGGAACTTCAAAACTCAACATTATTATCTCCCAAAACCCAAGAAAAGGATCATGATTTCCAACGAACCAGATCAAAACAAAGACATGAAAAACCCAATGTGACAATTCTCCCCACCATTAAAGCTTTCCGCCCTCGGAAAGTCAAAATATACTCTAGATGATTGATCAACACCTAAGGATTACTTATCAATATGGTCCATCCTCTAAATCCAATTACACCTCATCCAACATTAACAGAACTTAAGCCTCTTACCTCAACTAAAACACCAACTCCCAACCACTTCCTAAGAATCAACTGAAAGATCAAGCAACCACCTCCAAAACCAAGTGAATAATCAGATTTTTGGGACTTCTACCCATGAACCCAATGATCACCCAAACCAAAGAGCACTCAAAAAAACCAAATATTCTAGGGTATTTTGGAATGTACTCCCCACCATTAAAAAATAACCAGCACTCGACAAATTCATTGGAGGAAACTCTATGAGACCCGTGGTGGTTCTACCCACCATTAAGAACCAACAATCAATGAACAAATGAAAATTCAACATGAACTAGGAATGGGTAACTCCCACATAGGCCTAAAAAAACTCTCCCACAACAACCTACCAACCCAAGTTAAGAGGAACACAACATGAACATTTAAACCCCCCACTCCTGAATGGAGGGGATAAGAACTGGGCCAACACTCTCTACATGGATCCAAACCCCCACCACTAAGGGTGGGGAGGGAAGGGGACCCAATTGTTGGGACACTAAAACCACAAAATAAATAGATGAACCACCCAAAACTCTCCACTTAAGAACAAGTAAAACCAAGATCACACCTGATTCACATTGGCGGTCCATACAAGGTCATTGATCGGAAACCCACATCTAAGAAGAAATAACCATAGACACTGTGTGGGGGGTAATTCCACCACACTCTTTGAGAAAAAAAGAATAATCACAGTGATGAGAAACCAAAATAAAAACATAGAAATTTACTTACTACAACAGTGAAGGCAGGAGCTTAGTCGAGCTCCCCACACCTTTGAAGATTTCCTGACTGTGTGAAAAGCTTCACTCCGAGACCTATGATTGGAGCTATAATGTTTGAAGCATATGCTACACCGCAACTAGGAGTTACTGATCACAACACCCTATGAAACTCACTTTCTCAACATCACACCCTCATCTAAATAGGAACTAAAAGATACATATCACTATTCTCTCTCACTCTGAACAAGGAGAAGAATGGACAAGGAATATAGAGAAACATATCGACATCACTGAACACAATTTCTATATCCAAAAGAATTATCACAATAGGAAACCACTTTAAATAAATCCCAAACAGATCTCTATTTCATCAAACGAGTTTATTCATCATCCTAAAAGGTGGATTTAATGTTTGAAATGAATACTTAGGATGATAAACTAGAAGTCTTGCCAACAGAGAACCATCTGTATCCACACAACAACATCAAAAATATCTTAGAGACCCACTAAACATTTCTCCAAAACCAAACCACCAACAAGATCCCATATTAAGACACAACAAGAGTATGAATTCTAGATCACAAGGAAGCATACTAAATAGAAAACTCTTCTAAGACATAGAAAAAAACTAGGCACATAACCATCTATTTATAAACAAATGCCACAATTTTTCAGCTCAAAACACTTTTTTTAAAAAAACTAACTTGGTGGATTTTCACATTCACCAATGGTGTTTCATCAAGTCTCACTTACATGCACATTTACATGCCACCCCAAGCACCCAAACACCATTCCATATAGGCCATCCTTCCCGATATTAATAAAACCATGCATGTGAGCACCCATTAAAACACAAAAGGCTAAAACAAAGCAACGTCATTCAAAAAATCACGTACCTTCCAAAGGAACACTAACCACAAAGTCAAAAAACCTTTTTAGATTTCACAAAACAAAACACACTTAATAAAGAACCATTTGATTAAAAACCTAATCCATTTAATTTAATTGAACTTCCAAAACAACCATTCTATTTTAAATATCCATTTTCCATTTTCAAAAAATCAGCAAGGCCTCTTTTTATAATATGAAAACCAAAAAGGCTAAAACCCCTTTCTAAAAAAACACCAACTGCTCAAAACCAAATTTCTAAAACCAATTCATCAGATTCAAACACTTTTCAACAGCCCAAAACACCCCATTTAAAACAATGTTCAAAATCACTTTACAATAATCCAATATTTCCAAATATTTCAATTCAAGAAACCATATGTTTAGATTAAAGAAATTAAATCCCATTAAATCATTTCCACTTTATCCCCAATATTTTTTTTCAAAAGACTCAAAATTCAAAAACCTTTTTCATATTAAATTTTGAAAACCCATTTTACACTTTTCAACAACTAACCATTCCTTTAAAACCCTTTTTCACAATTCTCACACAAGTATTTTCAAAAAAAAAATTATGAATTCAAGAAAAGTCCAAGAGACCCACAAAAGGGAACTAGTGTCGGTGGGTGACTTGACCATATGGTTGGAGACCATATGTCAAAAACACCACCAACATAGAGAGCCTTATTAAGACTATTCCCTAGCTACACATGGCTTTCCAAGACCTATTAGCTCACAAAGACCATTATTCTAACTCCCCTTGTCAGATCCCAATAGCAAACAATCAATAATAACCAAAGATACTAATAAAATAGGACTTTCCATGGACACTTGAGGGTCAGAACGAGCAAGAGTTCACGACGCTCTTCCTGAACCTACCCCTCAAGTCCCGAAAATCCTACTCTATCTACCTTGAAATCCCAAATAAAAAGGGAACTCTAAAAATAAAGGTCCATTAGGAGCTAACCTCCTTTGATACCATGTTTTCACGAACCAGTCCGGGTCAACCCTGAACCGGTCACTCGGGCTGCTCCACGACAAGTTCCGAGAGGCGTTCCTGATTCTCTTAGGATGGTAACAAGTGCTGAGGGAATTAGTTAGAGTGACAAGGGAATTACTTCTCCCAAATATAAATAATAAGGAAAAAAATTGAAAGAATGGACAGTCCAATACACATTTATATAAAAAATGACATCATTTATATGATAAAACTGAAAGTACAACTAAATGATACAACTAAACCGACCAGACCTGATGACCAACTAACTCCATGTAACCTCTCTGGTCACTCTCCAACACAACGATCCCATGTCTCTCATGATGACCTAACCTAAGTTGAAAACTGTAAAAGGGATAAAAATGCAAGAAAACTATAGGTGTGAGTATAAAAACTAAGCAGGTTATCCCAATATTCTATTACTAATGCGCATCTTTTAAAATAAAAGAAACATAAATTTAAATTTTAAGATAAAATATATAAAAATATTTTTTCCAAATGAGGTTCCATGCTATAATAATTATCATACAAAAACTTGAAAGTTTTATAAACAAGAATGCTAGTAACAATTTTTCAAAGAAGTGAAACTTCAAAATAAATATAGTTTTCAAGAGGGATGATTTAAAGAATGTAACATTTTAAACAAAACAAACATGCTCTTGGATTTTCCAACTAAGTACACCATATGCCTATAGTGAGTACAAAATAGACAATGAGCACAATTCATGGGAACACCCCTAGACACTAGTTCATTGTGGGCCCCTGGTACCTCGTATCTCAGTGTAAAAGTAACCATAAAAAATATCCATTCTCATGAACATGGGACAATAGTAGGAGAATAATCCATAAAATAGTGGTACCCAAAATCATAATCATCATAGTTTAGTTAGTTTTTTCATCGTCAAACTTGCTACATAAAACATGGACAAAACCCTTCCAGATCACTAGGATACTAGTACATGTCCACCCACCTAGATACCTGAGTTTTCCCTTTTGATGCTAAAAAAAGTTACAAATATATAAAATAATATTTTATCATAAACATTACATTTAAAAATCATACACACATCAAACATCCCACACACATGTCTCATAGTTCTTTCACGGATCAATAAACCATCGAAATTTTCATAAAACAATTTCAAGAAGTATAACGAGGCCTTGCACATAAAATACATTAAAAAAATGATCTTATAAGGCCAAAAAACCATAAATTACATATCAAACTAGATTTGGAATCCCCAAAACCATTTAATAAATCAATTTCATGGACCATAAAATAGTCCCAAAAGACAGAACATGAAATACACATGGCAACCATTTTCACAAGAAAAATGCCAAATAATCCTTTAAGCTTCTCTCAAAACTAACATTTGAAAAAGGTAAACATTTAAATTTTATTAAGGAGGTGTATAAAAACCATTTATATCAGCAAAAAACTTTCATAAATCTCTTAAAACACTCATGTTATATATTTAAAACACAACCATTTTCATAAGGAGGTGAAATGGTCCATTTTCCGGCAACTCGGGAAAAAACATGTTCTAAACCAAAATACATTTTTTAAAACAAAATACACATTGGAAATCCATATAAGAACCAAAAAATACCATTTTTTATGATTACAATTAATTTATAAATCTAAACAAATTTTTTTAAATCACACTTAACACATTAAATCCTACCGGGCAATTTACCGAACACATGACATGCACTTTTAAACAAAACAATTTATTTTAAGCACTTAACAAGGAATAAAAAACCAATTTCATGCCATAATTTTATTCAAGATACTGAAAAATTTTCAAAATACCATAAAAAATGTTCTAAACCTCAGAAACTAGGTGTGAAAGATAACAAAGCATTTAAGAAAACACTCAGTGTGCACTTTTATAACAAAACAACACTACTTTTACCAAAATAATGCTTAAACAACCATTTTGCACACCAAGAAAATTATAAAAAGGATTAAAATAAAATAAAAATATATATCAGGTGATAAAAATAAGAAAATTGTGAAATTTAAATAATAAATATATTTTCAAGGGATATCCTAACACAAATCCTAGGAGGAATGGAAACACACACCCGATATCACTATCCGAGGGTTTATAAACCCTAAACCTATGATGACTAGACCCCCCAAAAAACCCCCTAAATAATCATGGGATAATAGAACCCTAGGTGTATAATGACTAAGAGATAATATAAAACCAAGAAATAATGAAAGGAGGAGGAATATGGAGGAGAAAGGAGAAAGAATTTCACCTTGGAAACTAGAAAAGTCTTAGTTTTCCCTTAGATCTACACCCTTAGAGAAAATGGAATGGATTAAACTCCTTGTAAAGGCTCATAAGGACTGTAAGAACCAGGAAAAGAATATTTGTGGAAAAATAGTATGAATTTAATGATTTATTAATGAGATAAATTAACTTTGGAAAATCTAGACGATTTGAGAAACATTGAGAAGTTTTGACCTAATCCGTGACTAAGATGAGCTCCAAAGAGGAAAAGTGGAACATGGGGGTAAACCTAGGGTTCTTGGGATCGATTGGGTGGTTTAATCACCTAAAATTATTAAACAATTAATAATATATAAAATAAATAAAATATTTTTTTTTAAAACTGGAAATGGGCCCATGGGCTGGCCCAATACCTGAATAAATAACCCATATTCACCATGCTTATGAATTCCTAAGGGGTTAAAAAAGATATAGTGGTTTGAATATGTCAAGTAAGGAAAAATGGTAAGTATAATGGGTTAATTTTTTTTGAAAAACAAAGGAGTTTTAAAAGAAACAAAATTTGTTTTAAAATATGGAAATGGGCTCACGGTTTGGCCCAAATCATGAAGTGACCACCCTTTCTCTAAAACAACCAAACAAGAAATGGGTCACCCAAAATAGTATGATTAGACATATATGGAACTTCAAAACTCAACATTAGTCTCTCCCAAAACCCAATAAAAGGATCAGGATTACCAATGAACTAGATTAAAACAAATACATGAAAAACCTGGTGTGAAAAACCATGATGGAATATTATCAATCGGTTTTTTCAACAAACACAAGCAACCCAAAAACACTAAAAAGTTACCTTAAGGGATTTTTCCCCAAAAATATCCCCCACTAGGTTTGTTGAAAACTCTTCACCCTTTGATATCTCTTTAAATCTTCCATTTATAATGTTTTGACAACACATTGTGATCTTCCATCTTCTACAAAAATTCACTTCTTATAATTTCAGATAGTGATCAAAGATTTACTCAACACATACTATAAACCCACTTGAACCATGCTCAGTGTGAGAAATAAGAGTAACTAGAAAATTTCTTCAATGAATCACTTCATTACCAAAAAAATCAACTGATTTCATCATGAAACCCATCTATCATGATTTATAACCTTTGATCAATCATCTTTAACATCATCACATTTAAAATGACCCTTTTTTTTAAAATGACCCCCACTTCACTGATCTCCTTATAAGCTTACCCCTTATCATAATCAAGATATTTTACCCCCCCTGGTCAATGAACCCAAAGGTAACTATTTTGTGGATTTAAAATTGTAAATAACACATATTGGATTATAAGGGTAAAACACACCATACATCAGGGAGAGGGGGTTTCACTTCCACACTTGTTCAAGTTTGAGAATTCGACTCAACTCCATGATCCATTCGATGATGCTCAAATGATTGTTTAGGTAAGGCCTTTTTTAGAATGTCTATAAATTGTAGTTATATAGGCACATACTCCAACTTCACAATCCTATGATCCACCTTCTTCTTAATAAAATGATAATTTATTTCAATGTTATTCTTCCATGAGTGATGAAATAGATTTTTGATGAGATTTATAGAACTTAAATTATCATAATGGATTCTGATCGAAGACTTCAATTCAACTCCCATATATTTGAGTTTCTTCTTTATCCAAAATAACTGTGTGTAATATTTAGTGGTGGAAATATATTCAGTTTCTTTAGTTCTCAATGAAATGAAATCTTGTTTCTTTCTTAGACATGAAATACACAATTCTCCAAGATAGAATACACCACTTGACATTGATTTTATATCATCTATTAAATCAAATCAATCTTCTTCTATATAACCCAATAACTCTTTCTAATATTTTTAATTATATAGAATAAAAATCCACCACAACCTTGATATATTGAAGTATTATTTTCACTAAAAGTAAGTGGATTTCCTCAGGATTTCTTTGATACCTCACTTCTTGGAATGTATAAAAAAATATCGGGTTTTTTCATCATTATTTACAATAGACTAACAATGATATACTTATGTTTTATGACATTAACCACTTTGACTTCATCATCTTGTGATAGATTCATCCGAATAGACACCAGAGTTGTCATCTCCTTGAAATTATCCATTCCAAATATTTTGAGAACCTCCTTAGAATATTTTTATTGAGAGATAAATGTGCCATTCCTTCCTTGTGTCACCTGTAAACCAAGGAAAAATATCAACTCACCAATCATTGAAATTTATAACTTTCATTTCATGAATTCTATAAACTATTTTCATTGTGTTTCATTAGATCCACCAAATATTTTGTCATCAACGTACACCAGTAACATCATCCTTTTTCTACTCTCATTGTTTTCATAGAGATTGTAATCAACTCCACCATGATGAAAACCTAACTTCTTCAAATACCAATCAAGTCATGAATACCATGCTCTGGGTGCTTGATTCATCCCATAAAATGCATTATTTAATAAAAAATGTTGTTCTCATCTTCATGGATGAGAAAACCATCTGGATATTCAATATAAAATTATTCTTCCAGAACCTAATTCAAAAATACTGACTTTAAATCCATATGGAAAACTTTGAAATTTCTTTTTTACTATTATGGATAAGAATAATATAATTGTATCTAGACTCACAAAAGGTGAAAATGTTTCATCAACATCGATACCCACTAGTCATTCTTTATTTCAAATTACCGTGTCATCTTAATTCATCTTATTATGAAAGACCCATTTAGTCTCGATGAAATTCTTATTTGTTGGTCTCAAAGAAATCTCCCATGTATGATTCTTTTCTAGTTGATCAATTTCTTTATTCATTTATTGAATTCAAATCTCATCTCTTGAAGCTTCTTCAAAAAACTTTGGATCTACATATGATAAGAAAGATGCTTTCAATATAGTTTTCATATTCTTTGTATTCACTAGCCCTGTATGATCACCAATTATGTTTTGCTTATCAATTTTGGATAGAATATTTTATTTCTATATAGATACAGGTTTATGTTAATACTTTTCATCATCTAAATATTCTTTTGAATCTTCCTTAAGTATTGGAACTCCCCCTTAGATGCTCATATCTTTATCAATATCCTTTTGATACTGTTTATGTATTTGCTGAAGATTATACTCATTTTATATCACAACAACATCACTAAATTATATAAAATTTACCATACTCCCATTGGAAAATTTATATGCTTTTATTTTTCTTAAGTAGCCAAGAAATATCCCTTTGTCTCCATTGGATTCAAACTTCCTATGTTTTTCCTTATTAAGAATGAAACACTTACTCCTGGAGAATAAAAAGTACTTTAATATTGGATTCTTTCCATACCATAGATCATATGGATTCATCTATTCCTTTGGATATAATAAGTCTCTATTTGATATGTAGACTGATTTTATCACTATTTCTCTCCAAAAATTCTCTAGAAGTTATTTCTCAATGAGAATCGTTTTGACCATATTGTTGACAATATGATTTATTCTCTAAACTATTCCATTTTCCTATGGAGTTATTACTATTGAAACTTGGTAACTTATACCATGTTTCTTGAGGTAATAATCTACTTGGATATTTTTGAACTCTCTTCCATTATGAGTTAAAAAATTCCCAATTTTTTGACCTAGCATTTTTTCAACTTCCCTTCGATAATGTGTTATGTAATTGAAGACCTCATACTTGTGGGTGACGATTGAAACCCAATACATTCTACTAAAATCATAAATAAAGAGAACATAATATCTCATACCATTAATAGATATCGATGAAATAGTTCCATACACATCAATATGCACCAATTAAAGCACTTTTGTTGACCTTTTATCTTTTTCCTTATACGTATTTTGAGTGATCTTACCTTATTTAAAAACATCAAACACATCAGTATGATCACATGATAACCTATGGAGATATAGAGAAATATTACATTTCACCAGATCAACTAAGGACATTTGGCTCAAATGAACAATACATTTATTCCAAAACCTATTTTCTTCTTCCTTGGATAGAAATCACATATCTTATTATCCACTCACGTGGTAAATATTTTCCTTTGTGTGCTTTTACTAAAAAATAACTAAATTTCCTTTTTCATTAATGATACATAATTTCTTATAAAATCATATGGAATGTCCTGATTTACAAAATTGACTAACACTTAGCAATTTGTGACTGAGATCTTCAACAATCAAGACATCTGCACATCTCATGTCTTTGCGGACAAACTTGGGATTCCCTAAGCTAGTAATCTTCAGGACTTTATCATTAAAAAATATTATGACACCTTCCTTTTCGTACATGATTCCTATCATCATATATTTATTTCTTATCATATGATTAGTTCATCCACAATCAATGATCCATTTTCCAGTGTGATTTGATGCTTTGAAAGTAATCTATGCAACCACTGCCTGCCCATCTATTTTATTTCTGATCCATTTCTTTAATTGATATTCTTAATATTCCTCAGAGTATTATGAACCAATTTTATGTTTCAATACTATAAATTTATTTTGTGTTTTCATCTCATTTGATGATTCATTGAGCTGTTACTTACGACCACTCTGACTATGTTTTGGAATATTTCTTAGTATATTTTATACACTATATCTATCCATGTGTCCATATCCTCCACTCAAGAAGAAATGACCATCGAATTAATTCCTATAATATTGAGTTCTATTTGGATTCCACTGTTTATCTTATGTCCTTTATTACCTATTGGCTATGGAACATACATTTTTTGAGTGCCCCATATTTCCACAACAATAAAACCTAATGTGGGGTGAATTCCTATGTGTCACTACCGCACCATTGGTTGTACCATTGGGTTATATAAATCTTATAGTTTTGATTCATACCAAAATCAATATTCAACCTTAGAGTGGGTTCTTGTGGTCTGAATTCAAACATCACTACTTTCTATTTGAGATCAATCCCCATACCAGTTATATCATTCTGATATATCATTTTATTCTCATGAAATTCCTTTTTCTATTTCACTAGAACTCTAAATTCTAATTTTCTTTTTTATATTTCATTTATGACCCACTTTTCTAGACTTAAGAGTTTCTCCTGATCTTTTAACTTTCTCCATATGCTTATAACCTCTTTCTCAATCTCTTCAATGAGTTTGGATTAATATTTTACTATGTTGGTCAGACTATCGACAATACTAGTATGTTCTTAAACTTTAATATTACAATAAATGACTTTCTATAAGTTTTTTGGATTTTTAGATTTAAGATTTTCAATATCAGTCTCTAACTCAGACTTCTATTCTTCCAAATATTGTATATAGAGTTTGGAATCATAAACCACCGTGTTATATTTCTTTATTTTGGATCTCCAAATGCATATATCTTCAAGTGAATCCTATAATTCAATATAAAGGTCAATTATTTATTCAACTTCTTCTTCATCATTATATCTTTCTTCTACTTTTTGGGAATGTCTGACAACTTCCCCAATAGAATCTACTTCATGATCCTTATAGTTATCTATTTCTTTATTTTCATATTCTTCTAAACTATCATCTTATTTTAAAAGTGGATTCTATTTTTTGAAGAAAATTTTCTTACTATTTATCCTACCTTTCACATTGGATGAAGTCTTATTCCATATAATTTCATCATCATCCTTATTGTTGTCTTAAATCTTCCCATGACACTCTGCAAGATGTCCAACCTTTCCTCATAGAAATCATGTGAGTGGAAGTTTCCCTTTGAAATTTCCTTTTCCTATTTACATATTTTAATAAAGGAATTACATAACCTAATCCACATTTTATTATTCCTAACCATATTCAATAATGAGCTTCTTCATGACCTTGGATACCACCTCTTCAGACTTTCCCTTTTCCAGAGCATCATTATCATCATTTCTCATCTCATATGCAGAAAGAGTACTATGTAGACTATCCAATTTTAGCTCTTTTGAATATTTATTCTCTAGTATAGAGAATTTCAGATTAAAATTATGTGGGAGTCTTCTTAGGATGCACTTAGTGATCTTGAAATCATCGATAATTTCTCCAATATTGTGCATTTATTCCACAATAACATTCACCTGATCAAAGAATGCACCTACAGAATCATGGGGGTGCATTCTTAGGTCCTCCAATTTGTTCCACAGAACTTGAAACATAGATTATCATACTTTTTAATCACATTTATAGATATTTAAAAGCTTTTCCCACATATAATGCATTGACTTACATGAAATCACCTTCATGTAGATTGTGTTGGATAAAGCTTCCCTCAAGGCATTGATTCCTTTGGCATCGATATCCAATTCTCTACGTTCTAATTTTGATAAAACTTCATTGTCTATACTGGTAGAAATATCATGCATTGAAACTATAAATACATCTATACCTAATGATTGAAAGAAGTGTGGTATCCAATTCTTCTATAGTTGAAATTTTTTTCCATTGAAGATCGAAATCCCTTTATGATTAACAAATACCATTTATTCTACTGAGAGAGAACCACCGACTTTAAACCTTTGTCTAATACTAAATTTTATCCTAACTAGATTAAATACCTTGATGGGGGGGGGGGGGGGGGTGAATTTGGGTATTTAAGATTAAAAAAATTGTCTCTTTGGAACTTGTTTCATCGTTAAAAAACATTATTCTCTCTCCTTTTCATAGCATATAATAAATGATAATTAAAACATACACATGACACAAAAATTTTACTTGGTCCACCCTCATTGGGATATATCCAAGGAGCATAAAAAAAGCGATGATTTACCAAATCCACTAAATCACACTGCTATTACAAGATTTATAAAGACTCACTATCCCTCCTCGTTTACAACCAATTACAATTTGAAAGCTCACTACTATCTCCACTGAAGTGTGCTCACAACTTCTTTAGAGGAATATTCTATTGTTCTAAATCAATTAAAAATTGTTTTGACACATATATGAGTGTTACATGAAGCCTTTTTTTCATCTAGTAGATGAAATACACTTCACCACATATCATTTTCTTTGTTGAGAGTCCTTTAGTGAACTTTTTTTATTCTTCACGAACCTCCTTAATCCCTTTGTGAAATGCCTTGCACCACATAGTGAGTACTTCATAGAATTATTTTCTTTCTCAAATAAAGTATTCCACGTGAGAACCTTTTACTTTGTGAGCTACAGTTACCAAAAAAAAATCCTCTACGAACTAATCCTTAGTATACTACTTCATTTACAAACCACCTACTTTACGGAATACCTCCTTCGTGAATCAATTTCAAAATTTCAAACACTTCTAGAGATGATATTATCTAGTGAAATATTATCTCTTTAAACAAGTGATTAGATGTCCTTTATATAGGCAAATATTCCCAAAAAAATTTAATCAAAATTACAATTAATTCCTTTACAGATTTTTCTTCACCACAAACTACACTCACATCACACTAATCCCTTGCGAAAGCATTTGAATCGCTGCCTTTGTTCACAAAAAAAACCCTTTACGAAAGACTCTAATTCACCTCCTTCACCCATAAATGATGGTCCATTTTTTGTGGCCTTTGACTCACCTCATTTTACCAAAAATGATGAGCCCCCATGAACCGATCTTTCTATACAGTTCATGTAACACATAACCCCTTTGTCATGAACTTGGAAACACTAACGTTGAAAAAAAACTACGAGCTTCAAATGCTGTTCAAATAGAATTGATGTAGAAATCCTTTGTTTATTTTTATTTGTGGTTCCAAAAACTCCCTATGAAGTCTCCCTTTAGGCACTATGTGGTCCACCCATTTCATATGAATGATTCCTTCATTTTCTATAAAACAAATCCTGATTTTGAGGCCTAAAAAAATGTAAAACACCGGGAAATTATCCCACCTTAAAAAACCCTTGTTTTGGAAAAAACCATGCTGGAATGTTTTAAACAAACTTTTTCAAAAAACACAAACAACCCAAAAACACTATAAAGTTACCTTGAGGTATTTTTACCTAATAGTAGTAAATTTAGAAATTAATACCTAAGAGTACATTGGCTCAAATGTATCCCATATTGTCTCCTGACTTACAATCGAGTGGGGAAAATAATCTTGGGATTACTTTTTTTGGAGTACATTGAAGTGTTGATGTATCATGAATTTCCACCTGATATATAATTAGTGTCTGAATGTATCCTTGAGATTTGATGTGGGATTATATTGTCTTAGATGTAGACTCAACATGTAACATGATATTTCATTGCTTAATAACATATCCTCACATGGATTGATTCTTCCTATTAACAAAATATGGTACCATAATACTAATTATGATGTTTGTATGTTCATAACCAGCAATGGACCTCTACACTATGTTCGATGAAAAATGCATTCTTGAGTGTTTACCCCATGTTATGTTGAGTACAACATAGTCATGTTAAGTTGGTGCAATGTATATTAGAGAGCGGATGCAGCCTTGTAGTGATGTTCAATAAATTCCATTGGACTTATAATACTATCAAGATCATATTCACTACATTATGTTGGTCTCAACGGTTTCTTAGTGGTAACCACAAGCTACATTGGCATTCTTATGCAATCTCAAGCAAATATTCAAAACTAAATTAGCACAAGGTTTTTATGTGAGGCATGAATGTAATATTTCATCCATTCAAAAGACGAATCCTTGGGCCTTATTACAAGGCTACATTAACTTCTTGATAAACTCTCAAACCTTGGCTATAGATCTTGAATTCATTATTATCCCTTGATTATAATGGTTCACCCTCTTCCTAAAGATCATTAAATAAGATGATTATATATAATAAACCATTCATTATATTCTGAAAACTTAATCAATAAATTATGTTAAAAAATTGGTCGATCTAAGAAATATCCTCTAAATCATATAGAATGAGGGGCAAAAAAAAACAACACAAAATTATTATACCAATATCATGTAAGAGAATTAAATAAATGAAATATGATGAATATTTCACATGAATCACTTACCCCGCACTTGAATTGTTACTTGTCCCCATGTATCATCTTTAATAACTTCATAAGGTTTCTGTCTCCTCTGAAGGTTTAGCCTTGGGAAAATGAAGGTTAAATGAAAAGAGATTAGTTGTATCAATTTATCAATAATCAATACCTTTAAAAATACCTCTTTCATGAGATCCTCATCAAAATTACAATTACATACTTCCTCAATACTTTCTATATGAAATTATTTTTATAAGTGAGTTCCCTAGAACCAATCCATGTACATACTTTTATTTCCATTACATGTATACAATTTGACATATACATGTGTTTATCTTACCATAACAATGTTAATAATTCTTAATCCACTATATTTATGGTAATTTACATAGATTATATATCATATCAAATGGTTATAGCATTTCCCAGGTTATAATGAGAAATTAGAGATACTATGACAGTAATATTAAAGTTATTTCCTATGGTCCATATACATCATATTGATAGGACACAAAAAGTGATTCTTTAAAAATTCAAAAATATGAATAAGGAGGTGGATAGAAAACATATGATATGATACAATCAGGTTCTAGGGGCTTATAAACATTGAGATTTCTTATCATGAAGTTTTCACATGGTGACCTTGAGTAGATGAAATCATGAGTACTAACCCTCCAATAGGAACATCACATGTTTGAGGTGCCATTGGTTTTTCCTATCCGTGAACATGTGTAATGGTCACCGAACTTGAGATCATTATCAAGGTATACTATTTGATTACATACTTTGATACAAGATGAAAACTATGGCATTGATGTCACAGTGAGGTAGCTTGTGTTGGGAGTGTCATTAGCGGTATGACATTGATTGAATATTCAATATAGAATTTGTTCCTTCTGAAAGGAAGTTATATCTTGGGCCTAGTTGATCATGATGGTAATACCTTCACTAAATCCATGCCCATGGTAGAAGAAGGTAAGTCCATCCAATCAGTTCAATGATTAATAAAGCAATAATGGTTGGTGACACATGATGTGAATCATGCTTTATGAGATATCTTGATACAAAGAGATTATATTACATGGCATGTGTTCATAGGAAGGTTGTAGCCACTATGACTTTTTGTCATGAACCAACCCGGGTCAATCCTGAACTGGTCAACCGAGCCGGTCCGCGACATGGACCGAAGGGTGTTCCTGATCCCCACGGGCTGGAAAATAGTGCCGAACATCAAAATAAACCAGTTGGGAACAATTTGGCCTGTAACAAAGATAAATAATAAAAAACTGAACAAGTAGATAAATAAAGGGAAATAAACCAAACAACTTGGTAGCGGAAAAAGGAATTAAAGAAGCGATGTGACAGACCTTAGGTGACCCCATGGGTCACAACAGAATGTAAACCATACTCGCTCCCAAAAAAATCAATCCAAGGCTGAAACCTGCAACTGAAAAGTAAAGTAGGCATGAGCACTGAGATGCTCAGTAGGAATGCCAAAATATAACCACATCCTATGCCCTCGCCTTTATTAAGAAATCCAATTATTCCAGTTTGAAAATAAAGATATAATAAAATAATGTTTTTCCTTCTTTTCAAATTCAAGTAATGAGTTTTCATTTTCAAGTAAAGAATTTCACTCCCACTACATTTTCAAAATAGGTTCAAAGCATGCATTAACATTTAAAAATGAAAAGAAACCAGTTTGGATTAAATATGGTTTTCACAAACAAGAAATCAAGTATGAAACAAATGAAAAGAAAGTTACATCACAAGAAACATGTCACAAATGATCACCATGGGTAATCCCTAAAGGTAGCTAGAACAAGTGGGAACCTAGAGACCTCGTACCACGGTGAAACGTGGCTTAGAAACCATGAACCTCAGAAAAACATGGCTTAGAAGACCACGACCCTCAGAAAACTTGGCTTAGAAGACCACGACTCTCAAAAATTCATATGTTTAGTTAGTGTTGTTGCGTCAATCCTGCTAGACAAACTGGGACGAACCTCTGCCATGTCATCTAGTGTACTAGTCCTGGTCACCCGCCTAGATACCCAGGTTTCCCATTGTGCACTATTTGAAATGGTGGTGAGTTTTCTTTATCAAGAAAACAAACAAGTACATAACGCTTTCTTTATCTAAAAATCATTCAACCTATCACCACCACTCTCCCTCTTAAAGTGCATTCCCCCTCTTTACAACACACAACCACGCACAAGCCTTTACACTAGGCACATATCACAAACCGCACATTAGAACTTGCATCACATTTTTTTTTCAAATTAAGGGGAGTGTCTCAAGAGGGGTTTTCCATTTTCACAAACCAAATATCAAAGTGCCAAACAGGCCTCATCACTTTAGAAGTATTCATTATTTTAGAACACATAAAGGTACTATATATTTAAAACAAGCTCAAAAACCACACTTAAAATGAAGTAATACTTTTAAGGAGATCAAACCATCCTTTAATCTCATGTTCACACCAAAACCCATTTTTAAAATCACTTTGGAACCCCTTTTTAAAAATAATTCATGTCGTTACACTTTCATAACAAAATTGAACAAAAGGCCACATAACTTTTGGAAATACTCATTTCATGTTCAACCCCTATGAAACCACTTTTTAAGAACCACAACCATATATATATAGTGCATATGTATTTCACATAAAAAAACAAGGAAATAATTTTAAAGAAAAATCAAGCAGAAATGGAAATTCTAATTAAATATTAGGGCATAGGGGACCTACCTCAAACTTGTTGTTATTTGTCGATGACCACTCGAACCGACCCTGCGCACTTCCATGCACATGCATTTATACATATATATATAAATACCCCTAGCTGCATTGCACATATTCCCCGTGCCATGAGAGAATATGTACAAAGAGGGCATTTATATATATATGTCTTACCTTATGCATGCACATGCAGGCGTTCTTGACACCCACAACTTCAAACCACACAGCAGAGTTCAACGTGCTATACAAATAATTCAATAAAACAATTAAACAATTAAAAATCTACAAAACGTTTCAAAATAACACATAAGGGTTAGTGCTAATGACACACACATTTATTATAACACAAGAATCAATCGCATAAACCATAAGATATAAACTACTCACACATTTCAACCCACCATTTGAAAGAAAAGTGAAAACCCCATTTTTAAGATGAGATCGCACCTTAATTTAAAACCAAATTACCATTAAAAGATTTAATGAACCACATAAAATTTTTATGAATCAACTCCAATTGGTATCACAAGGCTTTGAACACAAAATCCCACTCAAAAACTTCTTCTAAATCCAAACGCACACTAATCACATGACAAAACAGAATTTATAGCGCTTGCGCAACACTAATAAAATACCAAACATGGGTTTTCATCACGAACACACTCCATTCCATATGAACAAGCAACTAAACAAACCCAACACATGATAACTTCAAGGAAAAACCAAATTTTCATAAAACAAATAAATTAAAAACATGATAAATTAATTAAACAAGTAATTTCTCAAAAAAAATTTGAATGCGGAACCACCAACCTCAGTAAAGACAACTTTTCAAAAATGGCGTGAATCTCCCGTTGCACGACAATCACACCACAAGGGGTCTAATACGAACCTTAAAAACAAATTATCGAAGAAATTGAATAGAAAAAAACCAAATCAAACAAGGAAATAAGAGAGTCCTCACCTCAAATGGTGACTGACGAACCGAGATGGAATGAAATCACAAGGAAGCGACCAAAGCCCAACAAGATAATTACTAAGAACCTTAAAACACATGATGGACGTCACATAACTAGATCTGAAACCAACTAATGTCATTAACCCTTACCTCAGGTGTCAGAGGCGAACCAAAATGAGACAAACCAACATGAAACTATCCAATGCCCTACCGAGAACATAATAGGGAGTCAAAAACACCAAAAAACCCAAATACAAGATGTGAGAAACAAGTGGAAATAACAAAAACTCACCTTGGGTTAATGCCGGTGGTCTGAACCACACCGAATCGCCTCGCCTTCGGTGGCAGTTGCTGGGACATGCTCTGAAGGGCCTCAAGAGACCATCTGCACCAACCTAGAATAGGAGAAAACTGGAAATCAAAGACACGCCTGATGAGCTAGGGTTTGGCTGAATGCAAAAGGCGAAGCAAAGGATAAAATATTGGACAAATGAAGAAGGAGAGGGAGGAAAAGGACTCATTGGTGAAGGCAGTGGCAGCCTGCGCCTGGGACAGCGACGACGACATCAGCTGGGTCAGGGGAGGAGGTCGCCGACGCGGCTAGCCGGTCAGTAAGCGAGGAGGTTGGCTCGACGGGACGGAGGTGCGCGACTGGGAAAGAAAGGGAGGGAGAGCGGGGTGCCAGTGGTCATTCATCAGAGGGAGGCCGTGGGAGGGAGAGCGAACGAAGGGAGGGAGCTGGCCGGGTGGAGGGGATCACGCAGGCATGGGGTGCGCATAGGGTAGAGGCCATGTGGGGAGGGGAGGGAATTAGAGAGGGGAGGGGGGATGCACAAAAAAAACAATTAGGGTTTCAAAATAATAATAATAATAATAATCATTAATAATAATAATAACAAAAACATAAAACATAATAATAATAATCAATATAATAATATTAATAATAACTGAATTTATAATAATAATAAAGTAAATAATAATATAATCATCATTATTATTGGATCGTTTTTTTTCATCATTTTGTTTTTATTTCATTTTGATTTTAATTTAAAAAAAATAATTAAAACTTTAAGAAACCAAGAGAAAAATAAAATAAATAAATAAATAAAAACAACTGCGACCGCAAGATACTGGGTTGGGGTGTGACAATTCTCCCCACCACAAAAACTTTCTGCCTCCAGAAAGTTATCCAGCCAAACGAGGAATCCAACTCGTATTTGAAATTGAATGAGGCCAACAAAATCACAACTCGGCGTGACTTTTCACTCCACCAATCACACATGACCAACTATCAGAGAAACTACAAAGAGAAGATCCATTAGGAAATGAGGATGGTTCTCCCCACCACAAGAACTCAACTTGCACAACCAGCATTGAGACTCTTAGCATGAGCCAACTCTGGAACTTCTAACTTGAACCCATGAGGAAACCGCCACACAGACCAAACCTCGAATAAGGCATGACAAGATTCATGGTGGGTCTCCCCGCCATTTAAGTACTGACCAGCGTAAGCCAATTAGCAAGGACCGGCACGAGAAACCCAGCACAAACTGACCCATGAACTCTCCGCATAAACCAGACCCCCACTACATGGGTCCTCGACAAAAGACCCCAAACCCGAATTAGCGGACTAAACCCCTATTCGTTATTTCCCAAGACGAATGTGTCTCCAAAACGAGCACATCCTAAAATAAGAACGGGTCACCACTAGATCTAGCCACACAAGAGAGAAAACCATCCCCAGACTCATAGCCACAAAGAGACAACCTTCAAAGCTCACATTTGAGGAGGAACAACTACTAAAATTAAAAGAAAACAATACCACCACACCTCCTTACTGCCAAAGTGGGGTATTCAAGGAACAAAGACCACAACGAGGCAATGAGGCCTCTATGTATCTTATAACAAAACGGAACCTTCAATGGTGAGGGAGCTACAACAGAGAAACTTAAATCATCCCTATTCCAGCACTGGAGAAGAAGTTTACCAAGGTGACCCACCCCCCACAATTCCTGACTGTGTGAAAAGCTTCACTCCGAGACCTGTGGTTGGAGCTTTGATGTCTTGAAGCATCTGCTGCCCCGCAGTCAGGAGCTGACATCCCCCGGTCGAGACTCCTTCTGAAGAGGATGCTAGCGGAACCTCTCCAAGTGTCCCAAATGGCCACACCGAGGGAAAGCCTTCAGAGAATGATGACGAGGAAACTTAAAGTACCCAAACCGAGCACACTAGAAGCAAACAAGAGGGTGGCCCAACTAATAGAAGATGGAATTGAAAAGAAGACTTGTCTGAGACAGGTTCCTCTGATTCACTCTCGTCACCAGATGGATAACCTTCTTGAACACAAAAAAGAAATGGTCCTGGAATCCTGGATGAAGACCCCACACAATAGAAACTTTAACTAATTCCACGATTCTACCTCTGGAGAAAATAGAATCAACCCCTTGTAATGCCCCACATAAGGTTTCACTGCTCGTTGGCCTTACTCGACACTCACTAGTTCTGCCATTTTCCTCACCTTCACTTCCTCGGGCATAAACCATCGAATGAGAGTGGTCTTAAACACCTTCCAAGACATACCATCTTGCAAAGACGCATGGATTATCTCCTCCACCAATCCAAAGTTTCACCTTCAAATAGACCCGAACCAACACAGACTCTCATATCTTTGGGAGTTTCCAATAACCAGAAAAAACCAACGATTTCACCAAGCCAGTCCGCTACCTTCGATAGATCACGATCACCACAGAAGCTGGACAATAACCAAAAAGAATTCAATTCCACCACTCCGCTAAGAGTCTGGGTAGAACCAACAACTAGAAGAGGCTCACTAGGAACTTCTGGGACTTTTCTGAGCAGCATACTCAAAAAAAAAGAGGAAAAAATCCGAATCTAAACTCATCATAAATCAAAATTCCACACCTCAATCACAAACAAAAGCTTAATCTCAAATCACTATTCCAACCACAATTCAGTATTTCAAAACCAATAAGCCATGAAAAATAATACCCAACACGAAAAGAGAATGCTAAACAATTGCTCACTCACTTTTTCAAAACATTTAAATTAACTTTTTGAGAACCATTTTTTTTTTCAGCAAACAAAACAACTTCAATATCCACCATTGGTATTCCATGAAGTCTCAAACATACATATCTCTGTGCTAGCTCAAGCACCCATCCACTCACATCACCAATTTCTCCACTTGACACATCCGTACCTCAATGTATGTGATCACTCATATGAATACCAAGGGTCAATTCAAGACACTTCTCATTTTCAAAACAGATCATTCAGTATAAAGCACAAATTCCCAACCAATTTGAAAAAGTAACTTATCATTAAAGCAATACATTTCCAATTTACAAAACATTTTCCAATTCACATTCCAAAAAGTGTTACTGAGATCCCAAAACAACTTCCAAAACACCTCCCATTTTCCTTTTTGAAACCACACATTTGTTAAAAGAAAACAATTTCCATTTGAAAACAACTTTTCCACTCTAACACCACATTCCCATTTAAAAACACCTTGAAAAAAATCCATTTTCATTTTTGAGATCTACTCACACCAACCAAAATGATGGTCAATCATAACTCACATCAAAATTTCCAAAAACAAGGAAATAATGGCTATGCCAACCCGGTAACATGGCTTAGCAAACCATGCTCCGAGCAAGCATTAACCACAGGAAGCGTCTTGAACTGTGCACTCAGGTTGTACATGGGTCGCTACTCCATGAAAGTCCGGCGTGTAACACTGGTTCACCTCCTTGGTCATCCCTCATCCACACAGACCAATCCAATGAAGAAAATTCAAATCCCGGACCACCCCTGGAAACTAAAGTCTCGAGACGAGAAAGGGTTCATGACGTCCTCCCCGTACCTACCTCTCGAGTCCCGACATACCTAATCACCAGGCTACTTGACACCCCAAATAACAAGGGCCCTCTGATACCAATTTTTCACAAACCAACCCGGGTCGACCCTAAACCGGTCAACCGAGCCGGTCCGCGACATGGACCGAAGGGCGTTCCTGATCCCCACGTGCTGGAAACTAGTGCTGAGCATCAAAATAAACCAGTTGGGAATGATTTGGCCCATAACAAAGATAAATAATGAAAAACTGAACAAGCATATAAATAAAGGGAAATAAACCAAATAAATTGGCAGCTGAAAAAGAAATTAAAGAAGCGACGTGACATACCTCAGGTGACCCCGTGGGTCACCGCAGAATGTTAACCACACTCGCTCCCAAAAAAGCAATCCAAGGTTGAAACCTACAACTAAAAAGTAAATTAGGCATGAGCACCGAGATGCTCAGTAGGAATACCAAAATATAACCACGTCCTATGCCCCCGCATTTATTAAGAAATCCAATTAAGCCAATTTGAAAATAAGATATAATAAAATAATGTTTTTCCTTCTTTTCAAATTCAAGTAATGAGTTTTCATTTTCAAGTAAATCATTTCAATCCCACTACATTTTCAAAATAGGTTCCAAGCATGCATTAACGTTTAAAAATGAAAAGAAACCAGTTTGGATTAAAATATGGTTTTCACAAACAAGACATCAAGTATGAAACAACTAAAAAGAAAGTTACATCACAAGAAGCATGTCATAAATGAGCACCATGGGTAATCCCTAAAGGTAGGTAAAACAAGTGGGAACCTAGAGACTTCGTACCTCAGTGAAATGTGTCTTTGAAACCACGACCCTCAGAAAAACGTGGCTTAGAAGACTAAGACCCTCAGAAAACGTGGCTTAGAAGACCACAACCCTCAGAAATTCATATGATTATTTAGTGTTGTTGCATCAATCCTGCTAGAAAAACTGGGACAAACCTCTGCCGTGTCGTCTAGCGTAGTAGTCTTGGTCACCCACCTAGATACCCATGTTTCCCATTGTGCTCTATTTCAAATGGTGGTGAGTTTTCTTTATCAAGAAACATACAAGTACATAACACTTTCTTTATCTAAAACTTATTCAACCTCTCACCACCGCTCTCCCTCCTTAAGCTCATTCCCCCTATTTATATCACACAACCACACACAATCCTTTACAATAGATACATATCACAAACCACACATTAGCACTTGCATCACATTTTTTTTCAAATTAAGGGGATTGTCTCAAGAGGGGTTTTCCATTTTCGCAAACCAAATCTCAAAGTGCCAAATAGGCCTCATCAATTTAGGAGTATTCGTCATTTTAGAACACATAAAGGTACTATATATTTAAAAGAATCTCAAAAACACACTTAAAATGAAGTAATACTTTTAAGGAGATCAAACCATCCTTTAATCTCATGTTCACACCAAAAACCATTTTTAAAATCACTTTGGAACCCCTTTTTAAAAATAATGCATGTCGTTACACTTTCATAACAAAATTGAACGAAAGGCCGCACAAATTTTGGAAATACCCATTTCATGTTCAACCCCTATGAAACCAATTTTTAAGAACCACAACCATATATATATAGTGCATATGTATTTCAAATAAAAAAACAAGGAAATACTTTTAAAGAAACATCAAGCAGAAATGGAAATTCTAATTAAAGATTAGGGCATAGGGGACCTACCTCAAACTTGTTGTTATTTGTCGACGACCACTCGAACCGACCCTGCACACTTCCATGCACATGCATTTATACACATATATATAAATACCCCTAGCTGCATTGCACATATTCCCCACGCCATGAGGGAATATATACAAAGAGGGCATTTATATATATATGTCTTACCTTATACATGCACATGCGGGCCTTCTTGACACCCACAACTTCAAACCACACAGCAGAGTTCAACGTGCTATACAAATAATTCAATAAAATAATTAAACACTTAAAAATATACAAAAAGTTTCAAAATAACACATAAGGGTTAGAGCTAATGACACACCCTTTTATTATAACACAAGAATCAATCGCATAAACCATAAGAGATAAACTAATCACACATTTCAACCCACCATTTGAAAGAAAAGTGAAAACCCCATTTTTAAGATGAGACCACACATCAATTTAAAACCAAATTCCCATTAAAAGATTTAATGAACCATATAAATAAATTATGAAATAACTCCAATAGGTATAACAAGGCTTTGAACACAAAAGCCCACTCAAAAACTTCTTCTAAATCCAAATGTACACCAATCACATGACAAAACAGAATTTATAGCGCTTGCGCAACACTAATAAAATACCAAACATGGGTTTTAATTATGAACACACTCCATTACATATGAATAAGAAACTAAAAAAACCCTAACTTCAAGGAAAAACAAATTTGCATAAAACAAATAAATTAGAGAACATGATAAATTAATTAAACAAGTAATTTCTCAAATAACATTTTAATGCGGAAGCACCAACCTCAGTATAGACAACTTCGCAAAAATGGCGCGAATCTCCTGTCGCACGACAATCGCACCACAAGGGGTCTAATATGAACCCTAAAAACAAAATATCGAAGCAATTGAATAAAAAACAAACCAAATCAAACAAGGCAATAAGAGAGTCCTCACCTCAAACGGCGACCGACAAACCGAGACGGACCGAAATCACAAGGAAGTGACAAAAGCCCTACAAGATAATTATTACGAACCTTAAAACACATAAAGGATGTCACATAACTAGCTGTGAAACCAACCAATGACATTAACCCTTACCTCGGGTGTCAGCGACGAAGCAAAATGAGACAAACCAACATGAAACTATCCAACGCCCTACCGTGAACATAATAGGGAGTAAAAAACACCAAAAAACCCAAATACAAGATGTGAAAAACAAGTGGAAACAACAAAAACTCACCTTGGGTCAATGCCGATGGACCAAACCACACCAAATCACCTCGCCTTCAGAGGTGGTTTCTGGGACACGCTCCGAAGGGCCTCAAGAGACCATCTAAACCAACCTAGAATAGGAGAAACCTAGAAATCAAAGACACGCCCGATGAGATAGGGTTCGGCCGAACGCAAAAGGTGATGCGAAGGAGGAAATATTGGCCAAATGAAGAAGGAGTGGGAGGGAGAGGACTCACTGGAGAAGGCAGCGGCGACCTGCGCCCGAGATAGTGATGACGACAACAGTGGGCTCGAGGGAGTAGGTCGCCGACGCGGCTAGCCGGTCAGCAAGTGAGGAGGTCGTTTTGATGGGAGGGAGGTGCGCTGCGGGTAAAGCAAGGGAGGGAGAGCGGGGAGCCGGTGGTGGTTTGTCGGAGGGAGGCCGTGGGAGGGAGAGCGACCGAAGGGAGGGAGTTGGCCGGGTAGAGGGGATCGCGTAGGCAGGAGGTGCACGTAGGGTAGAGGCCGCGTGGGGAGGGGAGAAAATTAGAGAGGGGAGGGGGGTTGCGCAATAAAAAAACAATTAGGGTTTCAAAAAAAAACAACAAAAATAATCATTAATAATAGTAATAATAAAAACATACAACATAATAATAATAGTAATAGTAATAATAATCAATATAATAATATTAATAATAACTGAATTTATAATAATAATAAACTAAATAATAATATTATCATCATTATTATTGGATCGTTTTTTTTCATCATTTTGTTTTTATTTCATTTTGATTTTAATTTAAAAAAATAATTAAAACTTTAATAAACCAAGAGAAAAATAAAATAAATAAATAAATAAAAACAACTACGACCGCAAGATACCGGGTTGGGGTGTGACACTTTTCCTTATCTTCTTAGAGTCCTTAATGGGCTACTCGACTCTACTCATGGTCTGTGAATAATATTAACAGTTATTGACATAAGGGCCTAGAGGATCACAAATAATAACATATTTAAAAGTCAACCATATTATGATGAATATGAGTATAGGGAATAATGGGCCTCACCACAGGGTCTAAGACATGTTTGCTAATAAATGATCTCTAATGGATAAATAAATCCATTATTATTTGATTATAGAATAATTAGAGTTGAATTTATTCATTAGAACCATTCCTAAGGTATTAAGTGAATACATGGAAAACAATTATATGAAAAAATATTATTTTAATATTTAAGGTTCATTTAATATTCGTGGGAATTACCAGTTGAGTTAAAGACTTTCATTTATCATGTAATATTTTTATTATATATTACAAGTAGGTGATAAAATATGAAGGATGTTTGTGGCATACTTATTTCATCATAACATGTCATTTATGGATTATTTAGTGTGCATTTTATATACAGGGTCTGGGGAACACTTTATAGGTGTTTAACCTATGCTATATAAGAAAATATGAGCTCATTTATAGGGTACTATTCATTCTCACGAATTTGAGAGGTCATATATCTTCCTTCCCGCATCCTAGAGAGAGAAAGACTCATTCCATGAGATAGATCGAAAAACATCTTCATGGATATAAGGGAGTCGTGGTGATCATCGTGACGTTTAAGGATTCTTTAGACCTCCGTGCTAGCACACGAATTTGACGATAGACATTCATGTAGACTCTTGATAAATTTTTGGATGATTTAGTTGGTTTTGACCTCATATCCTTCGAGCAACGGTCACTGACGAGGTGTTACAGTTGAACACACAATCCACCCAAATGAGGCAACCATTCGATTTAATTTTTGTGCTTAATTAAATTCATGCATGATTCTATGACCTTTATTAGGGCTCATATCATAGGAGATGAAAAAATTAAATCTCTTTGGTGTTAAAAAGTTTTAAATACCCAACTCACAGACTTTCACTGCGCGCCCCAGTACCAACAATTGGTATCAGAGCAATCATATGAATTTTTTAATCCATGGAAAATTAAATTGTCATTAAATTTAAGAATATAGCATCACTTCAATCCCAAAATATTTGACCACACATCAATCCAATCTTGGATATCCAAGTTACAGCCATAAAAAAAAATTAATTCAGATCGAGAGCAGTTTTTGATGGATATTAAAATTTAAAGAACATATTTTTATATATGTTAATTAAAGTCCCGAGAAGTGTCTGCGATGGATATTCTGGTTATCCCCTCATTTTCAAGTTAGTATTGGCAAGATTCTGGTGTCTAGAACTATTCCGGCTAATGGGATCAATTTCACCCATAAATAAAAAGTTCCAACAACCTGCATCAATTAGGATAAAGTTTTTTTTAAAATAAGTTTTTTTTAAAAAATATTTTTTAAAAACAGACTAGTTTAAAAGTTTTTTTTTAAAAAATACACCATAAAGGCGGCATATGAGATGCTGCCTTTGGGTCTCGGGTCAAAGGCGACATCGTCGATGCCACCTTTCCCCTATAACAAAAAAAAGTTAATTTTTTTATTTTGTTTTGTTTTGTTTATATATATATATATATATAAACAAAACAAAAATAAAAATAAAAATAGAATTTTTAGCAGAATTTATCTGCTATTTAAAATCCAGCAGTACTGCCATTACAACAGTCGAGATTCTGATAGAAGCTCTCACCCATGGCTCCCTTTTATAAGAGAGCTTACCCTAGAAATCATTTTGCATTTCCGATGTGAGATTCTGGTTCTCCCTTTCCTGCACAGAACATTCTGCATTTCCGATGTGAGATTCTGTTTCAAGTACGTGACTTTGAAAGACTATAAAATATAAACTATAAGACCAATATAAATGAAACTTAAAACATGGATTAAACATATAAAAAATAATTTAAAACAAAAAGAATTTTGTAAAAAATAATGATAAAAAAGGATTTATAAGCTTTAAAAACCACCTACTTGAAACTTAAAAATGTTTCAAGTACATAACTTTAAAAGCCTATAAAATATAAACTACAAGACCAATATAAATGAAACCTAATACATGGATTAAACATATAACAAATAGTTGAAAATAAAAAGAATTTTGTAAAAAATGTTGATGGAAAATAATTTATAAGTTTTCAAAGACACCTACATGAAACTTAAAAATGTTTCAAGCACGTGACTTTGAAAGCCAATAAAATATAAACTATTAGACCGATATAAATGAAACTTAAAACATGGATTAAATATATAAAAAATAGTTGAAAATAAAAATAATTTTGTAAAAAATGTTCATGAAAAATAATTTATAAGCTTTCAAAACCACCTACTTGAAACATAAAAATGTTTCAAGTATGTGCCTTTGAAAGCCTATAAAAAATAAATTATAAGACCGATATAATTTAAAGTTAAAACATGGATTAAACATATAATAAATTATTTAATTATTTAATTAATAATTATAAATTACTAATTTATAATTACTAATTATAATGAATAATTTATAATTAATAGTTATAATGAATACTTATAATGAATACTTATAATGAATACTTATAATGAATAATTATAATGAATAATTATAATGAATAATTATATTACTGATTAACCAATTAATTATTATATAATAATTTTTTTATAATTACTAATTAATAATTATAATGAATAACTATATTTTTAATTAACTAATTAACTATTATATAATTAATAATTATATTACCAATTAACTAATTAATTATTATATAATAATTTTTAATAAATACTAATTAATAATTATAATGAATAATTATAATTTATAATTATAAAAAGGGAATCGACTCTATCTTTCTCAAAAAATTAACTAATTAACTATTATATATTTAATAATTATATTACTAATTAACTAATTAGTTATTATATAATTAATAATTAATAATTAATAATTAACTAATTAAAATTTATATAATTAATAATTATATTATTAATTAAATAATTAATTATTATATAATTAATAATTATATTACTAAGTAACTAATTAATTATTAAATAATTAATAATTATATTACTAAGTAACTAATTAATTATTAAATAATTAATAATTATATTACTAATTAACTAATTATATTATTAATTAACTAATTATATTACTAATTAAATAATTAATTATTATATAATTAATCATTAATAATTACTAATTAACTAACTAATCATTATACAATTAATAGTTATATAATTACTAAATATCTTAATAATTAATAATTATATTAATAATTAATAATTAATAATTAAGAATTATAATGAATAATTATAATGAATAATTATAATGAATAATTGTAAAGAATAATTATATTACTAATTAACTAATTAATTATTATATAATTTTTTTAATAATTACTAATTAATAATTATAATGAATAATTATATTACTAATTAACTAATTAACTATTATATAATTAATAATTGCATTACCGATTAACTAATTAATTATTATATAATAATTTTTAATAAATAATAATTAATAGTTATAATGAATAATTATAATTTATAATTATATTACCAATTAACTAATTATAAAAAGGGCATTGGCTCTATCTTTCTCAAAAAATTAACTAATTAACTATTAACTAATTATTAATTATATTACTAATTAACTAATTAGTTACTATATAATTAATGATTAATAATTACAAATTAACTAATTACAAATTATATAATTAATAATTATGTTACTAATTAACTAATTAATTATTATATAATTTATAATTATATTACCAAGTAACTAATTAATTATTAAATAATTAATAATTATATTACTAATTAACTAATTATATTACTAATTAACTAATTAATTATTAACTAATTAATTATTAATAATTAATAATTAACTAACTAATTATTATATAATTAATATTTATATAATTAATAATTATATTATTAATTAACTAATTAATAATTATATTATTAATTAACTAATTAATAATTAACTAATTAGTAATTAATAATTAACAATTAATAATTATAATTAGTAATTATAATGAATAATTTTAATTATTAATTATAATGAATAATTATAATTAGAAATTATAATGAATAATTATAATTAATAATTATAATGAATAATTATAATTTATAATTATATTACTAATTAACTAATTAACTATTATATAATTAATAATTATATTACCAATTAACTAATTAATTATTTTATAATAATCTTGAATAATTAATAATTATTAATTATAATAAATAAATATAATTTATAATTATATTACTAATTTACTAATTAACTATTATATACTGAATAATTATATTACCAATTAATTGGTTAATTATTATATAATTAATTATTAATAATTTCTAATTAACAAATTAATTATTAATAATATTAATTAAATAATTAAATAATTTATTATATGTTTAATCCATGATTGAAATTTAAATTATATCGGTCTTATAGTTTGTATTTTATAGGCTTTCAATGGCACATACTTGAAACATTTTTATGTTTCAATTAAGTGGTTTTGAAAGCCTATAAATTATTTTTCATGAACATTTTTTACTAAATTATTTTTATTTTCAACTATTTGTTTTATGTTTAATCCATGTTTTAAGTTTCATATATCGGTATAATAGTTTATATTTTATAGTCTTTCAAAGTCACGTGCTTGAAACATTTTTAAGTTTCATGTAGGTGTCTTTGAAAACTTATAAATTATTTTCCATCAACATTTTTTACGAAATTATTTTTATTTTCAACTATTTGTTATATGTTTAATCCATGTATTAAGTTTCATATATATTGGTCTTGTAGTTTATATTTTATAGGCTTTCAAAGCCACGTACTTGAAACATTTTTAACTTTCAAGTAGGTGGTTTTGAAAGCTTATAAATCATTTTTATCACCATTTTTTACGATTTTTTTTGTATTTTCAATTATTTTTATATTTTTAATCAATGTTTTAAGTTTCATTTATATTGGTCTTATAGTTTATATTTTATAGTCTTTTAAAGTCACGTACTTGAAACAGAATCCCACATCGGAAATACAGAATGTTCTGCACAGGAAAGGGAGAACCAGAATCCCACATCAGAAATACAGAATGATTTCTAGGGTAAGATCTTTTATAAAAGGGAGCCCTGTGTGAGAGCATTAATCAAAATCCTGACTACTGTAATGAAAGTACTGCTGTATTTTAAATAGCGGATAAATTATGATGAAAATTTTATTTAATTTTATATTTGTTATATATATATATACACACACACAAAACAAAACAAAACAAAAATAATTAAAAAAAAAATATTTTTTGTTTTAGGGGAAAGGCGGCATCAGATTCCTCCGTTGTGGCGTATTTTAAAAAAAAGTTTTAACCCAACATGTTTTAAAAAAATATTTTTTTTAAAAAACTTATAAAAAAAATCCTTCGGATGGCCACCCACGATGTACCACACCACCTGAGGATGTCGTCTCGTACTCCGTGTCACTCCTATGGCCACCGTTGCATACGAGCCCTCCCATGAAACACTGGTCCCATCCCTCTTGACCACTGCCTCCCATGGATGCACCCCAAAACCTCCCAATGCCATCCTTGGTTAGCATGCCTTGTCGTCGAGGTTGTCGCCTCCTCCAGCCGAAGCTGCTCTGGCTGATCCCCCTACACTCACCACCATCATACCTTAGCTAGCGCTGGTCAACCACCCGCCATACCATCCTCCCTACCTAGTGGTCACCCTCATCATGCACCCCCTACCATGATAGGGTCCTATAACTATGGACCCCTACTCAGTTAGGGTTACCACCTGGTAGGGTCCCATGGAAGATTTTAAATATCCAAGAAATTAATTTATGATTTTTTAAAACTTTAAAAATAATTATAATAATTGAAAATTAATTTATCATTTGATTTTAGAATTAAATTAATTGTAGGACCAAATTAAATAAATTATTTTAATTTAAATAAATTATTTAATTCATTTAAATTCCACTGACTTAAATTTATTGTATTTTAATTTTTATTGTGCATTTATTTTACTCATCAACTGGACTTGATCATTGAATGATCTTTGTTTATTTGAGTTTAAATTTATTTATTTAATTATTATAACTACGTGTGATGTATATAATAATTATTAATTTATCTATGGTCTGTACATTATCTTTTATAATTTAATATGTATAAGGGAATGTGCATCCATCAGTTTATCTGTACGTATTTTGCGCTTCCTAGGACCCCTTCACCTGTGTGTGAGTATGTTTGTTTTATGATGACGAAGTTGTAATATGTAGACCACTCCAAGATGAGATGGTATCTTAAATGAGACGTGGAAACATTATACTGGGGTACGAGCTGTGATAAGAGTCAATATATGATTCAAGTATTATACCCCTAGGCCATGTTTGATCCATTGAGTTTAAATGGATCAACCAATACATAATTCTCAAGATCAGTTGGTTAATTTATTTCATTTATGCAATGTTTATTATTTTATACATATGCATGTTTTTGGAAACACATAAAATAATAAACAAATAAAACATAAAGACATGTTTAATGTTTTCTATTAATATATTGTTCAGTTGTGAGAGCGATCACACAGTATGAACATTTTTAATAGAAAATGATTGAATTTACTGAGAAATAATAAAAAACCTCAAAGTAATATTAAGTCGAGAATGAATTCCAAAATTTACATTATAACAAAACTAGGTTTACAGGGTGCTCTTCAGCCCTAGTTGAGGGTGCCTCCTACTACTGGGAGTTCTTATTTAAATGATGGGTTGACTTAACTAATTCTTGTAGAAAAGAAGTATCCATAGCTATATTGATATCACTTTAGAAGAAAATCATTTAGATAATCAAAGGTTATGATTCCAAGAAGCTAGGACTTCACTCAATAGTTTAAGAAGCTAAGAGTCAATACAGTTGTCCAGTTTAGTGCCTACCTTGAAAATCTCCGAGCAGTGGCACAACCATATTTTGAACTAATATGGGAGGTTTCAAGGATTCTTTCTACTAGAATACTCAATTGACTAGGTATTCTAAATCTAGTAGCAATGGATACTAGAGTTCAATAAAATAGTGGGAGATATTTAATAAATTAATTAGTAATGTCTAAAAGGTAATTGAGATAAAGTACTAATTTCTGAATTGATTTGTTGTAAATAAAATGGAAATGAACACCACTGGTATCACTATAATCAATTCTAGATAAAGAAAATATCCTGACTGGCCATAACTTCTAGGAATAGTACAAGTACTTTTACATAGTACCACACTAAGAAAGAAAGATTTATGTGTTGGATTCCTCACTTCCTACCAAGCCCCCCTTAGGGAGAAATAAAGGTGGATAAATACAAGTGTAATAAGAATATAGATGATGGCATAGATATACAATGTGTCATTTTGTCATCGATGTCCAATCAATTGTAGAAAATGAATGAGGATAAAGATGATAACTCATCTCCAATAGTTATATTAGGAGAGAGAAATTCAATCAAGGTATGAGATATTCAGTGCACTATATTAGTTAAGGCTAGTATAAGAGAATCAATTAGGACCTCATGCACTACAGATGATTGGGTACATTGAGATACATGAATCCCTTGGGTTTAATCTTATACCAGAACTAGCAACTGATTTCATCATTTCCTATTTACTACCAAGATTTTCAACTTTTATTGTTAATTACAACATGAATAACATGAAAAAGTCAATCCTAGACCTATTGGATTTAGTTCTCTAAGGTGATAATGATATGAAGAATACCAATTATTTAGTCCTTATAGTGAACAATATGAGGATAGAAAAGTGTAAGGGGTCTAAGTCTAAGCCCAATAAGAGGACACCAATTCACTTTCCTTAAAAAAAAAGACAAAGATTTAGAGGGAGGGAAATGAGCAGGATGTCGTTTGCTTTTCATGTGCTAAGAAAGGCCACTGGAAGAAAAATTTCAAAGCTAGGAAAAATAAGCAAGTAAATGCTTCTACTTAAGGTATTTTTTTCATTGAGTGAAATTTTCCTTTATCTATAAGTTGGATATTGGATATATCATGTTGATCACATAATTGTATTCATATATAGGAACCATGTAGATCCTATAAGATTGAAAAGGGTGAGGTGGATCTCCTAGCTAAAAATAGTGGGAGACTAATAGCTTTGGAAGTGAAAAATTATCATATGACCTTACCTAATGGTTTGGTTCTTATATTAAATGATTGTTATTATGTTCATTCACTAACTAGAAACATAACATCAATGTACAGTTTGGATACCATGGGATTTTATTTCAAGTTTAGAAATAAATGTAATCTCTTTTATAAGGATAACATATGTTATGGTATGAAACATCTTAATAATGGATCATATATACTTGAACTTGAAAACCCTGTAATGGAAATCAATGAAAAAACTAGGGAACATGACTCTTATAATACCCACATATGGAAATTATGGCTTGGTAATGTAAATGAGAAGCTTTACAGAAATTAAATCAAGAAGGGTGTTTAGAATCAATTGAGATAAAACCCCTGGATGCATTTAAAACTTATTTACAAGGAAGAATGACCAAAGAACCCTTCATTGGGAAAGGAGTAAGAGCCACTAAAATAGTATAATTTATTCATACTGTAGTATGTGGTCTATTTATAATAGAGGTAATGGGTGGGTTTTCATACTTAATTAATTTTACCAATGACTATTGAATGTATGGTCATATCTACTTAATGATGTATATGTTATATTCCTTTCATATGTTTAAGTAATACCAACATGAAGTAGAAAACTAGCTTGGTAAGAACATTAAGGAACTTCACTCAGACCGAGGTAGATATTATCCAATCCAAGAATTCATTGATCACTTAAAGGAGTGTAAGATAATATCCCAAATCACTCCTATTTGTACACCTCACTAGAATGGCATTAGTGAAAGTATGAATCATACCTTTCTTGACATTTTCAGATCAATGATGTGCTATAAAACTATTCCATTATACTTTTAAGGATACACATTGTAGACAATGGAATATACCCTTAACCGAGCACTAACTAAAGAAAAAAATGGGATTCTATATGAGTTATGGTATGGAAATAAATCTAGTGTGTCACACATATGTGTATGGAGATGTGAGTATTTTTTAAAGACTATACCTATGGAAAAATTGGCATCTAATAGTATCAAGTAAATATTAATAGGTTTCCCTAAATAAATTAAAGGATAATACATATATAACCATTCAAATATAAAAGTTATAATGGTAATAAATTCCATATTTATATAAAGGGAACACATTTCTAATGAAAATAGTGGGAGAAATATTGAATTTGACGAGGTTAATACTTCAGATGCATGAGAGTTGGTATGAGAACCATCTCCATAAGAGATAATGGGAGATGAAGAAGTTCCCAAGACACAAGTACCACATAGGTAAACTAGATATCTTATAGAACCAGAGTATTATTGTTTTCTGGTCACCAAATTCGGTGAAACATTACTCCTAGATAATGATGAACCCCTAACCTATGAGGATGTAGTAGATGAAAAGAATACCGCTAAATGGAAAGATGAAATGCATTATGAGATAGATTCAATATACCAAAATCAAGTTTGTAATTTGGTAGACCCTCCAGATGATGTAAAACCCATTGGGTGAAAATGGGTATTCAAGAAAAAAAATAGACATGTAATGTAAGGTAAATACCTATAAGGTATGATTGTTAGCAAAGGGTTTTAGGAAACATCAAGGGATAGACTACAACAAAAACTTTTCACTAGTAGTGATGATGAAATACATCAAAATATTACTTCTAATAGAAACCTTCTATGATTATGAGATTTGAAAAATGGATATCAAAACTTATTTTCTAAACGGGAAGTTAGTTGAAGATATCTATACGACTCAAATAGAAGGGTTCATTTATTCACATAATGCGAATAAAGTATGCAAGCTACATAGATCCTTTTTTGGGTTTAAGTAGGTATCAAAATCATAAAATTTTCATTTTAATGAAGCCATAAGAGATTTTTTTTTTCAAGAATGAAATTAATCCACGTGTCTATAAGAATTTTAGTGAGAATGCAATCATTTTCCTCATATTATATGTTGATGAAATTTTAATTAGGGGAAACTTAGTGAAACTCTTACAGTTAGTAATGATTATTTAAATAAATGATTCTCCATGAAATAATCAAGTAAATCAGCCTACATCCTAAGGATTAATATATATAAATATAGATCCTAGAAGCTAATTAGGCTAAGTTAAAGTTCATATATTAATTAGGTACTCAAAAGGTATAATACAGAACAATCCAAGAGAGGGTTATTTCCAATGTCACATAGTATCAACATATCTAATAAAATGTGTCAAAATACATAGATAGATATTGAAATAATTAGTATAATACCTTATGTATTGATAGTGGGATCTATCATATATGACATGCTATGTACTTGATTAGATATTTCATTTACTTTAAGCATGGTGGGCATATATCAGGATAATATAAGAGATGTATATTAGGAAACTATAAAAACTATTTTGAAGTACTTAATATGTACAAAATATATGTTCCTAGTGTATAGAGGATATGGAGAACTGGTAGTGAGAGGATATAATAATTATAGTTTCTAGAAAGATAATAATGATATAAAATAACATCTAGGCTATATCTTTTACTTGAATGGTGGTGCAATGAGATGGAGAAGCTCAAAGAAACATATGGTTTCCGACTCTATAACAAAAATCCAAGTATATTATGGCTTCTGATATAGATAAGGAGGAAGTTAGGATACATAGATTTATTATAGAAATTGGTGTTATTCCAAGTAGTGTAGAAACTATTCTAGTTTATTGTGATAATACTGTAGTAGTGGTGCTTGCCAAGGAGCCCATGACACAATAGAGGACAATGCATATACTTCAGAAGCTTCATCTCTTGAGGTATTTTACTCAAAGAGGTGAAGTCATAATTATCCAAGTAGACACAGAGGATAATGTGGAAAACCCCTTGACTAAATCTATATCTCAGTAAAATCACAACTCTCATGTGAGAGCTATCGGGTTGAGACTTATTAGTAGTTGGATCTAGTGAAAGTGAGAGTGTTGTAAGTTGGTTCCCTATACCCAATTCATACATGTAATTTCATTACCATTACATGTATACATTTTGATATATACATGTGTTTATCTTACCATAATAGTGTTTCCACTTCAACATCCATTATATTTATGGTGATGTACTTATATTAGATATCATATCAAAGGGTTATAGCAGTTCCAAGGCTATAATGTGAACCTAGAGATACCATGATAGTAATATTTAAGTTATTTCCTATAATTTATATACATCATACTAATAGAATAAAGATGATGTGAAACCATATGGTGTCAAAGGATTATAATAATTGAGAATTATTCTCATAAAGTTCACACTTGGTGATCTCAAGTAGATGATATCACGAGGACTAACCCGTCAATAAGAACACCACATGATTGAGGTTTCATTGGTTTTTATTAACTACGAACACATTTAATTTTCTCCTGACATGATATTATTATAAATGTATAATATTTGATCATGTATTTTGATGCAAGATGGAAACAATGGCATACATGTCATACCAAGATAGCTTTAATTTGGTACATCATTAGTGGTATAACATTGATCAAACAATCAATATAGAATCTATTACTTCTGAAAGGAAGTTAAATCTTGGGCCCAATTGATCATGATGGTGGTACCTTCACTAAATCCATGGCCATGGTAGATTAAGATAAGTCTGTCTAGTTAGGTCAATGATTAATAAAGTAATAATGGATGATGAAACAAGGTGGGCATCCTACTTTATGATATATATTTAGACAAAGATATTATATTACATAGAGTGTGTTCGTAGGAAGGTTTTAATTACTATAACTTTTCCTTTCTCCTTAGGGGGATTTATGGGTTGTTAGACTCAGATCTTGGTCTGTAAATAGTATTTACTGCTATTGAGATAAGAATATAGAGAGTCACACAAGTGTATTCAAAATTCTTCCTTATTCTAATGAATAATAGTATAAGACATAGTGGGCCCCACCCCTGGGTCCCGAGACATGTTTGAGAATAAACAATTGCCAACAAATAAATATATTCATTATTATTTTAGCATAGAATAATTGGTGCTGATTTATTTATTAAAACTATTCACAAGGTATTAAGTGAATATATGTAAAAATATTATATGAATGAATATTATTTTAATATTTAAGGTTCATTTAATATTACTAGGAATTATGAGTCAAGTTAAAAATATCTTTTATCACATAATATATTTATTATATATTTCAAGTTATTGATCAAATATAAATTATGTTTATGATGTAGTTAGTTCATCATAACATGTCATTTGTAGAATATTTAGTGGGAGTTATATATATGGGGGATGGGGAACCCTTTCTAGGTGTTTAACCCTTAATATATATGGAAACATGAGCTAATTTCTAGGGGACTATTCATTACCACGAATTTTAGAGCTATTCTCTATTAATTCCCACGTCCTAGAGAGATAAAGGCTCCTTCTAAGTGATCGATCCAAGAATACCTTTTCAGATCAAAGGAAGGGAGTCATGGTGATCTTCACGATGTATAAGGTTTAATCGGACCTCCGCACTAGCACCCAGATTCTATGATCAGTGTTTTTGTAGGATCTTAAAGCATGTGTGGAAAATATAGAGGGGTTTGACCTCAGATACCTTGAGAAACAATTACTAGTGAGGTAGGACAGTTGAACTCACCATCCATCTAAATGAGGTAATTATTAGATTTAATTTTTTTTGCTTAATTAAACTCAGGATTGATCCTCATAACTTTACCAGGGCTTGTATTTCTAGAGATAATGAAGTTATGTTTCTCCAGTAATGAAATTTTTTAAATCCCCAGCCCACTAGATTCCACTGTTCAACCCATTACCAACAACTATTATACATCATCTTATAATTCTTTATTTGATTTAAAAATTTCACAAATCCATTCACCCCCATTGATAACTATCCACGTATTAGATTTTACCTATCCATGTTTGTGTAAATAATTTTTTTGAATAAGTGAAACTAAGCTAGAACTAAACCATTCTAAATAGAAGGAACCCCATGATGTTATTTATGATAACTGAAGCATGGAAGAAAGGGCTAGGGAGTTAAATATTATCTCACTCTAACTATTATTAATGACATAAAATCACACACACATTGTTCCAAAATTATATCAGGAAGGTTTATTAATTAGTTACCATATATAAATTTTACTCTAATTTATATAATGTATGAGAATGGACTTTATGTAGGCTCACTAAGGGGTTACTTTTGTTTAGAAGACAAGTCACCAAATAATAAGTTCATATTTTGAATGGGTTCATGTAAAAACTTTGATATAATAAAAACCATTTCAATTAAAATTCCTTTACCCAATTTTGAAAATAATATTCTATTTCCCAAATATTTCACTATTTATAATTCTTATAACGATTCTAACTTTAGATAAAAATATTTCAAAAAAAAAAAAACACAAAAAATCCCCCAAACTACAAAAATTTCTTCTCCCCTACACTTATCCTTGACACTATCCTTAATGAACTTAGTGGTGAAATTTTCAAAATGAAGTAGGAATATGGTAAGAGTGTAAAAAAAGTGTAAATTAAATAGATATATTGATGGGATTATTTTTTTAGTGGTAGGGAGGAGAGTGGGATCCTCAAAAGGCACTTTCCAAAAATCTTCATTAGAATTTTTTAGTTTCTATCCACTCATTAACATGTAAATCCTTCTTTTGAATGAGTTTTAATGGATAATTCTGGATCTTTCCTTACACATTAAGGAATTATCATAATATTATTTCCTCAAATCATCTAGCTCCATCATATGAAACTTCATATGTTATCTATATTTTCTCATCTTCATGTTTAACTTATTCACAACCCAGTATACTTGATGTTGTAAATCAATTAGCAGATGATAATTTTTACCCTAAATAATTCCATAAGGTGACATACCAAGGGGAATTTTGAATGTGATTATATACTCCCACAACACATCATCCAACTTACTGCTCTAATATTTCCACTTGTGTTAAACAATATTCTCCTTTATTCTCTTCACTTCTCATTTTGAAACCTTATCCAAAACGTTTTTTGTAGGTTAAACAATGGAAATCTTGTGTTCAAATATAAACCATTTCATTAGTGCTTCCCTCAGTTGAAAAAATGTGTGACCTAGCCACTATTTATTTCCCTAGGTATTCTAAATTATAAAAAAAAGCAATCTGAAAAGGTCTATAAAACCACAAGAATCATCAGTTCCAGTAGATTTAGCTTCAATATATTTATAATAATTTTCCACTTCCAATAGCATGTAAGTAAATCTAAAAGAGAGAGTAAGTGAGACCATAAAGTCAATTAAAAAATAAAAAAATTCATAGAAACTCAAAGGTTATTGGGGAGTTTCCTATCTTTTGGAAATACCAATTATCAACTATAAATTATTGCATAACTTACAAAAGTTTTAAAAATCTTTAAAAATGTTAATAAAATATAGTCTATCTTCTAAGACCATTCTATCAATGTGTTGGGGTCCAAAGTGACCTCCATGGTAAAGTGTGTGATAAAAAGTGAGCATATATGGCACCACATCATCAAGAATGCACCTCATTATCACCTGATCACTACATATCCTCCATAAGTAAGGATCCTACCAAATAAATAATTTTGAATCATATTTTAGTTTCAATAATTGATGTTTATTAAGGAAATAAGTTACATTTTAAGTAACCAAGTAATTCCCCATATTTGAGTACCATGATACCTTACCAGTGATCCAATAGAGCTTATCACTAGGTATTGAGTCATTCAATGGAATTTCTATAGGAATTTCCACTTTAGAAGTATGATACAATCTGCTCACATGGTTTTAAATATGTTCTAACATCCATGTTGTCCTAGATAAATATGAAAAAAACTATAATAGGGGTGACAATGAATTTTAGTTTAAAAAAACTTGAAATTTTAATCCACCTCAAGTTTTAAGTTGAATGGAGATACAATCTTTTAATCAAATTAGCGTTTATCAAAGAAAATGCTTTGTAAATACAAATTCGCAGGTTTAAGCATAGAGAAAATTTAGTTTTTCATAACTTCAACAAAACTAGAAAAATTTAAAAGAATACAATATGTACACAATAAAAAATTTAAAAAAACATGGAGTATTTTATTACAATCCAAATAATACTTTAAAACAAATTATAAAGTCACACTTTTACCCAAAGCATGAGGAGGATCCTTATACTTTATCCAAGGTACCAATATTCTTATCTCTAGAAGCCCCAGACTTAAACCCATTGAAAGGTATATTTTTTTTCTATCCTAAAATGGTCTCAATTATAGTGATTAGAAACAAATCTATCTTTTTATCCCTAGAATCCATCGATCTGAATGATTAGAAAAAAATTTCTCTATCTTCATATCCCAATAACCCCTAGATCACATTGATCAAACAAAAAAAATTCATCACAAAAACTTTGAGAATTTACCATTAGGACCTCTCAAATTGATGATCTAATAAAAAATATCATAAATAAATTCTATAATTATTTAAACCACACTCTATAATGAGATGTTTCAAGATTCAAAATGATGAATCATCTCTTTCAGTTATTTCAATCACTATGTACTATTCTTCTTCTTCTCTTCCTCAAAGAAATGATATTTTTTATAGAAAAACCACCAATAGAAAAATTTCACATTATTTGGGTTCAATTGTAACTACAATGGAAGAAACTTCATCATACTATAATGAACTTATCAATGCTTTCACATCTACTAATGAAATTAATTTAGCACCACTATTGTGCTTGTACATCTAGTGAAGTTAATCTTGGCATGAAATTCAGTTCACTGTATTTCCATCCTAAACAAAAAAACTACAAAACATCATGTAAAATTAAATAAAAATCACTAACAAGTATATTGTGATTTCCAAAGAAAAATATATAAAGGATTAATTACTGAAACAATCTCTACAATATTCAAAAAAATCTCCCCCTTTTAGAAAATAACTAGATACACAAGGAAATATATAAATTTGACTAAAATATAAAAGAAAATACTTCACAATTTAAACCTTTAAAAAATAAATTTCTAGAAGAGATTAATGAAAACACATCTTGATTATACCAATAAGCTTGAAATACAAAATCTACAAACTTGAAAAATAATCTTCTCTTTTAAAAATATTAATAATTTCTAAAACATATTTATTTTTTTAATAAACTTTACATTTTAAAAAATTCTCCCCCTTTTTGATTTATGAAAATAAATTCTTATGAATATGAAAATTCAACCTTTCCCCCTTTGTGTTTTTTTAAAAAAATCTCCCACATTAAAAAATAATTATATATTAAGATGAAAATTTAATATCTTTCCCATTATGATTCTGTAAACTTATCCACTTTAATATAACATAAAATATAACTAAACGATAAATTGTGAAGTGCCCTTGGATTTGTGGTTGTATTTTTTGTCACTATTAATGTATCAATGTCATTATTCAAAGTTTATGGGTTGGGTTATGAGTTTAGTATCCACCCTCCAAAGAATAATAGTTACTTCCCATGCTCTATGTGTAAAGGAGTATGAAGATTTGGATACCCATGAATACCTAGTTGGATAGATTCAAGTGGGAAGCATAAAAATTAAATGATTTTAAATATATAATTCATGTCCAAGAAAAGTGATTAAGGTGATGAATCCTTTTCTTCAATAGTTTTAATAAAGGAAATGATTATAAAGAGCTGGATACTGATCTATTTTGGATGGAGAACTTATGACATTGTAGGTTAAATGAATGAAACAAATTCAAAGACTTGTGCAAATAGATAATGATAAAGTATCCATCCTTGAGTTATCATGCATGAAGGATTGAGATTATTATGTTTCATATATTTTATGATCATTCAAAGTGTATGTATATGGACTAAAGGCACCCTAGTTTGAAAGGAAGGAAATTTGGAAAATCTGCCTATCTATAATCCATATAGATGAAATCCCCATGTAACTTAATTTGTGTATATAAAGATCTAGATAATGGAATCTAGTCTACACATGGGAATCAGTGTAAGAAAATTCAGCTATGTATGTACGTCACGTAAATGAATGTTCATATATGAAAATGGTCACTTACAAGAATTCCAACATAGCTGAATCCATCAATGTAACTGAATGCCTCACGTATGGGGTTTCCATGGCAGAACTGAAATTTAAATAGAAAAAAAATATTAAATATCCAAATTTATAAACCACATATTAAAATGAATTTTATATAGATGAATTTAAAGAACATATCCAAGTGTTGTATAGCTGATACCACATATTAAAATTTGGACCAAGTAAGAGAATTTGAACACCACGTATCCAAATTGAGATATGTGAAGAAATGAAATATAGGCATCCAACATAGACGAGTCTGTGTATAGAAAACTAAATATCATGTAACCAAATTTTGTATACATTTTGGGTAAAATTATATATAATCCTAGATTTAGAGAATATAAAGAAGAAATAATTTTGGATGATTATTCAAGGATTCAAACATCACAAACAACTTGAATAGTGTGTGATAAATGCATAATAAAAAAAGAATTTGATATTCATCCATGTAAAGGGATTATGAAATCCAAATGAAAAATAAAGTTTTTAGAAATATTTAATTTTGATGAAATCAATTTAGAAGATACTTGTGTTGTGAATTCATGTTCCAAATACCATTATTCTTAGAAAATCGATGATCTAATACTATATTGATAAGGATAAAATGAGATACCTCAGAAAAATATATTCATTGATGTTGAAAATAGATTTATCATGTTTTCAAGAATAATTAAGATGAAGAACCATCAAACCTCAAGCTGATGTTCATAAAAGATTATGTCATTTGGATATGAGGTTATTTGAGTGTTTGTGAGTGATTTAGATCTAAGTATAGGAATTTTCCAAGGACTTAAGAAATATGAATAATTCTAAATTTCATAAATATAGAAAATAAAAAATATTGTGTGTTATAAACAATGTAGAAATGGCCAACCTATAGATATAAATGCTGTATGATTTATCTACAGGTGAGAAAAATGATTAAAGTTGTGGTTTTTATTTGAGTTTTTTTAGAGTTTGAGAAGAATATTTTTATTAAGATATTTTTGGTTTATTTTTAAAAATAATAATAATTAAATGAGGATATAATAGTTATATCCCTTGATCCCAGAAATCAGTGCATGAAGTTACATGTGAACCCAAAATTGGTATTCCATGATGATGCTTTGTGGATCGTAGTGTGAAGCACCCCTCGAAGATCTATATAAGGTTGATAATTTGTTTTGAAGTAATTTAATGCACTTAAATGATTCCACATGTGAATGATAATCTTAAGGAGGAATAAATACAAAAATAATAAGTATCCCCTACTGCTAGTGTGTTCATGAAAAGAGAAACCGAGAGCTATTGTATACAACAATGAACAAATATTGAATAACACTCTTGAATAAGAATAAGAACAAGGAGAAAAAACTGTAATGAGGAGTTAGATCATATTGTATTGAAGAAGAAGAGTAATGATAATCCTTCCATCATTGAGTAGAATTAGTGAGGAGAAGGGTATAAAAAAGACCAACTTGGTTGTACTATTTACATCAAGTGTTGATACTTTCAATGGTTGAGTAGAGAGGAATACAAATGAGTAGGATATAAAGATCTATGAATCTAAGTTTCAATTAGTGACTAAGTTAGAGATTATTATTCAATATCACTTGACATTTGAAGAAGTAATTTTAGAGTTGAAGTAGATCTATCTTATTGATATAGAAGCATCTTGGGAAGATATGTTGATCTAATTCCAATAAGAAATAAAACTGAAAACATGTATATATATGGTTTGAGTCCATATAATCCATGTGACACAAGTATGTTGGGAGATCATAGTGTGAATCTGTAAACACAATGTGAAGCTTTAAAAGGAAATCCTGTGTGAAACATGAATTTGTAAGTCTAGTGGGACTCTAGTTGTGTAGATGTGGGAAACAATAAACCCATTACAATTACATCAATTATAATAGATAATCCTCGATTGGTGTGAACAAAAAATTAAGAAAAGGAGTAGGTCTTTGTATATAACCATGTAAAAATATTGCGTGCCTATTTATTTCATTACTTGATACATGAAATTTATTATTTCTAGGTAAAAATATTAATAGATCCATTTTCAATAACCAACAAAAAAGGCTAAATTACATATGGGGGTTAAAAATATTACGTGCCTTAGAAAAGGATACATCTTCAAATAAGTAAAATAATAATGATGAGGATGTTCAATAATCTAGGATAAAAAAAATTAATATATCTAAAACTCTTAATAATAATGATTTCACACCAAATAATAAGTGAAGATGCTTCTATTATAGGAAATGAGACTACATTGTGTGTATTTGAAAACAATCCAAGAAGACTAAAGTAAATAGTAGAAATATGAATACAATAAAATAATATATCCAAGAGACAAATTCTTGAATTTTATTGGTTGTTGACACAACTTGTGAATAACTAGAGAAGTTTCCCAAGAATGAAAAAACTTAAGATAATGTAGTGTTTTTTTAAGGTGTAAGAATGCAGGTTATAGCGATGTTAGATATATGACATGGATACCTCAATAATAAAAGTTATTAAAAAAGGGAGAGAAATAGTGATCTCAAGTACTAAACCTACCACTGAATAAAGGAATAAACATCTAAGAACAAGTTTGAGCATTTACCCAATGGTTGTCTTACCATATGTCCAGACCAATTGGAATTGGAATGAAAGATATAGTAATATGAAGATAAATATATTTCTCTATGTGTTATGGTTTAAGATTCATTTTAAGTATGAAAATATTTTAAAATGGAAAAAAAATTATTCTACCCCAAGATGAACAAAGATGGATTGTGGAGGGTAAAACAATATTGAATATGCTTATACATTAGATACCTATGAGAAAAGGAGTTTCCAAGTTGAGAAACATGTCCCAACCTAGTTACTTATAATAAGGAGCTACTAGAAGATCCACCCTCAACCCATTATTATTTTAGAGTCTTTAAATGATGTACATGAATGAAGATGAAAGCTAGAGAGTATTCCCATCTGGGGGAGCTCTAAAATATGGAAAGATCCCACAATTTCTCAAATATCCTTGAATATATAAATTTGGAAATCCCATTAAAAATATAAAGGATGAGGTATTATTTCATTCTCCCATAATTTTTTTAACATGTATGTATTATGCCTACAAAGGGGGAGTGCTTATCTACTAATGGAGTAAGACCTTACACATGAAATATTTTTATATATTTGTTCATGTGAGTATAGGTTTCTGAAATTTTCTAATATATATATATATATACTACCCCTAAAGTGAGAGAGATATAACTGACATCATATATAAATATGTGGAAAAACTTTTTGTCTAAACTTGTCTCTCTTGGGTTTTATAAGTTGTTTTCCACTGTAGAATTATAGGTGTTTTTAATGGAACATTGTTAAAAGAAATGTGATTCCAAGTCTACACCAGATGATATTATGCTATTATATAATTCCCACAATCACTTGAAATTAGTATGTAGTTATTCTGAAAAAAATTCATCTCGATGGTATCTTAAAGGGGAGAGGAACTTAAAGAAGTGCTTCCTATTATATTTCAATTAGTATTAGTTGGAATCTCAATTAGTATCTAAAGTGGTATAAATCTTAAGTGTAATCACATATCAATTAGGAATAAGAAATGAACCCTACTACATAAATAAAGGGGAGACTAATTTTTCTCACCTTTTCATTCATTTTCAATCGAAGGGAGAAACATTACTATGATTTTTGAACTGATTATGGAATTGATAACAAATACAAAATGGGATATTGAATTTACCTTAGATTTGTGATTGTATTTTTTTCACTATTAGTGTATCAATTCCATCATTAAAAGGTGACATGTTGAGTATCCACCAACCAAAGAGGAGGAGTTTCTTACCATATAGTATGGGTAAAGGAGTATGGATAATTAGCTACCCTTGAATACCTAGATAAATAGATTCAAGTGGGAATTTTAGAAATTAGATGATTGTCAAGATATTCTTCATGTCTATGACAAGTTATTAAGGTAAATAATCCTTGTATTCAATAGTTTGAATAAAGGAAATGATGATTAAAAGATAGATACTGATATGTTATGGGTGAACAACTTATCACACTACAAGTTAAGCAATGAAAAAAAATTCAAAGATTTTGAGAGTTAGATGATGTTAAAAGATTCACCCTTGAGTGATCATACATAAAGGATGGTGATTATTATATTTCATATCTGTTGGAAATGATTAAGAGTGTATGAATATGGAATGATGGTTCCATAGTTACACATGAAGGAAATCTAAAAAATCTTCTTCTAGAATCCATGTAGTTGAAATTACCACATAAGTGAATTTGTTTGCATGAAGATTTACATAAGGAAATTCAATCTATGTATGAGTACTTGCATAAGAAAATTCGTCTATTTAAATAATTCATGTATGAAAATGTTCACATACTTGAATGGTCATGTACAATAATTATAGTATGTTATCCAATGATGCAACTAAATGCTTCACATAGGGGGTTTCTACGACATAACCAAAATTTGTGTAGCCAAAATTTGTTATGTATCATAATTATGGAACTGTGTATGAGGATGAAGCTCCACATAGCTAAATTCAAATAATATTTCCAAATTATGCATAACTAATACCAATTATTCAAATTCAGACCACATAAGTGAATTTTATCTCCACACATCTAAATTTAGATATGCGAAGTATCAATGTATGGGAATAAAATGTAGCTGAGTTTGTGTATGAAAAAATGAATATCATGTAACCAAATTTTGTATATGGACTATGTGAAATTATAAAAAATTCTAGATTTATAGAATCTAAAGAAGAAATCATTTTGGATGATATTTAAGCTATTCTATAAGAATTAAAACATCAAAAATTATTGAATGGTGTGTAATAAAAGTATAAGAAGAAAGAGAATATAATCATCATCATTGGAAAGGTAAGACCAATTCTAAATGAAAAAGTGACTTTCAATTTTTTTTAATTTTTATGAAATCAATTCAGAAGATTCTTGTACTGTGCATTTGGGATCCAAATATAACGATGCTTAGAAAATCCATTATCTAAGACTATTTTGAGAAAGATCAAATGATATATCTCACTACATATATTTGTTTATACTGAAAATATGTTTATCATGTTTTCATGAATAATAAAGATGAAGAACCATAAAACTTTGAGTTATTGTTCATAAAAGCCTATTTAATTTAGATCCGATGTTGTTCAAATGTTTGTGAGTTACTAATATTGTATTATAGTAATTTTACTAAGAATTATGAAATGTGAAGACTTCTAGATTTATTGAATCTAGAAATAAATAACTAATATGTGTTACTAGCAGTGAAGAAAAGGCCAAATTTGTAGTTTTGTGTACTGTATGACTTATCTAAATTCAAGTAAAATTATTAAAGATATAAATTTTATATTATTATTTTTAGAGTTTGATAAGAAACTATTCTAACGGTATATTTTTGGGATCATCATTTGGGATGAGTTTCAAAAAGAGGTATTATTAAATGAGGGTATTATGGGCATATCCATTGAGATAAAAAAGTGTTGCAAGAAGTTATATGAGAACCTAAAATGGGTATTCCATGATGATTCTATAAGGATGGTAGGAAGAAATGACCCTTAAAATTCTATTTATGTTTTTTTTTATTTTGATAGAAGTAGTTTAATGCACTTAAATGTTTCCACATGTGCATGAGAATCTCAAGGAGGATAAAGAAAAAAATGAACAAGCATATGTTATTACTCATGTGTTCCTGAAAATAGAAGCCAAGAGTTACTATGCACAAATGATAAAAAATATCAAAGAACACTCTTGAATATGAATAAGGAAAAGGAGACGAGCCTATGATTAAGAGTTAGATCAATTGGGCATCTAAGAAGAAGAGGAAATAGTATTTTCCATCATTGAGCCAAAGAAATTAGAAGCATAACAAAGGAAAGAACAACTGTGATATACCATTTATATTAGGTGTCTATACATTCAATGTTTGAGAAGAGAGGAATATAGATGAGCAAGCTTTAAAGATATGTGAATCTGAGTTTCAAGTAGTAGAAAAGTTGGAGGTTAGTCATAATGATCATCTAAAATTTAAAGAAGCACCTTATGAGTTAAATGAGATCAATCTTACTAATGTAGAAGAATCTTGGAAAAATATACAGATCTACTTCCAAGAATAAATAAAAATTAACAATTTCATATATATAGTGGGACTCCATAGAAACACTATGACTCAGGTTATGTAAGGATATTATAGTGCGACTCTGTGAATATAGAGTAAAGCTGTAGAAAGAAGACCTATATATAATAAGAATTTGTATGTCCAATGATACTTTGGAAGTGTAGGTATGATAACACCAAACCCATGTATTCACATTGATTATAGTAGAGAATCCTTGATTTGGGTGAACAACAAATCAAGGCAAGGAGTATGTCTTTGTACCAAAACTTGTAAAAATACCGTGTGACTCTTTATTTATTTAATTTAATGGATTCATTTTATTGTTACCAGTTAAAAAAATTAATAGTTACATTCACACTAACCATAAATATAGGTTAAATTACCTATGAGTGTTATATATTCATAAGAGAATTGGTGATTGATAAAAAGTAGCCAACACTTAATTCACTCACACTCAGGTGTTTGTACTGATCCACTGGGTATCTCAAATTGAAATTATAATTTTATAAATAATATAAATAGAAGAAAATTCCTATTAATTTTGATTCTCCAAAAGTAAAACTTCTATTTAAATGAAAATAACCACCCTAGAAAATAAATTCACTTGTTATAAAAAAATCATAGGCATGAAAACCCTTTTTCACTTTTCAAAGATTAGTAGTCTTAAAAAAATAAACAAACACTAAGATTAATATATTTTAACCTACTCTTGAAATTTATCTTCTGATTCCTATGGATGATATTCTACCTTTATTGATGGTTCTGGTGAAAATTAAAATAATAATTTCTTATGTTCTAGTTTCATAAAATTAGAATTTATATAAAATAATTGAAAATTATTTCTTTTTAAAAAAACATAGACAAAAACTTTAGAAAATTTTAAAACTCAATGGATTTTATAATATTAAGTTTAATAAAATTAGTAACTACCATTAATAAGTATTTAAAATGAATTTAAATTTCATATTATAGAAAAAAAATCAAGAAAAAAATTTCAATAATTTTCATAAAATAATGGAATGAATTTGAAAAAAAATAATTTTCTATTTTTAAGAAGTTTTTCAATGTCATAGTATAGGTTAAATAAGATGTGAATTTAAGATAAATTTTTATTGATCATTCCCAACTTATATTTAATGTAATCAAATCTATCAAAATTTAGATGTTTAGTGAAGATATTAACAAGATGATTTTACATTCCGATATTTCTAAAAAAAAATTCTATTTTTTTTATGCATGATATCACAGGAAATGGTGTCTAAAATCTATTTTCATTACTCATGAGTGATGTGAAAGGTTTCTAGATAATTTAATTTTACTAGTGTTATCACAAGAATCCGACTTTGAGTAATTTTCAAACCAAAATATGGGAGTGTGTTTTGAATCCACAACACTTAAGCATAACAACTTATAGAAACCATATATTTAGCTTCAGTAGTAGAGTGTGAAACCAAATTTTTCTTATTAATAGACCATGAAACTAAATATTCTCCTAGAAAATGGAATGTTTTGGATGTACTCTTCCTTTATTACCTACAACCCCCAATGTCAGTATTTGAGTATTTTTTTTATAAAATCAGTTTCAAAAGAATAAAATATACCAAGATTCAATAAAAATTTCATATAATAGAAAATAAATTTTACATATTTTAAATGTAATTTATTCCTATTTTCTTGAACTTTAACACATAAAAATACTAAAAAAGAATCTGGTCGACTAGACATTAAATATAGTAAACCTCTTAGCATACCTTTTTAATTTTTTAGATCAATATATTTCTTAATTTCATCAAGATCAAGTTTGATTGATGTACTCATTGGAGTACTAGTACTTGAGTCATTTTGAAAAACAAAACATTTTAGTAAATATCTAATATATTTATGAAGATTTAAAGTTATTCCTTCAAATTTTTAAAAATATTAAAAACCAAAAAAGATGTTGAGTTTACCCATCTTACTAATTTTAAACTCACTTTTTATAAGTTTTAAAAAACCACCAGAAATATATTTTTAAGTTGAGATAAAAAATAAATAATAACAATGATAGGGTAATTAAAAAAAAATTCTTTTTGAAAATATTTTTATCCTAATTTCTCTTAGAAAAATTATTTTGAAGTAAAAATATGCTAAGTCTATCATACTATGATCTTGGATTTTTTAAGGCTATACAAAGCATTAGTAAGTTCAAATTCATGTTATAGAATTTTTATTCTTCAAGATTTGTTTTTTTTTCAACATAGACTTCCTTTTAAATATAACCATTAAGAAAACCACTTTTCCCATCCATTTGAAATAATGTAAAAGTCATATGTACCATGAAGGATAATAAGATTCAGATTGACTTGGACCCCACTAGATATGAAAATTCTCACTATAATTCTTGATAGTATCCATTAGTAATAATTCGTGCCTCATTTATTAAAATTATCCCATTCTCATCACATTTTTTTCTTCTAATAACCCATTTTACTCCAATCACTAAAAGTTCTTTATGTCATTTAACCAAAGTCCAGGCTTGATTCCATTTGAATTGATTAATCTCTTATTGCATAACCCTTATCCAAATTTCATCCCCAAGTCATAATTTTCCATTTTAGTTTCTAATTTAGATATGAATTTATGATAAACACATTCCATTTCTTAAAGATTTTTTTTTGACTGGTTTACTAACATCCTTCAATAATATTACTAGTGGGATAATCCCTTAAGATCGACTGGTTCTCAAGTAAAAAAGGTAATTTGTTCCTAAATTTTTTGATGTACATATTCCATTAAAATAGTTTCCAGACATTGAAAATATTTTGACCTAAATCTTAGAGGATTCACTACTAATGATTGTGGTTCAAAATATAGTAAATAAACAATAGTATTTTTTCAAACAATATCTAGAGGATTAACTTCCATACATTTTTACAAAAATGAATTAATAAATTTCATTGAATTTTACATAAACTATTTCCTTAAAAATATTATTTCATTTATTATAAACTCTATATTTATTACAATTTTTTGAAGAAAAATTCCTTCATTAAATTTAATATCAAATTTTTTAAGTTGAAGTTTAGTATTAAAAATGAAGAATTTACACCCAAGGACTCTAAAGTATAAAAGTTTTATTTTTATTATAGTATAAAAATCATAAAAAGTTTTATTAAGGAAAATATAAAGTAAAAATTTGTTAATTATATAATAAAAAGTATGAAAAACATTAACCTATAAATTTTTAGCAAAATATTATTCACTCAAAGAAGTTCGAGTCATTTATTGATTATTTTTATCCATTTAACTACTCCATTTTTGAGGTGTTCTAGGTGATAAAAAATTACTAGAAATAATTTATTACAATAAAAAGTATCAAAATTGTAATTTTAAAGGAAAAAAACATGATCACTCTATATGGTAATAATGGTTAGATTTTTCTCATTTTTAATGGAAGTATAATTTAAAAAAAATAAACCATCATATTTTTGAGTGAGAAAATAGGTCCAAGTAAATCTATTATAATCGTCAACAAGGATGTAAAAATATATATTTTCACTAATAATTATAGTTTGTGTAGAACCAAATAAGTATATTTGAACTAACTATTAATCTCCATAATTTGAAACATAACTAATATGTTTAAAACTAGACTTATGTTCCTGAATAAATTTATAAGGATAACAAACTCTGGTAGAGTTAAACTTAGGTTAATGTAGTTCCCTAAAAAGTCATTTTCTTGAAAGTTTATCTAAAGTGTGAAAGTTATAGGTACCTAACCATCTATTCCAAATATTTTTTTTTCAACAAAAATTAAACAAGGAAAATTCTGATTCTAATGATCTTCTAAGACAAGAGTGTAATCTTTATCAAGCCTATTGATAAATAGAATTAAATTAAATTCTACAATTTGGAAAATATGCTTATCATTCATGAATTTTACAAGTTTAAACTAATATAATAGTTATATTATTCTAATATATATTTTTTAATTTGTAAAACATAAATAATATGAGAAATTAATGACATTCTAAAAAAAATTATCACTATTTTTTATGGTTTCACCCTATGGATTGTCTCCAAAATTGACTTATCAACCATATAACCTTTTCAAGTCCCAAAAATTAGACCTGTATCCTGTAATGTTTCATGAAAAACCACTATCCATGTACCACTTATTTCAGTTGTTTTTACTCAGCCTATTTTCTGAAAAAATATTAAGAATAAGTTCTTGGTACCCAAACTTCATTAGGTCTGGAAAGGTTAGAAAATAAAATTTTAGGAATCCACATCTATCTAACTCTTTTTTTTCTGAAAACTTTTCGATTTATTTGAAAATAAAAGATTTGTGGAAACCAAAATATTAAACATTATTTAAATGAAAAAACTTTCTTTACTGACCACCACTTTGTAATTTTATAAAAAGGGTGAAATTCTAGGTATAAAGTAATTTGACTGAAAATTACATTTATCAAAAGTATGAACATTTCCATTAGAAGTTATAAATGGTTTTATTATTTATAAATAATATTAAAATTTTATATAATAGAAGTAAAATTAGAAAAAAACTTCTTAAAACTACTAATTTTATATTTAAGTTTGACTGCTAAATTCTGACCATCAAAGGTTGAACTTGAAATAGATTTATACTCTAATTCTGATGAAAGTTTTGTAATGTTAGTTGTAAGTTTTAAAATTCGATAATATTCCTTAGAAACATCAACCTTATAAAAATCAATACAATTCTTCAACTTTTTACTCTATTATTTCCCATGATTTATATATCTCACCATCTCTTCATATATAATAAAATATTCATCATCATCCAATGAATTTACTTTCTCATCATTTGATGAAGTTGAATAATCATCTTCCAAATTATAAGAAAATTTATCATCCCAATTTAAATTGGTAAGATATTATGTAGTTACCTTTTCCATAATACATTTATCATCTTTAGGAATATTTCCATAGAATAAAACAATCTTCTAACTATCACTAACAAATTTTCTAATGAACTATCGGAGTTTGTGTCTCCTCCATTGGAACTCCACATATCCAGGGATTTTAGAATTTTATTCCATATAATTTTAAAATTTCTCATGAACTTTATATCTTTCCTCTTAATTCTCAAATAATCAAGACTTACATGACCAATTTTCTTAAATTAATAACAGATAACATCAAAAGATTCATTCTTCTTGTGTTTTTCTATTCTATATTTTTGATGATCATACCATAAGTTCTTATTTATGATAATATTATTCATTATTGTCACTAATTGAGAAAATTCACCTTTACTATATTCATCATTTCTAACATCCTACAAATGTTTGGATTTATTCTTTTTAAGATTAACCCCTCAATTTATAAATCTATAAGAAACATTTCTGGAAGTAGATGTGAAAGAAACTCCATTATTACTCTTTTCTTTAACAATATTTATTTTCAATATAATATCATATTTCATGAGTTTTCAAATCAAATTATTACTACTTTTCTTCATTAAATGTTGATTGTCATCAACAGATGCATGTTTATACTCCCACTCCTTCAAATGTTTATATATAAATTTTTCCACCAACTAATCATATGAAAACTTCTTCTCACCATGAAATTGAAAGATATTCAAAATTATAATAAATCACTGATGAATTTGAGCCACAAAATCTACAGGATTAAAATAAAATTTCTAATAATTCACATGTAACATAACTCTTCTGGTTTCCAAAACTTTTAAAATTGTGAAATAATTAACCTCCAACTTCTTCTAAATTCCATTAGTAGTTTCTACAGAGAATATTTGACTATAAATATTTCTCACCATAAAGAAAAACAAATTATATTTCACTTTATAGTTATCAAAAAAATCAAGATTTTCATCTATAGAAAACATGGAAAGATACTTATATGGAATTTTATATTTTATAATCATCATCCAATAATTATCAACTCCTATGTTAATAAAAAAAGTCTTCACACAATCATGCAAGTACTCATAATCATACACTTCAAATATTAGAGGATGATTATGATTCATATTGTCTATGGATCCAATCGATACTCCTTCCATCATAATTTTTTTTATTCACTACATAGTTAGTTTAAGAATACTAAGATAATGAAATTTTGATAAAAAAGGAAAACTAAAATATAAAATGTTATACGTAGTCTCAACTATAGAGACCTACTTTGATACCAAGTGATGTCCCTGATAAAGATAACAGACAAACTAAAAGAGGGGGTAAATTTTAATATAAAACATGACATGAAATTTTTTCCACCTCATGTTGTAAGTGGAATGGAAATACAATCGTCTAATCCAATGAGATTTTATCTAATTAAACCCATCATAAATACAAATACACATGTTTATGAATAGTGGAAATTCAAATTTTCATAACATCATAAAAATATGAAAAATTTAAAAGTAAGAAGTATATGCCCAGTGTAAAATAAAAAAAATACATAGTATTGGACTAAAATCAAAATAATCCTTTAAATGATATTATAAAGTCACACTTTTACCCAAAATGCATGGAAGATCATGTAACGAACCAATATTTTAACAATAGAAATTCCTTTCTTATAATTATGCCACATAGTCACATTAAATCACAACACAATGAACTAATAAGTACTATGTAACCTTTAAAAATAATTTTGACACTTTTTTGATTTGAATTTTGAAAATCTGGCGTACACAGTTGCGATCAGTAAGATGTTTAAAGTCAGATAAGACAAACATATTTTTTGTTGAATAGTAACTAATCCTTATGAATAGTAATGTTACCCTTATGAATAGTAATATGACTCTTATGAATAGTAAATCAACCAAAATAATAGTTACCTTACCCTTGATTGTATAAATAAAATTTAGAAATCTTATAATTGATAATATGATCATAGTAAAAGTATTGTTTCTTTATAAGTCATAAATAATTAATCACAATAAATTAATTAATTTAAAATAAAATGCATTTTTCTAAAAGTTTTTCATATTCTTTTTTATTTCTTATGGTTTTAAGATAATTTTATAATACCTTATGTAATTTTTAAAAGCATTATAAAATCAGTTATAGTTTTAAAATCTGTATTTTTCAAGTAAATTATGATTTTAATTAAAAATTAAATTAATCATATTTAGAAAATTATTTTAAAAAATGGAGTCCATTTTTTGGATTCTACACATCAAAAAATGGTTAGGGTGAATTTCTGGGATTTTTTAAATGCTTGAATTTTTGGTGAATTGTAAAATACATTAATTTACCTTATAAATACATTTTAATTTAAATCTACTATTGCTAACATCATGAGTGATGTAAGAACCCAAATATAGAACTCCCATGAAATTATTTATATTCTTGGTCATGGGATCCACACTATTTCTTGTATAATGAAAAAAAATAATAAACTAATTATTAAAATATTAAGAAAACCCTCCTCCGCTCCACTATAAATACCACCCCTCCTAACCTATTCTCTTTACTCCTCTCAAGCCTTGTGTCTTGCCTAAATTATGCCCCAATATCTCTCCAAGCTTCTAACCCACTTCCAACAGCCCTTAGTCTCTTCAAAATACCAAATCCTCTCCCCTTAAGAGGCTCTCAAGGAAGATTAAATCAAGAGGTAAATTCCTCTTTTCTTTTCTTTCACTTTCCTTTAAAGTTCCTTTGTTTTCTTTTCTATAATTACCTATTATCACCCAAAATTTTATGAAAACTCCAGTACCTTATATGTACTATAATTATGTTATGATAAGGTTATAAGTTTTTATCATATATTCTTTACTCTTCTTTTACACTAGTAGTAAAGACACCATCCGAGATGTGTTAATTTACCACATTCAAGGACGAGGGGTTTTCAATTTCCATTACCATCTTCAATTATGGTCATTAAACCATTTTCATTATTGAAACAGACCATAAAATATGTATTTGATCTTTTTTTATGTTCTGTAACCCTTTTTCTCACATGATGTAAGATAATGATACAAAACAAGTTAATTTTGAACAAAACCACCAAATTAATCCAAGTTTTTATCATTAATGTTTTATATAATGATTCAAATTCACTCAAAGTAACCAAATTAAATTTAAAACAATTTAAATTTTGTATTTTCAATAAAAAATAGAACTCTAATTATTTACAACCATTCCCATTTTACATGATTCTCCGTTCAGGAAAATAAGTTAACTGATCGTAAAGACCAAGAAAACAAATAGACCAGAACAATGAAATTGAACCTCTTAACCCATCAAAAAGGTAATGAATGAACTTAAAAAGGTTATAATAAATATTTTACATGTTAAAGAGGTTCTATAATTATTAATTAATGAACCTAATTTTATTATTCAGGTCATTAATTTCATGCAAAGAACACCATCGGACTTAAGGTAAGGGATCCTCTCTATCTCACTCTTATTCAAGAATGTCCTCTATGTTATGCCATTTTATGTGTAATTAATAATTATGAGGTATGATTTTAAACCTTCCCCATAATTCTCTCATGATTTATAAAATATGATAAATCTCTTTCTTTCTCATTAATCCCTCCTAAGTACACCCGATACCATGCCGATATTCCATAAGGGATTCTACCCAAACTGCCTTTATTCCTTTGGGTTGATCTATATTTCTTTTTAACTAAATAGATTTGTCTTTTTATTTTTATGTAAAATTATACATACTATTTATATTCTCCAAAATCATGTTTCAAGATCCATCCCTCATTCTCTTTTGCGGATATACATTCTTTTAAGTGATTCCCTCCTCGTTACTTCCCAACAAGGAAACCCATTTTAAGGGAACTTCACAAAATTTTACCCAATTTCAAGTGCACTATACCATTTGTTTTAAGCCACCATTGTTTTTATAAATTATAATTTTATTTATGGAAACCTTTTTTTAACTTCTGGTTTTATATAAATGTTATTCCCTTTTCTATTTTAAATGCTCTTTTATATTTTCCTTAATACCGCACTAAACTGTTGAAATGCTAAGAATTTCCAAAATACTCTTATTATATGTTGTCACTTCTATTTGAAATAAATTACCATGATATATTCCTATTTTACATTATTAATTTCCATTTATTTTTTAATTACTTTCTCTCATGGACACTTTTTTGATACGCCCATTCATTATGCTTTATGACATGAATGTGATGCCCATTCCTCTCCGTGGGTTCCCTTATGTTTATGTATGATTAATTATGTATGATTATTTATGTGTAAATAATATTCATGAACATGTTAAGATGGGTTATCCTTGATAGCACTCCAATTCATTGGGTAAAGTTGAGTCTCATGAGACGTTATATGCAATGGTCTTGGCAGTTAGCCTTGACTCATGCTACCATGTGCAACAGTCTTGGTGGTTAACCTTGACTTGTGATCCTCTATGTGAAATGATCCTTGAATCATGATAAAGTCATTATTTATGTTGCTTACACATTGCTATGAATTTATTTTTATACGATCCCATGTTTATATGTTATGATTCTTTATGTTATATGTATTTTTATACCATTATGTTATGCCATCTAACCCATGTGATGAAGCTTTATTATTATGTTTATTCCTTCAATAGGATTTTTAGATCATCCTTTTTTTCATGTGATCCCCAGGGTACCCTATGCAAATATAAGGGCTCAAAGTAAGTTAGGATCTCTTTATGAAGATTAAATAAAGAAGTGTTTTTTTAGTCCCATGTTTTATGTTTTATGTAGCTAGTCTTCAAAGAAACTAGACTTCACGTTCCTTGGCTTGTACTCTGATGTGTAATTATGATTAAAATCATGTAATGTTATGTGTAAAAGGTTAGGGTCTCTATAGTTGGTATCAGAGGATGGTCTAGTTATTTTTGGAGATTAATAATAGATAACTTTAGTAAGAAACTTTAGGATAAGACTCAGTATAAGAAAACATCCCTAAATTTTGGTAAGTATAAAGTAAGCGAGTTATCAAGAAAATACATCCCTATCTAGATATAAATAAGTAGAGGTGGCTCTAGCACAAATGTATCTAGGGGTAAAACCCGAAAACACAACATTAAGCTAGACTCAAATGAGAACTTGCGTACAAAAAACGGGACTTTCTACACTCTTGTTTTGACACTCCCAAGGGATATGATTTGGTAAATTCATGAGCATAGTACAAACCATTATTAAGGGAATAAAAAAAATCCCATAAGAATATAAGTTAAGAAATAGATCAAGGATAAAATCGATTAAAACCTAGGGAATCAAAAGTTAGGATATACTTATCCTTTACAAGTTTATCCTCTCACATTAAAGTTTCCTTTTTTATACTCAACAGCTAAGTATTCAAACCCTCAAATTGTACGTTATTTTTCTTAGTTAATGGTGGAAAATAGAAGAAGATGTGCCAATAATAAATGTGATAGGGAATGTGAATATTTCCTTAATGATGGGAACATGTGATCAAAACTTCATGAAAATACTTGCTCAGCTAGCTTAAGTTATGAATAACAACTTGAATCATATGGAACAACCTCCTCTTATAAGGAAAGAGCAAGTTTATATTGAATCCTTTACGAGGAAAAGGCCAACCATATTTAGTGGATCTTTTGATCCCCTCACAGAACAGTGGATTAACTCCATTGAAAAGATATTATCTATCTTCTAGTGCTCAAAAGAAAAGAAAGTCATACTTGCGATCTATTGTTTTGATGGGGAAATTGATCAGTGGTAGACACTGATCAAGAATACAATCCCCAGGAGGAAATTGATTCTATGGATTGGGAGGAATTCAAGATAACGTTTTTCAATAAATATTTTCCCCAAACCCTCTATCTCAATTTGGAAAGAGAGTTCCTCAGACTCAAGTAGAAGGAAGATGAGTCAATTGGGGTGTATGAAGAAAACTTCACAAGGCTTTCAAGGTATGCCTCTGGCTTTGTCATGAACATTGAAATCAATTTGGATAACTTATTTAGTGGAATAAAGCTAAGTCTATGAAAATCATTGGTGATTCGAGACTTCGACAGTTATGAGGAGATTGTCCATTGTGCCCTCAAGGTTTAAATGGAGATCAGAGACTCTGAGTGAGATCATGGGCCCGATGACAAGAAGAGGAAAATGGAATCTAATGTGGGTGGTCCCAAAAATAAATTCCATGATGTAAAGAAGTATGATCATACAACTTGTAAAAATTATAGGAATAATCATCTTAAGAACAGTGTAAAGGGAAGAAAGAACTTCTTTAGATGTGGAAAGTTGGGACATATGGATAAAAACTGCCTACATGATATAAATAATCCTACTAATGTGGAAGAATAAAGGAGGGTTTAGATCAACACTCATCCTGTAGTGCAATGATATAACTACAAAGACCATGGGTATTATGTGAACAATTTTCCCAAGCTGTGGGTTGTCAGAGGAAATCAAAAATAACCTCCAAGGAAACAAGGAAGGGCTTATGATATCACTACTACTGAGGTGGATCCAAACAATGATGTGGTGACAGGTATGCTAGTTATTCATTCAAGAAAATAAAACGTAATATTTGATTCTGGTTTTATTAATTCTTTCATATATTTCAAGTTTAGCAGAACTATTCAAACACCACCTCAAAATCTAGAGGATAATTTATCTATGAGAGCATAGAATTGGGAAATCATTGCGTACATGGTTTATAACTCCTCTCTGGTTAATTTTTGTAGACTAAACCTCCCATCAAATCTCGTAATACTTCATTTAGTGGAGTTTGACTCTATATTGGGCATGTATTGGATATATTTATACAAATCCAACATCAACTGTTGGGAAAGGGAGACCACTCTTCACATCCAGAATCATCATACAATTCTTTACAAGTGTAATGAGAAAGATGAATCTTATTTAGAATTAGTGTCTCAAGTGTAGATATTAAGTCCTTATGAGAAATCATTTCTATCTCAAATGATTGAGACAAAGGAGAGAATTATTCTTGAAGACATGTCCATCATGGGGGATTACACTGATGTATTCCTTGAAGAGTTTCTTGGTATTCCTACTGATCAAGAGGTTGAGTTCTCAATTGAACTTCTTCCTAGATCTCTGCCTATATCGAATACACCTTATAGAATGGCCACCGTAGAGTTGGATGAGCTGAAGAAGCAGTTACAGGAGAATCTGGAGAAGGTTTTTATATACCCGAGTGCTTCACCATAGGGTGCACCAGTCCTCTTTGTCAAGAAGAAGGATGTATCAATGTGCCTCTGCATTGATTATCATGAAATTAATAAAATCATGATAAAGAAAAAGTATCCCCTACCACAGATATATGACTTGTTTATTTATTTAAGGTGGGAATTCGGTCGGGGTATCACCAATTAAAGGTAAGGAAGGAAGATATTCCCAATATCGTATTTTGAACAAGGTATGAACACTATGAGTTCATAGTGATGCCCTTAGGAATCACTAATGATCTAGAAATTTTCATGGATTTAATGAATCGAGTCTTTAGTGATTACCTCAAAAAATTTGTGGTACCCTTTATTGATGATATTCTGATATACTCCAAGAGAAAGAAGGAATATGAGGAGTATTTGAATACTATGTTAAATACTTTGTGAAGGGAGAATATGTATTCAAAGAACATTAAATGCGAGTTTTGGATGGAGGAAGTATCATTCTTAGGGCATGTTATCATCAGAAAAGGGATATCTGTGGACCCTTCCAAGACAAAGGCAATTGAAGAGTGGCCCAGACCAACATCTTTAATAGAGATCCAAGGATTTTTGGGTATAACTGAGTATTATAGATGTTTTGTGAAGAGATTTTCACGATTTTTAAACCCAATGACCAAGTTGACACGGAAGTGAGTAAAGTTTGTCTGGACTCGGGAATGTGAAGATTGTTCTAAGGAGTTGAAAAAGAGGCTAATCACTACACCAATACTCACACTCCCAACAAGTGAAGAACTATTTGTGGTGTACATTAATGCTTCAAAGAAGGGATTAGACTATTTGATGATGAAAAATGATAATGTGATAACCTATTCCTCAAGGCAGCTGAAAATCCATGAGCAATACTATCCTACGCATGATCTGGAGTTGGCCACTATGAGCTTTGTGTTAAAAATCTGGCGGCATTATCTCTATGGGGAGAAGTGTGAGATATATACTGATCAAAAGAGTATCAAATATATATTCAAAGAAAAACAGCTTAATATGAGCCAGTTAAGATGGATAAAACTCATCAAGGATTATGACTGATCAATCCACTACCATCCTGGTAAGGTGAACATGGTTGCAGATGCTCTAAGTAGAAAGGATCCTATATCTTTATCAATGATGATAATTGAAAAGGATACAACCATCTTAAATTTTCATAGTATAGACATGGGGATCATTAAGGGAGGAACATCATCAATCCTTTCTCAAATGATTGCTCAACCATCCCTCATGGAGAAAATAAAGGATGATAAACGAAAATATGTGGAAATTAAAAAAAGGTGGAATCCATTAAAAATGTGAAATCCTCTGAGTTCATGATTGATGTGGAAGGAGTTGAAAGATTTGGGTCATGATTATGTGTACCATCCGATCTAGGTATAAAGAAGGATATTCTGAATGATGCACATAAATAGATCTTCTCTATCCACCTAATGAGCTCAAATATGTATCGAGATCATCGAGAGAACTTTTGGTGGGACAATATGAAGAAGGAGATTACTGAGTATACATCAAAGTGCCTGGTATGATAACAAGTGAAGGTTGAAAGACAAAAGTCTAATAGGATGATGCAACCACTAACCATACCAACATGGAAGTGGGAGAACATCACCATGGACTTTGTCACTATAATTCTAAGGACATCCTGAGAAACAATGATATATTAGTCATTGTGGATCGTCTTAAAAAGAAAACTCACTTTATCGTGATTTGAGAGGACTTTACATTGGATCAACTTTCATAGATATATATCAAAAAAGTGGTAAGTCTATATGGATTACCACAATCTATTGTATCCGATCAAGATCAGAGATTCATACCAAATTTTTGGAAGAGTCTCTAACACGCTCTAAGCACTGAACTGAACTTCAGTACGACCTATCATCCTCAAACTAATGGCCAATCTTTTTTTTGAACCAAATATTCTCACATCCAATGTTTTTCACCATTAGGTAAAACAAGGCATGCAATTAGAGAATCTCATCCTACTTACAGTATGTCATCAAATGCTTCAAGGTTTATTTCAACATGGGTTGCTGATCCATTATGAAGGATTCTTCCAGCATTTGAGCCCTTAAATAAAGCGAAAGGCTGGGTTCCATCTAATTTCGGACCTGAATTTGACAATGAATTATTCACCACAGCATCATATGATCTCAATTGATATCTATGTTGAGAGAATGTTCTATGGACTTCAAATGAGCATGGGACCAATATCTACCATTGGTTGAATTATACTACAAAAATAGTTTCCACTCGAGCATCCAAATGGAACCATATGAAGCCCTTTATGTAAAAAGGTAATGAACACCAGTGTTTTGGGATAAATTTGGTAAGTGTAAGCTGCTAGGACTTGAACTAGTTGAAGAAATGGTGAGAAGGTGAAAAGCATTCAACATCACATCAAGGTAGTCCAAAGTCGACAAAAATATTTATGAATAAAATCATCAATGAGACCTTGAGTTCAAAGTTTGAGACATGTTATTTCTATGCATATCTCCATGGAAGAAGGTCATGAGGTTTGGGATGAAAGAGAATCTAATTCCTAGGTACATCATGCCCTTAGAGATTATTGATCGTATCAGGTATGTGGCCTATCGACTAGAACTTCCACATACCATGGAAAAATTACATGATGTCTTCAACGTATCCCTCTTAAGGAAGTAAATACTAGACCCTTCACATGTAATCTCTTCAGAGGTGGTACAATTGGAGAATTAGAATGTAAAACAAAATTTTGAGGGAGAAATTTCATAATGGGGGAATAATGTAACAACCCAATTTTTTATCAATGGAAATTATTTTCTTATAATTATGTCATATAATCACATGAAATCACAAAAAAATGAACTACTAAGTACTATTTTACCTTTTAACATAATTTTGACACTTCTGTGATTTGAATTTAAAAAATCTGACGTACACAGTTATGATCAGTTAGATGTTTGGTGTCTGATAAGACAAACTTCATTTTTGGTGAATATTAACTGAACCTTATAAATAGTAATGTTAGCCTTATGAATATTAATATTACCCTTATGAATAGTAAATCGACTAAAATAATAGTAACCTCACCCTTGATTGTATAAATAAAATTTAGGAATCTTATAATTGATAATATGATCATAGTAAAAATATTGTTTTTTTGTAAGTCATAAATAAATAATTACAATTATTTAATTAATTTAAAAGAAAATTTATTTTCCTAAAAGTATTTCATAAATTAACAATTTTATTTCTTATGGTTTTAAGATAATTTTTTACGACCTTATGTAATTTTTGAAAGCATTATAAAATCAGTTATAGTTTAAAAATCTGTATTTTTCAAGTAAATTATGATTTTAATTAAAAATTAATTTAATCATATTTAAAAATTTATTTTTGAAAAATTGATTTCATTTTTGGACTCTACACATCGAAAAAAATTTCGGGTAAATTTTTGGGATTTTTCTGAAATAATTGAATTTTTGGTGAATAGTAAAAATACATTAATTTACCGTATAAATACATTTTAATTTAAATACACTATTCATAACATCATTAGTGATGTAATCACATAAATATATAACTCACATGCACTTATTTCTATTATTTTTCATGGGATCATAACTATTTATTGTCTTATAAAAAAATAATAAACTAATGATTAAAATATTAAGAAAACCCTCCTCCGCTCCACTATAAATACCACCCCTCCTTACCTCCTCTCTTCACTCCTCTAAATCCTTGTTCCTTTCCTAAATTCTATCCAAATCTCTCCCCAAGCTCCTATACCACGTCCAAAAACCATTATTATCTTTAAAATACCAAATCTTCTCCCCTTAAGAGGCTCTCAAGTAAGATTAAATCAAGAGGTAAATTCCTCTTTTCTTTTCTTTCACTTCCCTTTCAAGTTCCTTTGTTTTCTTTTCTATCCTTACCTATACTCATCCCAAATGTTATGAAAACTCTAGTAACTTATATTTACTAGAATGGTTTTATGATAAGGGGATAAGTTTTTATCATCTCTCCTTTACTCTTCTTTTATACTAGTAGTAAAGACACCATCTGAGATGTGTTAATTTACCACATTCAAGGACAATGGGCTTTCAATTTCTGTTACCATCTTCAATTATGGTCATGAAACAATTTTCATGGTCGAAATAGAACATAAAATATTTATTTTATCTTATGCAATGTTCTGGAATCATTTTTCTCACATGATGTAAGATAATGAAACAAAACAATTTAATTATGAAAAAATCACCAAATTAATCAAAGTGTTTATCATTAATGTTTTATATAATGATTAAAATTCACTAAAATTAACCAAATTAAATTTATATCCATGTAAATTTATGTATGTTCAATAAAAAAATATAACTCTAATTATGGAAAACCATTCCCATTTTACACGATTCTCTGTTCATGAAAATAAGTAAACCGATCGTAAAGACCAAAAAAACAAATGGACCCAAACAATGAAATTGAACCACTTAACCCATCAATAAGGTCAAGAATGAAATTAAAAAGGTTATAATAAATCATTTATATGTACAATAGGTTCTGTAATTATTAATTTATGAACCTAATTTTATTATTCAGGTCATTAAGTTCAAGCAAAGAATACCATCAAACTTAAGGTAAGGGATCATCTCTATCTCACTCTTATTCAAGAATGTCCTCTTTATTATGAAATTTTATCTGTAATTAATAATGATGGGGTATGATTTATTAGCTTCCCCATACTTCCCTCATGATTTATAAAAGATGATAAATCCCTTTCTCTCTCATTAAGCCCTCCTAAGTACACCCGATACCATGCCGATAAGGGATTCTACCCGAACCATCTTTATTCCTTCGGGTTGATCTATCTTTATTTTTACATAACTAAGTTTTATTTTCATTTTATTTAAAAATTATAAATACTATTTATATGCTCCAAACTCATGTTTTAAGATATATCCCTCATTCTCTTTCTGGGATATACATGCTTTTAAGTGATTCCCTCCTCAATACTTTCCAATAAGCAAACCCATTTTAAGGGAACTTACCAAATTTTTACCCAATTTCAAGTGAACTCTACTATTTTTTAAGCCACAATTATTTTTATAAAATCAGTAATTTATTTATGAAAACCTTATTTTTTCACTTCTAGTTTTATATAAAGGATTATTCCCTTTTCTATTTTAAATGCCTTTTAGTATTTTTCTTAAAACCGCACTAAAATGTTTTAATGCAAAGAATTTACTAAATAATATTCTTATATGTTGTAACTTATATTTGGAATCACTTAAAATGATATATGGATATTTTAACTTATTAATTTCCATATATTCTTTAATTCCATTCTCTCATGGACACTTTTATGATACACCCATTTTTTATGATTTATAACATGAATGCGATACCCATTCCTCTCCATGGGTTCTATTTTTTTTATGTATGATTCATTATGTATGATTATTTATGTGGAAATCATATTCATTAACATGTTAATATGGGTGTTCCCAGATAGTGGTGTAATGAATTGGGTAAAGTTGTGTCTCATGAGACGTTATGTGCAACGGTCTTGGCGGTTAGCCTTGACTCGTGCTACCTTGTGAAACAGTATTGGTTGTTAACATTGAATTGTGATACTCTATGTGAAATGAGCCTTGAATCAGGATAAATTCATTATTTATGTTTTTGACACATTACTATGAATTCATTTTTTTATAATCCCATGTTTATATGTTATGATTCTTTATGTTCCATGCCTTTTTATTTCATTATGTTATGTCTTCTAACCCATGTTCTAATGCTTTATTCTTATGTTTATTACCTTACTGGGGTTTTTTAGCTCATCCTTTTGTTCATGTGATTCCCAGGGTACCCTATGAATATATAAGGGCTCAAACGAAGTTATGATATCTTTATAAAGATTAAATAAAGAAGTGTTTTTTAGTCCCATGTTTTAAGTTTTATATTTCTAGTCTTCAAAGACACTAGACTTCATGATCGTTGGATTTTACTATGATGTTTAATTATGCTTAAAATCATGTAATGTTATTTGTAGAAGGTTAGGGTCACTATAGATCATTCAACCTATTCTAAGGAACCTATATTCTAATCCCTGAAATCACTCGATATAAACCTATATAAATTCAGCTATATCTTCCTATCCATGTAATCCCTCTATTAGAGTGATAGAAAAACTATATCCTATCTTCCTATACCCGAAATTCCTCAATCAAAATGATCATACAATAATTAAAACTAGATAACTTAGAGTATTTATAATGATTACCTCTCAAAGGGATTCTCTAATAGAATCTCTCAGAAAGAAATATTACAATAATCAAAATAACAATTAGAAATGAGATGATGAAAGATTAAAAATGAATTATAAGATATTTCAAATATTTCAATCACTGATATACTATTGTTCTTCTTTTGATCTTTGAATCCATGGTCCTTTTTTTAGAAAAACCTCCAACAGTCAGTTTCCATGTTCTTCAAGGTTAGTTATAACTACATCATAATAAGATTCATCAACTTCTAATGAACTTAGTGTAGCTTTACATCTTCTAATGAATTTAATACTATACTTCTGCAGTTCTTGTACATCCAATGAAATTAATATAGTAATGAAATTCAATTCAAAAAAATTCTCAGCTTTTAATCCAAAAGAAACTATAAAAAAACATTTAAAGTTAAATAAAACTCACCAAAAATTATATTGTGATTTACAAAACAAAATATGTAAATGATTAATTATATCAAAATATCCCTAAAATCCCCCAAAAATCCTTCTTATCCCTAATAACCATATAAAAGTTTTAGAGAATAAGTATCTACCAAAGTATCTTAGGTTTTAAATCATCCTTATTCATCAAGTATCTAAGATATGAATGATCAAAATATACTAATACTTTACTTCCTAACAAATAGGAATGAAATTTCTTAATACCAATAACTATGGAAAAAACTCTTTATGGATAGTTTTATATTTTTTACAAGTTGAGTCTAGATTTTTTAAACCATAATCTATTATATATGATCATGCATCAATCTTCCAGGAAATGACTACTCTAATTATTTGGTATGAAGTAACACACATCAATTCAAAAGGAATATCCAAATTTAGTGGCCTAATTATGGGGTTTGGAATCTATATCTTCTTGAGTTCATAAAAATCCTCCTTCTATGGTTTATAGAACACAAATTCAATTTCCTTTTATAAGAATATTAGTTTAAGGTAATGCATTTTTGGTAAAATATCTAATAAATTTTCTATAAAACCTTGTATGACCAAAGAATTATCTAAATGTTTTTATAGTGGTAGGGTATAGAAAATTAAATATCAGATAAATCATAGATTTATCTAGTTAAATTCCATATTTAGAAAATATATGGCCTTGAACAATACCTCCTTCCACTATAAAATTACATTTTTCAAAATTGAAGACCAAACTCTTCTCAATGCACTATTTTAAAACTATATCTAGATTCTAAATAAAAGTTTAAAATGATGTTCTATAAACTATAAAGTCATAAATAAATACCTCTAGGAATATTTCAATGAAATCAAAATATATTCTTACCATGTAACTTTGAAAATGTACTTGGAGATTTTCACAGACTGAAAGACATCCTCTAATAAGAAAACATACTATAAAGTAAAGTGGAAGTGGTATTGTATTGAACTTATAGTGAAATGGAAACTTGAAAATATTCATATAAACTATCAAGGATGTGTTAATGGATCTTTATATCTAGTGTCTAGAGCATTTGGTCAACAAAGGGGGTACATAAATAGTCTTTTCAAGTAACATAGTTTAGTTTCTGATAATCAATGCATACACTTTAACTATTTTGAAACCAAGTGAGAACTAGTTTAGTATTATCATTTTTAAAAATAGTTATTATAGGTCTTATTGGAAAAAATTTGAATGGGGCTCACTGACTAGGAATATAAAATTAGGTAGATGATGCTATCTTCTAAGAGTTTTTCATCCTCTTTTTTAATAACTTACATTAATGATGGGTTTAGACTTTTATGGGATTTGTTTACAAGTTTTGATTCATTTTAATTCAAAATTATATGATTTAAAATAGTGGGACTTATTCCTATCATATAACCAAGTGTTCGACATATTTATTTTTCATTTTTTTCAAAGTATTAAGTGATTCTTATTATTTATTGGGTGTCAAACTGTTTTCAATTATCAATGGGAGTTTGTATCCATCTAAAAGATAGGAATATTTAATATTTAATTATAATAGTTTCAATTCAAAATAGGGTGGTTGTTCCAATATTGGGTTCAACTCATTTTCATAAATGTTTTCAAATTTCATGTAAAATGAAGAAGAGTAAACAATAGAGTTGAATAAAAAATCAAGACCATATGAAATGTCTTCACCTAAATCATCCTTAAAATGGTTATCATAGATATTTAGTTCAAAATTTTAAAAATAGTTTTACCCATGGGTTTTTTTGACATAAAATATGTGCATAAATTCAAGATTATATTTAGAAGAAATTTTAAGTAAGAATTGTTTATAAAATGAAGGAAAGTAAAAATAGAGTACTATTCCATTGGAAATTTCCTAGAGTCCAAAATATTGAAATTCATAGCATCTTCACAAAATTACATTTAGATGGTTCCTTCATGAACATTGTTTACAATCCTGTCAGTTTTTAAGAATAACCTCTCAAGGATTATTATGGAATGAGAAGTACCTTTATTCTTCCTCTATATTGAGAATATTGAAGTAAATTAGGAATAGAAAACATTTAACTCTCACTATAACATCTTCCAAGAAAAAAATAAGATAAATAATAAATTAGTTGGATAATTGTACCATTAATTGGGTTGGTTTGAGTTATCCTACATTTAAATAAGAATATATAGAGTAAGGTATGACATTAATTAATGCACCCAAATCACACAAGGTATTAGTGAATGTCATAATCACTATAATGCAAGGTATGGTGAAGGTACTAGTATATTGGTATTTTAAATGTAACTATGGCATGATAAAATAATAAATTTTCTTACCTATGTTTTCCCTTTCATCCCCATGTAACCTTATCTTATTAGTATAATTTTATTTGAGAAAATTTTTATATCTCATAATTTAAACAATTTATTCACGTAGAGGGATATTTATCTCAACCTTTTTGAATGTGTCAAGAACCACTTTCTGCAAGGATTACTTAGTATATTTCTTAGTTGGAATCTTTATTGAAGGGAATAGTGGTAAAGGTTAAAGAATCTCTTTCATATTGGCTCTACCTTTGTCCCCCTTCACTGGTTGTACTTCAATAGGTGCCTCCAAAGGTTGTTCCATAGGATCTTGATCCTTCACAATTGGTTTTCACTTCTAGATTATATTATATTTTCTCATTTCCATGAACTTACCTATCAATTATCAAAGAAATAGTACTAATATTTTTTTCAAAATTATGAATAGATTGAGATGGAATTTTTCTTGAACTTTGGTTAACCGATGCGCTCAAAGTGATAAGAAATTGACCAAAATAGGTTTTCAATTCCTTGAGTTCATAATAATGATTTTAAAGTGGGTTTTTATTGCCTTGGTACTCTACTAATTTTATAAGAAAGTATTTCATTGTTGGATATTAACTTTTCCCTTATGGTTGGTATCTTTTTGATGGTTGTGAACCATTCATATCTTATTAGAATAGTGGTAGCTAGTATTTTCACTAGAATTGTGGCCTTTATGAATGTTGGTTTCAAACTCTATACTATACTATGGAATACTCCTTGAAACCTTGATTACCCCTGGGTTTTGGAACTATACTTGATACATGGAATCAAAACACTATCTATCTTTCACTTGGGGAAAATAATTTATGTAGTGCTTTAATTGTTTACATACTTGAAATACCTAAGGGGGTATGGATTGTTATTCACCTACCATGTTTTTTCTATCTATATTATAAAATAGTTTAGTTCTATAATTTTAGACATATGTAAAGAATATTTTGGACTTTTTACCTCATGTACACCTCTTGTGCTAGTCGTTATACAAAAAAATGTGATTTTTAATTGATATTATCAATAAATTATTTATCCATGATTAATGAATTTTCAATTATATATAATCCTGATGAATCATACAACATGTTTCTTTTATTTTTCCAAGATCCTTCATTAATTAATACCATGAAATTGTGTTCATCGATGAGTTGATGTGGGAAAATGATATATAGATTCTTGAATATTTCCAAGTACACATAGAGAGTTTCTCCATTATGTTTATTTATGTTTTAGATCTATTTCCTTAATTCTATACTTCTTTAATTAGGAAATACATTCTAAAGGAGATTTATCATGACCTCATCCCAATTGTAACTTCACTTGGATAAAAATTTTATATCCACTCCTAAGCTACACCCTCTAAGGGAAGTATAAATTCCATCCACTTTTCCCAATTACATGGAATTCCTCTTGGATTTAAGGTGATGTAAAAAGTATTTTATTCTTTTATATACTTATTGAGATCTTCACCTTTTAAACCTTGAAATTTTGGTAGTTGTTGTATTGGACTATGTTTTAACTCAATATACACTTGGTTATTTAGTATCACCAATTTATTATTCTTTATAATTGAAGTTAGGTACACAAAAGTTACCAAGTGTTCCATTTAGGTGTGATATGTTTTCTTCCATGTTATCAATATTTAATAATGCCCCAGAAGAAGAATAAAACATGTATTGGGAACTTTTTAAATGGAATGTTTAAAAACTCATGATACAAGTGATTTATAATTCTATGGTTTCTTTTTATCTCTAGAAACTTCCTCTCAACCTCTGGATAAAAACTTAATAGGTGTCTAGAACTTGATTTGGATATTTAGTGAAAACATCTCAAATATATAAAACTCAAAGAAAATAATAAATATTGGTGCCTTGTTGACAATGATGACAATTTATTGATCCGATGGATGGTTAAGAATTCATATTTTAAACCAATGATGAAATGTAATGTAGTGGCGTATCTTTATATATCTCATGAATAGGTAGCCATCCTCAATATATATTTTATGTGTGTGGGTTTGGGTGTTGGTATCAAGTGGAACTAAAGTGTGTGTTTTTGATTAAGAGTAAAATAAGAAGATTTTATATCAATTTTGAAACAATGGTATCACATAAAATATTCCCTAAACTAACCCCATGAATCATATTTATCTCAAATAACCACTCCCTTATTTTCTCAATAATTGGATAATATTTCAACCAATCACACCCCTATGTTTTCTTATCTTAACCAAAAACATCCAACATTCTCAACACATACCTCACTAAAGTGATCCAGAATCCTTAATCACTCTATAAACCACCTCACCACTCTCCACCATATGGGATAGGAGGTAGATCAAGGGGATATGTGTACAAACCAAAGAATTAAAAGTAAAATTGAATTAAAATAAATATAAAAATGGAAATTTACTAATAATAAATTTATTCAAACAAAATACTATGAGATTTAAAAAAAGAGAAGAACATCAAGGTATTAGAATTTAATAAGGAATAATCTCTTCATCTTGGACACAAGGGGGCCCAATGTGTCATCATTAGATAATATAGTATATGTATAATTGAAATGTAAAAATAGAACACCCAAGAATCTAGATGATCACCATTTATTTATATGATTATCATCTATCCTGGATATTTCCACATTCATTGATGTGATCAGAATTAGATCCATGTACCATATATGGATCTTCCTTTAATACATGAATAAAGTCTAAGTTCCATGATCTCAACATATTTATCTCTTCTAAGGACTAGGTTCCCCATATCCATTTTTACTAGATTTCCTAATTTGGTTAAATATAGTGAATAAAATATTTCATTGGTCCGCATAACCTATACATGTGTTCCACATGGACATAATCTTGATCAGGGTTTCATAGTGCTTGACACTTATTTTTATCATAAAATACACCTATAGAGTGTTTTTGGGTCAATAAAATAGTTATACATTATTTTTAGTGTTGGGTTGTTAATACTATAGTAAATTTTGAAATTGATCCCTAAGAGTACATTGGTTCCAATATATCCTATGTTAGATCCTCATATTATTTCTGGTGGGGAACATAATCTCAGGATGAATTACTATGGAGTACATTGAAGTGTTCACATATCATGTGTTTACTTAATATATGGAATTGAGGTTTTAACATATCCTTGATATGTGATGCAGGGTTCTGTTGTCTTGAACATTTCCCCTACATGTAATGTGGGATTTTTTCAAATGATAATATATTATAATTTGGTTTGAATTTTCATGTTCACAAAACAAGGGATCACAATGCTGATTATATTTTATTTGATTTAGTATCTACATTAGACCTCTATATTATGTTCCATCATATATGTATTCTAGATTGTTTCCCTATGTTATAATGAGGCTAGAATATTCCAAATAAGTTGACATAATGTGCATTGATGAGTGGATATACCTGTGAAATGATGTTCATGAGATTTTGTTGGACCTGATTTACTCTCAAGACCCTATTTACTACATTAAGTCAGCCTAAATGGATGCTCATGGGTCCTTTAAATATAATTTGGAATGTAGATGTCTTATTAAGAAAAGAGTCGAGACTGTTTTCACTATGATGTAATTTGAGGAAAGAACATGATATTTCATCAATTCAACTGATAGATTCGTAGACCTCATTATGATACTATTGTAACCTCTTAATGTACACCCAATCCTTGGATATAGATCTTGAATTCCTTCTTCTCCCTTTCTTCTAATGGTTCACCTTCTTCTTTAAGATCATTAAATCAATAGATTATATAAAGTTAAGCATTCATTTTATTTCCAAAACTTAATTAATCTAGTATGTTTAGAAATATATTAATTGAATAAATATTCTCTAAATCCTATGAAATTAGAGGTAACATAGAAAACAAAATTTTCTCATTCTTATTATCTGTAAGGGGATAAAATAAATTTAAAATGAGTGAAATATGATGAATATTTCCCATCGATCAGTCTGAATTGTTTAACTCAATTAACTCTTATAACACACCTAATTTGTGGTATGTTACTATTTTATTATTTTATTTTATGTTTTCTCATAGATCACTTTGATTTCAGAGGGTTTGGTGGGATTATTAGTCGAAAAAAGGAATTTTGGATTTCTAAGGTCCACCATGTCATAGTGCAAGGAGTGGTAAAGCAGTGGCCATATAGTAGTTTTTTTGTATGGGTGTTATGGAATAGAGGTACTAGGGATTTAAAATTTGGTACTTGGTGAACCATGATAAAAAAACTCCCAAGATGTCCATTTTGGTCAATGTTTTGAGTGGTATTTCCCTCATTTGAGAAACAAAGAGGGTAGTCATGCCATAGTCTTGGGCATGGAGATGGATGAGGTTTCCTTTGGAAAGAGGGACACCACACTCATACCTACAAATGTTTTGATGAATTTTTTTCATGAGGAAATACTATTATATAAAATAGGGATACTAAAAATCTTGGGATGAAAGGCATGGTGGCATGCAGAGTCATGGAGAGCGGAGCATATGAGGGAGATGAAAACAATGAGCATTGATTCACCATACCATTTCCCATGCATTGGTGGGTGTATGATGTGCTAAAATGGTAAGGATAATATCTTCATGCCATAGGGAATCCTATAGTGTATGGGTGGGGTCTTACTCATGTGATATATTAAAAATGGATTGGGGGAAGGCACCATGTTGTGGTCCAATGTGTAGTTCCAGTTATCTTAGTTTTTAAGGCATCCAAAGCAGCTGCTAAGTTTGGGGGAATTAGTGCATTCAAAAAGAAAATTATTAGAGATATTTTTTGGGATATTGAATTTTATTTTGAACCCAATTAATTCTCTAAAAAACCTCATTATTTATTGGATCACTAGGTCTTGCGAATGATAGAATTTCATTTGAATTTTGAATGAATCACTTCCTTCTAGAAATTCTTAATATTGGTTTTAGATGGATAAACAGTTGAAGGTAGGTAGATTATTTCTTAATTTAATTCTTAAAAGTACTTTAAGGGTTATTATATTTAAGTTAAATGATTTTTATTCATAATAGATAATTCTAGACAAAACTCTTAATTATATTGATTTTGGTTTTTTTATGAAAACCATTATTGTGTGTGTACTATACATAAGTATGAGATTGGTGTAGGTTCATATTGAATTGGAAGGGGACTTGTTAATCTGAATTTGGATAACATTCCAATTGGGGAACACTGGGTTACTCCACTAAGTAACATCTTGGGTTGGAGTAACAGGGGTTCTGGTTGTGATTTGGGTCTATTCTAGGAATCCCATTTTGATGGGAGATGTATTGGATGTATTTTATGGTTATATATGGGAGGGTTTAGGTATATATCATGGTTATTTCCATCGATTGTTTTCCATACTTGTTTTAATGATTTTTTTCTCCATTCATATTAATTTTATGTATATTTATTATGAGATAACTTGTTCTTGTCCTTATGGTGTGTGTGGGAACTCTATGGTGGATTTCTTACTAAGTTGAATACTCACCCCCTAAATATACACTTTGGTTCATATATAGATATTATTTATCATGATATAGGTAAGGTAAAGGTATATTTATTTTCTAGTTAATAATCTTCATGTAGTAGTCACTCTTTCTAGAGGATGGATCTTGGAGTTAGTTTTGGTGTGGAGTATAGTGCAGTGCTGCAGTAGGCACCTAGGTTATCTTTAGGTATTTTGGGTTTATGGAAAAATTTAATTATAATGATTATTCTGTATCTCTAATTACAATTTTATTATGGTTTATTGAAGTTTTTTTTAGATATTTTCCTATCATGAATCATTATTATTTATTTTATACCATTGTGGTTGGATATTCCAGGTTGTGTTGTTTATGAGGGTAAATATTCCCCAACAATTTCATATACCCTTGGAATTTATTTCCAGTATTTGGTGTATATGGGATGAACCTAAGGTCTGTGAAACCTATGACCTCCCCAATACAATGGGTTGGGTAGGATGTTTCAAATGGTATTAGTTTAGTATGGTCCATCCATTTGGATGATAGGAATGAAGATAATATGTGTCAGAACATAAAATTTAAAGTATAAACAGCTATAACTAACCTATTTATACTAAATCTAAATTCACTAGGGTAGTTCAAGTAAAAGTGTGTATTGAAGACTTTTAGGAATTTCATCACCTCATCATCATGGGTTTATCTGATTATAGTTTTTTTATCATGCATTAGTAAGCGAATTCCCCGTAGGGTATCATCATTCATTTGATATTTTATGACTTTTGATTTAAAACTCTGATATTATAATTTTATTTTAATGTGATAAACATGGAAAAACCCATTAAAGGAGTGTGTATAATATCCAAGTGATGTTTTTTATGGATATTTGAAAATTACACAACTCAAAAGACATAGAAATTAGCAAGAGTGAGACAATTAGAATGATTTTCTACCTAAACAAAAAATGAACCAAAAAACTAGTTTGCAACATTCTAGAAGATTTTAATGATATCAAAAAAGGAAATAGGACTCATAAAAAATGATTTCTTGATGGATCATTGGAATTATATAAGTAAAACCCACCGATATTTCAGAGATACTCAACACCCAGTAAAGACGAAGCATGACTGGGTTAGATGAACCAAATCTTGAATTTCCTTTTTACCCCAACATATGTTAAAGTAAGGATCATAGTTTATATGATTGAACACCTAGAATGAAAATGGTGGTACCTTGATATTAAAGCGAAGGTTAAAAAATTCCTCAAATGTTAATGATTCAATGAATTTATTAATAAAAAATTCCAACTAAATTATTTTTATGTATTTAGGATGGTGAATTTATTTGATCTTAAGAAAAGAGATCTTTTGATTATGGAATACGAAGCTCAAATCATATTACTAACTTACATTACACTAGAAGTGGTAGTTAGTAAATATATAAAAGCACACATGTTTGAGTCGGGATTATGATCATACATTCACTATAGAGTGGTGATGTTATACATTGATAATTACATAGAAATGGTAAATAAATTAATGGTGGTTGAAAAGGAAATTATTGGGAACCTTAGTAAAGGGAACACCTTTATCTATCTATGCAAAGGTGGAAACTCCAGTGGTGTAAATAACCATAGGAGGGAGAGATACTCCTAGTGTAATAAATCACATGATAACCAATTTTCAAGGTTGGATTATCTTCTTCCATGAAGTACAAACCAACAGGGTTGAAACTGATGTGATTATTTAGAACACTTTAAGTGGGAATCTATTGCACCACCTATGTAGTTCTATATATATAGTTGAATAAAAAATATCAAGAATTTTTTAGGTATCCACTAAATTCAAATAATGGATGTGGTTCTAATTTAACTAAATCCTCGAATAATCCACCTAGACTATCTCTTCAAAGCATCTCTTGTCCATAGTAGTGACCTAGTTAGAGTGATTATAGGAATAATTTTCTATCTTGATTGGAACACTTTCATCATGAGCATTGGAAAAATCAAGGAGGTAATTATTGATAGTTTTTTGGAGCCAATTAGGCCATGGTTAATAAAGAATCATGTATTTTAATGCTGCAATATATGATTCTTTTTAATTATAATTTAATGAAAGTATTTTTTTCACCTATTCCTTCCATTAATTTTTCACTTATCATGTGGATAATAAAAGGGGTTACATGTAGAGATGATATATCATCCCACCTTTTTATAACATAAACTTTCATTACATTATACAAAACTGAGGATCTTTAAGGTTTAGTGTCTTGGAAACCAGGAACTTATTACATGAAAAAAAAACATTCTTCTTAAACACTTGAAAGACTTCTTCATTTGTTCATCCTATGTTCATTATAGCATCTCATAACCTGGGAGCATACATCAAAGGAAAGGGTGAGCAAAAGTCCAAGTAAGGGAAACAAGGGAAACATTTTACATGAGAACTTGAGATACATCAAAAGTCATGAAAAATAACTTTAAGGCACGAGAAAGAGATAATGAGGCATATCATAATAAAAATAACGTGTTTAATAACTTGAATATGTGGATAAAACATTTAAAATATACAATCATTTCTGTTTCACCAAGGTCCATCCCCAAGGTGTCATTAAAAATTACCAAGGTTATCCACTAAGGTATCAGTCAAAATGGTCATCTCTAGAGATTAAGTATTTACCCAATGCATTGAAGTGGTATCAGGGAGTACCCTTAATTTTTCTTTATTATCATGTGAGCCACATATATAATCATCAATAATTTCATAAACAACCCATATAGCATAAAAGAAATGGGTTTCATTTCATAATCATAACGTTTTAAAAACTGCTTTAAAGACATGATCTTTATGTCACTTTAAACCCACGGAAAGGGAAAGTGGGTATCATGTATGTAAATCCTATAATTTAAAATAGAAAATTTTGGTATATATGTGAATACCCCTTTAGAAGAAGAAGCTTTGATTATTCACTTAATAAAATAAATGAATTTGAGAATAAGAGAGAGACATTTTGAGACAGAAATTCTGCGGCATAACGACTATGTTACGTGGTTTTAGAAAACATTGAAAAGAGAGGGGACATGGGTCAACCACTAATAAGTGATCCATAAAACATTAGGGGAATAGGAAATAATGGATTTAAGAACACGGTAATGAAATTTGAATGATATACCATATGAAATGACAAACATGAAAGGAAGACAAAAATAAGATTTCTCTTATGACAATTCGGCAGCCTAACAACGTCACTTAAACTTCAAAAAATGAATTGACGAGATCAAATAGGTTCTATCATCATATGAACATAAAATATCTGTATGATAGATAGGGAGATCATAACCCAACATAATAAAAAGAAACTTGAAAGACTTGACATGAAAGTAGAACATTGAAAAATGAGAAAGGTGAACGAATCCCTTAAAAACTCGGCAGCCTAACAACATCACCCAAACTTCAACAAAAATGAATTGATGAGATAAAACAGGGCCTCTCATCATATGAACATAAAAGATCAGTATTATAGATATAGAGATCATACCCCAACATAATAAAAAGGAACTTGAAAGACTTGACATGAAAGTATAACTTTGAAAAATGAGAAAGGTGAACAAATCCCTTAAAATTCGGTAGCCTAACGACGCCACTTAAACTTTCTTAAAATGAATTGATGAGAGAAAGAGGGGGTCTATCATAATATGAACATGAAAATTTCAGTAATATGAATATAAAATAACATCCTCCAACATAAGATCATGGAGCATAAAAGAAATGACATAAAAGAAATTACTTGAAAAGAAAGAGAAAGGTAGGATCCCTTACCTTAAAACGTAACTCTTAAAACTCAAAGGTTGGGACCTTGAGGGATTGGGGGAACCTTGGGTGGACTGATTGGGAGGTAATTAGACCAGAGCTTCGTTGGTGGAGAGTTGGGAGTCAAATAGATGAGATGATGGCTTGGTATTTATAGGGAAAGTGAGGGGACAAGGCATTAATGGCCAAGGGACACCTCATTGGTGGTTTTGGAAAAACCATGGGCTTTCCCATGGTATTTTCCCATGGTATTGGCCACTTGGGACACCTCATACCTTATATTACTATTCATAAGTCGACCACATTGATTACATACTTAATACATCATTTAATGATGTCATTAAACACCCGTAACTTAAAAACTGTATTTTCACTATTCATCGAAAATTCAACTTTCTCAGAAAAATCCCAAAATTTCACCTTAACCAAATATCAATGCTATGATTTCTAAAATGAACTCCATTTTATAAAAATAATTTTCTAAATATTTTTAATTTATTTTTTAAATAAAAAAACTATTCCCCGAAAATTCATTTTTTTCAGAAAAACCCCCAAAAATTACCTTAACATAATATCGATGCTCTGAGTTCAAAAATGTAATCCATTTTATAAAAATAATTTTATAAATAATTTTAATTTAATTTTTAATTAAAAAACACTATTCACCCACAAAACTAATACTTGACTAATAATTTCTGAAACAGTTATTTACCTATTTTATTGAATCACATTACTTAATCAAGGTGCCTAGATTATATTAATACTTTCTTTAAGTGAGATTACTAATCTATTTGTTCATATTACTAATCCTAAGCATAAAATCAGTATTCATAATTTAATATTCATCAAAAATTAAGTTGATCTTATTAGACTCTATATTTCGTACTGAACATAATTGTTGAAGACCATTTTTTGAAAATTATTACACATTTTTAATTATTTAAGGTTTACGTAAACATTTTTTAAAATATACTTTCTCTAAAGTTCACCAAAAATACGCATACTATATTTATCCAGAAATTTGAAAATTTATAAACTTCATCATAAGAAGAAATCAAAATTTTTATTTAATACAAAGGATTACACAAGGCAATTACAGTCTCCTTACATAACCCCTTATCACACCAGCATAGGACCTAAGTGTAAGGTGTGCTAAGGTGAGAGAATCCGAGGGAGGATTGACCAACATCGCACGAGTAGTAATTTCTATCAGTTTGAACTTCTCGTAAAGGTGATTCCATTCTAGCTTCACACGATGAAGTTTGGCTTGAGTTTGGTCCAGAGCAAATCCCCGTGGTGATACCTCCTTCCCAAGTTCTGTTAGATGGGCTTCAATCGGTCCAATACTACTGGGTGATGCCATCGAATCTTCTTTCTATATTAATTAACCAAGATCACTTGTATTTAGAGACAATAATCGAAATGTTTAGTTTCCAGCGGTCATATTGACCAATGGTCATATAACAGTCAAAACCCAACGGTCTCATTTTAATTATACTCATGTTATCAAATGAAACTGTTTTGTTGAGTGTAAAAAATAAAATAACACAGAAAATTAGGAAACAAGATTTATTCAAAATTTCAGGTCGTTACAATCTTTCCCCCTTAAGAAATTGCGTCCTTGCAATTTTTAAAATTGGGATTGGAAATTTCATTGAAAGTCCCACATCAGAAAAATAGTCAGTAACACTATTACTTTAAAAGAAATAAAGGGAAGTAAAAAGGTCACCCTAGTTAACCCATACTAGGATTCCATGTAGGAAAACATGGACATGGAGTAGAAAACAAAGGGTCACGTTCTGAGGGAGAGTGATAGAAAACCTGATTAGGATAAAGTTAACAATGAGAAAATCAAAAACTTATAATGGGTTAAAGGGTATTTGATTTCCCAGTAGGAAACATTAACAGACACCATTTTTGTTTTATGTTCCTTTTCATAGTTTTGAGGAATTCATTTACTACATAGAATAAAACACAGAGAAATATACCTACCTTCAAGTATAGTTTCATCCTTTAATAAGTTTCTACCAAAACTAATCTTTTCTCCAAAGGATGAGCATTCAAAACTACTTGGTCTCATCAAAGCACAAGAATCATCTTCTATATAATCACATAATCCACCAATGATTAACTATCTATTTCTTCTATTATCCCAAAAATAGAAAGGGTAAGATAAAACAACTAAAAAGAAAGAATCCCATAGGAAGGGAAACTTCTTTAAATCTTAAAAATTCCACGATAATACCCAAAGTTCATCATAGACCATTCCATAAATAACTGTCCTTAAAATTCTTCAAAATAAACCAAAATAAGATTGAAACCCAAATACAAGAAGGATTTGATAACATAGTCTTCCAAAATAAACTTCATCGTTCATCTCCAAACAACATCAACCACTCCTAACATCTTATAAAAAAATTAGCTAACCTAAACATATTCCCCCCAAAATAGGTTAATCATTTCCATAAGTAACCTAAATTACTATAATTCCACCTTAAATTCATCAATTCTTCAAAATATAAGTCAACCTTTACTCCTCAAAGAAAATACCGTAGTAATATATTTACCTCAATCAAATAGGGTTCCCAAAATAGTGAACGTCTTCTGAAATAATAATCATCTTTTAATCCCCTAATCATCTCTGTCATATTAATACGGCAATCGTCACATTTCCTATCTCATTGGTTGTTGGGACATGTTCTTCCATTTCCCGCCATTAACTAAGAAAATAAAGTACAATTAGGGGCTTAAATACTTAGCCAATAATAATGAAAAAGAACTTAAATCATAGAAGGATAACTTGTAGAAGAAAAGTATACCCTAACTTGTGATCCCCTAGGTTCCAAACTAGTTTATCCATGATCATATATTCTTATGTGAATCTTTATTTTATTTTATCTTTGTTCCTTTAATAATGGTTCATACTAAGCTTATGAATTTACCAAAGCATATCCCCTGGGAGTGTCATAACCAAGAGTGCAGCAAGGCCCGTTGTCGTGTACCAGTTCCCGTTCAAGTCTAGCTCAAAGCCGTGTTTTCGGGTTTTACCCCTATGTACATCTGTGCCAGAGCCACCTCTACCTGCTCGTATCCAGACAAGGATGTATTTTCTTGGAAACCCCTTACTCAATACTCACCAAAATACCAGGAAGATTTTCTATATATAAAAATTTCTATAGGCTTCTTCCTAAAGTTTTTATATCCTAATTTCCACAAATAACTAAACCATCCTTTGATACCAACTATAACATCCCGCCTTTTTATCACATAAACTTTCATTACATTATACAAAACTGAGGATCTTTAACGTTTAGTGTCTTGGAAACCAGGAACTTATTACATGAAAAAAAACATTCTTCTTAAACATTTGAAAGGCTTATTCATTTTTTCATCCTATGTTCATTACAACATCTCATAACCTGGGAGCATACATCAAAGGAAAGGGTGAGAAAAAGGCCCAGTAAGGGAAACAAGGGAAACATTTTAAATGAGAACTTGAGATACATCAAAAGTCATGAAAAATAACTTTAAGGAATGAGAAAGAGATCATGAGGCATATCATAATAAAAATAATATGTTTCATAACTTGAAGATGTGGCTACAACATTTAACATAGAAAATCATTTTCGTTTCACCAAGGTCCATCCCCAAGGTGTCATTAAAAATTACCAAGGTTATTCATCAAGGTATCAGTCAAAATGGTCATCTCTAGAGATTAAGTCTTTACCCAATGCATTAAGGAGATATCAGAGCGCAACCTTAATTTGTCTTTATTCTCATGTGAGACACATATATCATCATCAATAATTTCATAAACAACCCATATAGCATAAAATAAATAGGTTTCATTTCATAATCATAACGTTTTAAAAACTGCTTTAAAGACATGATCTTTATGTCACTTTAAACCCACAGAAAGAGAAAGCGGGTCTCATGTATGTAAATACCAGAATTTAGAATAGAAAATTTTGGTATATATGTGAATACCCCTTTAGAAGAAGGAGCTTTGAGTATTCACTTAATAAAATAAATTAATTTGAGAATAAGAGAGAGACATTTTGAGACGGAAATTCTGCGGCATAACGGCTATGTTATGAGGTTTTAGAAAATATTTAAAAGAGAGGGGACATGGGTAACCCACTCATAAATGATCCATAAAAAAGTAGGGGAACAGAATATAAAGTATTTTAGAACATGTTAATAAAATTTTAAAGATATACCATATGAAATGATGAACATCAAAGGAAGACAAAAATAAGATTTCTCTTATGACAATTCGGCAGCCTAACGACGTCACTTAAACTTCAAAAAATGAATTGACGAGATCAAATAGGGTCTCTCATCATATGAAAATAAAATATAATTATTATAGATATAGATATAATACCCCAACATAATAAAAAGGAACATGAAAGACTTGACATGAAAGTAGAACTTTGAAAAATGAGAAAAGTGAACACATCCCTTAAAAATTCGGCAGCCTAACGACGTCACCCAAACTACAACAAAAATGAATTGACGAGATAAAATAGGGTCTCTCATCATATGAACATAAAAGATAAGTATGATAGATACATAGATAATACCCCAACATAATAAAAAGGAACTTGAAAGACTTGACATGAAAGTAGAACTTTGAAAAATGAGAAAGGTGAACGAATCCCTTAAAATTCGGCAGCCTAACAGCGCCACTTAAACTTTCTTAAAATGAATTGATGAGAGAAAGAGGGGGTATCTCATCACATGAACATGAAAATGTAATTTAGAGTAATATAAAATAATATCCTCCAACATAAGATCATGGAGCATAAAAGAAATGACATAAAAGAAATTACTTGAAAAGAAAGAGAAAGGTAGGATCCCTTACCTTAAAACGTAACTCTTAAAACTCAAAGGTTGGGACCTTGAGGGCTTGGGGGCACCTTGGGAGGTCTCCTTGAGAGGTAATGAGACCAGATCTTAGTTGGGGGAGAGTTGGGAGTCTAATGGATGAGAGGATGTCTTGGTATTTATAGGGAAAGTGAGGGAACAAGGCATTAATGGCCAAGGGACACCTCATTGGTGGTTTTGGAAAAACCATGGGCTTGACCATGGTATTTGCCCATGATATTGGACACTTGGGACACCTCATACCTTATCTTACTATTTATAATTCGACCATATTTATTAAATACTTAATACATCATTTAATGATGTCATTAAACACCAGTAACTTAAAAACTGCATTTTCACTATTCATCGAAAATTCAACTTTCTCAGAAAAATCCAAAAATTTCACCATAACCAAATATCAATGCTCTGATTTCAAAAATGAACTCCATTTTATAAAAATAATTTTCTAAATATTTTTAATTTAATTTTTAAATAAAAACACTATTCACCGAAAATTCATTTTTTCCAGAAAAATCCCCAAAAATTACCTTAAAATAATATTGATGCTCTGAGTTCAAAAATGAAATTCATTTTATAAAAATAATTTTCTAAATATTTTTAATTTAATTTTTAATTAAAAAAACTATTCACCCGCAAAACTAATACTTGACTAATAATTTCTGAAACAATTATTTACCTATTTTATTGAATCACATTACTTAATCAAGGTGCCTAGATTATATTAATAATTTCTTTAAGTGAGATTACTAATCTATTTGGTCACATTACTAATCCTAAGCATAAAATCACCATTCATAATTTACTATTCATAAAAAATTAAGTTGATCTTATTAGACTCTAAATTTTGTACTGAACATAATTGTAGAAGACCATTTTTTGAAAATCATTACACATTTTTAATTATTTAAGGTTTACATAAACATTTTTTAAAATATCCTTTCTCCAAAGTTCACCAAAAATATGCATACTATATTTATCTGGATACTTGAAAATTCATAAACTTCATCATAAGAAGAAATCAAAATTTTTATTTAAAACAAAGGATTACACAAGGCAGTTACGGTCTCCTTACATATCCCTTTATCACACCAGCATAAGACCTAAGTGTAAGGTGTGCTAAGGTTAGAGAATCCGAGGGAGGCTCGGCTAACATCGCACGAGTAGTAATTTCTATCAGTTTGAACTTCTCATGAAGGCGATTCTGTTCTAGCTTCACACGATGAAGTTCATCTTGGGTTTGGTCCAGAGAAAAGCCCAGTGGTGCTACCTCCTTTCGAAGTTCTGTTAGATGGGCTTCGATCGGTCCAAGGCTACTGGGTGAGGCCATCGAATCTTATTTCTATATTAATTAACCAATATCACTTGTATTTAGAGACAATAATCGAAACGTTTAGTTTCCAACGATCATATTGACCAATGATCATATAACAGTCAAAACCCAATGGTCTCATTATAATTATACTCATGTTATCAAATGAAACTGTTTTGTTGAGTGTATAAAATAAAATAACACACAAAATTAGGAAACAAGATTTATTCAAAATTTCGGGTCGTTACAGATGATGACTTATGTACAAAGCATAAAGAGACCTATCAGAAAATGAGAGTGAATGAGATTTAACTGTACAACATGTTCTATCATCATTGATGAAATACACTTTCTATAGGAGTTAACTATCTTCAAAATGGTAATTTTTGATATGTTTTTTGGGATGGACTGGTTAGTATAATTCAAAGATTTTATTAATTTCTAAACTCAGTGCCTTTCATTCAAATCCCTTTATGGATATGTTATTATATTTAAAGGGGAATGTGAAATAAGTTTTAAGAGAGTAGGGTCATCAATGATAGTAGTTAAAAATAATGCATATCTATTAAAAACCACGACCTTTAGAGATATTAATGTAATAAAAAGTTAATATTTTCCTCAGACAACGTATAGATACCCCAATGTCTTTACAGAAGATTTTTTAGGGCTAACACCTGAAAGAGAAGTAGAATTTTTCATCTACCTAGTATTAAGAATGATTCCTACTTAAATTTACACATATAAAATGTTAAAAATATAATTATGAAAATTAAAGATTTAATATGAAAAATTAGAAAAGAAGGGATTTATAAGACTAAGTAAATTTCCTTGGGCCACTCTAATTTTATTCATAAAGAAAGAAAATGATACTCTTTGAATGAGTGTAAATTATCATAAACTAAATCAAGTAGTAATAAAGAATCAATATCCTCTTCCTTGAATTAATGATTCATTTAATAAATTAAATGGATCCAAATTGTTCTCTAATATTGATTTATGATACGGGTTCCACAAAATCTAGGTTAGGAATGAATATATTCCAAATACATCTTTTTAGAGTTTCTATGACCACTATGAGTATATAGTCATGCACTTTGGTCTTATGAATTCACTATTAGTCTTCAACAAATTTATGAACCATATAATCCATAGGTATATAGACTTGTTTGTGGGGGTGTTTTTTGATGCAATTTTGATGTACTCTTGAACTAAAAGTAACCATGAAATACACTTAGAGATTACGATGAGTATATTATGAGACAATTGTATCTATGAAAAATTATCTAAGTGTGACTTATAGATATAATAAGATTTATTCCTTAGGAATTTCATATTTGAAAAAGGTATATTGGTCAATATAAATAAATCTGAGGCTATCATCTTATATCCACCACATAAGAATGTCTTCTTGATATTAAGCCTCATGGGGTTACTAGAATATTATTGATGCATTTTTTATTATTTCCTAGGTATAGATTTAGCTATGATGGCCCTAACTAGGAAGGGTATTCCATTCTGATGGAACAATTAATGGAAAAAATATTTTCAGGTGCATAAGGATGAAATTACCGCAACAAAAATTCTAGTTTTTTCTAGAATTGAGTGGTAACTACTTGGTCTATTATGATTTTCTAGGATCTAGATTAGGGCATGTTCTCATTTAAGGAGGCCATGTTGTATCCTAGAACTCATGATAACATTTGGTTAAATGAAATGAACTATCCAACCCATGATTTGGAATTGGAATCAATGGTCCTTTCACTAAAAACATTTCCCCACTATCTCTTTGTGGAAAAGTTCATAGTATTCAATGAATATGAAATATTTAAATCCATATTTAAAAAAAGGTTTTTGAACATAAAGAAACAAAATTGGTTGATTACATTAAAATGTTCAACTTTGACTTGGTTTATACACTTGGTAAAGGAAACTCAATAGATAATGATTTAAGTCATAAATATTATAACCAAGTGGTCAATGAATCCCACAATTAGTGAAAAATAATGGGGTAATCCCTAACATACACATAGAGTGTATGGAATTGAAGGATGCCCTCATTTTCTTTCTTGTCAAAATTATCTATGAATGGGTAGAGAAAGTTAAGGAAGCTCAATGGTCAGACCCTAGATGCCTTTCCATGAGGTCAAACCTCAATGGTGGAGGGTATTTGATGAATGGATGATGGTTAATAATTATATGATTTGGTCTCAATATTGGATTGTATCCCCCTTCTTTACAGGAAAAGGTCCGTTGTGATTATAATCATTTTAGGGGGGCTATCCACATAAGAATTCAGATTGTGTATCACACAATGAAGAACCATTTTAGTGGTCAGGTATGAACTAAATAGTATCTGAGTATGGGGAATATTCCTAACCTATCAACAAATAATGGTTAAACATCAACGACTAGCTAGAATGCTTCAATGGATACCCATACCCATATGTAAATGAGAGCATATTTATATGGATTTTTCATCAAATTACCGAATAAAATTAAGAATCATGATACTATTTGGGTGATTTTTGAACAACATAGAAAGTTAATGCACTTTATTATAATCATAGAAAAAAATTTAGTTGATGGGTTGGATAACCTGTATATTCAAGAAGTATTAAAGTTTAATGGGGTACTAGTTTCTATTTTCTATGACTGGGGACCTATATTTAACTCATGATCTTGGAAGTATCTTTAATAAGACCTTAGCATTCTGTTAACCATGAGTATGGATCACCACCCTTAAATTGATGGATAGTCTGAGTATTCTACTCAGACTTTGGAGGACATGGTTAAAGCATGTGTGATGGACTTTTGTGGATAATGGAAGGATCATTTTCCATTAGTAGAGTTTTTATATAAAATATATCATCCTTTGATACATACGGACCTATTTGAAGTATTGTATGAACGACCATGTTTATCTCCAATTTGTTAGGTAGAGAATAGAGAAACCTCCTTGATTGGACACAACCCCATCCCTAAAAAAACAGAAAAGATTCAAATGATTATAAAATAGATGGAAATACTCCAAAGACATTATAAGTCATATGTTTATTCCCTTCATCTACCCTTTTCTTTTTAAGTGGATGATAATGTTTTCTTATGATTATATCTGAGATTGGGGAACTGATGACTGGGTAAGTAGTGAAAGTTAGATTCCAGATATGTGAGACTATTTTAAATTCAAGAGCACATTAGTGAAGTGGCCTATCAACTGACTTACCTTTGAGATTCAATTTAGTATATAATATTTTTTACATATCTCAACTAAAGAATTATCAACCGTATCTAACCTACATGATCAATTGGGATGATGTGACACTTCAAATGGATTCTCCAATAATTAAAACCTCAATACACATTTTGGATAGGCAAGACAAGACCATGCGAGGTAACCATATCTATTTGGTATGAATATTATGGAATCATGGTTGTCTTTAAGAAGATACTAAGAAACATGATTATTTTATACAAGATTAATGGATAAAAATTTTCTAATACACCACCGACCTACAACTTTTCAAGTATGGAAGGCCCAATAGAGTGGATAATGTGGAACCCCTAGTTTTAGGTCCATTACTATTTAATTGCGTTATTTTAAGTGTTCTCAATGATTACATGAGTTTCAAGAGGTTTGGAGGGATTATTGGTAGGAAAAATGGATTTTAGAATTTTTTATGTCCACTACACTCTTGTGATGTGTGTGGTGGAGGGAATATTGTTTTAGTGGCCATCGAGTATGTTGTTTTGGTTGGTTTTATTGGAATCAAGTCTGTGGGGATCAGCCATTTGGTTCCTAGTGAAACATGTATACTACAATGTATAAACTATCCATTTTAGTTGATGTTTTGAGAGGAGGTTCCCTCTTGTGAGAAATGAGGAGACAAACCACACTATAGTCTTTTTTGTGGTGCTGTATGGGAGCTAGATAAGGTTTTCTTTAGTGTTAGGGGAACCACATCCATGACTATTGGAATTTTCATGGTAATTTAAAATGGGGAGATCCTCCTCTATAAAATAGTGATGATGAAACTCCTAGGATGAAATATGTAGTGGAATTCTAAGTTGTGGTGAGATGATCATGTGATGTAGATAGAAATAGTGAGTGTTTCTTCAACACACTAAAGACCATGTTGTGGTGGGTGTCTGATAGGACAAAATTAAGAGGAGAATCTTAATATTCCATAGGGGAGCCTGTGGTTTTTGGATGGGTTCGGCCTCATGTGAGATGTCCAAAAAAGCTTGGGGGAAGGCACTACACCATGGTCTAAGATATGGTTCCAGTCATCTCATTTTTTAAGTGGATGAAATGGCCATCATATTTGGGGGGGATTACATTTATAAAGAAATTCATTGGAGATAATTTTGGTGATATTGAATTCAATTTTCACCCCACTTAATTCTCCAAAAACCCACAATATTTCTTAGATTGTTAGGTTTCATAAATGAGATACATCCATAAGTAAGTTGGGTGGATATCTTATTTAAAAATTTTATTACTCTTAGTTTTGGTTGGATGAACATTTTAAGGTAGATGGATTGTATCCCACTTTATTTTTTCAAAGAAGATGAAGGTTTAAGATATGTAAGTTAAATTATTTTACTTTGTAATGGATAATTATAGATAAAACTCTTAAATATATTGATTCGGATTTTTTTAATAAAAACATTGATGTATGTGAACTAGACACAGGAATATAATTCGCGTGGATTCATATTCCATTATTAGGGGAATTTTCATTTAGACATGGATTCCATTCCAATTTGGTAACATTGGGTTACTTCACCAAGCAATGGATTGGGTTAGAGGAATAGGGGTTTGGCTTAGGAGTTGGGTATATTATGGGAATCTTTTTATGATGATGGATGCATTGGATGGTTGGAATTTTTATATATGGTAGGGTTCAGATTCATATCATGGTTATTTAAATAGTTTATTTTCTATACATGTGTTCATGAGATTTTTTTTATTTTACTACTCATGTTTTTATGTACATTTATTGTAATCTATCATATTATTTTCTTAGTGACATGTGTGGGAAGTATCTATATGATTACCTACTAGGTTTTATACTCACACCCGACATATGTACTTTGGTGTTTATGTAATTTGTTTTATCATGAAAGAGGTAATATAAAAGTTTTTAATTTTCAAGTGGATCACCTTGTTGCATTACTTACTATTTTTGGTGGATGGAGCTTGGAGTTGGTCATAGTGCAGAGTATGGTGTAGTGCCACAGTCGACACCTGTGACATGTTTAGGTATTTTTGTTTTATGGACACATTTATCTATATTTATTACATTTAAACTTTAATTACTATCATGTTATGTTTTATTGTAGTTTAGTTGGTTGGTTTCCTATCACACATCATGTTTATTTATTTTATACCATTTTGTTTGGCTATTATAGGTTAGTTGTGTATGATGGTAAATCATTCCAAGACTATTTTATATAACCTTGGAATTTATTTCAATCCTTTGGTTTCTAGGGGATGAACCTAATTTAGTATCACCTTGGTTCTTATCAAGTCAATGGGTTGGGACCAGGATATTATAATTTTTCTCTTATCATTGATTGAGTATCCTTGATGCTATAATTATGAAATTTTCTCATTTATTTATTCTTGATAGAGAGAGATAATTTTATTGAGATCTTTAATTTGATCCTTTTAGATATTCATTTCTAGTTTTTATGAAAATTATTGATCTTTGGATCCTTTGTAATTACGTTGGAGATTGGAGAGGTGTGTGGATTTTACAACATACATATTCTATTTTATAACATAATATTGATTATATTCGAGTAATATATTCATGATAAAGATATTCACTAATGAAAAACCACTATGTTATAAAGGAAATCACAAAGTGGGTTGTGCTAAGAAAAAATTGTATTGGTGATGGTCACTACATCATGGTTTAATAAATGAAAATGTATTCTTTACGAGATAACACATGTCTTGATGTTCTTACATCTAGGATATTATAAATGGTCTTATCATTATGCACTAATGATATAAAGAAGTTAAAAATTTATATTAACTATTTAAATGTTAATAATTTAATGGAAGGTTGAGTCACATGTTACAAGAATTTGTAACATTGAAAAAAGTTAATGAAATATTAATTACTTATGGTTAAATGTTTGTGAACATTTTGGGTTTATTAGGAACATTCTTGGTAGCCTATATAATGGTGTTAATAACCTATGAAATAGAATGTATGAATTTAGATGGTGAATTAATCAATTTTTGAAATTCAAACTCATACTTATCTTTTTTCTCTTCTTCCTTTACTACCAAGGTTATAACATGTCATGGATCAAAGAGGAATTATACCTAACCATTAGGTTGTTTATAAATGTTTTAAAATATCCTAGGAGGAAGTCTCATTTTGATTTATTTTAAGAAATCACTATCAATCTCGTGTATAAGAACTTGGTAGGTTTTTCATAAATCTATAAAGCGAGGTGCGTTCTTCATTTACATTTTATTCAATTTAAAAAAATGGTTGAATCTTAAAACAAAAGGTTTTTAGTTTTGTTATACTGTATTTGGACAACTTTTTTCCAAAAAAAATACCAACAATGATATACCATCCCTTCCATTTTATTTGGAACTATGTTTTTGAATAGATGAAAAATTAATAAAAATGATTTTTTATTGAACCAGAACATGTTTTTTAAATGGTGTTCATGGTTTATAGTGATCTTCAAAATCAAGGAGTTTTTAATATAAAATTTTAATGATTCAAGGATATTTATGAAATCATTTCATGGTATGAATTTGTTTTATGAAAAATGTTTATAAAAAACAAATCATCGAGAATTTATATTTTTCATTTCATGGTTTTAACAAAAACAACCATGATTTGTATAAAAATAATATTTCTATATGAAAACACATGACATTGCTGGAAAAAACTAAATGTTAGTTCAAAATTATGATTTTTAAAGGCTATATTTAAAATGTATTCTATAAATAAATAACAATAAGTTTATTTTTAAATGGTTTTAATATGACAAGAACCAATTCATGGTTAATAAAGAATGATGAAATGGTTTTATGATTTATAAACAAAAAAATATTTTTCTAAAATTCTCAAACTCCATCATTAGTAAGGACCAAAGTGGGATTTATACCATACCAAAAATGTTATAGTGGTTTGGATATATGTTTAAATTCTTATATTTATATGACTTATTAATTTATAAAGCATTTATAAATCTCAAAATTTTATTGAATATAAAAGAGTTTATATTTTATTATAAATTTTTTATAAATGGTATTATGAATTTCTCATATTAAATTATTTATTTTATAAATTTATTTAAATCGTGAAACAAATGTTTTTGGTTAATATTATCAAAGTACTAAATAAATATAAAATACATGATATTAAGATAATTTAAATTTATTACATTATTAAAATAAAAATAGATATAGTTAAGAATAAATTCCCCTTCCCATTTTAGTAAAAATAAAAAAAGGGATTAAAAGGAAGAATATGATTAGGTTAGACATGAAAAACTACCCTCTTCTACCTGAAGTAAAAACCAAGACAAAGAAAATTTAATGAAAATAATACAATAGTTCATTACCTTACTCAAATTCATCATAGGAATCATAATTGTAAAGTGAATATCTATGTGATCTAGTGAATATAGTTATTTGTAATTGAGAGCAGTCTTTCCATATCATAGACATATTGTGAGCTACATTTTGGAATCCATCATCACCAGTCAACATCTTATTGTTTTTTTTTCAGAGTATGCTTGTATGGATTTCCCCCTTTTAGTGAGCTATGATTCTCTATGTCTTCCCAATTTCCTTCAAAATTATTGAAATTAATTTGTTTGATGATATCGTACAATATCTTAGAAAAAGGTGACTTACCAAGTTAAACCTAACTTCTTAGATCCTCCACTATTGAAGACTTTAAACCTTATATTTCCTTGATCTGATACACTAGTCCTGGCCACACCTTCTATCACCTATACATCCAAGTTAATCCATTTATACACAAAAATAATAAGTATTCCTGTGAAAAGAGTGACCATATCACCATAATTCCTAGATTATCAATTTAGTTAGAGCCCTCATTGAACCATTCCATACGCTAAAAATTTCAAATATACTTCTATTATAATAATCTAGGCTTAGTGATACCAAATTTTACCAGTTTGAAGACATGGTGGTTACCATGATTCCCTTGTATTCTAGTATAAGGAATGATTGATTTCATTCCAATGCATAGAATATCATATGATTGTGATCCCAAATTAGAATTGGAAGCTCCATGAACCTCTTCATTATATTTTGGATCACACCTATCCCCATCCATATTGTCCGACCTAGTGGATGCATCATTAGAACTATATAAAAAACATAAATTGATCATTATTCACAGTTATCCCTTGATCAACAACTTTAAAATATATTTGGAAATACCAACATTTACCCCTTCCTAATTAGATTGAGAGTCAGAACCATTTTCTTAAGATTCCTCAATACCATTGACTCTAATAGTAACTTCATCCCCTATTTAAACCTAACATGATTTATTCCTTCAATAATTAATGTCATCATGAACATTTAGTGAGTATTAATAACAAGTATTGTCCATTTTAAAATTATCATCAATATGTCCTATATCTATACAATATGGAAAGCATACCAAGATATTTTCATTGGAAACAATAAGATTTATATCATAATCATGAGTAAACAACCCAAATTTATTAGTCAATATCATAATCAAATCCAATTTAATAAGAACATTATAGAAATAAAAAAATCCTCGTTGTTCTAAATTCTTATCCATTTTAATATAGATAACTATTGAAGAAGAAATATAATATATAATACATTTTAAGACTAAAATACTATCCCAAACTCATGAAAACAAGTTCTCAATATCAAAGTGATTGAAGCTGAAGTTCTATTCATAAAAGCAAAGGGAACCAAGATTTAGGGAGATTTGGATAAATCCTATTTCCCTATTTTTATATTATTTATTCATAAACATTCTATGAAAAAGAACCAATGTCCAATTATAATGAATTTAAAATTTTTGAAACCCTAAATTGCAGACAGTTGAATTACTAGATCATCTAATTTCCTTGGTTTCCCCCCCTTTTGAAGCACTCTCTGAGCATAATGAAGTACTTTCATAGATCCAATCATTAATAAATCACTAATTTCCTTGCAATTAATCAAGAATAACCACCCTTCTTGATCATTCTTAATAAATCTATATATTTTGACAAAGTAAAGAACCTTCAATTATATGAATCAAGCCCCTTACCTTTATAAAAACATCTCTTTTTTACATTTTTCACATCTTACTATTTTAATTTTATAAATCCCTTCAGAAACCATCATGTCCTTGAATCCTCATGTAAGAATATTTTCAATTTAAATAATTTAATTCCAAGGAGAAACCATAATTTAAACCCAACCCTAATTTCCTTTTCACTCTTTATCGATGATATCCACCAAATAATCCTTTAGCACACATCATAAATATTAAATGTTAATATCTTAAGGAGAACAAAGGATTCATATTTCAATGATAAGCATATCTTTTAATATTTAAGGGTTAATATATTTTTATTTATATAGTTAATTATTAATTGTTCATATTTTTGATATAAAAATATTGAATTTTTATTTATATGTTATGAAATATTAATAAAGAATTTATAAATTATAGTGTTAAATTATTTATTAATGAAATATTCATTAATTTATATCTCATATATAAATATTAGAATTGTTCATTCATTAATGTATTCCCTACATTATAAAAATTTATGAATATAAAGTGTTTATATCATGAATTGATGTATGATTTAGTTTAAGTTGTTTAAACTACTTATTATAAATGTAATACAATGTATATAAGGTGTTAAATACTAGGTATAACAAAATATTTATTTTTTTAAACCATAACTATAATTTTTTTGGTTATAAATTCAATAATAAAGGTTGGTTATGATTTATACATATTAGGATTTAATATTCTATTGTAATTATGGTCTCACTTTTGTATTGATCTATGAATAGTGGGAATTTAGGTTATATTTATCACTACCAAGAGATAATAAGCTTTGTTTAGAAAATTAGGGGTTGACTACCTATCACACATCACATTCTCTTGAAGATATTTTGGATTCATATGATTCTAAACCTTTAAATGAAAGTGTTTAATGAACCTTATGCATGAGATTACTTTAGATATATATATATATAATTAATTTTTAATTGTGGATAAGTAAAAAAAATAATTAGTTATGTAAAATACTATACATTAACATGTTTAAAATATATTAATTTGGTAAAATTTATGTGAAATATAAACTAAATCAATTGATACATTCATACATGAAGGAAATACATGAGATAAGATAGTTAGATCATTAAAACCACTTAAAGATAATAAGTGTTAAATTTACTCTAAATTAAACACATGTTAAGAACTTGATCATCCAAATGTAAAGGTTCATAAAAAACTAGGGTTCCCATGGATTATTTTGTATAAGTAATGGTAGATGTGTCCAACCATAAATGTTAGGTAACCATGTCTCATTATATGTTTTGGGTTACACATAGCTAGAAAATCCTAAATTTTAGGATAACAGATGAATATACTTGTGATAAATCAATATGATGAATTTGGTTAAGGAGTTTTACACTTAACTATTCTAGAGTCCTATAAGAAATTATTGACATGATAGTCTACCAAAGTAACTAAGTATTGAGAGAAACATTAAAATACACTCAATGATTGAGTGAAATATAGATTTTCACCGAATTATAGTTATGATGAAAATTTATAAAAGGGGTTATAATTTTAGTGGTAGAATATTTAATAAAAGTATTTATTAAATGATTTTAAAATATGAAATTTATTTAATAAAAGATTTTATTTTACATAAAAATGGAATAATAAAAAAAATTATCTTGGAGATAAATATTGGAGAAAGATAAACTTAATTAAAAAAAATCTTAGATTGATATATAAACTTAAAAATTGTTACTAAGTAATATAAAAAAGTGTTATGTATTGGAGAAACCCCTTTCTATTCAACCAACTAGTGAAGTTGTTTAACAAGTGGATCTAAATGCTTATCAAAATCCTAAGAAATATTTAATCAATGTATCTAGTCTAATTTTTGTATCTATGAAACCTATATTGTAATAGAAACATGAGAATGTGTAGGTGTTTAAGATAATATATAACCTAAAGGGGATATATTAATAAAAATAAATTAATGAGATATATGATGTTTAAAAGGATTTTTTAGACGAAAAATGGCTAAAGGAACTTTAGTTTCTACTCATGTACTCAATACGATTGGGTGAATTAATGATTTATAGATTTAGTCGTCTCCTTTAAGGTTATATATAACTATGGAATTCATTATACAATCATTTATAAAAAATATTTCAATAGTTTATTATTAATTATAATTGGAATGTGTTCAATAAAAGTTTTCCTAATGTACTCAATATATTGAGGATAACTAAGAAGAATATGGTATTTCTAGGATCTGGTGTTGTGATGATAATATAGAAGGGTAAAATATTAATCTTTAAAAATAAAAAATCTATTAGAGGGTCTAATAGTCAATCTTAGACATTGAAACCTAAATGAGGTATTAGGAAATGTGGGAAATGTTTACATTGTGGTAATCTTGTACAATGGAGGTGAAATTTCATAAAATACCTAAAGGGGTGTAAGAAACACCATGTAGAGCCTAGGTCAAGTATTAATGTTATAGACATCTTGTATTTTATTTTTAAAGGTGTAAAATACTAACTATATATTAAATAATTGTTGTTAATATGTATGAGAGTTCAAAATTAAGGAAAGGATGTATGAATCTTGACTTTAGCCTTGAAATAATGAGGTAAGAGTTTTTTCTATGGTAAAATTGAGTGTAATGGATAACTTCAAGATTAATGGTTTTATAAATTATAAAATATGTGTATTTATCTTCCCATTATTCTCTTTTGAAATAAAATAATTTATATATAAAACAATGGTTTTTTTGAGTGAAATACGATTTTATTTTTACAGAAATGGTTTATAATTTGATAAATTATATTATATGGTTTAAAATTAATGGATAAATGGAGTTTTACCTAGTATAAAAGTTTTTTATCCAATTTATTTTTTAAAATATGATATAAAGAGTCCCCACTACCCACCAATGATATATTTTAATAAATAAATATTTTCCATTTTGAATATTTATCTAAAAAAACAATTCTATATGATATATGGTTATTAATATTTTATTTATTAACTATTATCATAAAATAAAATAAGTTATATTTTTATATAAATTATTTGTGTGTATTAATAAATATATATTTGGGAAAATATAATTTCTAAGAGGCCAGTGGGGGTATATTTAAACTTTGAAAAGTTAAAAATGCACCAACAATTATACTATTATAATTCAAAGTGAATGTTACTATATATCCTAAAGGTATTTAGGATATATTTTTAAAGGAATATTTTAATGTAAAAAGTTAAATTTAATCTATTACCAAATGATCTCATAGAAAAATTTGAATGTAAAGGTTCTAAGATAATTAATCTTAGAAGTGTTCAAAGGATTTGAAATAATAAAAGTAATTAACATTATAACATTAGTTTTTTTTAATAAAATAATATTAAATAGAATATTTATATATTGACCATAAGGATTATGATTTTTAATCTCACCATTATTCAAAAAATATTTCTTCAAAGTGTTAACTTACTAAGAGAGTTTAGTGGGAAGATTTTATCAGAAGACTACATTAAGATGTAACAGGTGTCACATAGATTCATGGATAATGTTATATATGTTGTAATATGTTTAATAATAATGATAAAAATTAGAAAACACAATTAATTTTTGGATCTTGATGTATTATTTACGATAAATATTAATTCTTATATATGGTTTTGTTAGTATTCAAAATAAAGTTTAAGAATATACAAAATGAATGTTATAATTAATGCATATCTTAATTATCGTTCATCATTGTGGGATATATATTTAATGAAATAAAATTATGATTAACACATAAAAGTGAGACTTTTAGTTATCTCTAATGAATGGTTTTCATGTATATTTATGGAATTTGAACACATGTAAAGATTAACATGAGTGGGGATCATATAGAGATACTGGTTTTATCTCATGAGGAACATAATGAGTTTTGTGTGCTAGATAACTCAATACATATACTACATGGAATTCCATACATTATCTCATTAGTATACCAGGGGTTCATGTTTTCTATTAATCCCCATTACCTAAGGTTAGTAAGTAATATTGCATGTGAACCTTAAAATCATGATACCTTACTTGCACCAACCCTGAGGCTAAGCTAATCAGGGATTTTTTTGGGAATGTTTCAAATAATATGGTAGGTTTATATTAATGATGATGTGATTTTTTTTATTGTGTGATAGGGATGAAATTTGGGGCTTTGATTGAGAAAGATATAGGGAGTGTATGACCATACCTAGACAAGTGGAACATGATGTTCTTATTTATTTAGGTGTATGACATGTTATGTACTCATATACATAGATGGATGACATGACATGAGTTATTTTTTCTAAATTAGTCTTTACATGTAGAATAAATAATATATAAGAGTCTATATGAAATTTATATATTCCATATCATGCGGTCACTTGATGTCTAGTATAATGTAATTTTTTGTTTATTCATGATATTTTTGATATATCTCGTGTATAAAGATATGGATATGCATGATTTTGATGGATATCATGATAGATAACTTTATTTATTGAGTAGAATTGATTATTTTCTAGTGTATGATCCTTGTTTAAAATATTTTATTATAGAATTCATAGTTTCGGTTAATGCTATAGAGTCCCATAGGATCACACATAATGGTTGTGTGAATAAGAATATATGTTTTTTAATGTGATGTACAAAACTATGATAGAATAATGATATCTTTTCCAAAAGGAGTGTTATAGAATATCTGAAAGGAGTTATGGATATGGTCTCATAAATTGTTATATATGATGCGACATAAGTTATATAAATTAAGTCAATGATTATTTAGTAATAGTGATATAATGATAGAAATATAAACTAAATAAAAACCATAATGTGATGAAGGTATCCATGGCATGGTTTTCACTTAAGAAAAACACAGTGGTGAAAGTAACTACACTATGATTTATTATATAACAATTCATGACTTAAGAGATAACATACATCTCAATCTTCTTCCTTATCAAAATGTTTTATCATTATGGAATAATTATATAAATAAGTTTAATCATTTTTTGAGCCCAACTAGGTTAAATACCCTTGGGGGGGGGGGGTGGAATCAGGGTATGACCGATTAAAAAAACCGCCCCTTCAGTCTTGTTTTTTCATAAAAAAACACTCTTATCTCTATTTATTTTAGTAATGTATGAATAGAAATTAAATCATGGAAAAGACACATTGACTTTACTTGTTTCACCCTCAGTGGGATACATTCAAGGAGTATACAATGACAATGTGCCGATGTAATAAATTCACTAAGGCTCACTTCTAATTCAATGTTTAGTCAAGATAACTTTTTTTTCAAGGCTCACTTCCTTTAAAAATTTTAGGGATAGATCATTGCTTAACAAGGGTCACTCCCTCAATCTCTCTTTTGATGAATCACTATCCAGGGAAATCATCAACTTCTTCATCTTACTTTGCTCAATGCTATGGAAAGGATTCACACACAGTTTATGGAAATGTTGGTTTTTTAATTAATAATAATGAATTCATACTAAACTATAGGTAGATTATCTTTTGAAATAATAATTTCATCCACTTGATGAATACCACTTTACCAAAATTTACTAGGTAAACCTTTTTGAACACTTTTGTGATGCTCACTGCCTTCACGAAGCTCACCTCTTTCGCCAAGCTCAAATAGACTTTGTGAAGCAACCTCGTTTCATGAATATCACTTAGAATTTGTGAAGAAAATTCATTTCATGAATCTCACTTATCCTTCATGAAGCACAAAAAATTTTCAAAGATCACTTAAACTTTACAAAGATCACAAATTTTATTCACCTTTCATAGCATTCATGAACTTAATTACTTTTGCGATGCATAAAAATTTCCGCCATATTTTATAGACTTCATGAACTTTCTTCATGAACTATTTTGTAATAACAACCCTCTTGAATCACCTTTATGAATCCAAATCCTTAGAATCTTTATTAATACTTGCTATATTTTTATGAATGGGTAGAGGCCTATTTATTGGCATTTCCTCCCATTTCAGAATCTTCCATCCATGTCATCACCTTTTCATAAAGCTCACCAATCTCACTTTTGAAGCTTCATGTGTAACATCCCCAACCCAGAAGCCACTATAATTGGTGCCCTGAGCTGGATCGTCACATGATCTCAGGTGTGCCTCCCCATACACCAGAGGCTGCTAACTAAAAGCACATATCTAAAGAGAAACACAGGGAGAATATACTTTGTTATCAAATTAAAGCCACAATAGAAGTTACACCAATATATAATATCACAAAAAACAATAAACGGAAAACATTCAAAAAAACCATTTGGAAACCATGTACACCTACTATAAAAAAATATTATGGAATGCAACATGCTAGAAAGTCATATAATATAAGCTGAGATCAAACTATCAAAAGAATCTAAACCTGGACCTGAGTACCAACCCGATTTTGACCTCCCAAGATCCAACCCATTATACCATGCACAACCAAACATGAGGTCCTTGTCCTAAACTTGTACATAAAAAAAGTAGTATCTTCTCAGGTACCCAAGTGCCATGGCGGCTCAGGCAAGGTGTGAGTACAACTCAGTTGGCCATCACCAACAATATCTAAAGCAATAGATAGTATATAAAAAGGTGTATGTAGGTAACAAGTGAAATAAATAAACAATTAAGAAGGAAAAAAATTAAGTAATTATCTAATATCCATTTACCCATTAAGTTCTCTAGAATCAACCAATCAACAAAACTAACTCAGGTCACATTGGGAGTCTAAGCCAAGGCATAGAGGTGAAAAACATATCTAGCCATATGAAATTTTTTAATCACAAATATTCACATACCCATTAGGTACAATAATAATTTAATATATTTTAATCATTATTTCCATTTAATCACTTATACTATCTTTATTACCAAATTCATCTTTATCTCATGTTCTATAGGTTTGTCATTTACATCATTTACACTATGGCCTAATCTGGCGAATTATCTAGCTTAAGGGTTTAGGTCAAGTTCCCTATCTCTATAGGGATAAATACATCATAACAATACATCAAACTTACCTTGGAGGCTCAGTCTAGGGAGTTTCATCAAATGTAACCATTGGAGACATAGAGAATCAGTCTGACTCCCTAACTCGTGCATTCCTAGGTGGGGTTAGAGCATCAGTCCAACCCTACCTCTGGGAGGAGCTCAATCCTTTATCTGGACACCAATCCATGTGTACATGCTTATATATCCATTCACCACACATATCATACCCCAAACCATGAAAAAAAATTTCACATAACAATAACAATCCATAAAAAATCAAAATGGTAATCAATACCATGGTATAACCCATTAACACATTTTCCATTTATATTACATAGCTGTTTATCCCAATTCCAATTTCTTATTCCTAAACTCACTAATCATATTCACTAACTCCATACATTAACCCATTTAACATATTAAATAATTTACATATGTTAATTCACTTAACCTATTCATAATTTTCCATGTATGAACCACGTATAAATTTCAAGTACAAATTACAATACATTAGGAACATTCACATTAATCCCTTTTAACCCATTTTCACATCATTCCAGACACCCCCTTATGATATATCATCATATAAGAACATTCATCATTTAGTTCATCTCATAATCATGTTAACATGCCAACATAGTTATTATGGGTTATATCTCACTAAACCTTACATCCCTTTAATTAACATAGTCCCATCAGACCTTTATAAACTAGATCATAGAAATAAACACAAATAAAAATACTCATTGAAATCATATTAAAACCACCCATTAAAACATGGGTCTTTCCCTGTGAAAAACTAAAACACACCCCAAGGATTTTATTTACATTTTCAACCAATCAATAAAACCATAAAACCATTTTCAAAAAAACGTAACCTTGTTACCATTTAAAACACAATTTGAAATATCTTAGAAAACCCCATTTTAAATCACTTTGAGGTCAAAACCTCATTTCAAAACAATTCTTTCTTTCAAAAACCATTTTCTATAAAAAAATCTAAAACTAGATCAAATCCCCAAACATACCACCAAAATCCTTTCAGTTTTTTTAATCATTTAAAAAATTAAACTTATAAACTGTAATAATAAATACATTAACCTTACCCACACATCAATTACATTTTCACTACCCATTATCTCTCTTAATACCCCTATCTCAAGGTTCACTATTTTTTTTCACCAATTACATGGGTCCGACTTACCCCTTAGGTAGTCCTAGGTTCAGTCTCACATCATCGATGAACCCAAAATGATCTATTAAGGTTCTCACACCTCAATATAAGGTCCAAACACCTTTCCATAACCCAGGACATCAAGACACAATATAACAGTGAAATAGAACAACTACACACACATATAACACATCAAGACCATGGGAAAAAGATTTTTGACCACCTACCTTATGACCATTGATGAAAGCTTTATTAATATCCACAATTGATTCAAAATCAAACACCCATTAGAGACCTAACCTAGAATCTACTGAAAAAGTGAATGTTTTAGTGTTTTTGAAGAAGAGGATAGATTTTACAAGCTTTAATATAGAAAATAGAGCAAAGAGGAGTGTTAGACTCACCCAGATCTTTGATTCACACCCAAACATGCTCAAAATTCCTAATAATCAAAGGGGAATCAATTATCAAAAGTATTATAGGGTTTGGTTCATCACAAAAGGTGTTGGAGGAGAAATTAGGTAAAAAATAGAGTTATAAAGAAATAGGTTCATAAGGGAAAATGTAAATTTCCCACTTTTTAAGGGACTCATGGTTTGGCCGCATAGTTTCCAAACTGTACACCAACCATGTAGCTCCCTCTATCTAAGAGGATACATTATACATGGTTTTCGGGGGGCACACACATGGTTTAGAAAAATGTGCGGTAACCATGCACTAGACCTCTGTTCGAATTGGCTCCCATGACGCACGATTTCCTGGTCCAAGCACATGGTTTACACTAACCGTACTCCAACCACGCGCTATACACTATGGTCCAATTTTCTCCTATTTTCATTTCAATCACCCCAGAAAACTTCCAAAACTCCTCAATCACTCAAGTATCACTTATTTAACCATAAAATAGATTTTAAAAAAAAAATTTAATAAGGATTTACATTCACAGAGGATTGGGATCTTACAACCTCCCCACCTTATAACGAATCATCCTAGACATGAAATTATAAGAATTATGAATCCCTCAATACCCAAAAGGTTAGAATACATACCCACTATTCAACCTTTTCATTCTGATTTTCCACCTAAACTCATCCATACTATAACAATGCTTAGACCAAGGTAACAGTACTACCCTGAGAACATTTCCCTCACCAAGTTCCACAATCATAATATGATTATCCTTGAGGGAACATCCACCTAAACTCATCATTACCAACACCAAGAATAAGAGAAATGTTTGGTTAACTCCACTATAACAATGAATGAAATGATACAAACTAGGTACTATATTACCCTAGAATAACCAACCAGAGCACTCTTGATTGGATCCACTTCACAATTCATGGCCAAATTTCTTAGTACCATCTCACCCAAATTATTTTGAAGTGATAATAGTGATCCAATCACAACATCATTGAAGGAAATGCCCTGATTTTAACCACATTTCATGACCTACCACAATCCGCTAGTCGATGCCCAACAACCTCGGTTCATTTCAAACATCTGAAGAGCATAACCCAAACATACTCTTCATATAGAGGTACTCAAATGTTCAATATTTGATCCCTCACCCCTCACAAAAACTAATGCACCAAGGTGGCTTCCACCCGATTCCATCCAACTCGAACATCTAGTTACACCATTAACCAATTATTTTACCACTATGGTGCATCCCAACATATAATTCAGCCTATAACCACCCTTTTTTCAACACTGATCACTTACATAATCGAAAAAGAGACCAACACAGCTTTAACTTGACTTTACAACTTACCCGACACATTTTCCAACTCACCATGCCCAAACATCCACGAAGGTACCATCCAACATTTGTATTACCAAAACATTATTATCCTTCCAATGCTAACCAAAGGTGGCCTACAGACCACTACATTCATTCCTTTTTCCCAGTTGAGCCAGGCCATCCCTAGTCAACTCACTCCATTAATGTGAGGTTCTATTTGTACATTGCCACTTTAACTAGCCTCAATTACCTTTTTCACTCAAGGAATACCACCCTCATCCACATACACCCACCAAAGGTATCCCTGATGTCCAGTAAAAATTCTCCATTACGTCATTTGATACTCTCCAAATTGTTGTTGTGCTCCATGGAAACCCTAGACACATCTTCAATGTGACCACACTGATTACCTTCAAAACTAGCATGATCCTGAAGCCATCTCTTAGCTTAGTTGATCATTAAACTCAAGGCCAACCAAGATTTTTTCCAAGGAAACCTAACACACACCTCACATTATTTCCATTCTCTATTGGATTCCACCCCATCTACTTCACAGCGTGTTCCACACATCAATGATTTAATGTAGTGCTCCCCACCTTAGGAGTATCATTATCACCGCTTTCCTCAAGAAATTTAGACCCACATGACCCATGTTCAACACAATATTAACCCCAAAACTTGGACATAGATATCCTACTTATATTGTATTAACAAAACAAGCACCACTCACTACTCATCTCTGACTTCTAAGAATGAAAACCTTTTCATTTTTTGGTATCTAGTGTATTTTAAGGAACTCTTCTGTTACTTGTCGATGATGTAATCCCCCACCATAATTCTCCCACACACATATCACTCCACGATCATATTCTCCAACATGTCCACATCCGACCAAAACACACTGAAGCTGTAAGGCATAAATCCATATCCTTCTCAGCACACCTAGATGATGTCAAGAAATTGAGAAAGATCATCGTTGGTTAAAATTATGCCAAGAATTCATTAAAAAACCACCCAACTATCCATTACCACCATAAAATCTTACCAAGAGGACCTCTCAACCTACCAAAGGTCTTAGGATTCCCTGCCCATCGATGTATCATCCACAGTAAAACACCACAACTCTAATGGAATCTCCAACCAAAGTCACAGTTACCTCATGAATCTCTACCAAGTGGTTGTGACCCAACATCCATTTTTTCACCATTATCATTACCTCACTCGTATTCTTCTTGCATGGTCTCACTGTTCACAATAGATATGCAACAATGCATTCTTCCAGTCCAAAATCTACTGATTTCTTACACTACCAGAACCTCGCCACTTTGATTCCATCGAAATCATGCACGCTTACATCCAACCCACCTGGGCACATATCCAAATAGAACCATGAATCCTTAACACATTCCCATCATTCGATGCTCATTGGAGGCATTAAGGTCTCACACTATCATATGACCACACACACAAAACATGATTCTAGTTCACATGAGTCACACATCACTCAATCTAGCCCCAACATCTACTCACACAACTGATCATGCTGCCCGATCCACTGACTTCATCATATCTATGACTTTATCAACATTTCACCCAACAAAAACTACTCCGATGAAGAACCCAACCACGTGACCACCTTTTATTCACATTCCAAGTCACCTGCAACCCTGGTCCAACCTCCCTCAAGGCTACCCTTGATTTCTCAAGATTTTTAACTCCTATCCACAAATCAAGCCACATATACCAAATCCATTAACCATTCCACTTATCCATCTAGTTTAATCCTTCACTAGAAAATAATTTTTGAGTACCAATTCCATGGTTTGAAGCATCTAATTGTTCCACACACACCCATAAGCACCAGACCCTAACCGACCTCTCTCACAGGTCATCCTAAAAAAGTATAACAATACCAACTTCCCAAACCGGAGCAACACCAAGAAAAGGTCACGAGATATCTCTAATACACACACAACAAACTCAAATAACTGATTTTTCACAATGGTCATCCTACCCCCTTTCCAAACACACTGTGTCTAAGGAACCAAACAACAATTTACTCTACATCTCACACCAAGGATACCAGCACACGTACACTAGCACCAAGAACCAAACACCCACTCTAGGGTCCAAAATAAAAATTTCAATGTTTGAATCCACAATGATCACCACATTAACATTATCATACTTCACTTCACAACTTTAAGGTCACAACCTAACTAAATATGCAACAAGTAACATTCTATTAACTAGAACACCCAAATCAACAAGATCTCACATCCCACAACTTGTGGTCTAAAAACTAAGGCACTCTCACTATCCAAACTACCCATACACAAGGTCAAAAACAAATACAAGGGATAAATACCACTGATGTCCCTATGTTCCATTATATCCCCATTTTCCCAATTAATTAATCTTACCATTTAAACCCACCATTTAACTTCTCAAAAATCTTAATTTTAGAAACCCAAGCATTTAAACTTTTAAAAACCTTTTTTACCAACCCATCATTTCAAAAATCACAGTTTTATTCAAAATATCATTTAAAAAAAAATCCCCATTTTCCAAACCCAAGTATTCATGATTCTAAAAAAACCTTTTAACCCACTTCTAAACACCCATTATTTCATTAAATTTTTACTTTTTATACACATTTTGTTTATCAACATGTCTTTCACAAGTCTATCACATGAAAAATATGGATGAACTATCTATCCTATGCACCTAACATGATACATGAGCCCACACACCCACTCTTTCCACACCAGGCTAATAGATGAAACCTAATAAATTAATAACATCACATTCAATTATTCCACTTAAGGTGGAAATATTATCCAACTATAAAATCAAAAAACAGAACATCATTTCCCACCCCTAGAAGCTTGGGGTTTTCCCTCGTACGTGGGGTTGTAGGCACCCAAAACTGATCTCATTAACAAGTCCCAACAAGATCCTAGTCTCCTATTTACTATTCCCAAATAGTAATACAAAATAAGACATCCTCTAATACTTCTTTGTAACATCCTTGACCCAGAATCCATTATAACTGGTGCCCCAAGCTGGGTCGTCACATGACCTCAGGGGAACCTCTTCGTACGCTAGAGGCTGCCGACTAGAAGCGTAGGTCTAAAGAGAAACATAAGTAGACTATAACTTCTTATCAAAGTGAAGCCACAAAAGAAGTAACATAAATAAATAATATCGCTAAAAAAAATAAATGGAAAACATACAAGAAAAACCATTAGGAAACCATGTAAAACTACTATAACAAAATCAAGTGGAACATAAAAATCCAAGAACTCATATAATATAAGTCAAGATCAAACTATCAAAATAATCTAAACCGAAACCTAAGTCCCAACCTGTTATTGAACTCCCAATCTTCAACCCATCATCCCATGCACAACCAAATACCAAGTCCCTGTCCTGAACCTATACTTGAAAACAAGTAGCATCTGCTCGGGTACCCAAGTGTCATGGCAGCCTAAGAAGGGTGCGAGTACAACTTATTAGGCCACAAAAAACAATGTATAAAGAAATATAGAGTCATAAAAAGATGTATGTAGGTAAAAAGTGTAATAAATAATCAAGTAACAAGGAAAATATTTAATTAATTATCTAATATCCATTTACCCATTAAGTTCTCTAGAATCGACCAATCAAAAAAACTAACTTAGGTCACATTGAGAGTCTAAGAAAAGGCACCTAGGTGACATACACATCTAACCATATGATATTTTTTTAATCACAACTCTTCACATACCAATTAGCTGTAATAATAATTTAATAAATTTTCATAATTATTTCCATTTCACCACTTATACTATCTTTATTACCAAATTCATCTTCATCTCATGTTCCATGAGTTAGGAATTTACGTCATTTAAACTACGACCTAAGAAGGTCAATTATCTCACATAAGGGTTTAATCCAAGTTCCCTATATATTTATGAATAAATATCACATAATAATATATAAAACTTAATTTGGAGCCTCATTCCAGGTAGTTTCATCAAATACAACCATTTGGGGAATAGAGAATTAGTCTAACTCTCTAACCCATGCATTCCTTGGTGGGGTTAGAGAATCAGTCCAAACCAACCCATGGGAGGATCCTTAGTCCTTTATCCCACCACCAAGTGATGTGCACATTCATATATATCCATTCACTAAACATATCATACCAAAAACCATTAAATACAACTTCACCTAATAATCAAAATCTATAAAAAAATAAACATGGTAATAAATACCATGCAATAACCCATTTACACGTTTTCCATTTATATTACATGGTTGTTTAGCCCAATTATTATTTCTTATTCCTAACCTCATTAAGTATATTCAATATCCCCATAAATTATCCCATTTAAAATATTAAAAAACTTCCATATGTTAATTCACTTAACCCATTCATCATTTACCATATATTAACCACTTACACATTTCAAGTACAAATCAAAATCCATTGGGAACATTCACATCAATCCCTTTTAACCCATTTTAACATCATAAAAAAATCCCCTCACACTATATCATCAACTAAGAACATTCATTTTTTATTTCATCCCATAATCATGTGAACGTTCCAACACAATTGTTATGGTTTGTATCCCACTAACCCTTAAGTCTCTTAAATTACCATGGTACCATCAGAACTTTATAAACTGTATCATAGAAATAAAAAATCAAAATACTCATTGAAATCATCTTGAAACCACCCTTTTAAAACATGGGTATTTACCTTTGAAAAACTAAAACATGCCTCAAGACTTTAATTTCCATTTTCAAATAATCATGAAAACCATTAAACCATTTTAAAAAAAGGGAACCATGTTCCCATTTCAAACACCATTTAAAATCTCTTAGAAACTCCTTTTTGAATCAATTTGAGGTAAATAACTCATTTTAAAACATTTCCCACTTTCAAAAATAGTTTTCCATAAAAAAAATCTTAAATTGGGTCAAAGCCCCAAACATACCACCAAACTCATTTCAAAACCTTTTAATCATTTAAAAAATCCAACTTAAAAATTGTATCAATTAATCCATTAACCTTAACCATGTATCAATTAAATTTTCACTACCCATTCACTCTCTTAATTCCCTTATCTCAAGGTTTACTAATTTTTGTTCACCAATTACAAGGGTCTGGATTACCCCTTAGGTATCCCTAGGTTCGGTCTCACATCATCGACGAACCTAAAAATATCTATGAAGGTTCTTACACCACAATATAAGTTCCAAATCCCATTCCGTAACCCAAGACATCAATACGCAGCATAGAAACAAAATAGAACAACTAAATACACATATAACGCATCAAGACTATGGGTGAAACCTTTAAGACCACATACCTCATGATAATTAGTGAAATATTGATTAATCTCCACCCTTGGTTCAAACACAAACAACCGTTAGAAACCCAACCTAGAATCCATTGAAAAAGTGAAATTTTTAGGGTTTGGGAAGAAGATGATATATTCTACAATCCCTAATTCAGAAAATATATCAAAGAGGAGTGTTAGACTGACCTGTATCTTTGATTCACACCCAAATTAACTCCAAATGCCTAATAATCAATGTAGAATCACCTCTTGGAAGATTCGGAGGATTTGGTTCATTACCCAAACTATTGGCAGATGAATAGGGTGAAAAATTAGGGGAGAAAGAAATAGGTTTTTAAGGGAAAATGGGAATTTATCACTCATTAAGGGACTCGTAGTTTACAAATAGTGAACCCACTATGATACTCCCTATTTAAAAGAGGATCCATGCTAGATGGTTTTCTAAGGTCACCTACACAGTTTGGAAAACTGTTTGGTAACCTTGCACTAGTCCTATATCTGAATTGGTTCCCATGCCACACTGTTTCCTGGGCTAGGTGCACGGTTTACATTAAACATCACTAACCATGTCCTATGCACTATGGGGAACTTTTCTCCTCTTTTAATGTACCTCAACTCTAGAACACTTCAAAAAATCTTCAAGAACTTTAGGATCACTTCTTTAACCATAAATAAGAGTTTAACCAAAATTTTTAACAAGGATGTACCCTCACTAAGGATCGAGATCTTACACCATGTCTTCATGAATAAACATGGTAATTTACCTTTCATGAAGCTTCTCTTAGCTATAAAGATTATTGTAAATACTTCACGCATTCACAATTCTCATTCACGATGATCCACACCTTCATGAAACTTTCTTTGTAAAATCCAGTCTTTACAAAACTCATAAATTTACTATATTTTTATTATGAATTCATATAAATAAAACATTCACAATGATAGATCCAACCACCAAATGTTGGACCCAAAAAAATTGGAAAACACTAGGAAACAATACCACCTTGTGTACTTAATTTTCTGTATCACTTCCAAGGTATCCATTACTCTATCTTAGATCTTTGTTAACATAACTTTTCAAAAATCTTTATATAACCCCACAACTATCCATGGAAACCTTATTTGTCAACAAACAAAATCAACCAAAAAATAATGAAATTTTCCCTTGAGTGATGTTTTTCCAACACATTCAAATTAATTTATTAAATGTTAAAAAAATAACTGATGTTTGAGTCACATGTTACCAGAAGTTGTAACATTTATTTTTTTTATAAAAACATTAAAAATGTGTGGATAAAGATTTTTAAAAAAATTAAGAGTAAAAGAAGCATATTTTTTAGTGTATATCATGTGATTTAATCCCTATTAAATGGAACATATGATTTTATATGGTTATTTGATCATTGTGTAAAAATCCAAGCCATAACTCTATGTTTTATCTTCTTCCTTAAATATCAAAATTATAGTAAATAATCGATCATATTAGAATCCTACATAACAATTAGGTGGTTTATACGACTTTTGAACTTTTCTAGGTTGATCAAGTCTCTTGATTATTTGTAATACATATCTCTTCAGCTCAAATAGAAGATAGTGTAAGGTTTGTCTTAGTACAAAAAAGTGAGGTGTTTTCTTCATTTATGTTTTAGTCAATTTAAATGAATGTTTAGATATTTTGAAAAAAAATTGGTGTAAATTTCAATAAAATTTATAAAATTATGTATATACTAAAACCAAATAATTTTTCAATCATCTACTTGAATAAAGTAACTGATCTCTTATAAAGAGAGGTTATAAGTGTATGATTTATTATTATTTTTTTCCTGGATCTTATTATATTCCTTCTTATGATTTATAAAGTATAGGTGTGTCACTTAGAGTCAATCCAATTGGTACTTGATATCATACTCTCAGATAAGAATTGATATTCAATTCCTTGCTTTACAAGGTCTTTGACTCAGATATATTTCTTGTTTTCTATTATTTATTTCTTCTTTATTATTTGTTTATTTCCTTTTCTCATATATAATGAAATTCCAAGTTAGATTTATTATCATGAAAATATTTAAAAATTAAATCTAATAACATAAATCTATGTTTTTATCATGTACTATTACCTTCATTTTCAACTCTATTTATCAATTATTTATGCCATTATTGATTAATTTTGATTCTTTATCAATTATATTTGCTATTATTGTTCATGTTTAGTGACTATTTATGATCCATTTCAATTTTTTGTTTCTTGAATTTGAACTTTAAACAACATTTATGCACTCTATATTCTACTATGTGATGAAATTTTCTGTATTCATATTACCATAAACAAATATAAAATATTTAACTTCCCCACGTTCTTGTTTCACAGTGTTAAAAATCCATTATTGTTTATTTTTTACTCATAATTAGTATTATAGAAATTTTTTAGGTTTCATTAAACTTTATTAGGGAAGTGAATATATGTTTATGCATACACATAAATATATATGTGCATAGACCTATGTGCATGAATACACACAAAAAGTAAATATATATCATATATTTACACAAAACCATGTGGAAAATATATTTGGGAAAAAGAAACAAAAAAAACAAAAAACCATTATATAAATTTAAATTTTATTTTTGGAGGTGTGACAAAATAAAATAAATAATATAAAACCAATAATTTAGAAAATATTACCTACTATGTTGGAGATAACGAAAATAAATAAAAAACTAACAATGATGGTGGTAAAATCAACTTTATATAGTATAAATGATGAAATATTATTGGTTTTATGGTCCCATAAGGATACATTAAGAGGAGGTAAATTAGGGTTTCCAAAACATATAGTTCGAAAATAGATTTACTTTATTTTTTATATGAATCACATAACTGATTAACTATCACAAACAATTCATATGCATAATATCAAATAGAAAATAAATTTATAAGGATAAGGAACACACTATATTTACTTAGTTCACCTGAATGGACTATTTCCAAGGAGTATACACAAAGTAGGGTGATTACGTAGCAATTAAACACTATATTTATGATGTTTTTTTACTAGATTTAAGAAAAGGTACTCGAATACTATGTTCAGTAAATTTATAATTTTAGGATTACACACTACTTCCTAAAGAGTTAGTTTTTCTTCCCCAGTTCATTCACTATGTTTGAGAAGATCTGAAATAGGTCAATTCATAAACTAGTGAATAATATAGAATAACTTATGAAAAAACACCAACAGAAAATGGGTGTTTTTGTTTCTTTAGCACAATAACACATTGAAGTTCATGTCTACTGATATTTAATCTCAAGTATTATATATATTCATGGAAACTATTAATCTTTAAATCTCTCTACTTTCCACTTCTAGATATATTAAATAAAAATTCTATATATATCCCTCCTAAAAATTTGTAATATAAATTTTTTAACAATTCCCAAATAAATTAAAAATAATATTTTCCCTAAAATCTAACTAGATCCCCAATTTAAATTTATACTAAAAATATTAAATTTTAGAAGTTAATATTTTATAAACAAATCTCTCCATTCAATATTCTAAAAATTTAATTCAATGATACACTTAAATATATATTATTATTCTTTATTTAAATCCAATTAAAAATTATTTAAGAATAATTTTATATAATTCCCATAATTTTATTTAATACACATTTACACATCTCACTTACACGATCTTAAAAAATATTTGTTCAAAGTACATGGAAACAAATTTCATATACATAACTATTTGATAGATAATATTCTTCAAATTCATATCTTAATAACTCATTTTAAGAATCAGATTTAACTTATGTATGTAGATATCCTTTTATAAAACACAAATACAAAAAATCCTGAATCTTATATAGCATGTTATTTTCTAATACATCACTTACACAACTATTAAACCATTCTTACACCCTAATCTAGTGTTAAAAACCGAATCTTTTCAAACTAGATTTGATACAAACTAAAGTGACCCAAATTTAACCGTCCATAATTAAAATATCAATAGATAATATTATGTCACATACATACCTATGAACATTCAGGTTTAGAGTCTTATAGAGTTAGGAAAACCATCTATATAACTAAACCCATGTCTTTGTTATCATATCTGCATTTTTTCCATAATTCTAAGACATATTATTCCATAAGAAGACTTAAAATCTAATAAAAAACTCTCCACACATGATACCATTCTAGATATATATTACATAATATCATTCTATATAACATTTAGAAATTGAAAAATAATAAAGGTTTATCTCATATGCTTAATAAGGTTAAACATAGGAGATTTAAATCAATGATTATAAGTGAGAATAATTTAATCATAATGTTATAATTACATGATCAAAACTTATGAAAGTAATAACCAATTAGTCAAATATCATTTATCGAGATTCATGGAATGAGGATTTTTCATAAAAAATATATGAGGCATGGGAGAGTAGAATCATAAATAATAAATCATGAGCCATGAGAGCATATAATAAGCATAATAAATAAATTTTTGGCATACACATAAGTATAAAAGATAATTTTCTTATTCAAGGCTCACATACAATACTATCATAGAAGGAAAATTCCCATAGTGGATTGGGTTTTCTCCCTATTCCATCATTTCCTTATTCAAGGTTCACCACCATGACTATCATAGTGGACATAGTACCTTACTAAACTAGGTTCACTCCCCATTCCAGTTCATACTATCTCATGAGATAATATTATTTAACAAATTTATTACAATGCTATATAATTCAAAAACCAACCATCACATAATTAAAACTACACAGAAGAATTAAAAAATATTATAAAAAAATTCATCATTTCATTATATCATATCTTATGAAAAATAAGTACATCTTATAAATATTTCATCGTCACATAATTATAATCCATCCAAATAAAGGAATTGGATGATATTATAGTATAATTCATTATTTCATTATAGCATAATTTACCCATGAAAGTAATGAGTTTAATAAAAAATTTTCAAAAAAATATCATTATAAGACATCCAAAGAAGTAAAATGGATGATATCAATAAAAAATATCCCAATTTAATAAAAAAATATCTAAGAATATTGATATAGATGAAAAATACCTTTAAAGTGCATTTGAAAATTTCTTTCAAAATAAGGGAAAATATTCTTTCTCTTCCTATATATTTAAAAACTAGAAATTCCTAGAATATTGAGAAATAGATTTTATTTGTAAATAACCATGAAAAATTTCAAATTAATCCTCAAATAAAAGAATGGCCATATTGGTGGGAAAATCTATTCATGCTATATACATTAAAATAAAATATTCTTTTTACACTTTTATAAGAAGTCAAAAATGACATGTTCAGATTTTTTTAAAAAATATTTCTTTTAAAAAACTATAAATAAAGTTAGATGTAGTAAAAATTACATTTTTATAAAATTTAAATTATAAGTAAAAACTTCTATAAAATAACTTGCAGAACATGGATATTAAAGAAAAATATTCTCAAACCAAAAACAAATATATAAGGATGAATTTTATTAAAAATATTATCATTAATTTTATGTACCAAAGAGAGAAAAATATAATGAAAACATAATAAATCTATAAATAACTAGTGGATAAAAAATATAAGGTGTTTAAAATATAATAATAATATAATTTCATTCGAAATCTAACATAGAAAATCCTTAAAACCAGTGAGATCGTAACATAAATCCTTACCAATTTGGTAACTTTTGAATCATAAACCCCTTGAAAGAAAAAAATTTAGATGGAACATTAAATTCCATTAAGATAAATATAATAATGCTATAACATATCACAAGGAAAATATATACACTATATAAACAAATATGGGTCCATAACATGAAACATGTCACAATGAAACAATACTGAGATGAAGAACCCTTACAACTTTAGTAATATCTGAATCAAATCCTTATTAAGAAGAGAGACTTATATATATTTTTAAGTCACCATAATATTTATTTAAATCATCATAACATGAATTCATTTTCATTATATACACCACCCAAAATAAATAAGTGGTGAATATGAAATATGTCTCACAGAAATAAAAGTGAGAGAAGAAACCCTTACCAAAGGTCCTGGATATCTTCGTACACTATTTTAACACCATATATAATAAATTTAGATTTATTAAAAAATTAAAATATAAACATATTAATACTTATCTTACCATATATGGTTCACTTATAATTTCTAATTACTCTATTAGTAATTTCTCTCTAAACTCATCATTCTGGGTGTTCACTGTTATGTTTTTCTTATATGATTTAATTTCAAAGTTCTGATACATGAACCTTGTACATGATTAAATAATATAAATAATATTATTCATTTAATAAGTATCATATTTATTCATTATATATACTTTTATGACCATTTATATTGGTGGGGATAAATAATGAATTACATCACTTTATAGATACGGTAGTCCGTATGCACGCACAAGTGATGTTTTCATTTTACAATGAATGTAAATAATGGTAAATAATAATTTATATTTAAATAATAATAATAATACCATAAATATAATATATATTAATTAAATATATCCTTATTACTATCCATAATAAGTGGTGATGAAAAATAAAATACATTGGTCGTGGAAATAGTAACATGTACGTATGAATGATAATGTTTTCATTTTCCATTGAGATAGATGATAACAAGATAATGGATATTATATTAACATAATAAACATTCAATAATATAATTTTAACTGTTACAATATTCTAATATCCTTAAATAATATTTGGAGGAGGTAGAAGAAAAAATAAACTTAAAAGGTTTGGTTAAGATGACTGCCTCTTCTTTGAGAAAGCTCCTATAGATCATTTCTTAAGGACCATTGAGTTGGTGTTTTAAGAAGATAAAAAACTCTAGGATATATATAATGAAATTTAGAAGTTATTTAGATATATTTTTCTCAAGATAAGTGTCTCAAAGGGGAAGAAATTAATTTAATAATATACCCATAAAATGTGAATAAAATATTTTTTTAGAAAAATGCATTTTTCATGCATAAAATAAAATTACTCTAATTATTTTATCATTAATAATCATTAGATGATTTTAAATTAAATTAATTTAATATATAATCTAAATTTTTTATTAAAATAATTTACAAGTAGTGATTAATTTAATTTATTATGATAAAAAAAATGAGGATAAAAGTAGTTTTCCATAAAAGCAACTCTTTTTAACTTATAATGATTTTATTTTCATTTATAAGGAATTTGTAATCAATTAATTCATATTATACATGTGTAAAAAAATCTTTAAATATTTTTAATACTGTAAATTAAATTTTAAATAAAACCTATATGAAAAAAACTCTATTAAAAACAAAACATTTCAAAATAGTTCTTTAGGATCAATAGTATTTCCTAAATGAATTAGAAATTATTTTTTATAATTATATTTTATTCAAATACCATATAATATAATTCATTTTATAATTTATATGAGTCATTCACATAATATAAATGTTTTTCTATTCCTAATCTATTTAATGCATTGAATTTATTAAAGATAAATATATTCTAAAATATAAAGGTGTTACATTATACTCCCTTATAAGAATTTATCCCTCAAAATTCCATAATTTTGATACAAACAACTGAGGGAACTTCTACCTTATCAGATCCTTGGGTTCCCACATAGCTTCCTCAAATTTATGGTTTCACCGAAAAATTTTACCTAGTGAGTGGTCTTGTTCCACAGAACTTCCTCCCTTCGATCAAGGATCTTAAATAGTAATTCTTCAAATTTAAGATCATGCTCCAACAATACAACCTATGAGTTCCAAACATGAAAAGGACCAGGTATGTATTTAATAAAAAGTGATACATGGAATACACAATTAACTTGAGATAGATTGAGCAAAAGTGATTAATGATATGTAACCATCCCCATACAATCAAGAATTTCAAAGGGGTAAATATATCTATGGCTCAAATTTCCCTTATTTACAAATAACACAACCTTATTCCAAGGAAATATTTGAAGGAATACCTTATCACCAAATTAAAACTCCAAATAATACCAATTTCTATCATCAAAACTCTTTTTTGACTCAGAGTAGTCCAGATGTGATTTTGAATGAATTGAAACTTCTCCACTATTTCCTTAAATTTCTCAGGTCCTAATGGAATTTAGATGTTTTGGGGAGTCTGATGATAAAATCCATGATGATGTTTTCCCATTTCTTTTCTAATATGGGTGATAGTTGTAAAAAACCATTATAATTTTGTATCTTATCCTTAACATGATGACATAAATGGAATTTAGATACATATTTTATAATATCCCTTTTCATTATATCCCACCAAAAATACTCTTTCAGATCTCTATAAATCTTCATAGTTTCATAATATATATAGATTTATGAACTATAAGCTTCATACAACACTCCTTTATGTTTGGTATTGATAGAACACATAAATGATTCCCAAACCTAGTTATTCCAGCACAATCATGGTTGAAATCAAGAATATTTCTCACTTTCTTATGAAGTTCTACATCCCCCTTCTGTGCCTATTTAATCTTCACATGGATGGATGGTTAAACATTCATTTTAGAAAGATAATATCAATCCCCTTTCCCTATTATTTTTTGATCCATATTATAAAAAACAACAAGTATTGAATCTATTTCAATTCTCATCATGGAAAAAATATCATGGTCATTCGGACTTAGGGCATCAACCACTTTATTCACCTTTCCAAGGTGGTAGTGTGTTGATAAGTAATAATATTTAATCAAATCCAACCACCTCCATTGTTTTATAGTCAAATATTTATTCATGAATATATACTTTAATATTTTATGATCAATATATATATATATGTATATCACAACTTTTACCATATATATAATTCCACTATATATTCAATACAAAAAATGACCACTACAAGATCCAAATCACGAGTCAGGTAATTTTTCTCATGGACCTTCAAATGGAATAAGGCTTAAGCTACCACCAAATCATTCTATATGAGGAAGAATACCATTAAATTATTTTATTCATTATTATAGATACCAAAATCTTCTCTACTGTAGGGTAGTGTGAGTACAGGTGCACTGACCAACCTTTGTTTTGGCTCCCTAAACTTTTCCTCACATTCATCTGTCTAAGGGAACATGGCTCCCTTCCATGTAAACTTAATTATTGAATTATATTGTAATTATTAATTTCTCAAAAAGCATTGGTAGTATCTAACAAACCTAAAAAAACTACATATTTTGGTTACCATGGTTGGTATAATCCATTTATCAATAACTTCCCTCATTAAAGGATCCACCGATATATCCTCTCCTGAGATTATATGACCCAAGACTGAAACTTTTTATATCCAAATTAAAACTTGGTAAATTTAGTATATAAATTATCCTTCTTCAGGGTATTCAACACAATCCTAAAATGTTCTTCATTCTCTTCCTTTATCTTTGAATATATAATAATATTATCTACAAAGATTACCAAAAAACTGATCAAGGTAATCTAGAGATACTCTATTCATTAGATTCATGAAGATAACTAGGGAATTTACAAGTACAAATAACACCAATATAAATTCATAATGACCATAATTCATAAAGAAGTATGTCTTGGGTATATCCTTATTTTAAACTTTCAATTTATAATATCCATATGAAAGTTTAATCTTTAAAAAGTATTGACATCCATGAATTTTATCAAATAATTCATTAATATAGAGTAGAGGATACGTACTCTTGACCATGATATTTTTAATTTATCAATAATTAATGTAAAGATACATTATCCCATATTTATTCTTAACAAAATTAATAGGTTCACCACATGGTGACACGCTTAGGCATATGAATATATTAACTAGATTTTTCTATATTTTCTTATTTAATTCCTGCAACTCAATTGGTTCCATTCTAATGGGGTTCATTAAAATAGGTGTGTATCGGGTATGAATTATACTAAAAACCCAACTTTACGATTTTAGGTAATACTAGGAATTTTTTTAGAAAATATATCAAAATATTCTAGAAAAATAGGAATATATTCATTGTTGAGTTTATACCTGACCATTTTAAATAAATATCTCCTATGAATAGGTAGTAAAACCCATATAATGAAAATAATTTTCATTAGAAGTTCATATTCATCCTTTCCTAGATATAAAATCATAGATTGATTTGTAATATAAAATGTGAACTCCCTTCGTCAAAAATTTATATGGGCTCTATATAAATAAATCCAATACATGCCTAAAATAACATCAAATTAAACTATAGGGATAATAACATGATTTTCTGAAATCCCATTCCTAAAAAAATTTATTATAGAGGAGAAATAGACTTTATATGTGATCATAATAACATTAATAGTTTATAATACTAACTGAAAATATAATTATTGGGGATATTAATTTAACATTCCTATATAATTTTCATGTTATTAAGGACTTCATATGACTTAGCTAAAATAAAATACTTCAATATTTGAGTATACCTGTCACCACCTCAACTTAATCATTCTATATCCAATCCCTTACTAAAACCATAATGGTTATATTGAGCATAAATAATCATTAATTAGATTAATAAATCTAGTAATCATCAAAATAATTCCTAATATGTATTCAATTATAACAACTTATTATAAATATTTGACACTTTAGGTTCCATATATCACATTCAGTTTATCATAAATTTTCATAGATTCTATTCTATCATTATTCACAATTTTTAATAAATATAATGAAAATTAAACAAATAATATCCTCCAATAGTGTCAAACCAGGCATGTAGTTATGCCTCTTTTCTATAAACTAGGTGATGATACTGTTAATAAATAACTATCCCTTTTAGGGTTATTACCCCTATGTGAATTTGTGTCATATTTTGTATCTAGATAAGAACATCACTTCTAGGAAACCATAAAATCTCTATATCATCATTTCCTTAGTCAAGACTCACTTCTAAGACTATTAATATGGGATAAAGTCCCTTACTAAAATGATTTCACTCCCTATTCTAGTTCATATTATCTTATGATATACCATTATTTACGAAATTCATTAAATGGATATATAATTCTAATCCCACCCATCACATAATGAAAACTATACATAAGTGTGCCATAATATCATAAAAAAATCATTTTTTCATAATAGAATAACCCATGAAAAGGAAATGGACTTTATAAATATTTCATCATCACATAATCATAATATATCTAGATAAGTAAAGAGGATGGTATTATAAAAAAATTCATTATTTTGTTATTTCCTAATTGACATGTGCAACGAAATGGGTTTCATAAAAAATTTATTAAAAAATTGTCCTCATAATCCATATGAAGAAAGAACATGGATGGTATTATAAGAACATATCTCTAGTGGAGAATATAAAACATTGAATGATGCAAACATAGAAGAAAAATATAATCACAAGAGCATTTTAACATTACTTTGAAAATAGGGGAAGATATTCATTTCATTTTTTTGTTTAAAAAATTTAAAATCTTACAATATTTATAATTTGTTTTTCTTTTAATACAATGGAAAATTATAAAATAATCTTTAAATAAAATAATGGTCATGATTGTGGGAAAATATGTTAATGCTTTGTACGTTAAGGAGAATATTCTTTTCACACTTTTATAAAAAGTAAAAAATCACTTGTTTAATTTTTCCCAAAAATATTCCTTTTAAAAAATTACAAATAAAGCCAAAGGTATTGAGAAAGGCCTTTTATAAAATTTTAGGTATAATTAAATACATCCATAATTTTTTTTTAAGAACATGGATATAAAACATATATATTCCTGATCGAAAAAGAAGAAATATGATTGGATTTTATTAAAATAATTTTATTGATCATTTTTTATACCAAAGAGAACAAAATGTAATAAAGACATGAAAACTATAATAATAACCAGATGAGAATAAAATATAAGGGGTTTAAAATATAATAATCATAAAATGTCAATCATTGGAAATTTATTATAGATAATCTTTAAAAGTAATTAGATTGTAACACAAACCATTACTTCCATAGATACTTTTGAATCATAAACACCTTCAAAGAAATAACATTATATGAAAATTTAAACACCATGAATATAATGTGATTCATGATGTATAATATCAAATTGGTATTATATACACCATATGAACACAAATAGGTGTATAACATGAAACATGTCTCAATGAAACAATATTGAGATGAATAACCCTTAGAACTGTAGTAATCTATGAATAAAAACCTAATTAGAGAGATAAAATTAGAAAGATTTTTAAACACTCACAATATTTATTAAAATCATAAAAAAATACATTCATGGGTATTATATACACCATAAAACATAAAAAAGTGGTGAATATTCCACATGTATCACAATAATAAAAGTTATATGGGAAACCCTTACCCCAGGTCCTAAATTTCTCTATACACACTCCTAACCCCCTTTATGATAAAACTATATTAATTATAAATTTATTCCAAAACCATATTCATAATTTTCTTTCTATATATGATTCACCTATAATTTATAATTACTCCTTTATTAATAATTATTCTTTAAAATCATCATTCTTAGTGTTCTCTATTCCCTTTTTGATACATTTTTTGTTTTGGAAGTTCTGGTCCATGTACCTTGGTCATGGTTTCATAATCACTATTATCTTATTAATTTTATAAGTATCATATTTATTCATTATATACACTTTTATAACCATTTATATAAGGTGGTTATGAAAAATGAATTACATCACTTCATGAAGACGATAGTCCGTATGTATGTAAGAGTGATGATTTCATTTCTCAATGAATAAAAGGAAAGAAAGGTAAATTATAATTTATCTTTCCAAAATCATAATTATACCATAAATATCATAAATATTTATTAAATATATCCTTATAAAAAACTATTAGAAGTGGTGATGAAAAATAAAATACATCGGACTCGGAGATGATAGTTCGTACATACACATGATGACGTTTTAATTTTCCATTGAAATAGAATATAAATAGATAAAAAATATTTTATTAACTTAATAAAATTTTAGAAATATAATTTTACTGATTTCACTATGTTTATATGGTTAAAAAATATTTTTAGTAGATAAAAGAAGAAATAAACTTAAAATCATTCGGTGAAGTTGATTACATATTCTTTGAGAAGTCTCCTTTTGATCTCCTCTTAAGGACCCTTTGGTTATTATTTTAAGATAAAAAACACCTATAGAACATTTTTAGTAAAATTAAAAAGATATTTATGAAGATTTTGTTCAAGATATGTTGCTCAAGAAGGTGTAAAGATGATAGAAGAAGATGATCCCTTTTTATAAGTGAGAGGAGTGTCATAACTGTAATTATTCTAAACATTAAAATAGTATAAGGTATATTTCATGGAAAAGTGGATCAAAAGTTGATAAATTATAAATATGGTTTGATATAGGATAAAAATCCATTCAACTAACTGTATTTAAAAAAGTTTTTATTTTATTTTAACACTTATCTATTTAGTTTAACACATCGTCAACCATTTCAATGTTTAACGTAGTAATAAAATTTTACATTAGATACTATTAATTATGATCAAAAATGAAATTAAATAATTTAAAAAATTTGAAAATAATTATTTAAAATATTCAAATAATTTATTAAATTATATTCTTATAAGTGGCATAAATTAATTTAAAAATAAACAATAAAATGTGGTGAAAATATTTTTTAGAAAAACAAAATTTTCAATCATTAAATGAACTTCACTAATTTCTTTCCTAGTAATAATTATTAGATGAATGGAAATTTAATTTATTGAATACAAAACTTAAACATTTCATTAAAATAATTTATTAATAGTGATTAATTAATTTTATTAAGATAACAAACACTTTGCACACATAAAAATAATTTTTTAATAAAAAAATATTGTTTTTACTTTCAAATGATTTTATTTTCATTTCTAACTAATTTATAACCAATGAATTAATTTTATAATTTTTTTAATAATAACTTTAACAAAGTTTAATACTCTGAACTAATTTTTAAATAAAACATATATGAAAAAATGCTCAAAAAACAAAACATTTCAAAACAGTTATTTAGGATCAATAATATTTCTTAGGTCAATCAAAAATTATTTTTTACATTTATATTTTATTTAAATACCATATAATGTAAATCATTTTATAATGTATAAGAATTATTCACATAAGTTTAGTGTTTCATTCTTTACAAGATATCAAAGACATCGAATTTATTAAAGGTTATCATATTGTAAAAAATTTCAGTGTTATAAAATTATTTAAAATTAAAACACATCATCTATAAACATTATCAAACCCCCATCTCAAATCCTTACATTTTAGAAATAATTAAAAACAATTATTCCCTAGAAATGTTTATTAAATCTTTAATTCCTCTGGTCTTTTCTACCCCTTTGACACAAAAATAAAAAAATTTGACCATAAAAAGTTTTATCATGGATTAAATCTCTAATAAACAGAATATTTATCATATCGTTTAACTTCACTTCAGTTAAGGATTATTGTGAGAAAAAAAGAATTTACTTTTTTAAAATTTATCAATTTTTTTTCATTGAATTTTACTCAATAATTCACCTTTTAATCCCGAAAACAAAATTTTAAATTCTCTTAGACATATTATTTTATTACAAACCACATGGATAGTATCTTTCATTTAATATATAAAAAATTTCAAATAAATCTAATAAAATACCACAAAATTTAAAAGAGAGGTATTATAATGACCTATGCTGTAACATGTGAGTGTTTTGAGGGGAAATTTAATTTTTTATTGATCAGGGCAAGGAGGAGTTTTTAATTGTATCTTAAAATTTATAATCATATAATTGAATATTAAATTTTGGTTTTTTGTAAAAGGGATCAATATATTTCAATAATTGGAAGTTTATTGATGTGGGTACGGGGATGACTTACTGAAAAAATTTAAAAACAAGAAGAAAATATATACCCAGTCCAGGGAGAAATGTACCTAGTGCATTATTAGGGTAGGGGGAAACACCACTAGATACCCCACTGGATAGCTGTTGGGCTCATACCAAGTGGATAGTGAAGAAAATATTACCTGTAAAACCCATTAGGAACTCAATATTTCAAAAAATTTATTTTAAAAATAGGATTAAAAACTAAAATTTCATGGACACCCCCTATAATATTAATAAAAAATGGGGCATAAGAGGGGGTCATTCATATAACCACCTCCCTCTATTCTTCTATATTAGATCATTATAGACGGGGGTGGGTTATTAAGTCTTTTCATGCTATTTTCCTCTCCTTTATCTCCCCTAATTACTCTTACTCCCCCTCCCCCTAATTTGGAGATGTTAAAATTAGGTATTTTTATCATATTTTACTAAAGAATGGAAAACGTTTACCGATATGACAAGGATTCTTGGTGAAATGGATTGAGGACATTGAAAGAGGAGGAACACAACTCATTTCTCACTATTTTTATAGAGGAAATTTATTTGATGAGTTTTTATAGTGATTTAACCAAATTGGTTTTAATTTAGTGATTATTTGGGAACCGATTCATAGATATTTTTCTATCAGGAGAACCAAAGGAATAACATTGAACTTTTTCTTGTTTTTGTTCATTGTTTTGTTATCATGGTGATGCTATGTGAGTTTTTAATTCTTAGGTCTATTTGAAATAAATTGGTAATTCAATTATAAATGATTATAAATGATTAACAAAGGGTTGTGGTGTTATAAAGGAGATTAAGATCTTAGTGATAATTGGTATGATCTTGTATGTGGGTAGAGATTTCATGATTCAAGTATTGTAACTCCAATATCAAGGTAGGTGGTCCCTTAAGTACTTAACCATATGTGGTGTTAACATGTTCTTTCATGTTTCTTTTAGGGATTTGGGTTTGATATGAACATGTATTGACTGGGTAGGTTCCCTTAATAGAGGGGGATGGTGTAAATAATTTAAAATTGGAGAGAATATTCTATTTTGGGTTTTAGAACTCAAGATGCACCTAGATATTATATAGACCTAGGGAATTATTATGGGTTCTTCATGACAATCCCTAATGGTTTCTTCTTTCACAAAGGGGATTTGAGTGTCATGATATGTGTCCTGGTGGTATAAGTAAAGGACTCCCAGGTGGGAAATTCCTTGGTCAGTGATCTTGATTGGTGTTTAACCTAAGAACTGATATGAAAAGGACTATGGGGATGGCCTTGAAACATTTAAAATCTTAAAAAGGGGATAAATTAATGGAATTTTTTATAGTAAATCAATATTACATTTGTGGGTATTATTATGTTTTTATGACTGAGTTTTGTAGAGTGGGTTCAGAATGTAAACACTCATTGTGGGTGCACTAAGTGGTGCTAAATTGAGAAGGTGGGAAGATGGTTTCCCATTTGTATTGTTCTCTCTCAATTGATATGGTTTGGGATATTATATGAATGAGATTTTATCATGAAGCCTTATGTGGATTTTTATTATGCTAGATGTGATACCTTAGGGTTGGTTTATTGGTTAGCTATAGATGGGTTTCCCACATACTTAGAGAATGGATAATTGGGGAGTGTGTTTAATTATTTTAATCATCATGTAATGGTTTATTCAAGTATAGTAACATAAGATGAATACTATTCAGGTTCCCTTAGGTGTAGATGAGGTTTTTGGGCAAGGAACCAACATGGTTGATATGTTTAATTGAGTATGAATGATTTGATAATATTGTTTGAAGGATCATAGTCAAAGGTTTTTGAGATTAAAAGGGGATATGATATCAATTATGGGTTATACTGAGATAACCTTGTTTAATGAGATAATTATAGATAGAGGTTTTTATTATCACCCTGTTGTGGTGTTCTAGGTATGGATGTGTCGATAACTGAGGATAGGATATTGAATATTTTTTGCATGCTTGTATGTTTATCTGAATCATGTTTTATACAATATGTATATGAAAACTAATGAGAATTTGGATTGTAGGACTAAGATTTTTGGTTTCATTAATCACTTCCTAGATGATATTATTCTTGATTATGGATATGTTACACCTATCTCAGATAGGTTTCTAGTATGCTATTATATTAGAATTAAAATGAACCTAACCTATAAGATCTATTTTATCCCTTTTTATGAAAATTTTAAATTTCATTTTTGGGTGTTATTTAAAGTTGAAGAGGTTAATAGGAGGTTTGAGAATGGATTTGAGGTGAAAATGAGAATATTTCAGGGTCTATAAGGCATCGAGTACCCAATGTATTAGTATTTAGTACCTAATGGGGGCCTACGGGTTTTAGGTGGATTATGTATGGCCACCAGGTACCCAATATATTTCTAGAAAAAACACCCATAATAAAGATAAATATGGTTATTTTAACCCCTAAACTAAACCTAAACATTGGGGTGGATCATGGGGTTTATTATCATTTCAAAAATTTCTTTCCTCCATTTATAATCAAAATCTATTCTTCCCCTCTTATGAATCCTTATTCATGATTGATCGGGGTGGATTGATTTAGTCATGTAAATTCTTCTTTAGCCAGGTAACTTCCCAGTTTCCACTAATATTTCTTATATATATCTATTTTTTATGGAGGTGGGTATATTTATTCTTCCCCAAATTTTATTTCTTGCTGAATCTTCCAAATCTACCAGGTTTCTTTTTATCTAGTTGTTAAATATTTTCACCTTTGTACATCTAAGGTAAATCCTTAACTTTTCTTTATAGATTCATCTCCCTCAAATTTATAGGGCTGTAACCTAACTCTTAATTCTTGTTAGGTTTTTGGTCTAAGATTTTGGTGGCACACACCTCCCTCTTATAACCCAAATAATTTTTTGCTTATATTTTTGGTAGGTATACCTATCTACCCTATCATTCTCTACATGGTTTAGGTTGATATTGTTATAGGGATGAGTCTATTTAATTTGAAATGATTTTTTGATAATAAATGAATTAATAATTTTTTATAGAACATTAATGGGGTGTAACCTTGTGGTTTAACCCTTGTGGTGGAAGGGGAGGTGTCGGTTTCGAGCCTCCAAAGGTGTGTGTGTTGTTTTCATTGTATTTATCCCTTATCCCTAACTAGTTGTAATAATTTACTTTTTACAGAGTTTAAGATATGATTTGTCTTATTTTATTTTTATAATAAATTTCAATCATGCCTTGGGAATTATTCATATTTATTACCATTATAGTATTATTATATTTTTCACACTTTTAAATACTTATTAATTTTCATTGATTTATTTAAATGGGAATTCAAGCATGTTATATATATTTTTATAGTGTTATAAGCATGCCTCTATGTATCATTTTATTGAGTTGTAAAAATGATCCCTTACTTGCTACCCAATGTTTGGTAAGTGAATTAGAATGGATATTTAGATTATATATATATATATATTTAACATAGCTACAACTTGATTTGGAACCTGATGGTTGGGACATGTTCATATCACATTGAATTTATTTACTCCTTCCCTTATTCCTTATGACGGTCTTAGGCCCCAACTTGTTATATCATTTATCCTATCTCTTAATATGGGATAATTCCCTAAATTTTTACATGTATTAAAAAATATGAGACATATTGTTAGATTTACCTACCTCTAGACTGAAATAAATATCATGCAATGTGACGAACCTCCACATATAGGGAGTTACTTATTATTATTCCAATTGTTATGCTTTTCAATATTTGAAGTTTGTTTCTTTTATTGTTATGTTTTTAAATTTTCTATATATCGTTTCATGCATGAAATTGAGTTTATGAAAGGTAAGTATAGGTGGGGTAGATATTTACCACAAGTTTATCAGACTCACACCCTACACATGCCCCTTTGAGATGCACAAAAATCTCACGGTGTATGATCTAGGTAAGGGGAAAGAACTAGAGTACCTAGGAAAGTAACGCAAGAAGTATGGAGTAAGGATTAAACCTTTTATAAGTTTTAGAGTGTGTGAGGAGGAGATTATATAGGCTATATAGGATACTAATTGTGAGAGTTTCCACTTGGAAACCCTCCTCCTTTGATCGTTAGGCCTCATTTGGCTTGGTGGTTTAATGAATATTTTTTTACCTAATTTTTTCCTTTTGATGGATTTGTGGATGATTTGGGTTTATATATGATATATATGCATAAAAATATTATTGTTTCATTTTATTCTCATTACCTAGATTGTTAAATAATAACCCATAGAATTCTTTATTGTTGTTGAGGACTATTTCTATTAATCCTAAGGTCCACAAATAATTTTAAGTGTGAAATCCCCATTATTTTATTTTTTAACTTGGTGGTAAACTATCTCCCATCAAAAATTTATTTAACCCATTATGTTTACAGTATCCTCTAAAAATTGGGTGGTGAACTAGAGGTATTGTGGAAACCCAACCCAACAATGTTCTGGTGATCAGGTCATGGTCATCATAAAATTATATTAGTGGCCACAATAAGGGCTTATGAGTATGTGACTTGAGAGCAGTAAGAAGAAATGACTGTCAAGAATCAGGAAGTAAACCATAAATATGTGAGGCAAATATAATTATGGTAAAATCCTAAGTTACTATGGGTATTATAACATTCTTCTTTATTTCCTAATTATTCTCTTTGACTCTATCCTAGGTACTGGTATGATTTCATGTTATCACACATACTAAACTGTGTTTTGTTATATTATAGTTGAGATCAATTGGATGTTCATTTTAACTAAAACATTAATAATAATAAATAATTTTTTATTTTATTTTTATTTTTAATGAGTGGATTCATATAATAAAATTTTTAACCCCCAATTAGAAAATATTGGTTATTATTCCCATTGATACTTGGTATTATTATTATTTTTTTCTTCTATCATATCATATATTTTTTAAATCGTGTTCAATATGAATTTAGATTATATTTAAAGTATTATAGATCAAATTCAATTTTTAAAGAAAGTTTTTTAAATAAAATTGTTTTAATAAATAAATAATAATAAGGGGTAGACCTATTATGGTTAATATAGTTTTTTACTTTGGGGTTGTAAATACAGGGGAAAAAGTTGATGATTTTCTCTATTTTTTAGAGTATTACACCTAGATGACCACCACCTACCATGTAGGAAGGGATGGATAAACACAATCTATCTAAAGACCCTTTTTTAATTTTAAAGATTTTATGAGTCTTTCCCAAATGTTATGTACCATGGGATAGGGATTACATCAATGGGAACTGATGGATAATAAGATTCCTATGAAATTTTGAGATAGTATTACCCAAAAAAATGTCGAAGAGTGGATTTGACTAATCTATTTTACTATATGATAATATTAAAATTCCCATAAAAAATCATGAGAATGTGTCCACATTTATTCATAAAATGGTATCTTGGTTATGGTGGGATATTATGATAGAGGAAGTGATGAATCAGTTTTTAAAATATATGGTTCGTCATCAATGATTAATATGACATTGAGTAGAGTATTTTTAATTTGTAATTCTATATTGTGGATGACACTAAGGTTTTTTGATTCACAATAGTTTAAATAGACCACAAATTTAGTGTCATAAGTGTTGGAGTTAGGGGAATATCAGACTTAACTACCCCGGCTTCTCCAGCTACTTTGAATCGTTTCTATTCTTGCACAACATTGGTTATTTTTTTCTCTCCATCTTCCCATGTTGTAGCTTCCTTTATTGTTTTGGCTCTGGATTTTGAGACTTCTCCCCCTGCCCAACTCTCATTTTTCCTCCTCAGCAGGATAGGGAAGACCAACATGTTATCTCTCCTATTCCCCTCTCAAAATATTTTTCATATTTATTGACTCCTTCAAATTACTTCTTGGATACACCTTTAGTAGAGGTGGTGAGAAAGCCTACTACTTCATCCACTGGTGTTCAAACCATATCTTGGAAAAAAGAATCTACAGATCTCTTGGTTACTTCATCAATTTATCCTTCGACGGAAGGCGCCAAAGCCAAAATCCCTCTAATAATATGATCTATATCCTAGTATGGAACTCCTATGTCCTAGGTACTCAGGTCAAGAAAAACTTTATTTATAGTGAAATTTTAATCTATAATGCCTCCATTTCTACCATTCTAAAACCCAAGAAGAATTTCTCTCAAATTTCCACATTTTCTCAGAAAATGAGAATCGGGGGCTTCTTTCATGCAGCTGCTCAGAATCACCAAATTTGGATTTTTTGGAATTTGAATATTATAGTGGATCTAGTCTCAGCTTAAGATCGGTTTATCACCACTAGGGTGACTAGGGGTTTGCATTGCACTTTTTTTCCTTCATCTATGCTAAATGGTACATGTGGGAAAGAGAACTCTTATGGGATGAATTGGGTAATTTTGATTAGGTTGATATACCTTGGATTGTTTGTGGTGAATTTAATGCGGTCCTAGGCAGAAATGAAAAATAGAGGAGTGACATTATTTCTCTGAAGGTGAGTTAAAATTTTAGTTTGTTCATGGCTTAGTCAAGCCTGTCAAACATGGGTTTTTGGGTAACTGTTACACATGGTGAAACAACCAGAAGGGTAGGAATTTAATGTGGTGCTTCTTGGATAGGTTCCTTGATAATCTATAGTCTATTTCTAGTTTTCATGATGCCAAGGTGAATCACATCCCTAGAGTTCTCTCAGATCACTCTCCGATCATTTTTTCTCTCTCTTCTAAGTCAGGATGTGGGGATTGCTTCTTCTTCTCCACTCTGTGGTCTTCTACTCCAGACTATCATCAAGTGGTCCTGTCATATTGTAGTAAACCAATTAATGGCTTCCTATAAACATGTCTGCACAATAATTTTAAATGGATCAAATGGGATTTTATCTCTTGGTTTAATAGTAACCACTCTAAGTTATAGGCTTTGAACACCCTTAACTCTAAGATCAACCTGTTGGAATCCATGTTGGAGAATAACTGGGATGAATCCACTTTTAGTGAGTTATCCACTAATAAGTGATCATTTTCAGAGTTTCTCTTGGCACAAGAGGGTATGTTATGTGAATAAGACAAAATCAGGTGGCTCAGAGAGGGCGATAGGTTCAAAAAGTTCTTTCAAGCATGCATCAAGGAAAAGAAAAGGCATGGTAATTTGAATGTTCTCTTGGATGATGGAGCTTACACAAATGACCATGATGAGATGTATAATATGGATGAAGCGTGCTTTAAATACTTTCTACCTGGTCTAAATCAGAATATGTAAAGTTGATATCCAAGGGGGAGTGCATAAAATTTTGAGGTTATGCCGAGCATGTTTTACTCTAAATTTAATTCCCTCTCGCAGTTAATTCCGCATGACCAGGAGATTATTGTTATTTTAAAGGATATCAAACCCAATATTTCACCAAGTCTATATGATTTCCCCGTCTTTTTTTATGTCTCCTCATGGGAATTGGTGGGAAGTGATCTTTTCTGGGCTGTGCATAATTTTTTTGAGGCAGTTACCTTCCCCATGTGGCGTGCACCATGAAATTGGTATTAATTACTAAAGTTAAGGAAACTAATTTTCTGAAATAGTATAGACCCATTAATATGATCAAATTCCCTTACAAGATCTTATCCAACATCATCAACACGCACTTAATATACTATTTAGTGAATTGGGTTGGTAAAGAGAAACACATGTTTATCAGAGGGAGGTCTATTCAAGGTTCCATAGGATTATCACAAGAGATGGTTAGGTACATTAACATCAAGTCTATTGGTTCCAATTCCATTATCAAAAATGATATTAAAAAATAATATGATACGATTGAATGGAATTTCATTATAAAAATATTAACTCGCTTGGGTTTCTCTTCTTGTTCAGTGGATCTTTTTTTCAAATGTTTAAGATCCTCCTAATTGGCCTTATCCTTCATGGTGAGAAACTATGGATTCTTCAAGTTAGTGAGGGGTCTGTGTCAAGGAGACCCTATCTCTTTTAGCCTTTTCATTCTCATGAAAAATTCCCTTAGAAGGTACATTAATTTTTTTTAGGATGGAATTATTACTCCTTTCAGGTGCAAGCAACAATTTTGTGGGGTCTCCCACCTCATGTATGTGGATGAAACCATAATATTTATCAATGGTGGTAGAATATATATTTTTAATATTAATAGTATCTTGGTAGTATACTTCAAATGTAGTGGGTATATTGTCAACCATGATAAAAGTAGTCTCTACATCTCCTCTCGGTGCTCAGAAAGGCATAACAACACAATGAAAAGAAGGCTTGGAATCTCCAGGAGGTTCTTTCTAATGGAATATATTGGGGATACTATATAATATGGTATAATCTAAATTCATAACTTTTATAGTATGGTGGACAGTATATCTACCCGTATCAATAATTGGAAATTTAGTTCTTATCCTTTGGGGGCCATATAATGTTTATTAACAGCATCCTCACATCCATACCAATGGACATTATCTTAGATATTGAAGTGACAAAAATGGTTATTTCTAATATAAAAAACTTCATGGATAGATTCCTATGGTATGGACACTCAAAAATTAAATGACACTAGACGTCGTGGTCTCTCCTGGCTAAGCCATTTAGTGATAGAGGTATCAATGTTAGGAGTGTCACAGATGAGTTTCTTTGGATTCATGTGAAACTCTCTTGGGAGGTGATTTATGGTCAAACTCTATAGGGGGTAAACTCATGTTTATAAAATATGGGAGTAATCCTAGTTCCCCAAACAAATATTCCTTGAATTTGTGGTTAGCGGTTCACCCCCATCTTTTACCACTTCACCACCTTTCTCACTAGATTGTTGGAAGAGATGATTTGTCCTTCTGACATCACAACTAGTCTAGTGCCACTCTATCATTTCCAAGTTTCCCTATGCCCGGCTTGTACTTTAATCGTGCCAAAAATCACCCAGTTTTTACATAGGTGGTGTTGGATAATAACCAACATACTTCGTTTGAGCTGATCGAGCTTTCCTCAGATCTAGATATTTTTGTTTTTACTAGTACGTCCTCAAGTAATTTTTTTGGAAGAATTATAGGCATATTTGGTACCCCCACGATGCGCATGAAATATGGTGAGAATCTCTTTGGTGTAAGGAAATCCCTACGAAGCTAAATTTTCTAGTTTGGTTATTCAAAATGAGGCAGTACCAATAGATGATAGAGTAAAACATGATTGAATTCATCTTGCTTCCATTTGTTCATGTCTTGCAAGTTCGTAGGAAGAACCTATTTGGCATCTGTTTAATGAGGGTGACTAGGCCCATGAGGTGTGGTTTTTGTTTGGTCAGAAAAATGGGATCTTCTCATAGGTGTCTTTAGAAGTCCTGTTTTTAACTAGGTGGTTCCAGGGATTGAAGAACAAAATGGTTTAATGGAAATCAAGAGCCTTCATTCTTGTTATTGGATGCTGGTGTATCTGGGGGCTAGAAATAAGGATCAGTATGAATTCATTACAAGTTCAAATCCTGTAGTGGATTTCAGAACTAGGAACTTAATGTTTGAGGTGTCCCATATCATTCTCAACTGGTCGGATGCTCCCTATTTTAGTCCCTTGATGTGAGGTAGATCATATCCTTCTCCTAATATCACTCCTCATGGTTGGTGGATTCTTTAGCTCCCCCATAGTCATGGTAACAAACTTACCACTAACAGATCTTTCTCTATGGGAACGATGCATAGTGGATGTGTGGTTCATGACTCCAAAGACTATGTTCTCTTCGCCTTTACCACTACCTTCATCCATGTGGATTTATTACTTTCTAAAACCAGGTCTATGATGCTAGGCCTCGACATTTGCATTCAGAATAATATTTCTCTGGCTACTGTAGAAACCGACTCTAAAATTCTCCAAGACGTGCTTCTAGGGAAAGGTACCATCCCATGGAATTCCACCTACTATATCCATAAGTGTAAGAGACTCATAATAAATAGAGTGGACATTCTTCACACTTGGAGAGAAGCTAATAAAGTTGTGGACTTCTTAGCATCTATAGCTCCTCAAAGCGGGATGGTTACCTCCTTTTCTAGCTTGGGATCATTTCCTCGAGAAGGTGTGGATCTTTTCTGAGGGGATGACCTCAGGTTTTATTATTTTAGGCCCCCATAATATCTTTTTTTTCTTTGTCCCAGTCTTTTTATTTTTCACCTTGTTTAATAAAAAATCACTTTGGTGGTATTTGTAAAGTTATATTAATTTCTAAAAACTGTATATTTTTATACGTTATATATTTTCTATCAAATTTTATGAATCATTTTATTTAAATGTATTTATAAAATCTAGTGAATGGTTTTAATACCAATGAACTGATAAAGTTGAATTAATGGTTTTCACATAAATAAAAAATGGAATATTTTTCAAAAAAAATATTTTTTAAAATATTTTGAATTTTTTTGTCTTGATAAATTAAATTGATCAATTTTAAGGAATGGTTTTAATAAAATATATCATTTATATATACATTATAAAATGAATTAAAATTATTAAAGTGATTAGTATTTGTTTATAAATATTAGCAAAATCATTTAATATTTAAAATGATTCTTTTCTTAACCTTTTATTACACTGTGATTTTTTATTTTAAAAAACTAACTATATCATTGTTTAAGTATTATTTTATTAAAATTTAATGTTCATAATAATAAAAAATATTTTATAACCCATGTAATTATTATTAAATTATATGAAATAAGAATAAGAACACTTCGTGTTTAAAATTTTATTTTTTATAAAAAATGAGTGTTTCTTATATATTTCATGTTCTCATTTAAAAGTTAATATTTTTTTATTTTGGATTAAAATTTGACTAAATAAAGTTTAAATTTTTAACCATCTCACGAAAATGAGGTAAGAGGGATTATATTATATATTTTTTAAAATATATATTTTCCATGATTAATAATGAAATCTTGTAAAAGTGGGGGAAAAAGGGTAAAATCACATGGAATTATTTTTTAAGAATTAAACTGATAATTAGAAATTCTATAAGTACTTTTTTAGGTTTGGGAGTATATCCTACCTTTACTACCAAAATTTCCAATCTAACTCAGCTAATTCCCATGTTATTCCATCTTTAACATTCACCTAACTCATGTTTCCAAAGAAACATCCATATTTTTTACTTATAAAAGGAGATCCCTTTCACCCACTCCAATATACTTATATCCTTTAGTTTTCTCTTAAATCCTACCATGATCCAACCAACCAGATCCCCACCTAGACTGGTGGTAAGATGAGTGTGACACCCTAATCCCACCTCTTATAGGCCAGGGGCTGGTTAGTTAAAAGTAGGCATATCTCACATGATGGGGGGCCTTATCCTAATTTACCTGTACAGAGACACATATTTGTGCTACCATGAGGTCAATGAAGGAACAATAGAATATGTTGTGATACCATGAAGTCGAGATGGTATATACACTACCATTGAGTGATGATGGTAGATGTGCTACTATGGTAGTGATGTGGTGGTTAAATCATGAAAACAAAATGGTGGTAGATAATAGTAAAGGTAGATGATCGATAGTGGAGAAGAAATCACGGTAGTACCTAAAGAAGATGACGATATGTGTGATATACCATTGAGGTCATAGTAGATAGAAGCTACCATTGAGGAGGAAACCATTGATATGGATGAATCACTCCCATTAGTGTGATATCATTTGGGAATACTATATGAGAGGATGATGAGGTAGTGGATTCCCTATGTGAGAACCATGGATGAAGCTACTACTACTAATGAAGTGGCACATGATCTATTGTTGGACATCTACCATCACTGGTAGTGGAGATTCTACCGTGCATTATATACCAACACTCCTAAGAATAGATCCATGGGAAGAGAAGTTGCACTATGGTGATTCCAAATATGGCAGTGTTGAACCTTGAGGGAATTATTCCCATCATGCTATTCTGAGTTGCACCATGAAGAATGAGTTCTAAACAGAGAAGGTTTAGCTTGATTTTTAATGAAAAAGATCTATTTTCACACATAATACCACCATGGATACTAATGTGATGATAAAAAATTTACTAATAGTATATAATTATACCATGAGTATTCTACTTTAGGGAACAATAACGATATATGCTGCTTCCATCACTATAGAATACTAGTCAACACTGAAATTTGGAAACACCTTATAAGTCAACAGATTTAATACAAAAAATATTTTAATATATATATATATATCCAAAATTTGAACCAGGAAAAAAGATATTTAAAAGAGATATATATAAGGGAATCATTCCTCTATAAATACAAGGCCTACTTCCACTGGAAAGGGATCGAAGGATCAGGGGATCAGGAGAACAAACACTGCGGCTGCTTGCTTTTTTTTTTGATACTTTCATTTTTTCTTCTTTTTTATCATGCCTTATTTCCCTTCTACCTCCATTTTTATTTCTATTATGGATGGGTATAAACCTTAAGTTATTGGGTGAAGGGAAGTTTACTCGAATCTATGATCCTTGAGTCTAGTTCAATTTATCTAAGTACATCGATCTGTTTTCTTTATTTAATGGTTTTCAATTATAAATTCCAAAATTTTTATATGAATATTATTGTGTTTGAATATAATTATGGTTTTTTTACTATTTTCATGATTAAATAAATATTTTCTCCATATTCTTGGTTTTTTATCACATATATTGGATGGTAAAGGTCCAGTTAGAGAATTATTTAGTGATTACTAAACACATGATGGGGTAGTAGTGGTCTGATTTGGGCACTTGGGAATTTCAATACCGAATTTGGTGTTTCCAAATAAATTCAAATAATATTTATTTACTTTAACACATTGGAAGGATAATTATCCAAGTAAGTAAATATTGATGGTTGTTCTCATTAACATCAAATTTTATCAAGGGTGAAAAAAGAAAAAAATATTTTATATTTTCATTTAATTAGTTGAAAAAAACAATAGATTAATTTCAAAGGGAATATGATAACATTACAAATAGTGAATCCAACCTAAAACCCCAACCATTTTTCTCTCTTATTTGAATTTAAAAAATCATGTTTCTTTGATTAATAGTCTTAATAATTTTATTATTTACCTTTTCACCATGACAACAATATTTAAGAACTTATATTTGGAGACAAATTTGGTATAATATTAATACTACATTACTTAGGTATATTAAAATATATTTTTATTCACCCCATGATTGGAATGTGTAAAAACATGGAACCATTATCGGAGAGTTAGGTGATAATCATACCTTAAAATTGCATGACTAGGACCTCCAACAAATAACTAATTTCTTTTAATCCTAATATAGAGAGGACTTTATTAACCAGGCTTATGAATCCCAATATAGAAAATAAATTTAAATAACTTAACTTAGAAGACCTGAATAAATCTTTAAGTGTTCACTCCGAGTCACCAAAAATGGCATTAAATCCACAACAAACCTTAAGGGACTTGTGTACCCCATAATTTTAAAACCAACAAAATCGTTAACTATGCATGCAAAATAATATGATTTTATACTACATGTTAATATGATACCTATATTAATAAAATTTCATGGATATTAAGGTGAAGATATCAACCATAAAATTCAAGAGTTAGGCTTTATATGCTCAAGATTCAAGATGATATGAGTAACTGAGGAACAAATCAAGTGGCGGGCATTCCCCTTTTCACTTTAGGGAGCTTTGAAGGAGTGGTGGTACATCCTACAACCTAGAGTGATCAATGAATGGGATGATCTATAAATAATCTTCATAAAAATATTCTTCTTAGCCTCCTAGAGAATTGTAATAAGGAATATATCTATTCTATTCGACAAGTAACTAGACAAACCCTCTAGGAATATTGAGAAAGATTAAAAAATCCGTGTCCAAGATATCCTCATCAAGATATGGAAGATCATAACTTCCTAGTTTTTTCTATAATGGACTGCTGGTCAATAAGAGAAACCTCTTGGATGTATTATTTGGAGGATATATGATTGATTAGTCACCAATGTAAAAATATGTATTAATTAATAAGATTACATAGAATTCAAAATAGTTTGGAACTAGAGGTACAAGGATAAGAGGTATCTATGAGGTAAAAGCTTCTGACTCATCACCTCTAATTGAAACCAAACTTGAAGAATTAAATATCCTAGTAAGATATATTGTTTTGAAATAAGTGAATGAGTATCCTACCCCACCTCCAGTATGTGGTTTTTCTTCATCATCCCTATAACTTCACTGATTAATGTGCTAATGTACAAGGTATGGAGAGGTGTGAAACTGCATTCCAACAAAGTAAATTTCAACAAAATCAATAATGGAGAGAATGGAATTCCCTATAGGGAGTTGGTGTAAAAAATAGTCTTGAAATCCATTTAATCCCCCTTTCCATCTATAATTCAAAACCCACCCACTTTTCAACAACTATATAAGAAACAGTACCAACAAAAAAATTATCAGCCACTTCATTTTCAAAAAAAATCCCATGGCCAGTCCCCTTCTAGTGAACCACTAGTGGAACGAAAACAAGGAACATTGATTGAGGATCTAAGAAATAAAATTATTATTTTTCAAATAAATTTGAAAATATAATTGAGTTGATATCTAAAAACTAAGTAACAATTAATTCTTAGACAATACCCAACCTAAAGGAAAGTGTAAGTAAGATCATCATGAGGAGTGGTAAGGAGATTCTACCCCTATAACCCAAGGAAGATCAAGATGAACTAAAAGAAGGTGTGCTAGGAAATTCTACATAGATTATGGAAGTAAAAAAAAAATCCACCAAAAGAAGAATAAAAGAAGTAGGAAGAACCTAGGAAAATATTTAGAAAGGAAAGACATGAATATCCATTACAAAGATAATATATGGAGAATAAGGATATCCTCATTCCATTCCCTTTAAGGTTTACCTCATTAAATAATATTGAGGAAGAGAAACTCTAAAGAGAGACCCAAGATACATTTCAAAAGGTTAAAATTATCATAACTCTATTGGAATACATCTGATAAATACACAAATATAGAAAATTTCTCAATGGGATTTGTACCAAAAGAAAGTGGCTTGAAGGTAATGAAAGAATCACCCTAGGGAGGAGGGTCATAGCCATGATCACACCACCACTTCCCAAACAAATTTCAGGATCAAGAGATTTTTTTCCTTTCACTATTGGTTCTTTGAAATTTTTTGATGCTTTGTGTGATCTTGGTGCTTAAATTAATGTCAATTATAACTCTGTCTTTTAATATTTTATAATAGGTGAACTGAATCCCAAAAGAGTGGTTTTCTAATTGGATTTTTTTTTTCTATTTTTCCAGCTGGAGTGTTGGAAAATTTTCTTATGGGGTGGAAGAACTTGTTTTCCCAGAAGGCTTTTATATGCTCACCATAGAGGAGAATAAATCACAAGGACATTCACCCATTATTTTGGGTAGTCCACTAATAAATATAATCAAGACAATCATCAATGTCCATTAAAGAACCCTTATTATGGAATCGAGAGACAACAAGGTGTACATTAATGTTTTTGACTCTAGGAGTAATCCTTCAAGTAACCACTCCCTCTTTGTAATCACTCACGAATAAGGTATTGAGCCCATTAGAGACTCAGTAATGCTTAGAGATTTTTTATCCTTAGGAGATCACCTTTATAATAAAAGTCTTAAGAAAAAATCCAGTACTCAAAAATCTAGAAACCCTATTTTCAAATTCCAAGAATAAATAACCATTGAGTTCATTGATAATTTAACTGAGGACACCGATATAATTCTCTTTACTAAGGAAATTCAATATTTGGAAATAGGGAATTTGAATTCAATATCTTCTCTAGAACAACCAAAAAATATGTAACTAAATCCCTTCCCATATAATATTAATATAGGGGGATTACTAACTATTAGGAATCCCTGAAAGTGGTTAAACCTCACTATTATAGACGTAGTAAAAAACATACGTTTTTAAAATGAAACATAACATACCCAATTTATAACTCACAATGGCTCATCCCAATCCACGTGGTTCCTTAGAAAAATAGTTTGACAGTTATAAAAAATAATAATAATGAATTAATCCCCATGGGATTTCAGAACATTTAAAGAGTATGTATTGAATATAGAAATATGAATCAAGTCACCAAAAACTAATTCTTCCCCATCCCTTTCACTGATCAATTTCTAGGGAGTTTATTAGACATGATAAATTATTGTTTCTTAGATGAATTTTATGGTTATTTTCAAGGACTAATTTCACCATAAGACCAAGATAAGACAACAATCATCTGTAATTTTGGAACATTTTCTTATAAGAGGATACCTTTTGAGTTATTAAATGCCCCAGGAACATTTCAGAGATGTATGGTAGGAATTTTCTGATATCATACTGAGGATTTCTGAGAGGTATTTCTTGATGAATTCATTATTTTTGAAAATTACTTTGATCATTTCTTAGGGAATCTAGAAAATGTTTTGAAAACATGAATTGAGAAGAAACTTGTTTTGAACATTGAGAAGTGTAACTTTATGGTTTAAAAAGTAATAGTTCTAGGTCATATAATTTCACAATAAGGAATTAGCATAGATAATTCTAAAGTTTATGTGACAAATTATTTTCCATATCTCACTTATGTAGAAAAATTAGATAATTCTTGGGATATGTCGGATTCTATAGATGGTTCATCCAGGACTTCAGTAATATTTATCTTCCTCTCTTTAATTGATTTTAAAATATTATAAATTATACTTTAGTGATGATTGTAGGAAGGAATTTGATGTGATGAATCAGAAATTTATACCTACCAATTATGTAACCCCCATAATTAGAGAACCCATTTTATCTACTTTGTGATGCATAAAACCATGTTGTGGGAGCATTGATTTCCCAAATAATTGATGGAAGACTATAATTCATAATATATGCCTCAAGAACCTCGTATTCCACTTAGATTAATTACATAACTATTGAAAAATAATTCTTTGATATTTTATTTTTATTTAACAAATTTAGAACTTATTTAATCAAAACTAAATTGGTTTTATTTTTGATCATGCAGTACTTAGGTACTTAAATAATATGGTTTATGTTAAGATCAGTTTGGTAATATGGTTACTAATATTGAAAAAGTTCAATCTAGATATCAAGGATAATAAGGGAGTTGAAAATTAGGTGTAAGATCACTTTAGAAGACTTCTAAAAACTACTAAAATAGAAATTCTGAAACTGAACTCACTCAAAGATGACATACTGGGAGAAAATATCTACATAATAGAAGGTGAAGTACCTTGGTATACTGACAGAGAAAATTATTTAGCTACATCCTAGGTACCATCTCACCTTAACTATCATAAAAAACACAAACTTAAGGTTGAATCTAGATTCTATATTTGAGAGGATCCATTATTGTGTAAAATCTATAATTATCAAGTCATAAAGAGGTTCTTATGAGAAAGTGAAATAGAATCTGTATTTGAATTTTGTAATACACTTTCTTATGGAGGCCACTTTGAACCTCAAGGAATGGATAGAAAAGTCTTTGAATCGAGAATTTATTTTACACACCTATTTAAAGATGCTCATGAATAAGATATATTATATGAGTAGTGTCAATATTATAGAAATATTTCAAAAATACAAGAGATTCCCCCCAAACCCATCACTTTATATGAAATATTTTCAATATGGGGTGTTGATTTCATGGGACCCTTTCCCATGGATTTTAGGAATTCTTACATTTTACTTTTTTTCGATTATGTCTCTAAATGGGTATAAGTTAAAGCCACTAAAACTGATGATTCCAAAGATCTATGTGATTTTTTTAGGTATAACATATTTTGAAGGTTTGGAGTGACAAAGACTATTATCAGTGACAAAGGGACTCATTTTTACAAAATAGATATATAGAGGCAATGATTAAAAATTATCGGGTGAATCACAAGACATCGACACCCTACCCCCCTTAGAAAAATGTCCAAGATGAAGTGTTTAGCTGGGATATTAAAGGTATCTTGGAGGAAATAGTTAAACCCAATCTGATGGATTTTAGCTTAAGGAATGAACACACATTATAGTCATACCAAACAACCTACAAGACACCCATAAGAATGATCCCCTACTGGTTGATTTATGGAAAAAGTTATCATATTCCAGTGGAGTTTGATCACTAAGCATGTTGGTTTTAAAAAAATATGAATTTGGATTTTGTGAGTGTTGGTAAAGAGTGAAAACTTCATTTATAATATTCAGAGGAAATAAGGAGTGATGTTTTTGAAAACTCCATAATATAAAAAGAGAGAATCAGAGTGCCACATGAAAAACTGATTCAATAAAATACATTTCAACTAAGTGATGAAGTTCTGCTATACAATTATATATTGAAGTTAATGTTGGGTAATATTCATTACATGTTTTAATAACCTTTTATTTTTAATAATTTCTATCCATTTGGTTACATTTATATCAAGAAATAATAAGAAGGAAACCCATTCATTTTCATTGGGAAAAGGATGAAAAATTCCATGGGAATCTAGCTCAAGAACCAGTGGAGAAGATCAAACTCCTCCAACCCATATACTAATTTCTTCCCATGAGGTTAGGTCAAGACAACAACATTAACCAAAGTTTCTTCTAGGATTAAACCCAAGATTTATTTTTTTCTTAATATTTATGAGTTTAGGATAAATTCACCTCTTCCTTTCACCCCTCCGAGATTTAATGGAATAGTTTTTATACTGCTATGATTTTATTTACAAGATCGCCATGAAGGTAAGTTAACTAGAATCCCAAAAAAATGATAAGGAAGTGGAGAAAAATATTCATGTGAATGGGGAGTTCATTCTTTCATTCTTTAGGTTTAAAACTCCCTATATTTTTCTAGGAGTTGGTTTTTAGATGGAAAATTCAACAGTCATGTTAAAGTGAAAATTCTATGCCCACAATTTGAATTTATTCATTAATTGACTTATCTAGGAGACATGAGTTTCTTAGTAACCCTATGATTCCATGTTTTGGATTTCAATTATAATGATATTGAATGATTATAGTGGAGAATTAAATTATTAGAGTAAATCATGAAAACTGAAAAGATGACGCATGATTTGAAGGAAGTGTATGATTCATGTAAATGAAATTTTACTACTAATTTTTCATACTTTTAATTTATGAAATTCATTTGAATTGATTTATTATTATTAGTCATTCTAAGAGTTATTGTCCAATGTCAAATATTCCATTCTCTAGAGGATTTATGGAAAAAATATTTATATTGTGTCTTCTTCATATTTCTTGAGAGACATTGGGACATGTTGCAATCTTAAAGTTTCATTTGAACTTTTCAAAGATAATTATTGGGGTAAAAAATTTAAAATGATTAAGGAATTTTTACTGATAAACCCTTATCCTTGAGACAACCATATACAATAACTGTTGTTTATCCCATATAGACCATGCATAACTTTGTTAGAAATGAGCCACATTCCAATAAATTTATATCTATTCCTATACAAATCATAGTATTTTCAAGATATTTTTAAGTTGAAGTGTGGGTTTGAGGGATGTAATAGTGGTAGGATTCACAATATTGTAATGAAAAAGTGTGTGGGTTCTACTTTTGGTATTGAGAAAGGTTGTTGAATCATTAATTATACTTTATTGTTTTCCCTTATTAAAGGGGGGATATAGGAATGGGTTGTAACTTATAAGAATAAAGAATCACCATTACTAGACCAATTATTGTTATTATATGTGGTTTGGTGATGGGTGTGAGGTATGTTCCAAGCATAGCCTTCAAAAAAGTTAATAAAATATGAAAAAGTGTTTAAAAAATGGAATTAAATAAAAGTAGATAAAATTAAAGAAGGATAAATTCATTCATTATAATTTCATAGATGATTACCTTTACTTTAATCTTGGGAAGTGGGAGTTAGCACTTTTAAAGGGATAATTCCATTGAGCTTAAAATTTTTGATATCATGGTTTATAATTTAGAGTTAACCTCCTTATTGAGCCTTATTTTTTAAAAAATCAGTTCTTACAAACCTTAAGCCTCAGAATCATTATATCCTTTATTGAAAGTCCTCATTATTTCATGTTCCTTTTTTCTTTACAAAGTGAAGAAAGTAATTCCGTTTTAGGCCTATGGATAATAAGAATGTATTCCAGGTATGGTTGGGTATTTATAGTTATACAAGTTCCATCAGATAATGTGGTCTAGATTGAGAGGGGAATGAGTAGATTCTTCAAACATTGAAAATGATACTTTGGTGATGTGGAAAGAAATATGGTGGTTATAATTGGTTAATAGAAGTTTGTTATATAAGGAATGTGGTTGAGAGTATGATAATGAATGGTATGAGCTTATATAAGGCTTGAGATATCCTGAATAAAGGATGATAACTCCAATACGCATTTAATACTTAATAATATGTGGTGTATGCAGGTTGTTGCATGCACATGATTGGGGTTTTGGATTTAATTTTATAGTTTAGGGATTGGGTAGGTTCACTTGTGGGAGGGGGCTGGTGTATAACCATTTAGAGTGGATAAGTTATTTCATATAGGGTTTTAGGAATTTGATTGTTTCTGAGTGACTATAAAAACAAGGGATGTTATTACGAGTTTTGTTGGTTAACCCCTAAGGGGTATTTTTTCATGAAAAGGATTTTATGGACTTCATATATATCCTAGTGGTATGGTAAAGCAGATCCTTATTGGGTATTTCCTTTGGCAATGATCCTGGTTAGTGTCAGACCTTGGAAGTGATCCAGAAAGGACTATGGTGATGGTTTTGGTGTCATGGAACTCCCTTGAAAGGGATAGATTGATGGAATTGGGTGTAGTAGGCCATGGTTAGCTGGGAGGGGCTTAGTATGTTTTGATTATTGAATTTATTAGAGTGGTTTGAGAGTGTAACCAATCATCATAGGCATGTCAAATGAAACTAATTATAGAATTTTAGAATATGGTTTCCCTTGGGTATTGAGATATCTTGAGTTATATGAGTTGGGAAATGATATACATGGGAAATTATTAAGAATACTTATATGGGTTGGGTAGTATATTGGAAGAACTAAAATAGGTTAGGTTAAGTGGATAATTATGGATGGGTTTCACACATTCTTATAGAATTATTGAGTGGGGTGAGTATCTAAGTATTGGAATCATGATGGAATTGTTTCTTTAAGTGTAGTAACATGAGGTGAAGCCTCTTTAGGTTCTCTTAGAGGCATGGGAGGTTTTAGGGAATAAAACAAACATGACCGATAGGTTCAACTAAGTATGATCAGTGAGTTAATAAACATGACCATAACCACCATGAACCCACCAGGTTCAATAGTTAGTAAAGTGTGTCACCCCAATCCGTCCTCCAATAGGCTATGGGCTGGTGAATATCACTAAGTATGTATATCATACAACATGAAAGGCCTTAACCTAATTCACCTGTATGTAATCACATATCTCCATATAGGATATAATAATACAGGATAGAAAATAAAACCTACTATAATATATAATTCATTTGACACATGTTAATCGATAAAAAAGTGTAATTACATATAGTAAAAAGTGGTGAAACAAAGACCTAATATCCTAAATGTAAAAAATAAAACTGAAAAAATTTGAAGGTGAATATCAATCCTTAACACATAGCTCCTGAAAAAGTACTACAAATCCTATCACCTCTAGATACTACTAATATCCTCATCCACTAAAACTATGTCTACCAAGATCACTTACAAAATGTATTCCATCTTCATAAGGAATGACATGTGTGAGAGAAATGACTATGCTTGGATGAGTATATAGATACCTGGAAGGACATCCTAAAAAAATGAATAGATCAGAATACTAGTCAACTCAAAAACATGAATCCCAAAATAAAAACCTAGATATGATTATAATTAAAAGACGAGTGAAATAAAAGAGATTCCCACTCTACATAACCTAGATATAAAAAATTTATCTATAAAAGTAATCCAAAAGTATGATATACACATATTTATAACCTACAACACCTCTCAAAAACTATAGTGGGGTGTCATGCATCTCCAAGGTAAGTTTAAATCAAGGGAGTAACTATCCTTGATGGAGGAACCATGTAATTTCAAGTAGAACAATTTAAATGAGGGAGTACTGACTTTATAGATGGTGGACCCATGCATTTCATAAGTGAGGGAGTTCCTCACTCTATCAATCATATGGGGGACCCACACTACATCAAAGGTAAGAGAGTATTGACCCCATAAACAATCTAGAGGACCCATGAACCAAGAATATGGGGAAGTAACAAAATCTTGGAATAATATTGGGGAACCGTTCCCTATCACTATTACACAACTAGGGGAGTTCCAAGCTCTTTGTTCGCTCGGATTTTCACACCTGATATTATTTTTCGACCCTACATATCTATAGAATTTGTTTTTCATGAATCTCATAATGTATCACCTATGATGAAAATGAGGTATATACCATCATGTTATTTTTATAAAAATGATTAGGATATACTAATTTTATACCCAAATTTGATTCCCAGGTGTAAGAACCTAGTTCTTTCTTTGAGGTACAATTTTCTTTTATTCTTTTTCATTTGATTTGTTTTTGGGAAAAAAATGAAAAACTAGATAAGTATTAGAATCATACTATCACATGGGATGATTCAGGATTACATACCATGTAATCCTAAGTACACTCCATGTAGGTTGGATTTGTATGAAGGGAATACATGGTGTGTAGTCATGTTGGAAAGGAAAAGAGGAAAAATCAACTATACACCATGTAATTCCTAGTACAAGCTGTGTAGTCATGTCGGAAGGCCCCGGAAAATAAGTCATCAGATTTCAGCCACCAAATTAATAGTTAAATGATATAAACACTGTGTATTTAGACTTACATTCCATGTATTTTGTGTTTTTTTCTTACAATGGGTAGTATCCTCTCTATTATGCAGTTTGGAGAGTGGGATCTCCAAGGGAACTCAAGAGGAGCGCCGAAACTTCAACCCCTTCCCGGTTGATCATCCAAACTCCAATAAATCACCATCGGTCTAGTTTGAATCATCTTGATCTATAATATTCTATCTTGAATTAGAAGTTGAGACCGGATGAGGATAACTATACTAAGACGAGGTAGTTGGTCTTGTGCCTTTTGTTAAATGTTAGGTTGTTTATATGCACCGTAGTGCTACGCGACCATGTTTAGGGTGTCTCTTGATTGAGAATTTGAATTGTGTTAATAAGTAATGACATTAGGTGATTGAATAAATTAATTGAATCATGTTTGAGATTATTTAGTTTGATTAAGGGCCACCCCGTGGGTGTGTTTTTCCTCAGATGGCCATTGTTTAGCCGTTTGGCCTTGGATGCCAATGGGAATGCCTTTGTTTCTCCTTTGAAGGGTTGTTTAAAATGATATTGGTTAATTAAATGTTTTACATGTGATTTTTTTTGTTAAATAATTGTCATAGTTTAATTCACATGCTATTCTGGTTATATAATTTTTCCACGTGAGTTATTAAATGCTAAAGTCATGCTATAGTTTAATTAGCACGTGTTTCTTGATAAATGAAATGTGACCACATGAGTTGATTATTATTAACCATGTGATAGTTTAATTTATATGTGCTGTTTACTATGTTGAAATTATGATATATTGGGATTGTCCCTGAAACATGCTTAAATGCTTATACTCGGGTTTTACCTTGGCACATGCTGAAATACTGATACACCGGTCTTGTCCCTGATTCTAAATATGTTGAAATTATGATACAATGGGATTATCCCTAATTCTAAATATGCTAAAAGATGATACACTGGGATTATACCTAATTTGAATATGCCAAAATTCTTATACATTAGTTTTGGCGCTGAGACATATTGAAATGTAATGACTTATGATGCATCTGCCAAGCTAAATCACAAGCTTGGATTCAGTCTTTACTTCTTTTGTCTAGATATCTTATTGAGGTATCTGTTGTGTTTACTTCATATAGGGGATTTATAGGCTTATGCCGGACCCCAAGAATTATATAATTCAATGAATTCGAATTGAATAGATAACATTAAATGAATTTAAATGAATTCCAATACTTGTAGGATTGGTTACTTTTGAGTACCTGTTGGTTTATTACATTTTCAATATTATACGCTACTGTTGCATATACTCCCTGATAGATTTTCATAGACCTTCGGTGGTTACCTACTATGATTTATTTCTCACACCCTATTTGGGTCATGTTTTTGGGACAAAAAAGACTGTATTTCTGCAGGTGTCGATTGGAGAAGGGATCCTTATACAGTTACTTGATTGGTGCTTAGGAGCAGGAGAGCATGTGACCAAGCTAAGGCTTTCAATGTTACTGAGTTTAAATTTTTTACCTTACTTTTGTATTGTGTTGTAGTTGATTTCAGTGTACCCTGTTTTTGCTATTTTCTTAGAACATGTAACATACTGCATCATTTTGATATTATATGTCTTCTGGTTATCCTTATCTTGCAGTCTTTCATTATTTACTTCAGTTTCATGTTGTTTACTGCTTATTCTATTATTATTACTTATTCCACTATGTCACACTCTACCAATGAGGGAATAGTTTCCCCACTATCACACCCTATGCCCTCACTACTAGTTGAAATCCTCTGGAATTTTGGGAAATGCTCTTAAGGCCATGTGACCAACTGGGTACAGGGCACCAGTTGAGTGGCTTCTGGACACAGGATGTTACAAAGTTGTATCAGAGGATTATTTTCTTTTTTTTTCTTACTGTTTTTCAACAATAGACTAGAATAAGAAGGATATAGAATTTGGTAATTATCTATGCCGGAAATAGCTACCCCGTGTACAAAGAAAATCTAAATTACCTTGAATTAAATTGTGTTTTTTGATTTGAGCTATTACAATTGATTAGATTTCACTATTGGGTGATGCACTTTCTTTGTGATGTTATTATTGAAATTGTTGTGGTTTTATTTTGTTGCAACCTGATGAGATTAGGGTATGCCATCTCATACATCATATAGACACTTGTTAAAATCAATTCCATTATATATATGATGCATTAACCATTTTATGTTATTGTGATAGATGATGTGATAGATGTACATGCTTTTGTGTTAGTTGGGTGTAGTAAATAATGATGTGACGTCATCTTTTAATCCATAAGGAGTATGGGCCCTTATGAATTGATAAATGACGCACTGATGGAATATAGATGTTAAATGAACTTGTTATATAATTTGTTTATGATATGTTATGATCGGGTTCCAAACGTTGATTCATGGGGAGTATGGGCCCTCACGGATCAAAATTTGGCATCCCACTAGTAGATTTTTTTTGTTGAACAAGGGTTTTTTGTCCAATCTTGAGTTTCTATTCTGAAAAAACCAGTATACATGACATGTAGTTTATCCTAACACGCAATGTGTTCTTCCTATTCGGGGAAGATGATGTTCCAAATTTTTTAGAAGAACATGCTGTGTACCATGTGTACACGCCATGTAGTATATGACCATGTAATGATCCATGTGAGAGAGAAAAACTTTTGAGTTTTGATCAGAACATGCCATGTACATTCGATACACTCCATGTAGATGCCTAGGTTGAACCCGTGTGGACTTGACTATGTGGGAGTGCATGGCCAGGAGGATAAACTAGTATACACACCATGTACTCATGGAACATGCCCTATATCTAGGGTTGATACATGCCCAGGAAGACGAGACTACATGAGCATGTAGATACTTAAGAGTACATGTCATGTATGATTACTACATTCCGTGTATCTTCTTTTTGTAAAAATTTGAGGGACTTCTCCTTTTTTGTTTTGGAACACTTGAAAGGAAAACCTTGATAATAGGTTTAATTAACGCCTGTTGTTGAACTTTTAGAGTCATTCCATCATGACAACCACGGGCTGTATGCCAGGAGAGCGGCGATGATCATACTCCAGAAACGGAAGGCCATGGGCTACCGATGGATCCTCCAATTGTGCCAGTTGTGACACCAGCTATTATACCAGATGCAGGTGCAGATTCATAGTTCCATGAAGGTTTTGTGAGGTTCATACATACCTTTCAAGGAGCAATGTAGGCTACCACATCTATGGTAGAGCTGAAACATATCTTCCAATAGTAGCATCACCCTACTTTTTCAAGGGATGGTGAACCAAAGGTTGCAGAATCATGTCTGGAAGCAGTGATGACTATCATTGAGCATCTAGAGATGCCTCTTGATAAGAGGGTCAAGATCTCAAAATATATGATGCGTGATTCTTCCAAGAGATGGTGGGATGTTATCACTCATATAGGGCATCATCAAGATATGACATGGGAATAATTTCTGGAATACTTTTATGATTAATATTTTCCCAAGATGCTAAGGTTCGACTGAGCCTAGGAGTTCATGCACCTGGAATAGAGAACACTGTTAATTATGGACTATTCAGCTCGGTTGATTGAACTTCAGAGATTCACACCTATCTTGATGGGTGATTATGTATTGAAAGCTAGACAATTTGAGGATGGTCTCATGTTTGACATCCAATCATAGGTGAATGTATTTAGGTTGAATTTTTTCTCTACTGTTGTGAATCAGGCACTGATTATCGAGTGAAACCTGTAGAAATATGGGGGTGCGAGCTAGGGCGGTTTGGCACCAAGATCTGGTGATGTCTCGACTGAAAGCTTGAAGTGTTGTATAGAGATTTCTCATAGGGATACGAGCAGTCATAACTTTTCTTCTGGTATCCAGGTGAGGTACTACAAGTGCAGAAGGATTGGTCATACTAAACCTCAGTGCCCGATGGACCCAGTCGAATGCCGAGCTTCTGGCAAGATGGGCCATTTACAACAGTTCTACAGGATGTTTCCACCAGCATCTAGTGAGAGAGGTTCTGCACCAACTACATGTTCAGGAGTGGGGTCAATAGGTTCTCACCAGTCATGGAACTAGAATACGTCATGTAATTCTGGATGAGGGGGTGGTTATGGCCATGGTTGTCAGACCCTAGAATCTCAGCGATAACAAGATGGGTCGACTCAAGGTAGCCAAGCAGTGTCTCAGAGCTGTGGTACAGGTCGGACATATGAAGTGAAATAGATCCAATAGGAGAAGGATCCTAGACCTTTTAAGGTAAGAGGTACTATTCTAGTCACCTCTTTTTTATCATCTTCACTCTTTGATATTGGTATTACACATAGTTTTATATATCTAGCCATTATAGAAAGCCTTGGGCTCTATGTTTATTCTTATTCTGATGTTATGATGCTAAAAGATCCATTAGGGACTAGAATGATAGATGTGTGTCAGTGCAAGGAGTCCCCCCTTGAGATTGGTGGGTGCCACTTTCTACAGAACCTCTATGTCTTAGAGATGATAGGCTTCAATGTCATTCTCGGAATGGACTGCTTGGTTTCTTTTAAATCTTTTTTTGATTTCTATCACCACAGAGTGTGTTTCACATCAACAGAGGGTGATGAGTTTCTATATAAGGGTGAACGGGATGTGCAGGTGAGCCGAGATGGACCCAAGTATCTTGGGTTGGGCAGAATGATAATCTCGATTGCGAGTTTATATATGGATGAATAGGGAAAATGTCTGGAAGATTTCCCTCGAGTGGTTGATCATTTCAGGGATGTTTTCCCAGATGACTTCTAAGTCTTAACTTCGATCAGAGAGGTGGATTTTACTATTGATCTAGTTCCAGGAGCTACACCAGTATCCATTCCTCCTTATAGGATGGCCACAATGGAGTTGCAAGAGCTCAAGAGGCAGTTGGAAGATATGGAAGTTAAGGGTTTTATTTGACCCAGTACTTGACCTTGGGATTTACCAGTCCTTTTCATGAAAAGGAGGATGATACCCTTAGGCTATGCATGGACTACTGAAAATTGAACCAGTTGACTATTAAAAACTAATATACCTTGCCACAAATAGATGGTCTGTTTGATTAGCTTCGAAGAGCTTGAGTGTTCTTGAAGATTGACTTGAGGTTAGGATATCACCAGGTATGTGTACAACCTGTATGCATACCTCATACAACCTTTCATAGTAGGTATTTCCTATATGAGTACTTGGTTATTCTGTTTGGTCTCATGAGCATGACAATAGTTTTCATGGAACTGATGAACTGAGTTTTGCATCCTTATCTAGATTCTTTTGTGGTTGTTTTTGTGGATGATATCTTGGTGTATTCTCACAATCGACACGACCATTCCAAACACCTTGAGATCATTTTGAATACATTGAGAGAGCATTTTTTATATGATAAGCTCACAAAATGCCACTTCTAGATGGATAAGATTCACTTCCAGGGTCACGTCATCTTATAGAATAGAGTATCAGTGGACCGAGAGAAGGTAAGAGCAGTAGTTACCTAGGAGCAGCCCAAGAAAATTTATGAGGTGAAGAGTTTCTTGGGGATAGTTGGTTGCTACAAGAATTTTTTGTAGGAATTATCATTCTTAGCAGCACCAATGACAGGCTTGACTAAGAAAGGTGTGAAGTTTGAGTGGTTAGATTCTTGTGACGTAGCCTTTCAGGAGTTGAAGGGACATTTGACATTAGCACTGATACTGATATTTCTAGAGCCAGTAAAGAGTTACACTATGTACTATGATGCATCAAGTATTGGGATGGGAGTAGTGCTTATGTTGGGGAATCGAGTTTTTACATACAGGTCTCGGAAGTTGAGCCCATATAAAAGGAATTAACCGACACATGATCTTGAGTTGGTTGTAGTTGTTCATGCCTTGTGCTTTTAGAGACATTATTAACTAGGAGAGTATTTCATAGTGTACGAGGACCACAAAAGAATCAAATAAATCTTTACTCAGTGTGATTTGAATCTGAGATAGAGAAGGTTGGTGGAATACCTTCAGTCATTTGATTTTGAGATTTCCTATACACTTGGAGAAGGCAATGTAGGGGCTGATGCACTGAGCAGGAGGACTCAGATACATGCAGTGTAGGAGGCTAGTGGTGAATGGAAGCCTATTAATTTGTTCTCTGAGATGAATTTAGAGGTTGACAATAGTTAGGGACAAAATTATCTTTAATATTTGGCTATTAACTCTACCCTACTGGACAGAGTGAGGGTGAAGAATCTATCAGATTCTAAAGGCATAGTTCTATGGGAGAGTGTGGAAGGTGAGGACCCTCCTCATGGATGGATGATAGGAGAAGATGAAGTTATGTGTATAGATGGATGTGTGTGGGTTATAGGGGATATACACAAGGATCTGATGTAGGATTTTCATACTTTATCTTGGGCAGTGCATCCCAGATTCACCAAGATGTACCATGACTTACGCCGTCAATACTGATGGCCAAGCATGAAGTGATAAGTAGCTAGTTTTGTTACGAGGTGTTCCACCTATCATTAGGTGAAGGGGAAACATCAGTGGATGATTGGTATTTTACAATAGCTACCCATTCCTGAGTGGAAATGGGATGATGTCATGATGGATTTCATGACGGGGTTACCGAGGTCACCTAGAGGCAATGATACTGTGTGTGTCATAGTTGAAAGGCTTATGAAGTTACCTAAATTCTTGCTAATCAACGATACCTTTAGTGTTTATGAGATCATAAAGATTTATATTCGAGAGGTGGTACGAGTTCATGGGGTGCCTCATTCAACCATTTCATATAGGGACACCCTCTTTTCATCTCATGTTTAGAAAAGTTTTTAGAGGGAACTGGGTATACATGTGATCTTGAGCATAACATACCACCCTCAGACCGATGGACAGTTAGAGCATACGATACAGGTACTAAAGGACATGTTGCGTGCATGTTTCCTAGACTTCGGGGAATCTTGGGAAAAGAATATACCCCTAGTTGAGTTCGCCTATAATAATAGCTTCGAGACTACTATTAAGATGGTGCCATATGAGGATTTGTATGGGAGGCCATGCTGATCACCCATGTGTTTACTGAAAGTAGGAGAGACAGATATGCTGGGACCTCATCTTGTCTAAGAGACCATTGAGAAGGTTCAGTTGATTCAAAAGCTGATGGCTACTGCACAATCTTGTTATAAATCATATGATGATTTCCATAGATGACCTTTGGAGTTTGAGGTTGGGGATAAAGTTTTTCTACGTGTCGCACTGAGTTTGGGATACAAGAGGATCATAAGACAGGGTAAAATTTCACCGAGATATGTCAGAACATTTGAGATTCTAGAGAGTCGGGTTGGTTTTCTATCAGTTACAGTTACCTCATAGGTACCTATCCATGTATGATACCTTCCACGTATCTCAGTTACACTGCTATCACTCAGATCTGTCTCATGTTTTTCAGCTTGAGGAGGTTGAGATTTAGGTTGATGCATCTTTTCAGGAGCATCTGATTCATATAGTTGACAGGAGCATGAAGTTTCTCTGAGGCTAGTCAGTTCCTCTCGTACAGGTGCTATGGCAGCATGGTTGAGTACAAGAAGAGACTTTGGAGAGGGAGGCTGATGTTTGTTCTCAATGGCTGGAGTTATTCTCATATATTTATTCACCAACCTTAGAAGGGAAATTTGAGGATGAATTTATTTAAGGGGGGAAGTTTTTAAGAACCCGGTTCTTACTTTGAGGTATGGTTTTATTTTATTCTTTTTTTCCTTTGAGTTTTTTTTGAGAAAACAAGGGAAAATAGACAAGTACTAGAATCATAATATCACATGGTTTGATTCATGATTACACGCCATGTAATCCTAAATAAAAACCATGTAGGTTGGCCTTGTATGAAGGGAATTCATGGTGTGTAGTCATGTCGGAAAGTAAAAGAGGAAAAATCAATTACACACCATGTACTTCCCAGTACACGCCATGTAGTCATGTAGGAAGGCCCTAGAAAGTAACTCAACATATTTCAGCTACCAAATGAACAATTGGATGATATAAATTCCATGTATTTAGACTTACATGCCATGTATTTTGTTTTTTTTCACTTAAAATGGGCAGTAGCCTCTCCATTATGCAGTTTGGATAGTGGGCTCACTGAGGGAACTCAAGAGGAGTGTTGGAACATCAACCCCTTCCCAATTGATCATCCAAACTCCGAATAAATCACCTTCTGGTCTATTTTGAATCCTATCGATCTATACCATTCTATCTTTAATTGGAAGTCGATACTAGATGAGGAGAGTCATACTATGAAGAGTTAGGTGGTCTTGTGACTTTCGTTAAATGTTGGGTCTTTTATATGCACCTTAGTGTTGCACACCCATGTTTAGGGTGTCACTTGATTGAGAATTTGAACCATGTTAATACCTAATGACATTAGGTTATTGAATAAATTAATTGAATCATGTTTGAAATTATTTGGTTTGATTAAGGGCCACCCCATGGGTGAGTTTTCCTTCAGATGGCCATTGTTTAGCCATTTGGCCTAGGATGCCGATGGGCATGCCTTTGTTTCCCCTTTGAAGGGTTGTTTAAAATGATGTTGGTTAATTAAATTTTTTCCATCTAAAAATGTTTGTTAAAGTATTGTGGTAGTTTAATTCACATTTTAGTCTGGTTATATAAATTTTCCCACATGATTTATTAAATGCAAAAGTCATTCTATAGTTTCATTTGCATGTTTTTCTTGATAAATGAAATGTTCCCATGTGAGTTGATTATTGTTAACCATGTGATAGTGTAATTTACATGTGTTGTTTACTATGATGAAATGATGATATACCAGGCTTGGCCCTAAAACATGCTGAAATGCTTATACATGGGTTTTACCTTGACACATGCTGAAATGCTGATACACCAGGCTTATCCCTGATTCTAAATATGCTGAAATAATGATACAATGGGCTTGTCCCTGATTCTAAATATGCTGAAATGATGATACACCCGAATTTTCCCTAATTTGAATATGTTGAAATTCTTATACATTAGGCTTGGCCCTGATACTTGTTGAAATGGAATGACTTAAGACACATCTTCCATTCCAAAGCACAAGCTTGGATTCTATCTTTACTTCTTTTGTCTAGATATCCTGTTGAGGTATCTGTTGTGAATAATTCATACAGGGGATTGACGATATTGGGACATACCTTGATACTTATATAATTAAAATAATTTAAATTGAATATAGAACATTAAATGAATGTAAATTAATTCCAGTACTTGTAGGATTGATTACTTTTGAGTACCTGTTTGTATACTGCATTTTCACTATTGTTCACTACTGTTGCATATTCTCAATGATAGATTGGCATAGACCTTTGGTGGTTGCCTACTAGAATTTATTTATCACATCCTGTTTGGGTCATGTTTTTGGGCCCAAATAGACTATATTGCTACAGGTGTGAATAGGATCATAGCTCCTTATACAAGTACTTGATTTCCACTTAAGAGTAGGAGAGCATGTGACCAAGCCAAGGCTTGCAATGCTATTGAGTTTCATTTTATTTTACTGTAATTTGGTATTGTGTTGTACTTGATTTTATTGTACCCTATTTTATCTATTTTTTTAGAAAATGTGACATGCTTCATCATTTTGATATTATATTCCTTCTCGTTATCTTTATCTTGTAGCCTTTTGTTGTTTACTTCAGTTGCAAGCTATTTACTACTTCCGCTATTGTTATTATTTATTCCGTTGTGTTACAATCTGCCAATGAGGGCATAGTTTTCCCACTATCACACCTTAATCCCTCGCTTCTAGTCAGTAGCCTCTGGTGTTTGTGGAAATGTTCTTGACGCCATGTGTCCAACCGGGTACGGGGCACCAGTTGAGTGGATTCTTGGCCTAGGATGTTACACCAGGAAAAAAGATATGAAATTAACTATGGATGGAAAACTTAATGGAATGTACTCATTGGGTACTCAGTTCTTGTCCCCTTGGGATATGATTAGTAATGTATTGATATCCATATAGAATTTATGGTTCTATATACATCAAGTGTACACTAGAATACATAATGTGTTTGAGCACCGGGGTTACTCGACATATACCACCACAACCTGTGTCATGGATTGGTCCAACAAACATAGTGTATCCCAATATGGGTACATGGTGAATATTTCAAATCATCTTTCTTGTCCTGGATGACCATGAGATCATTCCATATATTGGCCAAAGTGCAGGGCATGTGGTTCTGACCCACATATCATGTATGTCATGTTTACCACCTAGGTGTGTAGTTCTGATACACATCGAGTTAAGCCTAATAAGATTGCATGACATATATAAATATGATAGATTAAATGTGATATTTATCATAATCATAAAACCCTATTCTCCCTAATGGGAGTACAGGACATGTGACCAAAGAACTACACACAATTTGATTTCACAATCTGAAAACTTAAACACATGTTTCTAAGGAATCACACAATCATTTATGTTATTACCTATGATCACACCCAAATAATCAAGAATGGACTCATTATTCATTGATATACTTATAGTGGAATTTATTGGTTATATTTCACTAGTAAAATCATCCGAAATAGCTTCACATTGTAACCCAATTAACTGTATGCAACTGAAACTTTAGACTTCTCACAATCATGCCTCCTAATGGACCACCACAACCCAACGATCATCCTACATGACTCAATCTGCACCATCATACTCAAAATAGCCCCTCAAGGATATAGATACTTCTCATTTGTCAACCCAAACTAGTTTTTTTAACTTCTAGCCCTAGTTCAGGATGGAGATGAAATCAAGAATGAATAATACAATGAAATGAGGAGGGGAAAAGTGATTTATAGTTGGTAAAATCATTTGACCACTTATCATTGTATGAAATACCACCAATATAAAATAACACATGAAGAGATATGAATTTCAGAAATATTAAAAGTAATTAAATTTATATTTTCATGAAATTGTGAGAAATAATCCAAGAATAAATTTCTAAGGAAAAAAATCATGATCAATGGGGAAAATAATTGTAATAATGAGCTCTACCACTATTGGGATCATTAGTTAGTGATGATTGTACCTACACTGAGTTCTATTAGTCATCTATTCTTGAAGAATGTGTTGGTCTGGTCCAAATCTTCTGTTCTACAAATGATATCCCTCTACTCCTCTCTCTTTAATTAGGATCTATAATGGTTAAAAAAATTATAGATGTAAAGGATGAACATATATGTGAGATTTAGGGTTTTTGGATATAATTAACTAATTAAACCCGTGTAGGGCACGATCCAGGGCCTAGATGTGAAGTGAAATTATACCATCCAAATGGTAGACCCTTATTCCTGACATAACCACTATTCTAGTTTTCTAATCTAATGATCTATTAAAGGGGAAATGTAAATTCCCTATGATCATGCACACATCAACCAAAAGTAATATATTATATTTAATATATCATTTTTCGAGCATCCATAACACCCATTTGATGAAAGTGTATTAATAAACCATAGGTAAAATGTTATTTATAATATTTTAATGGCTAAACTAAAGAAATTCATGTCACTACATACTCCCCACCTTTATATATTTTATACAAGAATAACCAATTCATAAATTTGAGGGCAATGAGCACATTTCTCACTCTCACATTCCCATGAGATCTATTGAAGGTCCTTATTCTACTATAAAACATAAACCAATGGTATCACTTGACCTTGAAGGTCCATCTAAAGCTGATCCACAATCGTCACCTAAGAAAGTATCATTATCCTTAATGTTAAGCTCACCCTAATTGATGGAAAATGATGGTTCATTAATGTATTCCCCTAGCTAAAAGATATGAAAAATTTCGTGAACTCTATCCAACTATGGTGGAAATTATAGTTGGTAATAAATGTTTGTTACCCTATATAGGATATAGAATAGACTGATAAAATTTGTGGATAAATTTCTCTCCTAACCAACCCTCCACAAACCAAATTGTAGAAATACTTTTAGGAACACATGATCACCCTCCTTGAACACAAATGTAATATTTTATTGATACACATAGGGATTTTTATGCCTCTAAACTATCTTCATCCACTCTAAGATCACCTAAACCTTCTCCATCACAAACTATACTAGATCTAACCCTATTAGATTTTAACCTCCAATCACCTTCAAGTATAGGGGTGACCTAAAGTTTTTCTAATATAGATCCACAAAATTTTCTATTCTAATATTAGATTGGTATATGTTTTTTAAAAAGTGCTACTAAGGGTTATCCATCAACTCAGCGTTGGAAAAAATATTACACCCAAGCCCACAATATATCCTCAAAAACCTAAATGGTTCACCCATTCTATCCATATTTCTGAGGTTGGAGCACTAATATGAACTAAAACTAAGTCACAAATGACTCTTAAAATCTTCTCTACAACTATTATATGAATCATGAATCTTAGATAGAAATGATCATCCATGTTATCCCTTATGATTAGTCTATCTTGTCCATATACAAGAATCCCATTCTCACTATCAAACTTTACTTCTAAATGGGAAGGAAGTAGTTCAAATTGGTTAGTCAATTGATGATCACATAGATAGTGTTAAGACCTATAAACAAATTTTGAATTCCAAAATTGAATTCCATTTATATTCCATCAAACTTCAACTCTGGAACCTCAATAGGTTGTGCCAAACCTATAGGGTCCTAGTGACCCGCCTTTACCTATTTCTAAGTGTGATAATGAAAAATAAACTCAGAAATGCTCTACTTTATACCTATCCCCCAAAAATAATGCATGAGGTCCTGATACATCTTATCAAACCTAAATATACCTCTAAGTGGGAAGTGTGTAACTCACTCTATACTTCCTCACACAACATGAATGGAACCATAGTCCTACCTTAAAAGAGGATGACATACTTCCCACCTTTATAAAATCTATTTTGTGTATCACTTAATGATATATATACACACAAGACCTCCAAATTAATGTCTCAACATTTAACCCCTTTAATTAATGAAGTAATGGAGGGGCCACTACCATAAATCAAAGATTTACCACATCTCTCTTGTCCACTATATACAACTATATCATGACCAAATACTCAGAGGTAACCCATAAGAACTTGGTTATATATTTCTTATAAATGTAATATTTCACTATGTTTCCCTTAACTTAAGTATATAAAATCTCAAAGTCATAGTCCTTTAGGAAATCAAAAAAATTCCTCTACCTCAGATTACGATATCTCTAGGTGAGGATGTATCTATGACACTTGTGGTCTATTTAGACTATGAAACACTCACCTAAAAAGTAATATATGTAAGTATTTAATTAAAATTACACTTAGTATATCCCTAAATCATGGGTTGTGTAATTATTCTAGTGAGGTATTAACTTTATCGAACCATAATATATCACTTATTTCATTTTCATTAGTTTAAAACCAAGACTTTCTTTATAGGCATAAAAAAACATGGCACACATGACCCGATAATCTCGAAAAATCAGAATATGAGCACTCATTAGACTCCAATTCAACTCCTAGATATCTATTTGGAATCACTTAAAAAAGTAAAATATTTACCCTTTCAGGTAAGTGGTTTCATGGGATTTGTAATATGGGAGAAGTTAACCATAAATATCTAGTTGTACCCTTTCCAAGATAAGGAATCCCCAAACCTCAAACACACACTTAGTTGGATCCCAAAAAATAATGACCTTTAACTTCATTGGGTATATGGATACTCCTACCTCTAATATTACATTCCCCATACAATGGACCTCTAAAATCAAAAAATAAAACTTTGGTAGCCTACCATAAAGCTGGTTTTCTTGAAGAAAGTATTATACAATAGTTAGATCCTATATGTTCTCATCCTCTAATTCTAAACATAAGAGGATGTAATTGATGAAGATAAACATGAAACTTTTCATTAAATGATAAATTATCTAGTTCATGAGTCTCATAAACACAACCATGTAATTCTTCATGCTAAAGGGAACCACCAAAAAATAATATTTTTTATAGCAATATATGAATGATATCTTTAGGATATCATCCTTGTATATAGAATGTTAGTAATAACTAGACCTGAGATTGATATTTATGAACCACTTTACTTTTTTTAGTTGGGAAAAGAGGTAATTGATGCATGATAAAGGTTATTTGATCTTGACTGTCACTTTATTTAGGTAGAAATAATCAATTAAAATTCTTAAGATCCCATCCAAATACTTATAGAACAACACTAGAGCTACTAAGGGGGACACAATGAGTTTGGCGAAACATTTATCCCTAAGGTCCTCCAATTACAACTTCAGCTCCCTAATATCATATGGGGTTATATGATAAGATATATAAGATGGAAAAGTGATCCAAAGGTGTATATTAATGCAGAACTTTTTATCTTAATTACGGGGAAATATAGGTAAATCCATGATAAATATAACTGTATACTACTCTTTTACTACACGGAACTGATAATCTAAATCATCCACTACACATTGTTCTAAACTCACCAAATGATGGGTAATTGAATATAAATTCTCATTCATTTTACCTTATCATATTTAATAAAGGTATGAATTTCCCATGAAGATAAAAATTGATCCATCCACTTAACAACACACTATTATCTTATGATAGTAGTCAATCTAAGAACTAAATAAGTTCAGATAGTCCATATCAAGAATGAAGTTGTAGTATTACACCTTAACCATAATGAGATATCCTAAAAACCTTTCTTTAATAAATGAAATTTCATGGAATTTACACATATGGGTGAGAATATGATCACTTATGGTATGAGTCTTTAGCCACATAGTTTAGGATAGTGGATCAAGTAAAATTTCTTACTCAAGAACTAGGGATGATATAAAAAATGAATAGATAATATTGGTATCTACATGAATGGGTGATAATGTAGAGAAGACACATATCATAATTCAAATCATGTCGAACAATATTTGGTTATAACCCTTTATTGTCAACATATATCTAGTACCATGGCTACTAGCTCTTAGATCCTGGTGTAGACTAAATGGGGTAATAGTGGTGGAAGTAGATTATAACATTGTAGAAATAAAGATCCTCCACCTAGTGAACTTATTGTACATATATTATCCTTCTCCATGAGGATCAACTTGTTTTCCTTAGGAAGGTCCATGATCTCATTACTGCTTCTAACATAGAGGCCCATCTACTACCTAAAAAACCCTATTCTATATCTGGCCAGTCAGTCATGATCCATAAGAACCCATATTTCATACATATATCAAATCCAATCTAGTGGATGAATAGATCCTCTGTGTGACTTCTATGTTATTGATATTTCTAATTGGTATTGTGCATGTGAATTCCTCTAGCGCTATGTCACTAATTATTTCCAATGACCAAACACAGTTGATGAATATACTCATGAATACCTACCACCAAAATTATCCACCTAATTTACCTCTGCTAAAAATATATCAATCACTAGACCCCCCTATAAGACTTTGGTGTTGGTGAGGATGCAGAGGGAAATAACATTATCTTGGATTTTGTTGTGAAGTCTACACTTACATCCACACTCTAAGGAATATTATAAGATTTATATTGAGATATTACCCCTTGAGGTTTGTGAGAATCAATGCATAATATAAGTATAACATGCTACCCTACTAAAATTCCAATGGATATTGAATAAGTACACTTCTCAAAATAACTGAGTAATATTCCCTGGGAAAGAGATTCTAAAACTCTATCTAGGTAAGATTTTCGTCATCATGAATCCTAATGATAAATGTACATGAATTACTCACTTCATTATGAAGAATGTTGGGTGCTAGCACTACCATCTGATGGGTTGGTTTTTGGACCAATAGGAACACCATAGTCATTACCTCAATTCAATTATAGGTTGCCTAAGGTTTAGGATCACCTTAGAACCTGGGGGTATCTATTGATAAAACTCATGAAGAAAACTAATCCTATGTGAATAATCATTCTATAAAACTATTATTATCTACTGATTTACATGTTGAGGAATGTTTTCCCAGGTGATGGTGTGTGGTTTTGATCACAATTCCATGGGTAGAGGAACTACTCCCTTCTTACCTAGTTGGGGTATCTCATGATATGGTTCATGAATGAGACCTATCACTCTATCAATTAATGACAAGAGGCTAAATAACTAGAATAATAAAATTATAACCCTACCTTAGTATCCTAGAAAGTTTTATGAATGAAAAAATCCTAAAATTACATGACAAACCCTAATCATTAATGTATATATTGTGTGTGGACTTAATAAGGACATAGAAAACAATCAAAGATTCCTACATGATGCATATACCATCTACATGTTATCTGCAATTAGAACTTCAGAGATATTGATTAAAAAAGTAGTTTATTAGAGTATTAGTGAATGGATATAAAATTTTATACAATAATAAAGGGATCCCTAATCCAAAATCCAAACTCGAGATTTTTTTGAAATTGTTTCCCTGAGTTCCCAAACCAAACTTCACATGGATTTTAACCTCAAACTCTATCATTAAGAAATAACTACTCTGATACGAATCTGATATGAATTGACCCACCTAGAACTCTCTTGGTCTAGTATTAAGTTGAACATGTCATACTAAGTCCACATCTAATAGGAATGAGGTTGGTGACTAGAACATAGTAGGAATATCACACAACTTGTGAGGCCTTAACCTAATTCACCTATACACAATAATATATCTTCACATATGATATAATAATATAGGATATAAATTAAAACCAAAATCAATATATATTTTATGCAAGAAACATTAATAATCCATAAATTGATGTGACATAAAGTAAAAAGGGGTGAAACAAAGGCCCAATATCCCAAAGGTAAAAACCAATTTGACATAACTAGAAGGAAAAGATGCATCACCAACACAGAGCTCATTACATAAAATTCTCTTGCACCTATCAATTCTATGTACCAATAAAATATTTCTCCATTAACACCCTTTCCACCAAGATCACCTCCAAACTATCGATTGCCTATATAATCCATGATACATACCGATGAAACATACATGAAGTGTTGAGTATATACATAACTAACATGAAGCCTTGAAAACCGAAAGGGATACATGGTAAGAGAAATAAAATACAAAAACAAAGAGCAAAATAAAAACATAGATATTCTTATAATTAAAAGACTGGAGATATACAAGAGATTATTTCTCTACAAAACCCAAATATAGAAGAATCATCCATAGAAAAAAATTAACATTATAGGCTAGTTATCTTGATGACCAACATCAAATCACAAAAAATATAGTGGGGGGTACCCACTCCTTTCAAAGGTTAGTATTAGTAAAAGGAGTAACCAACCTGGTTGGAGGAACCATTCCAAGTATAGTCGAACAAATTAGATGAGGGAGTAACAGTTTATAAGGAAAGAGGTCCCACAACTCATGTGAATGATGGAGTTTCTAACTATATCAGTATTGTAGAGGGACCATAAATTTTTAGGTATAAGGGAGAACTGAACCAATGATTGATTTGAATTACTTAATCCCTAAGAATATTGGTGAGTAAGTGACCCTAGGATGAATGTGGGGGAACTATTCCATGTTACCTGTACATCACCAGGGGAGTTCCTAACCATGTACCCACTTCTATACTAATGCCTAATCCTACACATTGGCATTATAGGACTATGGAAAACAAACTACCTATATCTTCGTTTGTATCACCTCTAATACCATGTAGGGATATACCACTGCATTATATGTGAAAAAATACTCAAGTTAGACTACTCACATTACCATATATAAGTCTTGGGAAAAAAGATAAAAAATACACCATGGTTGGAAAAGTACATCACATGTACTCATTGGGTACTTGGTGTATAGCCCCTCAGGAGAGGAACATTTGTGTACTACAATCCACATAGATTGTATGAATCTATCCACTAGCATGAACACTAGATCACATGGTATATGTGACAAGTGGGGGTACTCAGCATGTTCTAACACATCCTGATTCATGCATGGGGCCAATGTATATGATGTGTCCCAAGGTGGGAACATGGCTTGTATTCCTTGAAAAATTTATTGGCATGTATGGTCGTGAGGGAGATCAATGTACATACCAAAGTATATGGAACATGAGAATGACCCACATATCATGTATGTTTAGATGTACAATTGGCCGTGTACTACCATTACATTTCAATCTGAGGTCATTGTTGGTTATGACCACATCTCCATCAGGTTTAGATAGAAATCTATTCCCAATGAATTTATTGGTTGACTTAAGATATTTAATTATACCAATGGTTTCCCTATCCTCCCATCTATATAGTTATGTTTTATGGAAGGTAAATATAATTAGAGAGGTAAAGAATGAATATTGGGGGGGGATTAAAGGTTTTTATTATAACTAACTATCTAATTGATTAATGAAAATTAAATAATTTCATTTATTATGAGCCTAAATCAGTGTCTAGATGTAAACTGAAATTTTACCACTGATAGAGATAATATTTTCACTATTTTTCATATCTAATTTAATGATTTAAACCCCAACAATGTGTGATTTTATGTGAAATTGTATTGTTTTTAGAATTTAGGTATATTTTGAGCTTGAAATATAAAATTCCATAATTCTGTACTTTTAACCATTTTCAAATAGCTTGTGTACTTTAGGATGCATCTAGAAGACACTTCACACCACAAGCAAAGTGAAGCGGTGTGACACCAGATTTTGGAGAAAATAATCAGAGCTAAAAAAATAGAGTAACACAGTTACATGTCGTGTAATGAAATTACACGAAGTGAATTTTCCAAAAGGTATTTGCTGCATAAGACAAGTCATGACATCATTACAAGATGTTAAATACCAATACATGTCATGTAACTTCATTACATGACATGAATTGTTTTGGGATGTTTTTTTGAAAAAAATCAAGATAATATTTGAGATGTTTGTTAACTAAAGGATTACACTATGTGAAATCCCAATTCACATTGTGACAACGATGATGTGCTAAAAAATAAATACAATTCTATGATGTTTTTGATGGGATTTTCATATAAATAAAAACTTTGGCACTGCCCATCCAAGATACTTGGGACCAGAATGAGCAGCGCTACACCAAAGCACGTTCGCCAAATGTCGGAGTGAAGATTACGATTATTCCTTATCCACAGTGGAGATCAATATCATGATGAAGATGTTGTGAATCGATGATATGATAGAGAAAATTAAAACTTCTCAAGTGATGCGTGGATAAGAACCAATTGGTTGTGGATGATGACACTCAATGGACACTCTCTCCCGAGTTCAATGATTATCATGTAATCTATTTTTGAATTTATCTTGAACATATATTATTGAATGAATGTAGTTGTTTTCCTCATTCAATATATTTTCATCAAATTGGTTTGGATCATTTTTCTATCTTTGAATTAAACTAATTGATTTAACTATTTAAAATTCTTCGGTAAGGTCTTTCCATTGAGCATAGCTATTTCAGTTAGGTTTGATTGCTTGGAGGTCTTAAAGAAATTGAATCACTTCTATAGGTGGGATAATAATCATATCAAGGTCTCGATATGATTTCTATTAAAATTTTAGTATTCACCTGGGGGTTCTTGGGGGTTCATTTAGAAATTAAATTGTGGAATATTTTTATACAAGGAATAGTGGAGTGTCTGAGAGGTTCAAGATTGTCTCCGATCACTGTTTTAATTATGATTTCAAACAAATTTTCTTTTGTGTTAGTTTTCTATATTCTATTTGAATTTCCTTGAACTTTATTTTTATTAATATTATGTATTAAAACTTTTAATAAAATCCCCATTTTTATATTCTTGCTTAAACAAACCAAACAAAAGTGAAAGTTAATCAACTCAAAGTGAAACCTCCTCGAGAGACAACCCTGTGGTCACCAATATACTTTATTATAAGGGAAACATATTGATTGAGGTTTTCATGACAAAAAATATCACATAAACCACCCCATGGGTAAACCACCCAATTTAGACATAACCATGGTGTCCGTTTTCCAATCCAAGGATCTATTTAATGGGAAATGGATTCACCTAAGATCATAACATTACAGACTAAAAGTAATATATTATATTTAAAATAAATTTTTATCAAGAATTTGTGATATCGGTTAATTGAAAAAAAACTCATAAAACCATCAATAAAATATTGTTTTAAATAGTCTGAAAGTACAGATGAAAAAACGATGTTGCTAAATTGATGTTGATTGAATGATCATGGAAAAATGGATTTGAGTTCACAAGGGGTTTTGATACTGGATGGATGTTATGCTAAGATGATTGAGTTTGGTGAGATGATTTTGGATAATGGTTATTATTGTTATCTTTTAGCTGGGTTCTAGGTACAAATGGAATTATATTTGAGAGATAGGATATAGGATTTATTTTCCATGTTTGTTTTTTATCCTAAATATATTGGTATTGTGTGTCGATGGAAAGTGTGACTAATGAGATAGTGGCTTAGAGGGACTAGATTCAGGTTGTCATGCTACACCACATAAATGATCTAATACATTGTTCTAACTATGTATTTCATCTCCCAAATGGGTTTTCTATATATTTTGAGACTAGTATGTATAGGATAATCTATTTATTCCTCTCCTATATGGGTTTAATATATGTTATAAGACTAGTATTCATGTGTTTGGATAAGTGATTCCTTTCTAATATGGGTTTCCTAAATGTAGATATAGTTATGTTACACCTTTCCTAGATACATTTTCAAAATATAATGATACTTGTGTATATGGTTCTTTCTATGTTATTTCTTTCCTAGACATGTTTCTGATATGTAGTGATGCTCGTATAATCAGTTATATAAATGTTTTATCCTTTCCCCATTGGGTTTCTATATTTGGTTTTGGCTATTATACTCCTCTCTTGAGGAATTTATGTTATGATTAGACTTTAACATACATGATTATTGGTATTAGATATTGTAGGTTTGGTTGAGTTTTTTTGTTTTCTAGTTATCATACAATGAAATAACATTATTTATAATGTGATTTATATTACTAATTTATTTATTTCTAGTTCATATATACACCAAATATCATGGAAAATATAAGAGACAATGATGGTGGTTCCCTACTAAGTTTTACACCAACACCTTTCACGTACACTCTAGTGGACATGAAAAGCTTACATAAGTCATGTAGGAATATTCATATGTTTTACATAAGGTCATGATAGAGAAGCATAATTATGTATTGGATACATGACTAATAAGAAACTCTAAATTTGTAGTGATGTAAATATTATTGATGGACAACTCTTAGTAGTAATTCCTTGTTCTTAGTCTAATATTTTATAATGAGGATATAGTTTAACTATTTATATATATTATGATAATGAGAGTTTACTATCCCCATGTAGATTGTAAAGGCTTGCTTCTAGTTGATATCCTCTGTTAGATAAAGAGACTCACATGAGGTCTTATGGTGACCCTGAACCATCAATTGTTCAAGCCACTTGGGCCTGGTCATTAAGGGTACCTTCTATATATCCTCATATTAATGGAGATGGTATAACACCAATACTAAACTATACTTATCAAATAAATATATTTCTACTGGATTTTTTAAAACTATTATCCACTTGATTTTTTTATCCCAAAGAAGGATAATACCATGAGAGGGGTAATGGTAAATTAGGGTACTCAAATTTTAATTTTTCCATTTCCGATGAGATTTTCCCATTTTTAGTAGGGACTCTTCTATATTCCTCACAATTTATATGAAAGAATAAAGTAATAAAAAGATATAAATAAGATATTTTACTTGATTTACCCAAAAAAATTAATCAAAAGAGCATGCATGTTAATATGTTGATGCACCTGAAACGCAAATCTCATTGTGTAAATTATAATTTTTTGGGTGGCTACACTGAGACTCTTGGTTTACAATCTATATAAAGTGAATGATCATTAGTTTCATAAACATAGAAAATTAAATTATCCTCTAATAAATACAACCATAAAGATCCATTAATATAAAATTGTATCACACCAACATTGGTTCTTCGATATACTACACCTTCTTCAGTTAGAATAAATTCACAAAAACTTCAAGAAAGAAGTCTCTTAGAACACCTTCTTCTTCTTCTTCATTCCAACATGAGTATGATTGTTTATAGTTTTAAAAATAGGATCCCAAACTTTTATTTACATACCTATATTATTTTGAAAATAATTAATACATATTCTCTGTGTGCAGGAAGATTTTATTTGAGGATCAATTCACCTACACTTTTAATTCCCTATTCAACATTTGTTTTATCGAGTTTCCATATGAGAATTATTTTTATTTTTGGAATCTAGAAAATATATAATTATATCAATATTTTCCTTTTTAAAATTCAAGTCAAGATATCTATTTTAATTAATATATTTCCATCATAATTAATTGGGTGTTTAAATCTCAACAATTTTGGCACGACACCTATTTCACTCCAAAACCAAGAATATTAGATTTTTTAATTCCCAATAAATCCATATGTATATTCATTAAAATTTGATTATATTATTAATTATGTAACTAAATTGATAATATTAAAAAAAATATGAACATGGATGATCATGATAATATCCATGCATGAAAATTGTTTTGACGTGGCCCTCTCTCACATGACATGATACTCAGATCCACAAAACCAACACAAATAATTCACTAAAATCATTGAAATTAGTAGAATTAATACTCCTTCATCTTTGTAATGATTTTATATTCCCATAATTGTATATGTTATTGATTATATTTTAGGATTAGTAAAACACTTTTCCATTGATTTGGTTGATTCATTACTAGAAAATGCTAAAGGAATGAACCTTATGAAGTCTATTCAACCGTATAATGAACCATATGAAGATATATGATTAAAATTTTGATGGATTAATTTCCTAAAGGTAAAAAAATTACAAATTCCAAAAATGAAACTTATGAAGTCTACTCAAATTTATGATAAACCTTACAAATATGGATGATGAACCTTACAATGGATGAATTTCACTAAGGCATGAACCTTAGAAAATCTCCCTTTTCTAACATTATGAGGTCCATTGATCATATTAAATTCATTAACTTTATAAAAACCTTAAACCTTATAAAATTATATAAACCTTATGAAATTTCACCAAACTTATGAAATAATCTTCAACATTATAAAATTTCAAAAACCTTATGTGATTTCATCAACCATACAAATTCTATAATTTACTAAAATCTAAAAACATTTACAAAACTGAATTTAACTAGTGTATTTCAAAAATAACTCAAAAATACCTCCAACCTTCCTGATATGAGTTTAAAAATCCATAATAATATTCCTTGGAGATTCATTCCACTTCCTTATCAACAATCACAACCCAAAAATTAGTCATAAGGTATTTTTTCTAATAATATCCCCCTTTTTATTTTTTGAAAACCTAAAAATAGATTTAGCACTTATTATTATGAAAAATTAAAAAATAATTAGATCTGATTAGAAACTTAATCTTAGACCCTTTTCATTAAGGTGTATATAAATGACTCATTAATCACCAATTCTAAGCCCATGAGGATTTTTTTTGGAGAAATAATATTTAAATGAAACCATTGTCAAGAAAGCACGTCATTGGACCTCCAAATCTTCAAATTCTTTTCAAAATTCATCCCTATGATTAAATAGTCAAATAATTTACCCATATTCAAAAGAAAGCATAATATTACTCCCCATTTATCAATTTTAAGAACATTTCAACCTCACATGATTTCAAAATATCTTATCTTATTTATGGTATTTAAGGACTTCATCTCCTCATTTTTCAATGAACACACAAACCATTTCTCTTAAAGTTCATAGATGAGGGTTAGGAATTCAAACAGTTAATTCAGGGGAGAAATCATACCATTATATTAATTGAAAATACAACAGGGGTGTATAGGTCAATTTCACAGCTTATTTAGTTGGTCAGATTTATTTAGACTCCAAGTTCGAACTGATGCCTTTCAAAATCAGATTTGGGTAGTTCTTTTATCATAATATTAGAAACTTGATTTTGAGTTGACACAAACTCTAAAATCATTAGACCATATTCAAATTATCCTTGATAAAGTGATATTTCATATCAATGTTATTTTTACTTGAATGATGAAAATGATTTTTTATATGACTAATAACACTTTCTTTATCATATGTGATTGAAATAAGATATCCACATTAACTCAAATATCCTCAAGTTGTTGTTTCATCCAAAGTTTTGAGTACATGGTTGAGTAGTTTCTATACATTCAACATATGAGAAGATCAAGGAAATATAATCTAGATTCATACTTAACCTAGAAATTAAATAACTTCATAGATAAAAAGAACCACCTGATGTTGATTTTTTGTTATCAACTGCACCTTCCAAATGTAACAGCCCAAGATTTCATGATATATTTCTATTTAAATAAATTTCTCTGATATCTTACTTTACATGAAGAACCAAGTTTAAAAGAACTGAGATAACTTATTATAATATTATTATGTGAAAATTATATCATTTTTTAATTCATCATGTCAATATCATCTTTGGTTGAAATTTTGGGAATTTTATGAATTGATTGATTTTTTAGTGAATGGTAAAAAATATAGTTTTTTGTAAAAAATTCATGTATTTTAATTGAAAAAACCCAAAAACATTGAATATGATCCTAAATTAGAACAATCCTAATTTATTTTAAATAATATAATTAATTATAATTGAATTATCATTATACTTAATTTTGGTAAAAGTTCATTTTTGGAGTTAAAACACATTTTTGAAAAAACTGTTTTTCATTGCATTTTGTGCTTTTATCTAAATTAATATATGAAACTGATATGAATGGAATTTGATAAAATGGATTCCATTTTTTTAATAAGGAAGTTAAATTTTAGTAAATATGGCCCTTTTTTTGGGTCATTATGAATAGTGACATCGGTGGATATTTTTCACCTTGGTAAGGGTAAAATGGGATTAAAACAATGAGATATGGCTTTAAAATTTCTCTAACATTTACCTTTATCCTATCGGATAATTAGAGTTCAAAACTTTTCAAACACGTATGAAAAATATGTCTAATTGGTTCCATTTTTATTTAATATTTTCCTTTATATTACTTTTATAAATGAATAAAAAAAATGGTCACACTCTTGAATTTAATATCTCAAATATTTTCCCATAAGGATAAAAAGAGGTTATGTCAAAATATGACACCCTAAGGATAAAGTAGTGACTACCCAAAGACCATCTCCAAAAGTCAATGGGATAGAGATCAACACTGAGGAGGCATATCACACACATGGGAGGCCTTATCCAATGGTACCTGTATACTCACTCCCACATCCATCTCCATGAAATAGTGCATAGATAATAATAAATGAAAGAAAAAAAATGCTTTCATACATATATCCTACTATCAGAGCACAAAAAGGTATTTAATGTGTAAAGAAAATACAAGACCAAAAAAATATTCAAAGGAGTCCAACCTTCTCATAATGAGGAGACTTCTGTCAAACACAACCACTGGAACACACCTCGCTCAAGCACCTGTATACACCTCTGTTTGTCAAGCTTACTATGCCCCACCTACTTCAGGTCCTCCTATGAATCCTTTGAAAGGCTTATCATTTAAAAAATACATGACATGTCTAAAAAGAGTCAGTTAAGGGGTGAGTATAAAAATATATAGTAGGTTCCACAAAAGACCAAAACAAAAAAGATCAACTGAAAGGAAATAGTCCGCTTGACCCAATCCAGATGGAACCCAAGCAAGAGAGAACCAAAAACTCCATCTCGACCAATCCTTGGATATACACGACTATTTAGATCATATCCACATAGTTTTTCTATCATGATATGTCACATCACTATAATAAATCATAGAATAACCTAGATATTCCCATCTCAAGACTTCAAGTCTCATGAGGTCTCATCCTTATAACCAACCACAAGATTCTACTCGAGGATCAAATGTAACACTCATCCTGGGAAATACACCCCACAAACCCTACCACCAACAATGGTACTCATATATGAGATAAAAAGAATTGGGTATCTCTCTACCATCCTAGATATAATATCTAAGATATGTCACTCCATAGGGAATAATTATTCCATCCCTAATGAAACATCTAAGAGAACATGCTCTATTGGGTATTGTTAAGCTGATGGCACATCCCCTCCATCCCAAGTGGAATACTCCCAAGAGAAAATTCTCTTCATTCATCACCATGAATGAAGTCATGCTAAATCCCAATAGAACTTGATACTCAGATATGGGATCTTGTCCATCCCTAATAGGGGACTCCATTAACCTTACTGGAAACCTAGAAGATCTCATCACTTAGAAAGAAGATCACACCCATCCCAAATGGGGGACACCATAATCCAAACATGGAACTTTCGATATCATAACACTTAGATAGGGGATCACACCCATGACTATTGGGGGACACTAAAAACCCTACTAAGTTTCAAGAAATGATACAAAGTTAAGGGATCATGTCTAGGGACACTGGGAGATAGAACAAACCCAAATACGGATCCAACCACCATGTAGGGGATCATATTTTGACTATACCCTCACATTGACATACCAAGGGAATCCAATAAATTGTTAATGGTCTATACATCGCTACCAAGTGACCCACTAAATGTACCTCGTATCACATCTCATATGCAAAAAACTATGGACATCATGACATCTAATATGGAAAACTGATCTGGATAGGTTACTCGTGGGACTCCATCCAATTCCTAAAAATGGAGATATGTGAGGGGGAAGTGTCCAAGGTTAGTAAACATCATGTATATATAAAACTAGAACTTTTCCATGTCCCCTCTCGGTACTCAGCATGTATTTGGGGATATACGCGACATGTACCTCATGTAACATGGTGTGTGACCCCATGTGATATCCTTGGAATGACCACGACCATACATGGATGACTTCCCATGTCACCCCACATGACATGTCTCAACTACCCATCCACTTGGATGTGTCCTCAAGTTGTTCCTCTGTCTGACACCCCATGCCCATACACCTATCCATGTATTTCAACATGGCCATGTCCCTTGACACGACAATCCCTAGTCATGTTCCTTGTCCACACGAACTGGGATCACTACAAGGCGTGTTTCCCTACTACAAAGAGTGTAGTCCCCAAATTTCATCTTCCATGAATAGGAAGAAAACACAATGTTTTCTCCCACACTACATGTTGTGTTATCAGGAATTATGAATGGGAATTTCCTACTAGCTGCCAAAACTCCTCAGTTTCCATTGAAACCCACAGATCTACCCATAGGGATCAATAATAGTTGAAATATGGATCTAAAACATTAAAAATTCATCAAAGGGAATAAAAATATAAAACTCATAAATCCACCTACCTTGTGGAAAAAACCAAAGCTTTGGGTCTAAAATGATGTTCAAAAGTTACAGCAGCTCGATCTAGTAACGATCGACATCAAGAATGGGGATTGGAAGAACCTACTCTCATTGGTTCGGCCTCGAGTCATCTATCAAAATAGGGGAATCCTACCTATCATCTTTTCCTATAAAAACTAAGGTTTATGGGTTTATTAATTTAAATTTATTAAATTAATAAACCTCCATTTAACACCCTGCCAATATTCTCTTCTAACCAGGCACCCGACACCAAAAACATTATGTCGTGCCTAGAGTAAAAACCACGTTCTGAACCCAAAAGTGGTCCCAAATTTCTGATATGGGTATCTGATCAAGATTTATTCTACTTTTATTGAAAAAATTCATTTTTATGATTAAATATTTAATATCTTTCTCATCACCACACTGATGATATCTGGGCCCTGTAATCCTATACCAACTCAGCACCTGGATCCCAAAAATATTCCAAAAATATTCCAAAGTCTTACACAACAAAAACTAAGTCATAAAATTATACCCACCTTAAGTATTTTCATCCCTAAAAAGTGAAATCCAACCCACATAGAGAAATAAAATGATCTTTTAACTCGATCTACCGTGGCAGTGATCATATAAGAGGGTTCCAATGCTTTCCACAGACACACACTTAGGGGAACCACAAATGAAAAACCACACACAAAGTGCAGCTCAAACTAGGTCAAAATCATTCAAAAAATCATGTATGCATATCCTTTTCTACAACTGGAGGAAAACACCAAGCACCCTATCCAACTACAGTCACATAGTCTAGCAATACACCACCTTCCTAACCTAATGTAGATACTACTATAACTTGGCAGTCATCACCCCCTTGGATGAACTGAACCCTCAACACCCATTGCTAGGACCACCCCTAGACCCAAATAAATGTCTCCCACTATCTCCAACTTATATATAGGATACTTGTAGGGAATCCCTAATGTGGAATCAACTAGTTTAAATAGATGGTGGAGTGAAAAATTCACCATGCCAATATGAAAACTTGAAGCATATTTCCTAGAACCTAAATATTTCTCTCTATATAGCATAACCAACCCTCTATTGGGTTCACTACTAAGGGAAAACAACCTCCTTATTACCACTTCTCACAAAATGATGGGTGTCATCATAATTACTCAGAAGTTTGACATACTCCCCAAATTAGAAAAACCCATAAAGAACATGTCTAGTGAATATCTGGTCATAGAGGACCTCATAAAAAGAATCTCCATGATTTTCCTCCCTATCTCAATAAAAATTTGAGGGGTTTTCACCAAAAACTAGAGATAGTTAGAATCATCCTCAAGTGTCTCACGTGCGACCCTGATGCTAAGAACCCAAGGGAACCAATGAATAATATAGGGCTTCCCAAGTGTGCACAATTTTTCTTACCAGGACCTCTATCTACAAACATCCAACCGCACCACAACACATGAATATCCATGAGAGTCAACCAATTCATAGACAAAAATATCAAGTAAGTCCTTGGGTACTAGCCTATCTATAAAAAAACTCTTGATGGGGAGTTATGCCTGACATGTCCTTAGGTAGACATCCTCAACTCCACCACTACAGTAGGAATTTGAAAGCCCATAGCACTAGAATGACACCTCACTCACCCAGATCATGATCTTGGCTCAAGCTCTGGCTCTCAACTTTGTTCCCTTGCACAATGGGTTTCGAGTTCTCCCCACAGTGATGTACCTATCCTATGATGATAACTACTTAATATTTCAACTTTTCCATCCTCCTATTTGGGTTTTGTTGTCTCTTTGGTGGTGATGAGTCCTTTATCCTTCTCAGGATTCTTCAGGATTCCTATTTTTATGTTTTTTCTCTCTGGGTTCTTTAGAGTTGTCCCATTTTCCCCTCTTCCAACCCTACTCTGCCAATCTATCCCAACACACACAACCCCATCTTAGTTGGGTGTGTTGGTTTTTCATATGGGTTTGGGACTGTGATGGTGGAAGTAAAAGAAATGCGGGTTTCTCCATTTTGATGGATTCTTACCTCAGTTTCTCTTGATTTTTATGTGGTTTCTCATTAGAGTTTTAGTCCAAGTTTCCCATTTGGGTATCAATCCAGGTTCTCACTTCCTCCTTCCTATTTTTTTTGGGTATGGATTTCTTTCTTTGTTTTCCCTTAGGGTTTCAATCCACGTGTTTCCCTATTTTGTTCTATGGTGATTTATGTCCATTATTACCCTTTATATGCTTCTCCTTCCTTCTCTTTATTATTTTTCATTTTCTCCCTTATAGGTTAGTCGGGTGCATCAGATTCCAATGGAGTTTTGGGATGTGTCTGAGGTGCGGTAATAGTTCCTGGGTGGTGTGACATGTGGTGGATTTCTCTCGTTACTATGTTCTTTCAGTTTTTTCCTTTGATGATTTTCGTGGTTCTCCTTGGTGGATATCAGTGTTCATGATGGTGTTACACTACTACTTTATTCGATTTAGTGATGAGGGATATAAACAAGGATCTACGTTTAATGATAGCTGCTCGATGGTCTGCGATGTTCTCCAGTTAGAAGGTATAGTGTTTTTATGACGACGATGATGGTAGAAATGGATTGGTGATGATGGAGATGACAATGATGATGTAAAACCATGTGATACAGTGGCAAATATGACTGGTGATGGGGGATTCTGGTGGGAATTTTTGGCATTGTGATGATGGGGAGGAGAATGTATAGGGTGTTTGATGTGATGGGTGTGTGACTCGAGGATAGCATGTGTCTTGAGATGTATCATGAATTGAGATGGTTGTTGATGACTCTTAAATTTAAATTTTTAATGTTATAGGAACACTGTTTTTGGTCTACCCTTTTAAAATTCTAGGTTACCGCTAATCCTTAAATTGGCCTTTTATAAAATCGAAAAAATGGATTTGTACAAAAAACATCATAGCAGTTCAACTCCATGAGTCATTAGCCACCTAAAAAGTGTCAACTGTTTGTTTCTTACCACACATGAGCTTGTCTTGCTTAGCCCGAGATCACTCCTCTATAAAGAGAAAATATATCCCAATTTCTACAAACACTACCACACCCATCGGTAGAAACTGTCTGAGAATGGATGGTATGAAACCAAACCACACTGATGAAATAACATTGGGCCTCAGTCTACTGCTATGGAAAGATTCTATGTGAGGTACTCTCCTATCAGAGTCAGGTCACACCATCGATAGAAGTTTTTATTCACTGATCCTATCAATAGGATATTCCATCATAGGGGTTTAGCATAAAGGATCCACTATTATCGCTAGGGCCTACTCCATCACTCCAGCACACAACCCCACCTCGAACACAAAAGTGAAAGGAAGTCATCCACCACACCTTGACATTATCCAATTTTTGTGTCACTGAATCACCCACATATTTTTTTATCTCATCATAAGAATGTGTCTTGAAGGGGGAAGTAACCCTATTTTTTATGAGCCTGAATCTAGATCAAACATTACCCTCATAGGGCCCTATTGACGCCCCATGTCACCATGGATAAACCTAGATAAATAAGTGGACATGATATAGTACCTCATAACAAAGTCTAACAACACTACTAAAAAAGTAGAAAGGACATAAAGAATACCACTAATAATCCTTAGATCCTTCAGTTCATAAGCCTATATGGCCTACAGAAGTCCTCACCCCCATCCTCCATCTCCCTAATCATAGCATGGACCACTCGAGGGTGGTGGTGTCAAAATTTCAAAACATCTTCTACCTCCTGATTCTCTCCCCACTCCTTCACCACATCCTCTATTAAGAAGAACTCCATGCTCTTTCCATTGTCTCTATCAGGGTGGTCCATTGACTATCTCCCTCTCAACAACACGACAGGTAAGAAAATCTCACATGATATTTCACCGTCTGTCATAAGTGAATCAACACCTCTCCTACAAAAGACTATATCCAACATAGGATCCCTAAGACATAGATCCACCATCCTAGAATCATCTCTAAAATCACATCACATTCCTATATCCTTGACCCTTTCATATTCTAATAGATATTAAGGTATAATCTCTTATTTTCCCATCACCAATAGTCAGAGTCTGCTCAACCAGAAAGATATCAACCACCAAGGTCTTCTCGAGCACTCTAGTATTGGTGGGTGTAACTCCCCGACCTATGTTACCTAGAGTCGGTGCATTATTACATAACATTGGCATGATCACAAGGGATCAAATCCCAAAAAACCGATCTGTTTAGTAGCCTTGTAAGTACTAGATACATTCATAAGTTTTACATTACATCATGAAATAAAAACATCAACAACATTTTGTACCCTTTTGAACACACTTATATCCTTATCCTATCCCTACAGGTCAACCAGAAAATACTTCTTCACATCCTAGGAAAAATAAAACATATTAAGGGGTGAGCTCAGATGCTCAATAAGGATAACAATATAGCGAAAACTTTCATAAATAAGCATAAAAATTTAAGGCAATGTATAAGACTAAAACAAAAGCCTTTTAAACTTAAACTTCAGCATAATATGGAAAATACAAAATCAAATAATTCCATTTACTTATTGACATGGATATTCAACTAGTCTAATAATCACATGCAATATCAATAGCCACTTTCATAATGATGGAATGCATAATACCAGAATTCATAACCACATAGTCAAGGCCTTGTGCCAAGACTACAAATAAGATTTTGTCAAGGCCTTGTGCCAAGATACTAGTTTGTCTCATGTGACCTATCGATGCATTGAGGAGATATAGTGGGTTCTACCCATAACTTACTAAGTCCAATTCATTCCTCATATGAAAAATTTCAAACATAACATAAACATTCGTATTAAAACTAGCATACGAAATGTCAATAATTTATCCATAAACCACGAATGGTATAAAAATAACACATCCACATTCAAATATATCACAAAACCTTCAATAAAATATGGAATATTTGTATCATAAATAAATCAACTTCAAACAGGTTTAAAATCCATCAATGAATGTTGACTTAGATGAAATCAAAACTTTTTGAGAGAAATATATCTTTCTATTTTGAAATCATTTAGAAGTCATGTAATTATAAAAGAAAACATTTATTTTTAAAATATTCTTATAAGATTGTAAGGGACGCTTCTATGATGTTATAATGGTGGAAAATAGCCGCACCCACTGTATAAGTTAAAAAAATATTCTTACCTTAATTTTGTCGAAAAGGTCATAAAGTACCTTGTTTGGAAAACGACAAAAATATTCCTTTCAAAACATATAAGATAAAATAAGGGTATAAATGAATTTAACCCATTTTATAGTAAATAGTAAAAAATTTTTGAAATACATTTTTAAGAAAACACGGATGTGGATGATAAAGAGGTCCCAGTAGATACTTACGTAAAAACAACCTCGGATAATAACAAGATTGTGAAATTAACCCTTAAATTGTAATTTTACTTGGTAGAGGGTATGTTAGACTCTTGTATAATATTTAAATCATTGTTATTAAATTATACAAGAAATATATACAGAAATATGATATCATATATGACCCTCTAATACTGCTTTGTTAATAATATTTCAGTAGTATCATCGTTTCAGGTGTTAGCCGATTCGTTTTACTTTATATGCTTGGTTATGTAAGACATGTTTGTTATGGATAGGATGTATTTGATTAATATACATAATGATATTATGTTCATAAACCTTATTTTTAATCATAAAATTAAAATTATTCTTGAATGATTACGATGGGGAATGAATCTCATCACGTTCGTGGAGACGGTAATCCGTATGTACGCACGAGTGATAATATCATTATATTGATGGTGAGATCGTATGTAATTGGATGTTATATCATATATAAATAATAATTAACATGTTATATTTATTATTTACATCAGTTATATTCATTGTTATACCCATCCAAAATAATGAACTGTATGAATAACAAACTACACCACGACCTGGTGACGGTAAGCCGTACGTACACACGTATGGTGAATTTGTCATTTATAATATGGATAGAATAAAGAATATGGTTGTACCATATTTATAATAAAATAAAATTATATAGAATATACTAGAGTTATTATTTTAGAATGGAAGTAACAAAGAAAGAGGGAGTGTAAGAAGAAAAGAACTTGAAAGAGGTGATGAAATATTTATCTCTTCTTCGGGTTCTTCCTTTTGATTTGATCAAAAGGGATACTTAGGTTGGATTTATGACAAAATTAATTCCTATAGAATTAAGGGAGAAATGTGGGAAGATATTTGGGAAGGTTTTAGTTGAGAAAAATGGCTTTGGAGGTGTTCAATTAAGATAAGGGGAAGTACCCTTCTATAAGAGAGGTGAGGGTCACTTTAGGAAAATATTGAAATATTATTTTATTATAAAATCATTTTCAGTTTTTAATGGCTCAAAAATGATTTATTTCGGGTATAATGTGGTTATGGGTCTAAAAAATCTCAAATAATATGTTTTAGACAGGTTTAGGTCTCTATATTAACCTTATATTTTAGATTTAACTCTTAGTTAAATAGTTTGACATTTACCATGTATCTTTGTATTTTTATATTATATGGTTAATAAAATTACTATAAACTTCCAATTGAACCCAAAGTGGTTAATTAATAATATATATAACCTTATCTAATTATTTTGGATGAACCTTATATTTATAGTAATATTATATCAATTAATAATATAGTATTTGTTCTAAAAACTCAATTACGTCAATTTTTCCACTATTTAGTATTTGGTTTTTTTGAAAATTATAAAAGCATTATTACTTCATAAAAAATTATTTTATCAACCCTAACAAGTAATATTAACCAATAAAATTAGTTTATGTCATCAAAAGTATCAAATTACATTTATTTGGATATTTATAATATCAATTATTTTAATCATTCATTAATAAGGTAATTACTACATCATAATTGTGTCATAAATAAATTAAATTATTTAATGTATAAAAATTATAAATAAAATAAAATTATGTAGGAAATATTTTTATCTTTTTAATGAATATTTATAGTCTAATTTATATTGTGTGTAACCCTATATTAAAAATGCATTAGTTATTAAACTTTGAATTTAACTCTTTAAACTCTTCTTTAAATAAAATAATAATAAATGTCCTAATATAATCTAAGTGGACCAAAGGGGATCATATTTTATTTATAAGGTTTTTTTGGGTCAAATTTAACTTATCAAATAGAATTAGGACATGTGTTAGGGTACTTATGATATCATTTTTACCCTTAATTACTCTATTTACTTTAAACTGTGGTAAATAAAAGGAAAAAATTACTGTTCACCAAAAAATATTTTCATCTTATTGAACCAAATTTTACATACTAATATCAAATGTGTCTCTTGGAGTTTTGAAATTCAACTCATAGAAGTGATAAAATTAAGTTTTATGCAAATTTGCAAATGCTCTTAGGAGGTGGGTAAAAGAGGGTTAAAAGTTCAATAAAATTTTTATATATCTAAACTTATTATAAAATGACTCCAATGAATTAAATTGAACTTATATAGGTATTATGTATCTATTTTGACCTAAAATAAATTTAAATAAAATAAATAATTATTTATATAAAAAATTCAGTTTTAACCAATAACATAGTGTTTTTCACTATTCATCAAAAATTGAAAGTTTTCAGAAAAATACCAAAATTCACCCTAAGATAATCTCAATATTCCAAATTCAAAAATGAAGTAAATTTTGAAAAATAAAATTTATAAAATTTCAAAAAGTGGGTATTACTATTCATAATGGTTAGTTTAATTGGTCGCGGTGTGTTAGAATCTCGAAGTTGCGTACAATGCAATGTAATTCATTATTCAAAGGGAAACGTACCATGGAAGCTTGGGGTGTTACATTCTACCCTCCTTAAAATAATTTTGTTCTGAAAATTTCTAGAATATTACTACATAAAAAGATTCAGGTGGTTCTTCACCATAGGTTCCTCGGGTTTCCAAGCTGCCTCTTCCATCTTATGATTTCTCCGTAGAACTTTTACCAGACGAGTTGTCCGGTTTCTCAGCACTTGTTTTTTGGTATCAAGAATTTTGATAGGCTCTTCCCAATAAGATAGATTAGGTTCCAGTTCAATTTCCTCATAGGCTAGTACATGCGTTGGGTCAGGCATGTATTTTCTCAATAGTGATACGTGGAACACATCATGAACTTTAGAGAGACTTGGAGGCATTTCCAAACGATAAGCAACAACTCCAATTCATTCTAGAATTTAAAAAGTTCTGATGTACCTGGGACTTAATTTACCCTTCTTACCGAAATGTATAACAACCTTCCATAGAGATACCTTCAAGAAAACATGGTCTCATACTTGAAATTCTAAATCCTTCCTTTGGCTATCAGCATAGCTCTTTTGCCTACTTTAGGATACTTTGATATGGGTTTGGATAATATTCACTTTTTCTATTATTTCCTCAACAAGTTCCGGGCCTACGAGTTTTCTTTCACCAACATCATCCCAACAAGTTGGTGTGCGACATCTCTTTACGTATAACGCTTCATATGGTGTCATATGAATACTTGAATGGAAGTTATTATTATAGAAAAATTCTACCATAGGTAAATATTGATCCCACATACCTTGAAAGTCAAGTGAGTAAGATCTCAACATGTCTTCTAAGGTTTGAATAGTCTGTTCTGATTGTCCATCAGTTTGAGGGTGGTAGGCAGTGCTCAAACAAAGTTTAGTATCTAGGGCCTTCTGAAGAATTTTCCAGAATCTTGATGTAAAATGAGGATCATGATCAGAAATAATCGATAGGGGTACTCCATGAAGTCTTACAACTTCATTAATATATATTCTTGCCATACGTTCTAGTGGTAAATCTAATCTTATAGAATGAAAATGTTCAGACTTGGTAAGATGATCAACAATGACCCCTATTGCATCATTCCTTCTAGGAGTCTTTGGTAACCCCATGAAAAAGTCCATCGTAATATTATCCCATTTCCACTCAGGTATGTAAGAGTTTTCATGACTCCTCTAGGCTGTTGCCTTACAGATTTCACTTGTTGACAAACATACATCTTGACACAAAATCAGCAATCTCTCTCTTCATGTTGTCCCACCAAAAATGTTCTTTCAAATCTCTATACATCTTAGTGCTACTAAGGTTTATAGAGATATTGGAGTTATGATCATCATCTAATCATTGACTTTTTAGATCAGGTATATCGGGAACACAAAGTCTCTTCCCAAATTTCAAAATTCCATCTTCATATATGAATTAACTCAATCTCCCATCATTCACAACTTTAATCTTCTTTTGAAACTCCTCATCATCAGTTTGAGAACTCTTTATCCTTTCTTGTAAAGATGGTTTGGCAACCATTTGAAAAATTATTGATGTTTCACCTTCCATGGTTATTACTATATCCATCATTACTAGATCCGTGAAAATAGGATCCCTTTCAACTACCATCTTGTTCAAAACTCCATGATCTTTTCTACTCAAAGAATCTTCCACATTATTTGCCTTCCCCAGGTAGTAGTGTATAGTAAAATCATAATCCTTGAGTAGTTCAAGCCATCACCTTCACCTTATGTTGAGTTCTTTTTGTGAGAAAATATACTTCAAACTCTTGTGATCAATATAAATCTCACATTTTTTTACCATAGAGATAGTGTCTCCATATTTTCAGAGCAAAGATTACAACTGCTAACTCAATATCATTAGTATGATAGTTTTTCTCATGAATTTTTAGCTGTCGTGATTCATAAGCAATAACTCTATCATTCGACATAAGGACACAACCAAGTCCTTTCTTAGAAGCATCACTATAAATAACAAACCCATCATTCCCTGATGGTAGAGTCAAGATAAGAGCATTGAATAATCCTCTCTTCAGTTCTTCAAAACATTCTTCACACTCTTTTGTCCAAAAAAATTTAACCCCTTTACATGTGATCTTGGTTAATGGGTTAGCCAACTGGGCAAAATTCTGGAGGAAATGTCTATAATAACCTGCTAAACCAATAAAACTGCGTACCTCAGTTATACTCGTCAGTACTGGCCATTCTTATATTTCCTTGGTCTTTGAAGGATCAACATAGATTCTATACTTAGAGATAATATGTACAAGAAAATAAATCTCCTGGAGCTAGAATTCACACTTCCTAAACATCCCATATAATTCATTTCTTCAAAGAGTCTTTAGAATAATACGTAAGTTATTTTAATGATCTTCATAGATTTTAGAGTATACCAAGATATAATCAATAAATACCACTAAAAAGTCATCAATATATTTCTTGAAAACTATATTCATTAAATCCATGAAGACATAGAGTGAATTAGTCAATCCAAAAGGAATTACTGTAAACTCATAATGCCCATTCCTGGTTTGAAATGCTGTTTTCAGAATGTCTTCCTTCTTCACACACAACTGATGATATCCATATTGAAGGTCAATCTTTGAAAAATATTGAGCTCTATGAATTTGGTCGAATAAATCATCAATGTGAGGTAGGGGATACTTTTTCTTTATTTTTATAACATTGATCTTCCTATAGTCAATGCACAACCTCATAGATCTGTCTTTCTTCTTAACAAAAAGGACAGGGACTCCCCATAGAGAAACACTAGGGAGAATAAATCTGTTGTTACTCAATTCTTCGAGTTGTTTCTTTAGTTCTACCAATTCCAAAGTGGCCATTTTATAAGGGGTCTTCGATATGGGCCTTGAACCAGTAATTAAATCAATGGAAAACTCAATTTCTCATTCCGGAGGATGTCCAGGTAAATCCTTTAGAAATATGTCAAAATATTCTCACACAATAGGTACGTCCTCTATTCAAATATTCTTTTCCTCCCACATAGTTATTTCATTCTCTACCTCTCCAATAATTGAATTTAATAGAGTTACTAGGGGTGGATCTAGATAAGAATCAGGTGGTGACATTTCTGCTCTAAAGATAAGGTGCTCCTTATCATCATAAAAAATTGTAACCTCCTTATTCTTAAAATAAAAATTTTCATCATGGTCCAAAATCCAATCTATTACAAGGATTATATCAAATTCAATCATGGGTATGATGATGAGATCAGCAGATAAAGAATATTTATATGCCCTAATGGAAACTGATACCCAAAACATTGTTGTGATGATACTTCCCTTAGGTGTTTTGACTGAAAACTCACTTGTTAAGTCAAATTGAAAATAACTAATTTTCTTAGAAAACTAGGAAGATATGAAATAATGAGATGATATAGAATAAAATAAAGCATTGTCTAAACTTGAGGAAACCATTAAATTACCTGCCACCATGTCTTTCGGAGCTTCAACCTCAATAGTAGTGATCTCATAAGCTTGGTCATGCTCCCTTGGACTTTTATGAGGTATGTTCCCTTGGAACTTAGGATATTAATTTAAATAATTTCCCTTTTCTCTACAATTATAGCATTCAACATTGACAGCCTCTTTCTTCCCCTTGTAATCACAAGTTTGGTGGCCTTTTTCACCACACTTGTAACAGACTCCCATTCCCTTCAGGAAAGTACCTGGGTGTTTCTTCCCACATTTACCACAGGATGGATATTCAACTTTTCCCTTCTTCCCCTTATTTCCATTTCCCGAGTGTTCAACATATCTCTTCTTCTCTTGCTTTTTTTAAAGTCATAAGACTTAGAGAATTACTTTTCTGTCTTGATAACACATGAGACAGTATATTCATATGATGAGAAGGATTGTGAGACTAATGTTCGACAGAGATATGGTTTTAACCCATCAAAGAATAGATCAATCTTACTCTTTGGGTTATGTATATAATATGATATATGCCTTGCTAACCTTATAAAGTTAGCCTCATACTTTACGACATTCTCATCCCCCTTTTGCCTCAGACTCAGAAATTGTCTTTTCATATCAGCTCGATGGTCACGAGGAAAGTATTTTTCTAAGAAAATATCTTTAAACTACCTTCATTCCATGTTTGAAACTTCTTCATCTTCTTTTGTGTTTTGGATTAATGACCACCATTGATCTGCATCTCTTGTGAGTCGATAAATTACCATGACAACTTTTTCCCTTTCACTACTCCCTAAAGCTTGAAATATTTTCTCTAAGGAACTAATCCATTGCTCAGCTACTAATTTATTTGTACTCCCAATGAATGTTGGTGGTTTTTTCCTCATGAAGAGGTCTAACATTGATCTTCTGTGCTGTGGATCAGGGTGCTCCATACGGGTAAGGTTATTATTCATAACCTGAGTGAGTTGTCCCAGTATGGTGATAAGCTGATCAGCACCAGTTTCATCACCAACTCCACTATAATTATCTTGAGTAGGAGGGAAATACCTACATGGATTACGTGGGTTGATAAAGTTTCCATTCCTTCCACTAGGCGCCATTTCCTAATAATGGCATACACTAGATTAGTTTATGAATCACAATACATAATTAGAAACATGTAAAACAGTTAACATAAATTGAACAGTTTATATATATAACCTATAATCATAAAAAAATTTCTTTGAGGATGTATATATTCATAAACCTTTCATAATGGTTTGTAAAGAAAATGATAATTATCCTAAGCATATCCCCCGGGAGTGTCATAACCAAGAGTGCAGCAAGGCCCATTGTCATGCACTAGTTTCCGTTCGAGTCTAGATCAAAGAAGTGTTTTCAGGTTTTACCCCTAGGTACATCTGTTCTAGAGCCACCTCTACCTACTCATATCCAGATAGGGATGTATTGCTTGGAAAACTCATAAAATCTCTACAATACCAAAATTATTGGAAGTTTTTCTATACTAATCCTCAAACTCTATCTTAGGGTAATGTTCTTTAATCAAATTTTTTCTAAATATAGCTTCCAAGGGTTATACTAAACTTTCTATGATACCAATTATAACGCCCCAACCCAAGTTACCCAGAGTCGGTGCATTATTACATAAAATTGGCATGATCACAAGAGATCAAATCCTGAAAGACCAATCAGTTTAGTATCCTTGGAAGTACTAGATATATTAATAAGTTTTAAATTACAACATGAAATAAAAACATCAACAAAATTTTGTCCCCTTTTGAACACACTTATATCCTTAGCCTATCCCTACAGGTCAACCATAAAATACTTCTTCACATACTAGGAAAAATAAAACATAGAAAGGGGTGAGCTCAGATACTTAGTAAGGATAACAATATATCGAAAACTTTTATAAATAAGTATAAACATTTAAGGAAATGTAAAAGAACAAAACAAAAGCCTTTTTAACTTAAAAATAATCATAATATGGAAAATATAAAATAAAAGAATTCTATTTAGTTATTCACATGGATATTCTAGTAGTAGAATAATCACATGAAATATCAATAACCACTTTCATAATGATGGAATTCATAATGCCATACTTCATAACCACATATTCAAGGCCTTATGACAAGAATACAAATGAGATTTTGTCAAGGCCTTGTGCCAAGGCACTAGTTTGTCTCATGAGACCTACCGATGCATCGATGAGCTATAGAGGGCTCCACCTATCACTTACTAAGTCCAATGCATTCCTCATATGAAAAATTTTAAACATAACATAAACATTTGTATTAAAACTAGCATAAAAAATGTCAATACTTTATCCATAAACCATGAATGGTATAAAAATAACACATCCACTGTCAAATATATAACAAAAACTTCAATATAATATAGAAGATTTGTATCATAAATAAATCAACTCGAAACAGGTTTAAAATCCATCAAAGAATATTGACATAGATGAAATCAAAACTTTTTGAGAGAAATATATCATTCTATTTTTAAATCATTTAGAAGTCACGTAATTATAAAATAAAAAATTTATTTTGAAAATATTATTATAATATTGTAAGGGAAGCTTCAATGATGTTATAATGGTGGAAAATAGATGCACCCGCTATATAAGTTAAAAAAAACATTCTTACCTTAATTTTGTCGAAAAGGTCATGGAGTACCTTGTTTAGAAAACAACGAAAAGATTCCTTTAAAAACATATAAGCTCAAATAAGGGTATAAATGACTTTAACCCATTTTCTAGTAATTACTAAAAATGTTTTGAAATACATTTTTAAGAAAACACGGATGTGGATGATAAAGAGGTCCCGGTAGATACTTACATAAAAACAACCTTAGATAATAAAGAGATCGTGAAATTATCCCTTACCTTGTAATTTTATTTGGTTGAGGGTAAGTTAAAATCCTGTAGAATAGTTAAATAATAATTATTAAATTATAAAAGAACTATATACATAAATATGATATCATATATGACCCTCTAATATTGCTTTGTTAATAATATTTCAGTAGTATCATCGTTTTGGGTGTTAACTGATTCGTTTTTCTTTATATGCTTGGTTACATAAGCCATGTTTGTTATGGATAGGATGTATTTGAATCATATACAGAATGATATTATGTTCATAAAAATTATTTTTAATCATAAAATGAAAATTATTCTTGAACGATTATTATGGGGAATGAATCTCATCGCGTTCGTGGAGACGGTAATCCGTATGTACGCATGAGTGACAATATCATTATATTGATGGGGAAATAATATGTAAGTGGATGTTATATCATATATAAATAATAATTAACATGTTATATTTATTATTTACATCAGTTATATCCATTATTATACCCATTCAAAATAATTAAGTGTTTGAATAACAAACTACACCACGACGTGGAGACGGTAAACCGTACGTACGCACATATGGTGACTTTGTCATTTATAGGATGTATATAATAATGAATATGGATGTAACATACTTATAATAACATCACAGTATATAGAAGATTCTGGATTTATTATTTTATAATTGAAAAAACAAAGAAAGAGGAAGTGGTAGAAGAAAAGAACTTGAAAGAGGTGATGAGATATTTACCTTTTCTTCGGGTTCTTCCATTTGATTTGATCAAAATAGCTCCTTAGGTTGACTTTCTGACCAAATTAAGGCATCTAGGATGAATAGAAGAAAAGTTGGGAGGATATTTGGGTAGGTTTTTTCCAATAAAAATGGCTTTGGAGGTGTTAAATTATGAGAAGGGGAAGTACCCATTTATAAGAGAGGTGAGGGTCACTTTAGGAAAAGCTTGAAATATTATTTTATAATAAAATAATTTTCGATTTATAATGGATAAAAAATAATTTATTTAGAGGATAAGGTGGGTCTGGGTCTAAAACCGCTCAACCAATAAGTTTTAGATAGGTTTAGGTCACTATATTAACCTTATCTTTTAGATTTAACTCTTAGTTAAATAGTTTGACACTTACCATGTTTCTTTGTATTTTTATATTATATGGTTAATAAACCTACTATAAACTTCAAGTGAACTGAAAGTGGTTCATTATTAATATATATAACCTTATATAAGTCTTTTTTCTGAAACTTATATTTTTAGTAATATTATATCAATAAATAATAACGTATTTGTTTTAAAAACTCAATTATGTCAAATTGACACTAATTAGTATTTGGTTTTTGTGAAAATCATAACAGCATGATTACTTCAAAAAAAATTATTTAATAAACCCTAAAATGTCATATTAACCTATAAAATTATTTGTAATTTATCAAAAGACTCAAATTACATTTATTTGGAAATTTATAATATCAATTATTTTAATCTTTCATTAATAAGGTAATTACTGTATCATCATTGTGTCATAAATAAATTAAATTATTTAATGTCTAAAAATTATAAATAAAATACCATTATATAGGAAATATTTTTATATTTATAATGAATATTTATAGTCGAATTTATATTGTGTGTAACCCAATATTAGAAATGTTTTAGTTATTAAACTTTGAATTTAACTCTTTTAACTCTTCTTTAAATAAAATAATAATAAATGTCCTAATCTAATCCAAGTGGACCAAAGGGGATAATATTTTATTCCTAATGTTTTCTTGATGTAATTAAACTTATCCAATAGAATTAGGACATTTTTTAGGGTAATTATAATATCATTTTACCCTTAATTACCCTATTTACTTTTAACCGTGGTAAATAAAAGTCAAAAGTTACTATTCGCCAAAAATTATTTTCATCTTATTGAACCAAATTTTACTTAATGATATAAACCGTGTATCTAAGATTTTTGAAATTCAACTCAAATAAGTGGTAAAATTAAGTTGTATGCAAATTTGCAAATGGTCCTTGGAGGTGGGTAAAAGACGGTAAAAAGTTCAATAAAATTTTTGTATATCTAAACTTATTATAAAATGACTCCAATGAATTATATTGAAATTATATAGGTATTATGTATCTATTTTTACCTAAAATAAATTTAAATAAAAATAAAAATTATTTAAAAAAATTCGATTTTAACCAATAACGCAGTGTTTTTCACTATTCATCAAAAATTGAAAGTTTTCAGAAAAATTCCAAAAATTCACCCTATGATAATTTTAATATTCCGAATTCAAAAATGAAGTCCATTTTGAAAAATAAAATTTATAAAATTTCAAAAAGTGGGTATTACTATTCATAGCGGCTAGTTTGATTGGTCATGGTGTGTTAGAATCTCGAAGTTGCGTACAATGAAAAATATTGCATTATTCAAAGGGAAACGTACCATGGAATCTTGGGGTGTTATAGTGGGAATACACAACAATATCATTGAATCCTAGATATCCCAACGTAATCCCTAATCGAAGGTCCATTCTTGAAAAAATAAATCTCAAATCATATACAAGGAATATATCCAAAGGTCTATGAATATCACCAAATACTATACCACCACCATGTTATCCTACTAAAGCTACATAAGATCCTGGATATGCACCAATATCAACATGGATAGATAAAAATTTTCCCTAAAGATCCAATAAAACTCTCTCTAAGTGATCATTGTCTCATCACAAGTTTACATCACTAGACTCCACCATCGTCTGATCGAGCCCTACAGAAGACTCTTTGTTAGGACCACAACTTGATTTGGAAATGTCCTCACTAGGAAAAGAATAGGCCTGAGTACCTCAAGTTAGTCATATCTTCATGAGGGTTTGACTCACCCCGATACCTCAAAGGTCACTACCTCTAAAACTAATACAATGCACTCAACCTACACACATCCTCAACCTGAATTGTCAATACAAGCTGCTACTCAATGGGAGGTGGCTTAACAATAAGACCACCTGAAGGTACCACCTCAAGACCATTGAATTATAATGATGCCTCATCTCTTTAAAAATCATCATCACAATCCCTCCATGGAATCCTATATAAATGTCATCACTATGACATCCAGAAATAGAATCAAGACACGCCATGATCAAAGAGTGTATATGTAAAGATGACTCGAGAAGGAAATGGGACCCACAACCTCATCCTATATAATTAAGGTACCATAGTTTCCCACGTAACCATTTACACAATGTTCTGATTCTATATGAAGGTTATTAGAGTCTTGGTGAATGGATACGTTAGCCGTCAGACCAACACTGGAGTCCCTAGTGTGAAAGAAAAACTTGAAACACTAGAAAACTATTTCCATACAACCCAAAAAATCCTCACCATGGGTCCATCTCTACACCGAACCAAGGATGAACCTCCTTAGATACTACTATGTCATGACCCTACCCACTAGGACTTAAGCAGAAACTTTCCCACGTCCGCCTCTAATAGGCCAAGGGCTAGTGACCAGTGCTAAGTAGAAATATCACATACATGAGAGGCCTTTTCCTATGGTAACTGTATGCACACACCCATATACATCTCCATAAAATAGTGTAGTGATAATAATAACTAAAATAAAAAATTCATGCATACATCTATCCCATAATCAGAGTGTAATAAAAGTATTGAAAGTATAAAAAGGTCAAAATAATAGACCATCAAAAATTGAAAAAGAGTCCAAACTACTCCAAAAGAGGGGACTACTATCAAATGAAACTATCAGGACACACCTCAGTCAAGAACTGATATACTCCTCAGTCCATCTAGCTCACTATGCTCAAACTTCTCTAGGTCCTCCTAGGACTTCATCTAAAGGCTCATCGTCTGCATAAGACCCGACATGTGTGGGAAGATATCGTGTAGGGGTGAGTATAACAATATCAATTCGGTTCCAAAAAGACCCAAAATAAAAGATATCAATTTAAATGAAATAGTCTGATCAACCCAAGTTAGAGGGAACCCAAGAGATAGAGAACAAGAAAATCTATCTGAACCACTCCTCGGTTATACATGGCTAGTCATATCATCATCACATGGTGTGTCTATCATGATATGTGATATCACCATAAGGAATCCTAGAATAATACGAATATACTCATCTCAGAATCCAATTATGAGGAGGTATCAACCTCATATCCAACCATAGTATTCTACTCGAGTCTCAAAAGAAATGCTAATCTGGGGAAATCCACCCCATGAGCCCTGCCATCCATGACGACACTCATCTGAGAGATGACACACATAAGATATCACTCTAAAATCTTAGATGGAATTTTTGATAGATTTCACTCCATTGAGAATATCTCTTCCATACCTGATGGAACAATAGAGAGAACACACTCTATCGGGTATCGTTAAGATGATGGAACATCCCCTCCATCCCAGGCATCATACACCTGAGAGAAAACAATCATCGAGTCTTGCCATAAAGGAAGTCACACTGGATCCCAAAAGACCTCGATACTCAGATTTGGGATCCCTCCCATCCCTAATGGGGGGCTCCACTAACCCAAATGAAAACCCAGAAGATATCACCACTCAGAAAGGGGATCACACCCATCCTATATTGGGGACACCATGAACCCAATATAGAACCCAATAGATGATAACGATTAGATAGGAGATTACAACCAGGACCATTGGGGGACACCACAGACCCTACCGAGTCCTAATCCATGGTACAAAGATAGGGAATAATTCCCAAGACTATTGGTAGATACTGCAAACCCAAATATGGATCCAACCACTAATTAGGTTATTGTACTCTCAATGATACCACAAACCTCACTGGACACCATTGAGTAAAGAATGGTACTCTCAATGATATAGTAAACCATACTAAAATCTTCTACTAGGTAGGAGTTTGTATATCTGATGATTCCACAAACTCTACTAGGATAATATACTAGATAGGGGATCACCACCCATGTATGATGGAAATGATGATACCACAAACCCCACCTAGGAAAGTATATATGATAGAGGATTTCCCCCAGCCTTCCATATAGAAAAAAAACTCTATCTAACCTTATCCTGCCAAGGGGATCACAATCCTATGATGAGGATGAATTGACACATTGTACCCTCATAAGGATAAACAAATGGAATCCACTAAACTGGTACTGGTCTATATGTCACTACCAAGAGGACCTATAAACTCACCTCACATCTCATCTTTCACAACAAAACCATGGCCACCATCACTTACAATGTGTAGAACTTCTCATGATAGGCTACTCACGAGCCTCTATCTGAGTCCTCAAGATGAATATGAATGAGGGAGAAGAGTCAAAGGGTAGTACATAATGTGCCTCTATAAAACCAGCCCCTAGATATGTCCCCTCTCAATACTCGATAAGTATTTGGGGATATAGATGGATTTTACCTTATATCACATGGTGTGTGACCCTGTCTGATATCATGGGAATTTCCTCACCCATATAGAACTAACAAGCCATGTTGCCCCCACACAGCATGTGCCCAAGGCACATGGAGTGTCTTGAAAAATCTGACACTTTGATGTGTTCTCAAGTTGTTCTCATGGTTGTATCTCCATGCTCATGCACCATGCCATGTATGTTAACCTGGTCTTGTCCCCAGACATGAAATACCTGGCCATGTACCTTGACCACATGACATGGGGTCACTAAATAACATGTACCCCTAGTACACAGTGTGTAGTCCCCAAATTTAATATCCCTAAAATGGGTATAACACATGTTGTGTGATCCTGCACTACACACCATGTTTTCTGGAATTCCTAATGGGAATCCCCTACTAGTCATCTGAAACTCCCCGGTTTCAACCGAAACCCAAAGATCTACACCCATGGGATCACTAGTATTTGTGAGAGGGCTATAAAATGGTAAAACAATGCTTTAAAAGAAATAAAGATGTACAAAATTAAAATATGAATACATCATATAAAAATGTCAAAGATTTGGGTCCAAAACGATGCTCAAAAGCCGCTATAACTCAATTTGGTGATGATCGGTGTCAATTATAGGGATAGACAACACCTTTACTTAGTTCAACCTTGGGCCATCTATCGTGCAAGAGGGTTCCTCTCTCTCCTCTCTATGTGTGATAACCAAGGGGGGGGGAGGTGGGTGGGTTTATTAATTTAATTCTATTAAATGAATAAACCTCCATTAACACCTTTCCAACAGTAGCCTCCGACCGAGCGCCTAATGTCGATAATATTTATGTCACACCTAGGATAAAAACCATGTTTTGAACCGAATCATGGTCTAAAATTTCTGATCCAAGTCTCCAATCATAAGTTACTCTACTTTAACCAAAAAACTACATGTGATTGATTAAATACTTAATACTTTTCATATCATCGCATCAAGGATATCTAGGCCTCAGAATTCTATGCTGACTTAGTGACTGGCTCTAAAAATATTTCTAGAATATTCCCAAGTCTTACACGATAAATTTTGACTCACTAAAAGTTATGTTATGTTTTAAAATTTCATTTAAAATATAAATTAATTTTTTTATCATGGTAATTTATTTTCAATTTTTAGTGATTAAACAATCACCTTAAATTCTTATGCAACACCAACACAATATTTATCCAATTAATAGACATATAAAATAAATGATTTTAAAAACATTAAAAGTAATATAATTTGGTTGAATTCTTATGTTCCAAATTTTTTTAGATGAATATATCTTATTATTGATATGTGAAAGGATTTTATTCAAATTACATCTTTGTGTTGTTATATTTAATGTTAAATTAATTTAATATAATAAAAAATGACAATAATTATTTTTTTATGAAAATAATATTTTATTAAATAATTTAAAATTCATAAAAAAAATTTAAAGGGGACAAAGGGGATAATATAAGGTCTAAAATATCATCCCTTATACATTTATGAGACCATGTTTACCATATAAGTAAAATTATAACCCTTTAATATTGAAATAGTTGTTACCACAGTTACGGTTTAAAATGATCAACGAAGGGGTTAATAAAAAAGATAATTATTAAAAAGATATCTAAACCTATCTAAATTTGATTGTAATTTTATACTAGTACCATATACTCCATATATTCTAAAATTTTCTATTTTATAACTATTTTACATAAGTTAGAAACATATTATATTATAATATGTTTTTAATTTTTAAAAGTACCCCTCACCTCACTTATAAAAGTACTCCACTTTTCTATATTATTTATACCGAATTGGTATATATATCTCAAAAAACCAATTCCAATTATCTTATCCACTTAAATATCCACTAATTATAGTTTTTTACTTACTTAAAAGACCATTAAAAGGTTTCTTAAGAAGGGATATAAATGAAGCATATCGAATAATATGCAGTCATCTTTACCGACTCTTTCGAATTTATTTATTCTTCTACTTCATATAAATATGTTTTAACTATTATAAAATAATAATTTTAGTATCATAAATATACCAATATGTTATTTTTATTATTTTAAAACCATTTTAAATTTCTTTTCTATCTTATGAAATGTGAAAATATCACTCGTGCTGTGACGACCCGTCTCCCGGGGCTCGCATCGTGACAACCCCAAGCCCGCCTTCCATAGGCCAGGGGCAGGCAACTAGCACCAAAGGCGTAATTACCTAAGGCTGGGAAGGCATTTCCTTTATAAAATGTAAACACACACAACCATAGTACAAGTGGAAGAAAACACTAACGAAAGCTGTATAACAAGTGTGCTGAAAGTACAAAGGGGCTGGAAATACAAGCCCAAAAAAAATGTATAGCTACAATAGAAAGAAAATAAAACTAAAAAGATAAACAACTGAAAGGTGAAAGCAGCTCCTGGATCGCCCCTGGGTTCCTACCTAAAGGGTAGGTACAGATGGTCTCCTCAGCACTCCACGTCCGTCAGACTCCACCGTGAACCGAAATGTCATAAAGTCCACCTCCAGCTACCGTCTCGTCCTGGTGCTCTCGGCCTCCGTCAGCGGTGTCCGTCGTCTGCATCCAACACAATGAGGTGTGGGCGTATCCCGTGTAGGGGTGAGTATAACGATACTCAGTAGGGACCACGAGACCCTCAAGGTATCACAAAATCTAACAAGGGTAAACCAAAAAGTATGATTCAACGGATAACCATTACTTTGGTATATGCCCATACATATACCTAAGTTATCAAGTAACTCATCACAATCATGAGGAAAACACAAAGGACATTGACTCAGCTCAAACCAGGATTTTTATTCATGATGTCGAAACCACGACTACTGGAGAACTCCTCCTCTGTCGAGTATAGTGGGACTGCCGCTACAACTAAGCACTTCCCTCTAACCTTGGACTGCTGAAGTACTCCACCTATCGAGTACTGTGGGCCTACTACTACAACCAATCGCTTCCCACCATGGGTGTGCTGCTACAACCAAGCGCTCCCCCTCATAGCCTACTGAGGTACTCCTTATGTCGAGTACTGCTGGTCTGCCACTACAACCAAGTGCTCCTCCACCGTGGGTCTGCTGCTACAACCAATCGCTCCCCACTGGGCCATCCGAAACACTTCGAGTCGATCGGTCAGCAGTCATCAAGTCTCAGCCAGCTACTAGGTCTCTGCAATCTACTCGCTCGTCACCGAGAGCGTCCGCTCCACGTTCCACAATCCGATACTCCAAGTGTCACAAAGTCTCACATTGAAGTATCTCAAATTACCACCTCGTCATAGGGGTCTCAACGCAATAGACGGTGCGTCAATCAGACGCTCGGTCTGTGAGTTATTAGCATTTCAGTCCTGGGGGCCCGGTTGGTTTCGTGTACGAACCAAACCGACCATAACTCAACTATACCCCGAACTCCCATGGGGTGTACTCAAGGGACCGTTTCTCAACGAGATTACCAACGCTGGTGACGGTTCATCAAACGGACATCCGGTCTGAGAGTTACTGGCTTATCGGTTCCAGGGGCCCGGTTGAATTTATGCTCGATCCAAACCCGACCATTTCCTAAAGTTGTCCAAAACTCACTAAGAGTATTACCAAAGAACCGCCTCGTTGTGAGGATCCGAGTTCCATAGACGGCGCGTCAATCGGACGCGTGGTCTAGATGATATTCGCGTTTAAGTGAAATGGGCCCGGTCCGTCAAGCCCAGTGGGCTGGCGGGTCGGCCCGACCTGGTTCGGCGGGTCCGACCAAGCTGAGGGTTGATTTGAACCGATAGAGTATGACCCAACTCGGTGTGGTGCGACCCGGCCCAGTGTGGCGCAACCCGGCCCAGCGGGGCGCGGCCCGGCCGGTCGGGCCCGGCCTGGCATGGTGCTGCCCGGCCCGGCGTGGCACGGCCCGACCCGGCGTGGCGCGGCCCGGCTCAGCCTGGCGTGGCGCGGCCCAGCGTGGCGTGGCCCGGCCCGACGTGGCGTGGCCCGGCCCGCGGCTGGACGAGCGGTGCAGGCCCCCCCCGATTTCCCGAACCAGCGACGCCGCGCCATGGCACCACGGTCTTCCTAGCCCAGCCGGCTATGACTAGCCAGTTCGTCTAGCAGGCGGCCCGCGGATTCGGGCCACTCCTCCTCCGCGCGGCACCTGCGGGTGCCGCGGTTCACCATCCCGGCCGGCTAGGGCTGACCGGTTCTTCAGCTCGAGCGGCCCGCGGTTGCGGGCCACAATTTTCTTTCTAGTGGCCAATGCACGGCCGCCGTTGTTGCCGCCACCCCCAATTGTCGCTGTCAAAAATAAACAAGAAGAATCTGGAGGGTCGTCAGATCATGTTTGTTCGGCCTGCGCCTTCCACATTAGATGATATCAAAAGGCCGAAGACAATTCATGGTTTTCAACGAAGAACGAAGGTATAATTTATTCAATTTAAATTATACAAACCCCCTACATCATAATTGAGGTTCGTTCGTCGACGAGCCGCAAAAGGCGAGCGTTGCGGTAGTCGAGTGTCACGGAAGATGGCATCGCAGAGAACGGTGTCGTCCCATCAACATTGGAGGAAGATTCGTTGTCGTAGACGGTGTTCCTCGCGAGCGGTGTCTTCTCTCTTGATGCGGAGGAAGAGGAAGGAAGACATGTCGTCTTCCTTTGGTGGAATCGGCGTTCTTCGTCGAAGAGGACGTTGTTCTTCGTGGTCATCACCGTTCTTCATCGAGAGAGAAACAATATTCCTCTAACTCTCCAGAGCCTCCCCAACACAACATAAGCCAACCCAAAAATAATAGCTTAGGCTATTATTTTATTCTCAACATGAATTTTTCAAAATTCAAACACTTAAATTAATTAATTAATTATGGATCAATTAATTAATTAAAGGGTGTTGGAAAAATTTATGGAGGGAGGTGGAGAGTTAGAATTAAAGTGGGGAGGTGGAGAGTTAAGAGAGGGGTTAAAGGGAGTTAAATAGGGGAGGTGAAAGGGTTTGGGTTAGTGTGGGCCCCACCACACTAAATCCTCTCATGGTAAGTTATGTGGGGTGTGGGACCCACCTACAACTCCTCTCTAGAGGAAATAACCACCATCGAATAAAAATTATGTACACATAATTTTTTTTTATTTTTTAACGAATCTCCAAAAATTAACTTCTCCTACCGAGAAAACACAACTATGGTAACGGTCTCCTTAAGCGAATATCGGAATTGCGAGTTCATTAGTGTCCTCGGTTTTCAATTCCGAGCACCAGTTAAATAGATAGAAAAACCCGCACGTATGTTTACTGAAAGTACCCGAACAAAATTTCATAAATTGATTCCGGGCTCACGGGGCCTCGGAATCAGGTGCCGTCAGAAAATGAGGACTTGTAAAATTCCAAATAATTTAAGAAAAAAATTTCCTTGAAATTTCTGGGTTTTTACATTACCACCAACTCAGGACTTTAAGTCCTCGTAAAGCTATAACACACACTAGGGAAACTATAGGGGGTACTGAGCACGCATCTGAGCCTCCCACTCCCATGTGATCTCCTAGAGGTTCCTGTGCTGCCAGCGAATGCGCACCATAGGAATCGACCGTCCATGTAGGACCCACTTTTGTCGATCCTCAATCTCCACCAGGACCTCCGTGAATGTCGCCCCGTCATCGATGTCCAACTCCACGTGGTCGATGATGTGGGACGGGTCATGCACGTATCTCCTCAACTGAGATACGTGGAAGACGTCGTGCACCCGATGCAACTAAGCTGGAAGAGCCAAGCAGTAAGCCACCTCGCCTACTCTGCTAAGGACATGGAAAGGTTCAATGAAACGCCGAGACAACTTTCCGCCTCGACCAAATCTCCATAGGCCTCATCGAGGTGAGACTCGAAGAAAGACGTAGTTTCCATCCTCTAACTCCAGTGGTCTCCGTATCCTATCGGCATTAGACTACATTCTTTTCTGTGCAGTCTTCATCCGCTCCTGGATGATCTGCACCTTCTCCGTCGTAGCCTACACCATCTCTGGTCCTACAAGAGCTGCTAAGATTTTCCCTTTGCTGAAAAAAGAAATTCGGTCTCATCCCCTGGATGAACCACTTCCTTTTCCTAATATAGTCAATCCTGACATGAACGGTACTAATTCATGCCATGGAAAACGTCATAAGGCCTAAATGCTAATAGCAAAGGATCCAACCATCACTCTCACCTCCAAGGGTTGAGTCACACTATCGGCACCAGTGTGTGGTCACTGGGTCTCCTCCAGTAGGAATCTTGAAAGTGAGGGTCAAGTGAACAGTTTTAACCGGAACCTATTAGTATTAACCACACAAAAAGGCAAGAAAAAAAAACGTCACAAGGAAAAGTGTCTTTTATTACTGCAGATCAAAATACAAAGACACATAACAACCACAAACAACAACATCAAGGAAGCTAGAAGCACCAAGAACAAAGGCCTCCATGCCTAGAACTAGTCCCGCTCCTATCCACCTGCTTCTGGAGCTCCATAGTTGTATTCTTCAGCTGCCTGAAGCTGTGCTCTTCCATGTCCACCTGTTCCCTGCGGTTGGGGTGGAACACCTGGTAGTGGTGGTGGCAAAAACTCAAAGCATCGTACACCACTAGCTACATGGTCAACTCCTCTACCATGGTCACCTTCTCCTTGCGGTCCGTCTCGATCAAACCACTGCCACTGCCTGGGAGGTCCTTCATCTATCTGCTGATCGTCTGCACGGCGGGTCAGACAGTCACGTGCCATGTGACTAAGACCGCCGTAGGAGTAACATTGTACGCTCCTGGTAAGTCTGTCTCCACCCCGGGTGCCTCGCACACAAGATCCTGAGTCATGCGGTCGACCACCTGTGGGTCTGGTGCTCTTGGACCTCTGCTTCATCTGTCTACTGCCAACTGCAGAAGACTCTGTTGCATGTCGACTAGTGGTGGGTACCACTACTGGAGGCTGCTCAGCAAAGAAAATCTCCACTAGGAGGGCTCGCTCCAACACCCTCGTCTACGTCGGAATGCTGTGGGAGATAACTGAAGCTCTAATCTCTCTCCTGAGGCCCTGCTCAAAGTTCCGGGCCCTAAAGAACGGGTCCCGTACCATATCAGTGGAGTAGCACGAGAGGTCGGTGAACCTTTCTGAGTAATGAGCTACACTCATGCTGCCCTACTGTAGATGAAGTATCTCCTATATATGCACCGCTTGAAGGGTGGATGGAACAAGCTCTGCCCGGAACAGGCTCTCGAAGTCTGCCCAGAGAAGTGTCGCCTCATCGTGGACCTATAGCATCAGGCTCCACCATCTACCTACTGTTTCCTGAAGGAGGTTGGCAGCAAGGATCACCATGTAGTATACTGGTGTCCCTACTAGTCTAAAGACTCTTACCACAGCCTCCAGCCAATCCTTAGCCGCCTGCGGGTCCATCTCTCCCCAGAACCTGGGTGGCCTCTGGCGCTGGAACTAATGCAACACAGTCAAGCGGCATGCATCGTCTTCTGCTGGGGCTGGTGGAATCGGTGGGCCAACGGGGGGTAGAACCACTGGTTCCTCCTCTGGTGCCTCAATTGGAAGAGGGCCCTGTACTGAGGCCTCATTGCTCGTCGGGCTGTCAGCACATACAACTCTCGGGTCTCTAACTGGTCGTCCGCGGGGAGGCATCCTGAAAGAACAGATGCGACACGGTCAAAGACTATACCTTGTGAGATGACCTGGTTTGAGCTGACTTAAAGAAAAACTTTTTGAAAACACACAAACAATCAGTGTTTTCGTGCACTGATTTGGAAGTCATAAGTCAGGGTCCTGGTGTATGGATAAGTCGTCCGCCCACACCAACACTGGAATCCCTGAACTAAAAACCACACTTAGTAACCTTAACACTATTGCTTCACAAAAAAGAAATATCAGAGTCATAAGTTCTGTGATAGAACCGACTCCTCTGATACCAATTTTTCACGACCCATCCCCCAGGGCCCGCATCGTGACTACCCCAAGCCCACCTTCCATAGGCCAGGGGATGATGACTAAAACCAAAGGCGTAATTCCCTAAGGCTGGGAAGGCATTGCTTTTATAAAATGTAAACACACACAACCACAGTAAAAGCGGAAGCAAACACTAAGGAAAGCTGCATAAAAAGTGTGCTGAAAGTACAAAGGGGCCAGAAATACAAGCCCAACAAAAAGGTGCAGCTACAACAGAAAGAAAATACAACTGAAAAGACAAACAGCTGAAAGGTGAAAGCAGCTCCTGGATCGTCCCTTGGGTTCCTACCAGAAGGGTAGGTACATATGGTATTTTTAGCACTCCACATCCATCAGACTCCACCGTGAACCGAAGCGTCGTAAAGTCCACCTACGGGTACCGTCCCGTCCTGGCGCTCTCGGCCTCCGTCAGCGCTATCTGTCATCTGCATCCAACACAACGAGGTGCGGGTGTAGCCCATGCAGGGGTGAGTATAAAGATACTCATAAGGGACCCTAAGACCCTCAAGGTCTCACAAAATCTAGAAAGGATAAACCACAAAGTACGATTCAACGGATAACCATTACTTAGGTATATGACCATACAGATACCTAAGTTATCAAGTAACCCATCTCAATCATGAGGAAAACACAAAAGACATTGACTCAGCTCCAACCAGGATTTTTATTCACGATGTCGAAACAATGACTGCTAGAGAACTCCTCCTCTGTCGAGTACAGTGGGCCTACCGCTACAACCAAGCACTTCCCTCTAACCTTGGACTGTTGAAGTACTCCACCTGTCGAGTACTATGTGCCTAATACTACAATTAAGCACTTCCCACCATGGGTCTACCGCTACAACCAAGAGATCCCCTCATAGCCTATAGAGGTACTCCTTCTGTCTAGTACCGCGGGTTTGCCGCTACAACCAAGCGCTCCTCCACCGTGGGTCTGCTGCTACAACCAAGTTCTCCCCACTGGGCCATCCGAATCACTCCGAGTCAATTGGTCAGTAGTCGTCAAGTCTCATCCAGCTACTAGGTCTCTGCAATCTGCTCGCTCGTCATCGGGAGGGTCCGATCCACATAACACAAGCCGATACTACAAGTGTCATAAAGTCTCGCATTGAAGTATCTCAAAGGACTGCCTCGTCATAGGGGTCTCACGTAACAGACGACACGTCAATCAGATCCCCAGTCTGTGAGTTATTAACATTTTAGTCCCGAGGGCCTGGTTGGTTTCATGTACGAACCAACCCGACCGTAACTCAACTATACCCCGAACTCCCATGGGGTGTACTCAAGGGACCATTTCTCAACGAGATTACCAAAGCTGCTGATGGTTCGTCAAACGGACGTCCGGTCTAAGAGTTACTGGCTTATCTGTTCCAGGGGCCCGATTGGATTTATGCTCCATCCAAACCTGACCATTTCCTAAAGTCATCCAAAACTCGCTAAGAGTATTGCAAAAATACCGCCTCGTCGCGAGGATCCTAGTGCCGCAGACGGCGCGTCGATCGAACGCACAGTCTAGATGATATTCGCAGTTAAGAGAAATGGGCCTGGTCCGTGAAGACCAGTGGGCTGGCGGTTCAGCACGACCGGGTTCGGCAGGTCCGACCCAGTTGAGAGTCGACCTGGCCCGATGGAGTCTGGCTCGGCCCGACGTGGCGTGGCGCGGCCCGAACCAGCGGGGCGTGGCCCGACCCGGTGTGGTGCAGCCCGGCCCGGCGAGGCGCGGCCCGCCCCGCGATGGGATGCAGCTCGGCCCGGCTTGCAGAGCGGTGTGCCCCCCCCCCCCCCCCCCAGTTTCACAAACCAGCGGTGCCAAGCGGCGCCGCCCCTCCCTCCCGGCCGACCGAAGCCGGCCAGTCTTCCTCGGTGCGAGCGGCCCACACGGGCGGGCCGTGGTTCATCCGCAACACGGCACCCCAAGGTGCCATGGTCTTCCCAGCTCGGCCAACTACGGCCGGCCGATTCGTCCAGCAGGCGGCCCGTGGATGCGGGCTGCTCCTCCTCCGCGCAGCACCTGCGGGTGCCGCGGTTCACCAACCCGATCAGCTACGGCCGACCGATTATTCTACCTAAGCGGCCCGTAGTTGCGGGCCATGGTTTTCTTTCTAGCGGCCGACGCACGGCCGCCGTTGTCGTCGCCACCCCCGATCGTCACCATAAAAAATAAACAAGAAGAATCTGGAGGGTTGTCGGGCCGTGTTTGTTCGGTCTGCGCCCTCCGCATTAGACGATATCAAAAGGCCGAAGACAATTCATGGTTTTCAATGAAGAATGAAGGTATAATTTTTTCAATTTAAATTATACAAACCCCCTACCTCATAATTGAGGTTCGTTCGTCGACGAGCCGCGGAATACGAGCATCGCGGTAGTCGGGCATCGCGGAAGACGACATCGCAGAGAACGATGTCGTCCCGTTAATGTTGGAGGAAGAGTCGTTGTCGTAGATGGAATTCCTCATGAGCGGTGCCTTCTCCCTTGACGCGGTAGAAGAGGAAGGAAGACACGTCGTCGTCCTTTGGTGGAATCGGCATTCTTCGTCGAAGAGGATGTCGTTCTTCGTGGTCGTCACCGTTCTTCATAGAGAGAGAAACACTATTCCTCTAACTCTCTAGAGCCTCCTCAACACAACAAAATCCAACCCAAAAATAATAGCTTAGGCTTTTATTTTATTCTCAACATGAATTTTTCAAAATTCAAACACTTAAATTAATTAATTAATTGTGGATCAATTAATTAATTAAAGGGTGTTGGCAAAATTAATGGAGGGAGGTGGAGAGTTAGAATTAAAGTGGGGAGGTGGAGAGTTAAGAGAGTGGTTAAAGAGAGTTAAAGAGGGGAGTTGAAAGGGTTTGGGTTTGTGTGGGTCCCACCACACTAAATCCTCTCATGGGAGGTTATGTGGGGTGTAAGACCCACCTCCAACTCCTCTCTGGAGGAAATAACCACCATCAAATAAAAATTATGTACACATAATTTTTTTTATTATTATTTTAACGAATATCTAAAAATTAACTTCTCCTCCCGAGCAAACGCAACTGCGGTATAGGTCTACTTAAGCGAATACTGGCATTGCAAGTTCATCAGTGTCCTCGGTTTTCAATTCCAAGCACCGGTTCAAAAGATAGAAAAACCTACATGTACGTTTACTAGGGATGTCCAGACCCGACCCAACCCGACGGGTTCGACCCGACCCGACTGGGTGGGGTCGGGTTGGTTTGGGTCACACAGGAAAAATCTGGGTCTAGTTCAGTTCAGGTCGACCCATACATGGGTTGGGTCAGGTCGTGGGTTGGAGTCATTTAGACCCAACCCGACCTATGACCCGATGCCAGCTAATTTTTTTTTACTCCCCTCTCTCTGCCTCGCGGCCCCCCAGACTCGCTCGCTCCACTCTCCCCATTGTTACCTTACCTTCGTGAAGAAGAAAGAAACCCTACTCCCCTCCTCCTTCCTTCCCTCGCGATTCGACTCGACCGATTAGACATCCTGGAACAACTCTCCTCCTCCCTCTTTTCTTCCCTAATCTTCCCCAACCCCTCGACTTCTCTGATCCCTCTTCTCCCTTGTGAAAATACTCCCTCCCATCCATCCTCCTTTATCACCTCCGACCGAACCCAGCTAGAAAAGGCCTCCTCATTCGCCTCCTCCCTCAATAGACACCTTCCAAGTAATAGGGGTTCTAGAGAAAACTACCTTGGACTCGCATTGCCTCCTCCTCATTTCTGCTGCTGTGTCACACAACCTTTTTGTATCGTCTGGTAGGGCTAGGTGCAGAGGGTTCAGCACTGCGAGTTCAGCTTCGAAATTGGAGGAGGCTCCCTTTAGATCATCCAGATATGGTGAGGTTTAAATTGTTGGTTTGAGGTTTTTAATTTATTCCTGGTTCGACTGAGTTGATTTTGAGTTTTCATACTGAATCACTTTTATTCACTCTGCTCCTGGTGATGATTTTGTTGCATATGTTTTCGCTTATTCATTCTTCAAATCTGCTACTAGTGTGTGTTTTTTTGATTTGATTTTCCTTTTTCTAGTAATGTTTATTTCTAATGCATCATGAATTTAGTCCACTTTAACTTCAATTGGTTCTGTTACTGGTGTTGATAGTGAGTCATAGTAAGAAACGGTGGTGGAACGGGAGGCCAACAGTGACTCGAGAAGGTGTTGGTAGGCCGTGTTTTCTGCTAGGCATCAGTGGCAGTCTGGCATGTTAGTAACTGGAGGTAAGCATTTTTTTATCATGTTATTTTAAATGATTTTTTCCATTATGTATGAGTTCTCAATTTGGTTTTGCTACTTCTGTGGAATTATGGTTTGGTCACAAAGATTGACAACTTAGTTCGACTCAAAATCTGCTAGAATTTAGAATTATTTCACTAGGATCAATTCTGTTTTGGGGATATAGTTTTTGTTTTAGGGATTTTAGGATGTGTTCATTGAGCACCCACCACCACAATGCATGACCTTCATTGCATTGGTTTCATTTATCATTTTAATTTCAAATCCATACATTGGTTTCAAAATCTATTCTCCTAATATTCGTCCAGGAGTGTGCCACAGCTAACACCAATTAGCGATTCATGTAAGGTGATAAAATAAGTGGTTCTTCTAATCCTCTAGTTGGCACTACCCAAAGTTAGATGGGGTCTACTCAAACTGCACATTCAGTAGGAGGGAGTAGTAGCATACCATTTGAAGAAAGTGAGGAGGGTAAGAGGACTCCTAAAAAGGTAACAGTTCTTAAAGATCCCATTGGTTCTATAATTTCTCAAGCTTGGGATTACTTTCATAAGAAAAATGGAAGAGCTGTTTGTAATTATTGTGGCAAAGATTATGCTTGCACATCAGGACAACATGGAACTAGTAATTTTAATAGGAATTTGATAAGGTGTAATAAAAATCATCACAAAAATCTTGACAAAAGTCAAAGCACTATCAGTCTTAGAAAGAAATGTGAAGATGAGGATGATGGGACGATTAAAATGTCAGTAGCTCATTTTAATCAAGAAGAGTGCAGAATAGCTCTTGCTAAAATGATAATCATTGACGAGTTATCATTTAAATATGTTGAGAATCAAGGTTTTAGAGAATTTATTAAAGCTGTTCAACTTCAATTTCAAGTTTCATCTTGACAAACAGTTGCTAGGGATTTCTTGCAGTTATATTTGGCAGAGAAAGAAAAATTGAAGTCTATGTTTGATATGTTCTCTCACATGGTTTGTATTACCACTGATACATAGAATTCAATTCAGAATCTGAATTATATGTGTGTGACTACACATTTTATTGATGATAATTGGATATTGAATAAAAAAATCATCCGGTTATGTCTTGTTGCGGATCATAAAGTGGAAACAATTGGCCGGGTATTAGAATAGACATTGAAATAATGGAGGATTGAACGGATTAACATTGTTATAGTGGATAATGATAGTTCTAATAATACAACGATTAGTTATTTGGTGAAGAGGGTTAACGATTGGAATGGGTCTATTATTAATAGAGATTATATTCATGTTAGATGTTGTGCACATATTTTAAACCTTATTATTAGTTATGGGTTAAAGGAAATATCGACATCAATTTCTAGAATCAGAGTTTCCTGCAAATTTGTGAGAAGTTCACCTTCAAGATTGGCTCTTTTCAAAATCATAGACGAGGAGTTAAAAATTTATAGTAAACATTCCATAATTATTGATGTGCCTACCAGGTGGAATTCTTGTTACTTTATGTTGAATGTTGGAGAGTAGTATGAAAAAGTATTTATTCACCTTAAGGAGGATGCAAGTTTTAGGAGTGCTCTTGTCTGTGAAGGTGGGGACCCTACAACATATGATTGGAAGTGTACTCGTGTATTTGTCATGTTCCTAAATTTTTTTATGATAGCACTGTTGAGTTTTATGGTTCTATGCATGTGACATGTCACACATTCTTTCATACACTTAATGACATATATAGAAAAATCAAGAAATGGATGAAGAGTCATGATATTACTGTGAGTGCAATGGCTATTGCAATGAATCTTAAGTTGGACAAGTATTGGGGTATTGGTTCAAATTTTAATTATCTCTTGATTGTGGTAGTTTTTCTTGATCCCCGATATAAATTAGAATATGTTCGGGATAGTTTTGAAATGATGCTTGATGATGAAGAAGACAAAAATCAGTTGATCAATAAATTAACAGAGGTTCTAAATAATCTCTATGAGTTTTACAAATTTATATATCCCATTGCAGTTGGTGATAAATGTGAGTCCAGTTCTCATCAAGAGTCACATATAAATGATGCTAGTACCAATAGTGAGGATGATGAAAAATGGAAAGATGCATATAGATTAAAGAAAAGGAAAAGGCAGCTGACACAAAAAAGGAATGAACTAGAGAGATATCTTGAGATTGATGATTGTGAGGATGATTTTGAAGGATTTGATATTTTGAGTTGTTGGAAAGTAAATTCAAGCAAATATCATGTTCTCTCATGCATTGCTAGAGATATTCTAGCAGTTCCTTTAACTACAGTATCTTTAGAGTCAGCTTCTAGTACAAGAGGACGAGTCATTGATCCATTTCGTAGTTGTTTGAATACCAAAAACTATTCAAGCATTAATTTTCTCACAAAATTGGTTTAGAATGTCTAAACCAATTGACATTCGAAAGAAACTAGAAGAAGTGGAATCGATTGAATTAGGTACTACCATTAAAAATATTGTGATTTTTTTTTATCATTTTTCATTTTCCAATTATAAACATTTGTTTGAAAAAGTAAAATACTAACTTGTTCTTTCTTTTGTTGTGTTTTTTTAAGATATTCCACCATCCATCACAATTCATGATTAGAGTTTCACTATATAATGTCAAAGAAGCAAGGATAATGGATCACTCTTAATTAAGGTATAAATTTATGATTATTTTACTAATTCTTTTCATAATACTGTCATCACATATGAGTTTTTGTAGATCTTGTTGTCTGATATAGTCTAGGTTTGTGATTATTCTTTTAATATGGTTGATGACTTAGTGAAGGATCAACTACCTTCCCACTGCCTTATTTGATATTGATATGGCTATAGATGAGTGTTGCATATTTCATCCATTTTCATTCATTTCTGATTTCTGAATAAGCATGTTCCTGCCTGCTACCTACAATGTTTTCATTTCATTCCCTCCATGAATGAACTCACAAATTAGAGGGTCACAATTCATTTTCTCACTTTCTAGGCTTGGCCGTTTTTATTCACGGGTGACAAACAGTTTTTTTGTTGGACATTATATTCTGGCTGCACAGAGGGGGGTCGTTCTGCTGCCCCCAATTCTGCCGTGCAGAATTCTCTTTAGTATATCTGTAATCCCCTCCCCCACTGCGGGTCCCCCTTTATAATAGCCTCAAACCTATTTTCTAACTCCAATGCACTAACTAACATGCCATCTAATTAACATCCAGATAAATTACAATACTACCGACGACAGCTTATCAGACCCCTTTACCCGTATGTACCAACCCACATAAACAACAGATACATCACCCAACACCCCTTCACATCGGCAGTGTCCAACTCCTTGGATGCCTTTGAAGCCCAAGTTACCCTACACAACAGCACCTCCACATTTCCTCTCCCTTAAAAAACCACATTGTCCCCAAAGTGAGGAAAACATGATGAGCTTCTGGGGTTGCTGGTGCAGAAACCTCAAGGCAAGTCCCACACCTAGCAGCACACCTGCCTATCCCTCCATGGGAATCCCACGACCTTCCAGGGTTGCAGAGAAATAGAACTGATGAGCGTGTCTCACTCAAACCCACCACCATTATATTTATTTGTAGCTATAATTTGAATGAGAATGGGTACTATGCCCAACAACATAAGGAACAAATGAAGATAAAACTTGAGCTTTAATAAGCAGATAAAGCCCCCACATGCTGATTGACTCCTACGGGTTGGGGGTCTTATGGGTTGGGTCTGGGGTGTAGTGCAGGTTAGAATGGTTCATGTTTGTTAAAGTGATAGACATTTTGATGCTCAACCATAGGAAAAATTTATTGAACTTTGTTATGAAATCAACATATTTGATTTTTGCTATCTTTGTTGGCTTCAGTTTCTGTTTTCTGTTTATATCACATCCTATTTTCTCATGGATGAAATTGTCTCTATTTGTGATCATTTAGTATGAAAACCTTTGAAAACTATTGATCATTTGAATATTCAATATAGTTTTGAACTTTTGTCCAATCCATTATAGAAAAGGAACTACGACATATTCGGCATTGAGGAGCAACATGTCAGTCGTTTGTGCCCAGACTATTGTACAAAATTCATAATGCTTAGTTGTAGCTTCTCTTCTTTTATTATAAATTCTTAGCAGCTGCTTATTTATTTCTGTATTGATTTTATTGGCTGCAAGGTGTAATAGGTAGTGTCAAAAGGCTGTATGCTGGAAAAAAATATTGGGAAATAAAGGTCCCATTATTGGATGCTATATCTTTTGGTTGGTTATTATCTTTAATTTTGAGTTTGATTCTTTTTATTTAGTGACATTTACTTTGTAAATTTTTGTGGGAAGATTTATTATTTGACTGCTTTGTATGAACAGATTTTGGAGATGGCTCTTTTCATATCATCTCTGAGAATTTTCAACATATGTTTGAGAACAACAAGGATTTTCTAATAAATGTATGACTTCATTTATTTCTTCCTCTACTTTGAGTTCCCCTCTCTTTGATCTTTAGTAATGTTTTCATTTTATTTCTACAAAATTTCCAAGGGTTATGAAGTTGGATTATTTTTATTTCAAATGATAGTATGGTGCTGCCTCTGTTCAGCATCCTCATTTACATTGATACTGCTGCTTATATATAGTATTTTAGTTACGCTTTTTGTTGTTCATTAGTTTTACTGTAGAATGCGTGATACATTTTTCTACTGAAGGCAGAATTAACTAATGCTATTCCTGTCCTATATGATCCTTTTTTTAAAACTTAAATATTTTCATATTTCTGTACTACATACCCATACTTAAGTACCAATTGGCATGGATTACCTATATTGGTGCTTCATTGATCACACCTTATATTATGGGGTGTAGCGGGGGTCGGTTCTGGGGGGAGGGAGGGGGCTGGGTTAGGCTGGGTCGGGCTGGGTTGGGCGGGCTCGGGCTGGCTCGGGCTGGCTCGGGCTGGCTCGGGTTCACCCAAGTAACCCGACCCAAACTAACCCGACCCACAGAGGGTCGGGTCGGGTCGGGTTAGCTTCCCGTGAAGTATGAGATCCGACCCAACCCGACTCGACCCGAACCTTTCTCCTTGGGTCGGGCCCCGTAACACCCTCGGCCCGACCCGACCCGACCCATGGACACCCCTAACGTTTACTAAACCTACCCGAACAAAACTTCAGAAATTGATTCCGAGCTCACCAGGCCTCGGAATCAGGTGCCGTCAGAAACTGCGGACTCATAAAATTCCAAATAATTTAAGAAAAAAATTTCCTTGAAATTTCCAAGCCTTTAAATGTGCTTATGTACGACTTACCATCTCCACATAGTGGTGTAATTATATTTTCACCACCATTTTACTTGGATGGTTATAAATAAGAAAATAATGAATATTTAAAATATTTATGAAGTTATTATTCTTCTTAAATTATAATATAATATCTACCCTATTACCTTCCAATTTGTTGGAAAATGGTAATGTCGCTCGTGCGTATGTGTGGACTACAACCTCCATGAAGCAATGTGGTTCATTTTTTATTTCCATTTTATATGGATTATAATAAGTATAGTTTCAATAAATATATAAGGTATATATGTTATAAAAATGATCCTATAAAGGTGAAATATTATTCAACTTCCTTTTTTTCCATTCATCAAAGAGTGAAAATTGTGTTTATATGTAAAAGCGACCTACCGTCTCCATGAATGGTGCAATTAATTTTTATGTTTATACTTTTTATGGGATAAATATAAATATATATATAATGAATATATATGATATATATATCATGATTATAATTTTTTATATGATAGATCCATAATCAAAGAGAAAGTATTAGAACCACCAAACCAAAAATAACATAAAAAACGAAGTAGTTAACCCTCAAAATAATGATAGTAATAAATTTTTGTGAACAAATAGGTGATAATTTATTATAAATGGATCATATAAGATATTATAGATATTTATATGGTTTTGGTATATATTCATAATAAATTAAAATTTATTTACAGAAATTTAAAATCACTTACGAGACAATTTAAACATGTGGTAAGAGATTTCATCTCAATTTATACTCCATTGAGACAAATTCGGAATTAGAAACCTATTTACTTTTATGTGGTTTATATAATTCAACGTTTATGCCTTTAAAATGAATATATATTTACTAATGATTATTATTGTTTCAATTCAAGTTTATTTTTTCAATAATTTACTATTTGAAAGTTACCAAATAGGTAATAATTTATTTTAGAATATAATTTTTTTATGAATACTCATATTTTAATCAAAGGAATATTAAAATCTATACTTCATAAAATTTATCCATTTTCTTATTATCTAAATATTTAACGATTTTTACCTATTTGTTCCCAATTTTACACTCTTTTTATCTTGAATTAAGTAAAAAAATATTAAAAATAAAATATGATCTTATTTCTCTTTGGATTTGGTATATTATTCTTCTATGTCCCAATTTTTTTTCAAAATTATTTTACAAAAGTCCAATTTATTTACTCAAACAATTTATTAAGAAAATTTAATATTATCCATTTATTTCTATATGGTTTGAATGGAATCATTCTAATGTTTTTTGAATAGTTCATTTTTTAATTTACTTATAAAATTTAAAAGGAATATTTTTTAATGTATACAACATTAACATACTTTCTCACAACCATAACCATTTTATACACTTTTAGATTATTCTATAAGATTTAAATAGAATAAGAAAATTACAATTAAATATTATATAAATTCTTTTATTCTATTTTTAATTATTATTCAGAGGAGGTGATTTTATTATAATACCAATATTTTTGATGAATTGATGGTCATATATTATCTGTTATTAATTTGGTGTTCGTTAAATTTCTCTTGAAACATTCAATTTCATGTGATATTTTTTAATTGGGCATTACATTTCTCTTAAATATCCACAATCTTTTTAGCATGGATATTATTTTTTCCTAAAACTTATAATATTTATATATATATACATATATGTTGTTTTATAGAGAAAGTTATTTGATTGAATGAGGAAAAACCAATATTCCTTATTCTTTACTCAATACCAATATTTATTGATAATATATATTGTTTATAAATTTAATTGATCATCCAATATATGAGGAATGTATTGGAGATGCAGTGATGGGTGAGATTGAGTTATAAATATCCCCATGATGTATTGATAGGTCTAATGAGACGAACTAGTTGACTAAGATTTTTTAATGGGTTTTGGTATATACCTACCCATCAATTATATTTTCTTAGCACAAGGGTTTGATAGTAAAGATATTAGGATGCATAATATCCTGAAATGAAATATTATGAATTTCTTTAATTAATAATTCAGTTAATATTATCCATGATATTACTTTATTGATATTATCTATGGATCCATTCGTGCTCAAGTTTTTGATTAAATGTCAAGTGTTTTTAGTTATTTACCTTTCCATATTGATTATGCATTATATACTCAGGATAGATTCCATTGAACTTAATCCCTAATAATCATCCCAGCTCACCCTTTATTTGTTTTTGTTGGGACCAAGTTGGTTAGATGTATTTTTGGAAGATGAAAGAAGCTAGTGCTGATTGTTTTACATTATGTCATTCATTGCCATTAAGAAAAATAAATCACCGCACTTTGTAAGATTTTGTGGTCAAATGATAGGGAAATAAGAATGAATAGTAATCATATTATCAAAAAAACTTTTCATAAGAAATTATATCTGTTTCTATTTTATATGATATATTTGTTTTTCAAGTGAAGTTGATCATCAGACTCATCTTGGGTCTGAAATGAATGAATTTAAATCATAATAAAAAGTTGTATTAGAGTCTGAATGGATTCAATGTAAATGTGAAAATTATTTTGTGATCTTGGAGTTATCATAAATCATAAGTAATATTATATAATTATGATGAGAGCCTTATGAATGAAAGGGGGAGAAAATATGCTGCTAATCAGATTGAGGTTTGGTTAGAAAGACTGAAGGTGATTAAAGGACGGGAAGTTATAAAACTTTCAAATGCAAGTTAGATGATGATATATTTATCCTAATGTTCCCAAAGTCATGAGGAATTAATGATTACAAGAAATAGTTCATGAAAGAATAAATTATATGAAGTCAAGTTTTCTGGTCGCAGTTTATCAATGTGAGATTATTGGATGCAGAATCGTTTGAAGGATAGGAAGTTTTGTCTGAAACATGAGAAGATGAAGATGCTATTTTTTAGTCATACAAATAATCCATATGATATAAATCATTGGAGAAATAATTTTGTTTGTATTGTTATCATAAAAGAAAATAATTTTCTGATGTAGAAGTTGATAATACCGTTCAAGTGGACATGGTGTGACACCAATTCATCGAAGGAAAAATTATTGTTAAGTGGGAGTTATTGGGACCAATAAATCATATGATAATAAAATAAATGTATCCAACCATTTTCATCAAGTTGAATTATTTTTCAATTGATTTAATAAAAAAAATAACTCTAATATGTTTACAATTGGTTCAAGAGTCATTGGACTTGAGGTGGTACTGACTCATCAGACTGGAATTGACACAAATCCATCATAGTGAAGAAGAGACCAATATATGAGATGTAGATTAATACTGATAACTTCATTTGAGACAAGTTCATCGGTTTAAGTAAAATAAGAAAAGAAGAATAATGTGAATAGTTTTGAGGATTTTTTTTGTCAAAGGTGGGTTTAACCTGTTTTTGAAATGATTCCAAGTAGTCCATATATCTTTAGAAGTTGTGATGATGTTTATAGTAGAATGGTTTCAAAGTTTGATTGTATAATAGTTTTTATAGAGCTTCAGGATTAGTAATATTTTTTAGTTGGTACTGATCACTGTAATTTGAAATCATTTTCTTTTTATATGATCAGATGTTATATAGCTTTAGAATGTTTCATTCTATTGGTATAAAGAAATTTAATGTGGAGCCTACTATATCTTATATGTCTTAATTATAATTAATAAATCAGATTGACAATTCATATCACACTGAAGAATGGTTATAAATTTTTAAGAAAACTAAAGTTCTGAGAGTATTTTATAAGTTTCAAGAAGAATCAAGAATATTTTAATAATTCAAATATGGATTCGAAATGAAGGGGAAATTCAAGTTTCAGAAAATTTGGTTAAGCGGTAAACCATTTTTAGATTCCCATACAAATAAATTTTATCACACCTATAAATAGTATAAAGTATATTTTAATTTCTAAAACTTTCGTTGTTCATAGGGGAAGAGATAATGAAAATTTTTGAATTTTTTAGAGAGAAGAGGATTCCAAATTGTGCATTCTGGATGAGTTTTTCTAGACTAGAGAAGAAAAAGGAAGATGGTAAATAGTAGTTTCTACGTTGGGCCACAAAATCCCACATAGTTTTCTAGATAGAGTATGAAGGTTGTTCTGAATTGTTTCTAAGGTATTATTGCATAATTATGTTTTTTTGGACTGACTAATCAGACTGGAGAATCAGACTGAGTATCATTACGAAGTCTAGAGAATTTCTTACCTGCTGTTGGGTAGGAATGTGAAGATGTGTTTTTGATAGTTATCAAAAATGAAAGTTGAAAAGGTATCACATTAACACGTTTGAAAGAAATTAATGAATGTTTCTTAACTTTTTTCACAAAATTTTATTATATATTTTTTGATAAAATAAGAACATACACTATTATATTGATCGCAATGCTTAAAAAGTGTAAGGGTATATCCTATTTGTTTTTACCCACACAGAAGGATTTTTTTCTAGTGTATTGTTTGGTATTGGATTTTTTCCATAACATACCAAGGATGTAGCTACTCTTATTGAGTAATGGACCTTGTAAATTCCTGTGATTAGGTGGATGTGTGGATGTTTTTTTTCAGCAAAGTGATAAATATTTTACAGGAGTCAAATGTTGTCTAAAAAAAAGAAAACACAAAAAAGGGTATCACCAATATTCTCCCCTCTCAGTGATACAATAATATTTGGTGGGTATTTTCAATTGGTAATAGAGACTTGTTTCCCTTCCTCCCCCCTCTTTTATGAACTTTGTTTTGAAGAGAAGTAGTTATTGAGAATCTGAATTGTGTGAAGAATATGAGAATTCTATTTTTTGATCGAAAGAACTATCATATATAGAAAGATTTTTTTTTTCATATCATACATCTCTTGGGTATGATTTTTTGGAAGTTAGAATAGTTGGATTTCTTCCTCTTCTTTAGAACAATCCTCTCACAGTTGTGGATAAGAAGAATATTGGGAATGATGAAATGGATAAAAATGTATTTCTCTAATTAATTTTTGAAAGTGAATTCCTAATAGTGAAGGGTGTTTACACTACCAAAGGTATCTGTGATAAGCTAAAGAACATTCATTAAGGAAATACAAAATTAACGAATAAAAAATTACAAATATGGAGAATGAAGTATAAAGATCTCAAGATGAGTGAGTATGAATCTACTGTTGACTTCTTTACTAGGGTGAATGAAATTTTTAGCACTATTACATGTCTTAGTGAAAAGTTAGAAGATTCTATATTTTTTTTAAAAGTTATTGAGAATTATTCCTTAAAAGGTTGATTCCAATGTTTCCTCATTGGAAGATAAAGATATTTAAACATTATCTATTGATGATTTTCATAGTACACAAATTACATATGAAATGAGAATGGAGAAAGTTATGAAAGAAAAAAAGAATTGATAGAGAAGGGTATTTCAAGGCTGCCAAGAAGGAGAAGTCTTAGAGTATTCTTAAAGAATAATAATATAGAGATTTTTATTCTGAAAATGGGGTATGTAAAAATGTTGATGAAATTTTATCCTTATTTTATGAAAATGTGAAAATAGGTACAAGTAAATATAAATGGGATATTCCCTTGATTTTTTTGAATATGGAACCATTGGTAACTTTGTGGCTAATTTTACTTGAAGAAAGAAAGAAAAATGCAGTGATAAAGATGAAATAAGGTTGAGAAGATCATGAAATAAATAAGGTGATAGGGATAAAAATTATTTCAAATGGAAAGACAAAAAGTTCTCCAATTACAAAAGGTGAATTTTTTGGCCAAAATATGATAAAGTATAAGATAGTGAAGTTGAATCCAAAAAGTTTACTGATAATTTTTGAGAGAATACATTCATTGTAATAGTTAACAATGAAGAGTTCAAAAGCAGCAAGTCTGAAGAAGAAGAAACTCAGGTATAATTTCATCTAAAAGTGGAATTGAAAAAATGTATGAGAAAAATTATAAGACTTTAAAAATAACTCAATAAATTGAAGTAGTAAAGTTCTATAGAAAAAATAGAGAGTATTCCATTGAAGAGAAAGTTAAGATAATTGAAAATATTGATTGTTTTAAGATGTATCTTGATAAAGGAAAAAATATGAATGAACATATTATAGTTATGTTGGAAGCAAAAAAGAAGATTTGGAAATTTTTTAATAATAACATTATAAATTCATTCAAAGAGTCACAAGTTTTAAGAAATCTATCTCTAAAGTTAGTGAAATTTATGAAAATGTTGAATCTGAGAAGGATCATAAGTTACCTAAAAAGGTTTAAAAGAAAGTTTAAATTGCTTTGGAGAAGAAGAAATATAGGAAGGTCATATATGTGAACAAAACCAACAAAGTAGAGAAGTCAGAAGTTTTTAAAAATTATGAGTTGAAAAAAGTATCAACCATTTCTGATTTTCGTAAGGCTAGAAATAAATCTAAGTGGAAGAATAAGATTTCAGGTGATAATAGAAAGGTTTGTGGTCAATATAGACCCGATAAGAAAGAAAATATATTTTTTGATAAATCCATTCATAATTCTGGATAGTATGGAAGTTATAGAGAAAAATATTCTTTCTATGGATATTAATGGCATTGTGGTGGATTCAGGCATACAAAAAATATATATTGGTTTAATAAAAAACATTACAACTATTCCATGGATTAAAAATGGAAAACTTTTATGGAGAGAAAATTATCTCAAAGTATGAAATATGAGGACAGTACTAGAATTCTATCCTATAACAACACCACTGTCCCAAAAGTTTTATGAAACCATTGGGAAAAGGCTGTCTATATTTGGTATTACCAACAGTTTCTAAAAACCGTTGGGATACAATAAAATTATTAGCTCTATCCCAACGGTTTCCTTGAAACATTAGGATAGTCTCCCATTTTTTAATATTTACCAATGGTTTTTAAAGCATTGGGATACAATGTATATCGTAATGGTTTTTTAAAATCATTGGGAACACTTTCCCCAAAATCTAGAGCAGGCCTGAAGTTCCCCCTCTGCTTGATTACTGCCCTAAATCCAAGATCCATCTGCCATATCCAAACTTCTTCCACCGATCTATCTTAAATCAATCATTTTTTTACTTCTATACTTTAAATATATAATTGGTACCTTAGTTTTGTTGTTTTGCACCTAGTTTTTTTGTTTTATGTTTTGATTTGGCCGAAAGGAGAGGTCCATGGGGTCATTCTTACACAGATCAATCAACGTATGCATCAACACTTTAGGGAATGTACACACAGTACACGACTTTGTATAAGGGTTGATATGATTTTTATAAGGATTCACATGGTGTCTATGATAATCTAGGGTCCTAGGAATGTACACACAGTACATGACTTGGATAGCCACGTAAATATACATGGATAATCCCTTATGGTTCATGGTATGTTTGGTCAAATGGGGTACTGGAAATGGACCATTGGCACATGGATTTGTTACATGGGTGATCTGTTGGCCATACTACAGGGTGGGTAGTAATTAGCTCAACCAAAAAACTTTAATCCTTGAAATCCCAGAATACATGAAAACATATTCCTTCATGACACATGGAGTGTAGTAAATGATTTTATAGAACCTGAAGTATTTCCTCACACAGATTACATATATATTATTTTCACCACTTTCTTCACTATTTTACCACTAATAATATTTGTATTTGATGGGGGGGGGTGATTTTGAAATATTTATTTTTCAAGGGTGGGGGGGGTAGGATATCTAGGTGGAGTGGGGGGGGGGATATCTAGGGGGGCTGTCCAGGGGGTGGGCTGTCTGAGTAGGATCACAGTCCATAACCCCTTAAATTTAAGAATGAATGAATTAATTAGTTTTCAAAGAATCTTTATACTTTAATTAGTGAGGTATAATTTAGAATAAATACTTCCTTTGATAAATTGACACATACCTATGGAATAGAGATGTGATAATCGGATGTGATGTTTAATTGAAAAAATTAATTTTTTTATAAACAATGTAACGATTTAATAATAAAACCCCTCTAATGAGGTGCGTTGACTTATAATATAAAAAGTAATGATTAGTTTTTTATATCATTATTGGTTTATGTATTAGATTTTTTTATGCCTTCATGTTAGAGTTAAATTAGTGGCATGTTATTCATGGTCTCTCTTGTTATTCTTAAATGATGTTTCACCTTTGTATATAAGTGCTAAATGACCCAAGTCACCTCCTAAGTGCTTGGCCCATTTTTTAAATTGGAATTAACCACGTAGGTAATTTTCTCTTTCCCCAATGACATTTTCTAAGTGACCCATAGAGCCTTATAAATTGAATTTTTCATGTTTTGATAAACTTAATGATTTGTTTTGATTGAAATGGATGATGCATGATGGTTTGAATTTCTTAATGAATAAAATGGTTTTAAATAAAATTAACCTAAGGGGGTTTCAGGGGGTAGGGGGGCTATCTAGGTGGGGGGGGGGTGTCCAGGTGGGGGGGGGGGGTTGTCCATGGGAGTTGGGGGATGCAGGGGTGTGGGGGAGGGGGTGGGGTGGGCTGTCTAGGTGGGTGGGGGGGGGGTGTCCAGGTGGGGGTGGGGTGGGCTTTCCAGGTGGGGGGTGGGGGGGGGGTGTTGTCAAGGTGGTGTGGGGGGGTTGTCTAGGTGGGGGGGGGGGGCTCTTTAGGGGGGCTTTATGGGGGTAATGGGGCTATAGGGGTGTGGGGAAGGGGGTGTGGGTTGTCCAGGGAGAGGGTGGGTTGTCTAGGGGTGGGGTGGTCTGTCCAGGTGAGGGGGTGTGGGTTGTCCAGGTGGGGGGGGGGTGTGCGCTGTACACTCATGTATAGTTATTCAAAGATATTTTGTTATAAATATAGTATCTTATTGTCCTTTATATTATGATTCTCATATAGAGTAGTGTGTCAGTTATGTTTTTATATAAAGTGAAAAATTATCGTTTACTTAAATATATTTTTGATGAAACATCAATCCTATAGAATTTATTTTGACTAAATGAATTATAATAATTTTTTTATAGAATAGATAGAATTTGGATGTATGAAACAGATCAGATCTCAAGAAATTTTCAAAAAAAATTGAGAGATTTTTAGATTTTTCATTTCACAATGCTCAGATAGTGGTCGCATGCACTACCCATATTACAATTGTGTTGTAATACCTTGGTTGAGACATGAAGAAGTCATATACCACATAACCAAATATATTTTTCAAGAAAACTCTTATGTGTGGTATCACAATGGGGAGAAAATAAAATCTCAAATTGCTGATGATCCAAATGAGAGGACTGGATTTGAGAATTTGTTATATGACCAGTTTCCTTTTATTCATCATCAGGAAAAAGAAAGGATTATGATCCAAGAAGACTTTGATATGATAACACATGATAAGTCTAATGAAAATGATGATGTTTTCAAGGTGAAAATTTTAAATGATGCTACCACGACTCAAGTATATCGACAATGCAGAAAAATGAAAAAACTGGAATTTTTAGTCTGATTGTTTCATGGGAAAACTATGTATGGGATTTCTAATACTTCTATCAATTAAATTATTACCTTAGTGAAGGAATTAATTCTAGATGATTCAGATATTCCCTTAAACCACTATATGTAATGTAAGTTAGTTTATGAACTTATATTTTCAAGAAAAAAAATTCATGCTTGCCCAAAATATTGAAGTTTATTCTAGGAGGAAACTGATGAATAAAATGATTGTATAAAATGTGGCACATCCGACTAGAATCCAAAAGCTAATGGAACACCATCCCATGTGCAATAAAAAGTAACGTGGCACTTTCCATTGATCCCTGGACTTCAGAATCTTTTTACGTCTGATGAAATATCAATAAAAATGTGATGGAACGATATCAAGAGAAATAAGACTAACGATGAGTTGGTTCACCCTGTAGATGGATTTTCATGGTAGAGATTTGATGCTCGATATCCAAATTTTGCAGCTGATGTGCATAATGTAAGGCTGATTCTTTCATGTGATGGTTTTAATCCATTTGGGTAGATGCGTACTTCACACATCACGTGGCCAGTTTTATACACATTTATAACCTTCCATCATAGTTGTTTATGAAAAAACCTTTCACTTTCATGAATATACACATATTTGGCCCTTCTGATCCAGAAAATGTTATTAATGTATACATGAAAACATTAATAAAAGAGTTGAAACTTCTTTGGGATGTGGGTGCACACACATACAATGCATGTTCAGAAGACATGTTTCAGATGTTTGTTGTGATTATGTTGATGATCAATGATTTTCCTTCTTATGCAATGATATATGGATGAATCACAAAGGGAAAACTATCATGTCCTATTTGTATGTAGAATACACTATCCAAAAGACTTAAACATTATTGTAGTTTCAATTTTATGGGACATCGATGATTCTTTCCAATAGACCATCCATATAGAAATAATCATCAAATATTTTAAAATACCATGGAGAACGATGATCCAACTTAGCATATGTCTGGAACTAATGTTCTTAATTAATTGTAATATTTCAGTTTTTTATTCAGAAAGGTTAAACTAAAATTTGTAAAGAGAAAGAATATTTCCATTGAAACCTATTAAAATTGAAATAGAGAAGTATATTATATGATTTTATTTATTGGTCAACCAATTTGTTATATCATTTCTTATATGTAATACACATTGAGAAGAATATATGTGAAGTGTTTCTTTCGATTCTTTTAAATGTTAAGGGAAAGAAAAAAGAAGATTTATGGTCTCGTCATGACTTGGTGGATTGGGGAATCAGACCAGAATTGAATCCTCTGCGTATCAGTGAAAATAAATGGAAAGTTCTATGTACTTCTTATGTGATGACACCTAAAGAAAAGAAGAAATTTTTGGAAGTACTAGATAATATTAAAGTTCCTGATGGATATTCAAAAAACATATCTAAAGGGGTCAACATAAGAGAGTTGAAGCTAAAATATTTGAAGACTCCTGATTATCATGTTCTTATGCATGAGTTGATTCTAATAGAAATCCATAATATTTTTTCCAATAATGTAAGGGTGGCTGTTACTCGGTTGTTCCATTTGTTTAGATATATTTGTGCTAAGAAGTTGTCTAAGTCATTATTGAAAAAATGTTGGCAGATGCCCCATTAATTTTGTGTGAGTTGGGGAAAATATTTCCTCCATCATTTTTCACATGAATGTTGTATCTGACTGTCTATATTCTAACATAAATACTTTTCAGAGGAACTATTTATTTTATTTGGATGCATCTAACTAAAATAAATAGGTACACATTAAAGTCTTATGTCCGAAATAGGAATCATCTTGAAGGTTCTATTGTGAATGGTTACTTGGCTCAAGAATGTATGGATTTCTGCTATATGTATTTGTCTGATATTACTACAAAAATGAATAGATCAATGAGAAATAAAGAATAGTATGAGAAAATTGAACCTAGTTTTCTATTACTTATTCAAACCGGAGGAATTCCGGGATCATATACATTGACAACATTAAGCCTTGAAGAGAAGAAGATGGAACATCACACAATTTTGTTTAACTGTGATTTGTTTGATGAATACATCAGGTAAGTAAATTGAATATGTATATCTTACATATATATCTATTAAACTATTCCAATTTTTATCTACAGAGAACATAAATCAATGATAAATATAAAGCATCATTCTTTATATTTGAGAAAGAGGGAGACTTTTCATAACAAAGAGTTTTCTGCTTGGTTAAAATTGAAGGTAACAATATTACTGTTTAAAATAATTAAATCAATATTTAATTAAGTTTAATATTCATTTATATTTTAGGTATTGAGTATTCCTACTGACTCTATCTCTAATGAAAATAAGAGATTTGGATTTTGGTCATAATACCATGGTTCGTGACTGTAAATCAATTGTTATAAATGGGTCCATATTTATTATCACTGAACAAGAAAAGAACATGAGAACACAACATGATGGTGTTATGGTTACTGCCCAATAGACTATTATGCTAGTTCATCAGATAGTAGACCGCGATTTGAAAATTTAGGTTATTATGGATTCGTTGAAAAAATAATAATACTGGATTATTACTCTCATGGATGAGTCATGATAATGAAATTCCAGTGGTTTGATTTGGTGACAAGGAATGACACATTTATCGATGATTGTGGATTTCGAGTAATTGATATATCTCAAACTATTTCTACCGATTAACCATATGTATTGACATCAATGGAAAAACAATTTTTTCATGTCAAAGACCATCTTCAACCTGAATTTGGTGTCATTATTGAAGTAAACCCAAGACATATTTTTGATGATGGTGAAGATGTAATTGACACCATCCCTACTCCCATTGGAAACAATCCATTTATTACTTTTGATGACTCCAATATCTCAATTGTTAGAGTTTACTGTGAACCTGAAGTTGTAGTGGGAAATATATAGAATCATCCATCCATGTTCTCAATTTTTTTTGTTTAGATCGACTTGGCTTGTTATGGTTGGTACTATTCAATTTTATTTAATATTTATTACAAATATGTTGTATTTGACTTTACTGTTATATGAATTTTTAATGTTTACTGGTTACAATTTTATTTGAATTTCATTTTCTAATTTGGAATTGAAATGTATTCAAACCTATGAAACAAACATTTCTAACTTGGTGAACATTTAAATGCTTTATTGACCATGTATAAAATTAGTATAAATATAATACCACCCTTTAAAATTTCACTTGATAACGAACATGATGGTTTTTCTTCATTTTCAAAACATGTATAGAAACCAGCATCATCTACCCAGGCTAAATAAATTAGATTTTCCCTTAATTCTGACAAGTGCTTTAATAGACTAATGAAACTTAGTAAATAAATGTCCTACACAAAATTAAATTTCTTTATTACATCTTGTATGATTTATTGAATTCATTATATATCTATTTAAGCTCACCTAAAACAATGTATAGTTAAATTATCCTTGAATCCCCCTATTCCCTTTAATATATTTTGTTTTTTGGGTTACACATTAGTTATCCTTTTCTAATTACTTCCATATTTGTTTTCAAATGTAGAAAATGAAACAAATTGAAGAGAGGAAATACAAAAAGATGATGGAAAACAATCATCACAAGGTAGAGATGGGCGTTCCACCACTAGTTCCTGTAGTGAGTATTTTATTTCAAATATATATATTTAAATAATATATAATGTCATGTTATAAATTTTGTTTTAATTTTTTTTAGGATCCACCTTTTAGGGGAAAATTATTTGATGAGCATCCTAGTAGTGGTCCCAATACTCAGGGTGTTCGTACGAGGGGGGGGGGATACAAGAGTTAGGCGATTTGGTCGACATACCCGATTAGACCATGCCCCTCCCACTAACATACCATCTATCCCGCATTCTGGTCCCAGTGTGTCGTTAGGGACACACGAGATATTTAATCCTCCCATGTTTTCACTACCCTTTACATCTGAGTCTCTTCACTTGTCTTTACCATATCCGATGATGATTCCCACTCCCCATCCAACATCGGCCAAGCATCCGTGCCATATTCTTTTACTTCTGCTTCCTTCTCTTCGAGCTTCTATATTCCATATTCTTAGACAACTTTTCCTCTAGGGTCTTTCCCTATGAAGCATACATTGGGACTCACTCCACCTGTATAGAGTGTTTTTTTAATTTCTATAGATCCAATGGTGCCCATTGATCAGACTACAATATATATATTTATAGAAACCTAAAAAAATTTATACCATTATTTATTTTCATTATAACATGTATTGATAAAATATTTGTGTTTATTTCATAATAGATACATATAATAATATGAGGAGGGGTGGGGGAGTACATTCATGCGTGTGGTGTGGAACCACCGCACATAGTTTATGGTGGACTAAAACGAAGACAATCAAATGATTGCAAAAAGAAGGCAACAATGTTAGAGTTTTTTGGAGATGCTTGCCAAATACTCCAACATCATTCCTATCAGCCTGCTCTCATGGAGACAGTTTCAAAATGAAGTCAAGGATAATTATTAGGCAGATATATTGGTAAAAAATATTTTTTATTTAATGCAATATTTTATTTATTTATATGAATTAATATTTTTGTGTCATCTTTGGTTTAATTTCCTCGATAGTGAGGGTGCACGACCAACACGTCTAAAGGATTTAGGTTAGATTTGGATAGATTATAAGCATGAGTTGTATATTGGATGGCATTCTAGAGTTGGAACAGAGTTAGAGACGGTAACTGTCATGAATGATTGTTTGATATAATAGTATTTCCAAATGATTACTCATTAGACGAATATCTAGTTTAAGGTATTAATTACTTTTGAGATATTTAAATGAAAATTTTCATGTTTTTCATTAATACTATCTTTTTTATTATTTAATTTTAGTTAGGAATCATTCGAAATAAATAAATAAAACATTGATGCTAAAAAATACCTCTACACATTGGGATGTACTATGATGCAAGATAAGGAGAGGAATCATGTATGAGAGTTGTTTATAATTTTTCTTTATGACTTTCACTTTCTAGTATTTCCTCCATAATTTATACAATTGATAAACTTGTCATATTTTTTAGTTATGAAATTATTTATTGGTAACCTATTTTTAATTATGGTTTCCTACATTAAATTTCATTGTAGAGGAAAACATTTAATATTTAAGGATGTGTTCCTTGAGAAAAACTATTTTTCTTGAGTAGAAGAAAGAAAGATGGAAGTGAGGTTAACAAACCGACTCAGTAGAAGATTGTAAGTTTTACTTTGTTGATTTCAAATTATAATACATATTTTGTAACCTAATAATCTATTTATATTTATAATAGGTTTCTTTAGAGGCCCTTGATGCCCAGGAAGCTGACAATTTTGGGCCAAATGATCACTTACATCAGGTGTTGGTAGATGAAAACCATGGAAGAGTTTGTTGCCGACCTGGGAAGAGTATAGTCTCGAAGAGGTATTGTCCCTCTTCAAGTCTGATTTGTAGTTCCACTAAGTTCAATTAGGTTAAGGCACAGGTAGAACAAGCTGAAAAAGGTCCACAAAGATGGCAGAATTGTCTGCTAAGGATAACACTACATTTATGAAACTAATGGAAGTTTTACATCCAAAACTTCCACAAGAGGCCAGTAAAACTTTTGATTAATATATGTCATCAATGCATTCTATATATGGTGCACTAGGTGGAATTTCTAATGGTGGTTGAGGCATTGGTGAGGAGGAGGCTGAGGCAGAGGAGGAGGCTGAGGCGGAGGAGGAGGGTGAGGTGGAGTCTGAGGCGAAGGAGGAGGGTGAGGAGAAGGTTGAGGCGGAGTACGAGGGTGAAGAGGAGGGCATTGAGGAGGGTGGGGATGATGATGGGGATGACGATGAGGATGGGTATGAGGTTAATGATGAAGGTGATAATTGTGATGGTGATGAGGGACTGATCGGTTACATTTTTTGACTGATATTACCGACATTTGATGTTTGATGTTTTTTATGCCTGAATATATGTGCGATTAGGTAGGTTACATTATCTTTATTTCTTTATCTATAAATAATAAAACTTAACATGAGTATTTGTTGTGACTAAATATATGTGTGACTGATTCACCCATCCCCTAGACAGCCCACCCCCTTGGAAAACCCCCACCCCCTAGATACCCCCACCCTTGGACACCCCACCCAATTGGACACCCCACCTACTTGGAAAAACCCCAACTCTCCCCCAACCCTCCCCACCCCTTTAGACATCCCCCTTGGATACCACCCCCACCCCACCCTCGCCCCCTAGACACCCCCCTGGACACCCCCTGGACATCCCCCACCCCTGGACACCCTACCCCCTAGGGGTGTCCATGGGTCGGGTCAGGTCGGGCCGAGGGTGTTCCATGGCCCGACCCGAGGAGAAAGGGTCGGGTCGGGTCGGGTCGGGTCGAGTCTCATACTTCATGGGCAGCTAATCTGACCCAACCCAACTTGTTGGGGTTGGGTTACCCGGCTGATGGTCGAATGACCTGACCCAACCCAACCCTCTATGGGTCGGGTCAGTTTGGGTCGGGTTACTTGGGTGAACCTGAGCCAACCCGAGCCAACCCAAGCCAGCCTGACCCAGCCCGAGCTAGCCCGAGCCAGCCCGAGCCATCCCGACCCAGCCCCCCAAACCTAGCCCCCTCTCTCCCCCCAGACCCGACACCTGCTACACCCGAGAATATAAGGTGTGATCAATGAAGCACAAATATAGGCAATCCATGCCAGTTGGTACTTAAGTATGGGTATGTAGTATAGAAATATAAAGATATTTAAGTTAAAAAAAAGGATAAAATAGGACAGGAACAACATTAGTTAATTCCGCCTTCAGTAGAAAAATGTATCATGAATTCTTCAGTAAAAATAATGAACAACAAAAAGGTTAACTTAAATACTATATATAAGCTGCAATATCAATGTAAATAAGGATGCTGAATAGAGGCAACACCATACTATCATTTGAAATGAATATAATCCAACTTCATAACCCTTGGGAATTTTGTAGAAAGAAAAAGAAAGCATTACTAAAGATCAAAGAGAGGGCACTCAAAGTAGAGGAAGAAATAAATGAAGTCATACATATATTAGCAAAGCCTTGTTGTTCTCAAACATATGTTAAAAATTCTCAGAGATGATATGAAAAGCGTTATCTCCAAAATCTATTCATACAAAGCAGTCAAATAATAAAGCTTCCCACAAAAATTTACAAAGTAAATGTCACTATATAAAAAGAATCAAACTCAAAATTAAAGATAATAACTAACCAAAAGATACAACCTCTAATAATGGGACCTTTATTTCCAAATATTTTTTTCCAGCATATAGCCTTTTGACACTACCTATTACACCCTGTAACCAATAAAATCAATATAGAAAAAAATAATCAGCTGCTAAGAATTGATAATAAAAGAAGAGAAGCTACAACTAAGCATCATGAATTTTTCACAATAGTCTGGGCACAAACGACTAACATGTTTCTCCTCAATGCCGAATATATCGTAGTTCCTTTTCCACAATGGATTGGACAAAAGTTCAAAACTATATTGAATCTGCAAATGAGAAATCATTTTCAAAGGGTGTGATACTGAATGATCACAAATAGAGACAATTTCATCCCTGAGAAAACATGATGTGATATAAACAAAAAATAGAAACTGAAGCCAACAAAGACAACAACAATCAAATATGTTGATTTCCTAACAAAGTTCAATAAAATTTTCCAGTGGTTGAGCATAAAAATGTCTATAACTTTAACAAAAATGAACCATTCTAACCTGCACTACACCCCAGACCCAACTCGTAGGACCCCCAACCCGTAGGAGTCAATCAACATGTGGGGGATTTATTTTCTTATTAAAGCTCAAGTTTTATCTTCATTTGTTCCTTCTGTTGTTAGGAATAATACCCATCCTAATTCCAATTCTAGCTACAACTCAAGATAATGGTGGTGGGTTTGAGTGGGACACGCTCAACAGTTCTATTTCTCTACAACCGTGGAAGGTAGTGGGATGCCCATGGAGGTACAGGCAGGTGTGCTGCTAGGTGTGGGACTTTCCTTGAGGTTTCTGCACCAGCAACCCCAGAAGCTCATCATGTTTTCCTCACTTTGGGGACAAGGTGGTTTTTAAGGGAGAGGAAATGTAGATGTGCTGCTGTGTAGGGGAACTTGGGCTTCAAAGGCATCCAAGGTGTTGGGCACTACCGATGTGAAGGGGTGTTGGGTGATGTAGCTGCTATTTATGTGGGTTGGTACATAAGGGTAAAGGGGTTTGATAAGCTGCCACTGACAGTATTGTAATTTATCAGGCTATTAATTAGATGGCATGTTAGGTGGTGGATTAGAGTTAGGAAATAGGTTCGAGGCTATTATAAAGGGGAACCAGTAGTGGTGGGGAGGGGATTACAGATATACTAAAGAGCATTCTGCACGGTAGAATTGGGGGTAGTGGAATGACCCCCCTCTGTGCAGCCAGAATCTAATGTCCAACAAAAAAAACTATTTGTCACCCGTGAATAAAAATGGCCAAGCCAGGAGAGTGAGGAAATGAATCGTGACCCTTTGATTTGTGAGTGGACGCATGGAGGGAATGAAATGAAAACATTGCAGGTAGCAAGCAAGAACATGCTTATTCAGAAATTAGAAATGAATTAAAATAGATGAAATATGCAACACTCATCTATAGCCATTTCAATATCAAATAAGGAAGTGGGTAGGTAGTTGATCTTTCACCGAGTCATCAACCAGATTTAAAGAAGAATCACAAACCTAGACTATGTTAGACAACAAGATCTACAAAAACACATATGTGATGACAATATTATGAAAAGAATTTGTAAAATAATCATAAATTTATACCTTAATTAAGAGTGCTCCATCATCCTTGCTTCTTTGACTTCAGATAGTGAAACTCTGATCATGAATTGTGATGGATGGTGGCATATCTTAAAAAAACAACAAAAGAAAGAACAAGTCAGTCATTTACTTTTTCAAATAAACTTTTATAATTGGAAAATGAAAAATGATAAAAAAATTATAATATTTTTAATGGTAGTACCTAATTCAATCGATTCCACTTCTTCTAGTTTCTTTCGAATGTTAATTGGTTTAGACAATCTAAACAAATTTTGTGAGAAAATTAATGCTTCAACAGTTTTGGGATTCAAACAACTACGAAATGGATCAAGGAATCTTCCTCCTGAACTAAAAGATAACTCTGAAGATACTGTAGTTAAAGTAATTGCTAGAATATCTCTAGAAATGCATGAGAGAACATGATATTTTCTTGCCTGTCCTTTCCACCAACTCAAAATATCAAATCCTTCAAAATCATCCTCAAAATCAGCAATCTCAAGATATCTGTCTAGTTTATCCCTTTGTTGTGTCAGCTGCCTTTTCCTTTTCTTTAATCTATATGCATCTTTCCATTTCTCATCATCCTCACTATCGGTACTAGCATCATGTATATGTGACTCTGGATGAGAACTGGACTTACATTTATCACCAAATGCAATGGGATATCTACATTTGTAAAACTCATAGAGATTATTCAAAACCTCTGTTAATTTACTGATCAACTGATTTTTGTCTTCTTCATCATCAATCACCATTTAAAAACTATCCCGAACATATTCCAATTTTTATCGAGGATCAATAACAACTACCACAAGAAATAGAGAATTAAAATTTGAACCAATACCCCAATACTTGTCCAACATAAGCTTCATTGCAATAGCCATTGAACTCACAGTAATATCATGACTCTTCATCCATTTCTTGATTTTTCTATATATGTCACAAAGTGTATGAAAGAATGTGTGACATGTCACATGAATAGAACCAGAAAACTCAATAGTGCTATCATAAAAAATTGTTTGGAACTTGACAAATACACGAGAACGCTCCCAATAATATGTTGTAGGAGCCCCACCTTCACGGACAAGAGCACTCCTAAAACTTGCATCCTCCTCAAGGCGAATAAATACTTTTTCATACTTCTCTACGACATCCAACATAAAGTAACAATAATTCCACCTGGTAGGCACATCAAGAATTATGGCCTGTTTACTAGGAATTTTTAACTCCTCGACTATGCTGTTGAAAAGAGCCAATCTTGAAGGCGAACTTCTCACAAATTTGCAGGAAAATCTGATTCTAGAAATTGATGTCGATATTTCCTTTAACCCATCACTAACAATAAGGTTTAAAATATGTGCACAACATCTAACATGAATATACTCTCCATTAAGAATAGAACCATTACAATAATTAACCCTCCTCACCAAATAACTGATCGTTGTATTATTAGAACTAGAATTATCAACTGTAACAGTGTTAATCCTTTCAATCCCCCATTGTTTCAATGTCTGTTCTAATACCCGACCAATTTTTTCCCCTTTATGATCTACAACAAGACAAAACCAGATGATTTTTTATTCAATATCCAATTATCATCAATAAAATGTGCTGTCACAAAAATATAATTCAGATTCTGAATTTAAGTCCATGTATCAGTGTTAATACATACCATGTGAGAGAACATATCAAATATAGACTTCAATTTTTATTTCTCTACCAAATATAACTGCAAACAATCCCTAGCAACTTTTTTTATAGATGGAACTTGAAATTGAGGTTGAACAGATTCAATAAATTCTCTAAAACCTTGATTCTCAACATATTTAAATGATAACTCATCAATAATTATCATTTTACCAAGAGCTATTCTGCACTCTTATTGATTAAAATGAGCTACTGACATTTTAATCGTCCCATCAACCTCATCTTCACATTTCTTTCTAAGACTGAGAGTGCTTTGACTTTTGTCAAGATTTTTGTGTGGATTTTTATTACACCTTATCAAATGCCTATTCAAATTACTAGTTCCATGTTGTCCTGATGTGCAAGCATAATCTTTTCCACAATAATTACAAACAACCCTTTCATTTTTCTTATGAAAGTGATCCCAAGCATGATAAATTCTATAACCAACAGGAGCTTTAGGAACTGTTACCTTTTTAGGAGACCTCTTACCCTCCTCACTTTCTTCAACTGGTATGCTACTAATCCCTCCTACTGAATGTGCAGTTGGAGTAGACCCCATCTGACTTTGGGTTGTGCCAACTGAAGGATTAGAAGAAAAACTTATTTTATCACCTTCCATGAATCACTATTTGATGTTAGCTTTGGCACACTCATGGCAGAATATAAGGAGAATAGGTTTTGGAACTAATATATGGATTTGAAATTACAATGATAAATGAAACCAATGCAATGAAGGTCATGCCTCATGGTGGTGGGTGCTCAATGAACACATCCTAAAATTACTAAAACAAAAACCACATCTCCAAAATATAATTGGTCCTAGTGAAATAATTCTAAATTCTAGCAGATTTTGAGTCGAACTAAGTTTTCAATCTTTATGACCAAACCATAATTACACAGAATTAGAAAAACCAAATTGATAACTCATACATAATGGAAAACATCATTTAAAATAACATGATAAAAAAATAAAATGATTACCTCAAGTTACTAACATTCCAGACTTCCACTGATGCCTAGCAGAAAACATGACCAACGAACACCTTCTCGAGTCGCTGTTGGCCTCCCGTTCCACCACCGATTCTTACTGTGACTCACTATCAACACCAGTAACAAAACCAATTTAAGTTTAAGTGGATTAAATTCATGATGCAGTAGAAATAAAAAATACTAGCAAAAGGAAAATAAAATCAACAAAACACACACCAGTAGAAGATTTGAAGAACGAATAAACAAAAACATATGCAACAAAATCATCACCATGAGCAGAGTGAATAACATTGATTCAGTCTGAAAACTCGAAATCAACTTAGTCGAACTATGAATCGATTGAAAACATCAAACCAACAATTTGAACCTCACCATATCTGGATGATCGGAGGGGAGCCTCCTCTAATTTGAAAGCTGAACTCGCAGCACTGAACCCTCTGCACCTAGCCCTACCAGACGACACAAACATGCTATGTGACACCGCAGCAGGCAAAAGGAGTAGGAGATATGAGTCCAATGTAGTTTTCTCTGGAACTTCTATTACTTGGAAGGTGTCTATTGGGGTAGAAGGTGAATGAGGGGCCATTTTTTGGCTTGGTTCGGTCATAGGTGCAAAAGGAGGATAGATGGGAGGGAGGATTTTTCGCAAAGGAGAAGAGGGATCAGAGAAGTCGAGGGGTTGGGGAAGACTAGGGAAGAAAAGAGGGAGTAGGAGAGTTGTTGTAGGCTGTCGAATTGGTCGAGTCGAATCGCGAGGGAAGGAGGGAGGAGGGGAGAAGGTTTTCTTTCTTATTCACGAAGGGAAGGTCACCATGGGGAGAGCAGAGCGAGCGAGTCTTGGGGGGCCGCGAGTCCGCGAGCGAGGCAGAGAGAGGGGAGTAAAAAAAAATTAGCTGGCATCGGGTCACGGGTCGGGTTGGGTCTAAATGACTCCAACCCATGACCCAACCCAACCCATTTACGGGTCGACCCAAACTGAACCTGACCCAGGTTTTTCCTGTGTGACCCGACCCAACCCGACCCCACCCGGTCGGGTCGGGTTGAACCCACCGGGTTGGGTCAGGTCTGGACACCCCTACCACCCCCTTGGAAAGCCCCCACACCCCTAGACACCCCTGGACACCCCACCCCATTGGACAGCCCCCACCCCCCTCGAACACCCACACCCCCTGAACACCCCCACCCCCTTGGACAACCCCCACCCCTGGACACCCCTAGACACCCCACCCCCTTGAACAACCCCCACTCCCTAGACACCCCTTACACCCTTGAACATCTACCACCCCCTTGACACCCCCACCCCCTAGACAACCCCCCATGGAAAGCCCCCCTTGGACACCCCACCCCTAGACACCCCCACCCCCTTAGACGGCCCCTACACCCCCAGGACACCCCCAGAACACCCCCAGGACACCCCACCCCCTTCGACCGCCCTTGGACACCGCCACCCCCTGGACACCCCCACCCCTAGACACCCCCACACCCTGGACACCCTCACCCCTTGGACACCCCTACCTCCTTGGACATCCCCACCCCCTGGACACTCCCTGGACACCCCCACCGCATTGGAAAACCTCCACCCCTGGACACCCCCACCCCATTGGACAACCCCCACCCCCTGGACACCACCTGGACACCTCAAGCCCTTGGACAAACCCCACCCCCTGGACACCCCCTACCCCCTTGGATAGCTCCCGCCCCCTAAACACCCCACCCCTGGACACCCCCCATGGACAGCCCCCACCCCCACCCTTGGAAACCCCACCCCCTTAGAAAACCCCCACACCCCCTGGACACCCCCTTGGATGCCCCCACCCCCTTGGACAACCCCCACCCCTAGACACCCCACCCCCTAGACACCCCCACCCCCTAGACAACCCCCACATGGACAACCCTCCCCCTGGACACCCCCACCCCCTTGGACAGACCCCCACCCCCTGGATAGCCCCACCCCCTGGACACCCCCACCCATGTGGACATCCCCCCACCCCTAGACACCCCACCCCCTTGGAAAACCCCCACACCCCAAGGCACCCCACCCCATTGGACAACCCCCACCCCTAGACACCCCTTGGACACCCCCACCCCCATGGACACCCCCACCACCTGGACACCACCACCCCATGGACAACCCCCCCCCCCCCCCCCCTTGACACGCTCACCCCTAGACAGCCCCCCCCTAGACACCCTCACCCCCTGGACACCCCTACCACCATGGATAGCCCCCGGCCCCTTGGACATCACTTGACCCCCTGGACACCCCCACCCATGACACCCCCTATCCCCTTAGATAGCCTCCAACCCCCTAGATAGTCCCCACCCACTGGACACCCCCACCCACTGGACACCCCCACCCCCTAGACAGTCCCCCACCCACTGGATAGACCCCCACGGATAGCCCCCCACCCCCTTACCCCTAGAGACCCCCACCCCCTTGGACAACCCCCACACCCCCTGGACACCCCCACCCCCTGGACACCCCCACCCTTGGACACCCTCACCCCCGTGGACAACCCCTACACCCCCTGGACACCCCCATGGACACCCCCACCCCCTTGGAGAGCCAACCAACCCCTGAACACCTCCACCCCTTGGACACCCCCCATTGACAACCCCCCACCCCCCTGGACAGCCATCCACCCCTAGACATCCTCCACCCCCTAGACACCCCACCCCCATGGAAAACCCCCACACCCCCTGAACACCCCCTAGACACCCCACCCCTTGTATAGAACCCACACCATAGACACCCCCACCCCCTTGGACAACCCCCACCATCTGGACACCACCACCCCCTGGACACCCCCACCCCACCCCCTTGGATAGCCCCCACCCCCTAAACACCCCCTAGACACCCCCTTGGACACCCACACCCCCCGGACACCCCCACCCCCTTAGACAACCCCCATCACATCAAGTAAGATCCCTAACCATCATATAAGGGATATGGATAGAGGAGATATAGCCCATAATCATAAGAAGATAGTTCCAAGGGTGTTGGGTATTTTTAGGTGTTTCTATTTTGGTTTCAGTGTGATTCTATATATTGTCTCCTTGGGTGTTTTTTTGAATTCTATAGATTGTATTGTGGGCATGAGTGTTTTTTTTGAATTCTGTATTTTTAGGTGTTAGATAATTATTGTATATTTTCTTTTTTGTATCTTAAGGTGTTAATTTTATATATTGCAAAGGGGGTCCAAGAGGGGATGTAGGTTTCTGTGTAATTCGGTGCAGGGTAGGATTGCTGTGTAATTCTGTACAGGGTAGGTAAGAGGGAAGGCTGCTATGTAAAATCCTAGAGTAATATATACCAACAGTTTAAAAACCATTGGTATAAATCTGAATAAATTCTTCTATACCAATTGTTTTAGCTGAACCGTTAGTAAAAACCTATACCAACGGTTCACAAACCATTAGTATATAGGTTCTACATATAATATATAGCAATATTTATAAAAAAAATTTAGTAAACCTATATACCAATATTTTTTAAACCATTGGTATAACTTATAGAGTTATATTTACCAAAGGTTTGTGACCAGTGGTAATTTTGTATTTTAAAGGTTGCTCAAAACTATAGGTAAATTAGATTTTTTACTTTTCTAAGCCAACATTTTTCTTCTAACCATTGGTATAAGGATATCCCCATTATTTATCACCCAAAGGTTTTCCAAACTATTGGTATAACATATACCAATGGTTTGGCAGCCTATCCCAACAATTTTAAACTATTTGGATAGCCTTTGTTTCAAGCAGTGGGATATTTCTAAGAAAACTAAGAAGGATGTTCTAAAATTTAAAAATATATTCCAAAATTTGGAGATTATTTTTGAAATATGTGAACAACTTGGAAATCTGGAAAAGGTGTGTTTTTTTGTTACCTACACAAAAAATGTTTTATAATAAGTCTCAGAAGTTGGATGTGAAGAGTAATAAAGGGAATGAAAAATATATTTTTGTAGAAACCGCTCTCAAAGATACAAAAAGAAAAAAATCTTGGATATTTGATAGTGGTTGTTATTATCATATGATAGGATATTTAATGTTTTTAAGAATGTAAAATATTTCAAAGAAGGAACGTTGACATTTCGAAATGATGAATCCCTCATAATCAAAGGTGTTGGATCCACTATTATTGGGGAAGAAAAGTTGAAATCCAAGAAAGTACTATTTGTTTATTGGTTGAAACACAAAATGGTAAGTATTTAACAACCTTGTGATGAGGTTAATAATTTTATTTAGAAAATATGGTTTTGTTGTAATATGAGAGGAATACAAATTTTTTTTTACAAGAGGCCAACAGACAAAAATAAATTTGTTTCAAGTTAGTTAAGTGAAATACTCTTGCTACATAAGTATGATGGAATAGATTTAGTTGATGAATAAAAGGCTAGGAAACATGCATCAATGAAACATGAGAAAGTTATCAAAGTGAAGAATTTTATGTGGTATCCATAATATGTTATGAAGTAGAGATTGATCTTAGAATTTTTTTCATAAAGGTAAGATTACAAACTGTGTGCATAAGAAAGTTGAAATTTGTTCAAAATGACCCCTTTAACTTATTCATTATAATATTTTTCAGTCAATGAGAAAAAAACCACTCATGGAGATAAGTAATTCATTATTTTAATTGAAAAATTTACTCACATTACATGTATTATTTCTATGAAGCATAATTAAGATGCTATGAAACTTTTTAAAAGTTTTAGGAGAAAATATCAGAAGGAATGTGAGTATTCAGTGAAAAAGTTGAGAAAAAACAGTATTGGTGAATACAAAAATGAATAGTTGGAAAGTTATCTTAAGAAGCATGAAATTAATCATGAGTTCATTATAACATACACACCAAAACAAAATTTTTTTACTGAAAGGAAGAATAGAATTTTGGTTGAAATAGGGAGAAATATGTTACTTGAACATGGTCTCTCTCATTAATTTTGGAGGAAATCCATGAGTATGTCTGTTTATATTCATAATAGATGTTTCCACATGCCATGTTCTGATATGAATCCCTATGAAATTATTTATTAAAAAAAATCCTTGTTTAAAACACTTAAGGGTTTTTAGGAGTCCATGAATCATAAAGAAGCAAGGTGGAAACCTTGGAAAGTTTGAGTAGAGAGGTGAAGATGGAATTTTTATTGGATATGATCTATAAAGAAGAGGATATAGATATTTCAAAAAAGAGATATGAAGATTATTTGACTCTGTTAATGTGAAAATTATTTAAAAAATGATGAATATACTAAACAAACTCCTACAGATAAGGAATATTAAAATGATGAAAGATTTTTTGTTAAGAGTTATAATAAGGATGAAAACAATTGTAATCCTACGCAAGAAGAATAATCAGACTCAACTATTTCTAGTGATGAGGAATAATCTCAAAAATCTCATCCTAGGATGAGGAAGAAAGTGGAAGCTCAAAACATAATTGGTGATTAGCATTAAATTTTTCAAATGAGAAGAATATCAAAAGTAATTACACATACTAATTTGTATTCAGAATTATATTTGGAAGATGTGAAAGAAGAATTTGAGCATCTACAATGGGTTTAAACTGTGAATAAAGAGTAATATCAGGTTAAGAAGAATGAAAATTGGGAACATGTACGTAAACCAAATGATAGAAATGTTATTGGTAAAAATGGGATTTCTGAAATAAGTTAAATGAATTTGGTGAAGTGATAAGAAACAAAGTATGGTTAGTGTGTAAAGGTTACTCATAGATTGAAGACATTGGCTTTGAAGAGACTTTTTCACCAGTGGAAAGGTTATAAAAAATTATAATCTTTCTTGTTATTACTGCATAATGATGTTTCATAATATTTTAGATGGATGTGAAGTCAGAATTTTGGAATAGAGAACTTAATGAATAAGTTTATATTAAAAACCATGTGGCTTAGTTATTGGGAATGAATAAAGTTATGTGCTTAAATTAAATAAATCCTTGTATGGGATAAAGAAAGATCTAATGGAATGGTATTCCAAATTGGATTCCTTCAGAAGAAAGATGAGTTTTAAGAAAGGAAGAGTTGATATTAATATATATATATATAATTTAGTAGTTTTACATCATTGTAATTTTTTATGTTGTTGAAATTATCTTTGATAGGAGTGATGGAAGAAACTATGAAATATTTACTGAAGATATGATTTTTTTTATATTTCTATGCTGAGTAAAATGTAATATTTTCTAGGGATAAAAATCTCATAATATTTCTTTCTCAAGAAAATTATGTTAAGGAAATTTTTAATAATACTGTCCTAGATAATTAAAAAAACTTTTCCTCACTAATTTTAGTGGGAACCAAGTTGAATAAAGATGGATAAGGTAAGGATGTTGACTCTAAATAATTTAAAAAGATGATTGGAATTTTGTTCAATCTAACTACCTCAAGAATGAAAATTGTTTAAGGTGTTACCTTATGTACATTATTCCAAAGTTCTAAAAAAATAATCACATCTACTGGCTGGAAAATAATTCTCAGATATATCCAAGGCACAATATATTTTGGAATCAGGTTTGGTAGCTTAGAAAGTATTTAATTGTTTGGGTATTCAGATTCTAATTGGACATGAAATGTTGATGATAGAAGATCCACATCTGGTGGAGTTTTCTTTTTGAAAAAATCTGTTTTATTTGGCATAAAAAGAAACAAAATTTAGTAACTCTTAGCATGGCTGAAGGTGATCATGTTGCTTCCACCCATTCTACTACCCAACATATGTGGATGAAGACTAAATTATAATACTTTCTTGTTGAAGTGAAGTTACCTATTCTCTTGGGTTGTGATAATAAAAGTGAAATAAACATTACCAGAAACCCATTACAACATTATCATTCAAAAAATATTGATATCAAATATCATTTCATCAAATATCATGTTGAAAAGAATGAACTCAAGATGAACTATGTTTCTACATTAGAAACATTTGTTGACATATTCACAAAACTTTACCGAAGGAATCATTTTTCAAAGTGAGGTTAAAAATGAGAGTCTAACCTATTTCTCATCAAGGTTGAGCTATGTGTTTCTTTCCCATCCCTCATCTTGTATTTGGATAGTGTTTTCAAGGGGTATAAATGTTTCATAAATATATATGTTGATATATGCTAAAACTTTTAAGGAAGTAGGTGGAGTTATAGGAAAGATATGAAATCAATATGTATGTGTGTGAACTATTCTAAAAGTTTTTTAGAGTGGTTTTAGGAAACTTGTTCTATAGGTAAGTAATGGAAGTGAATAAAGATGTGAATGAAATTTTAAAAAGCTAAATAAATTTCATGAGTCAGTACTTTTGGACAACATGGTTTTTTTCAAAGATTATTGTTTCCTACAACGAGTTAGCTCACGTAGGCTTAGAATTTTTAATAAGTGGTCCATTAATTAAGATTAAAAATTTTAGTGATTCGTAAACTATTGTTGAAAAAAAATTCCAAAGGGGGAGATTGATGGGACCATGTTAGAATTTCTTTGGAAGCTGAAATTAGTTAGGGCTGATTGTTTTACATTTTGTTGTGTTTTTTTGTCAAGAAAAAGAAATCACCTCACTTTTTATGATTTGGTTATCGGAATATAAGGTCATAAAGATGAATCATAATAAAATTATTAGGAAAACTTTTCAAAATAATGTTTCTTTGTGTCAATTTTTTGTAATAGAGATGTTTTTCAAGTGAAGTTGATCATCAGACCCAACAGAGGTCTAAAATGAAAGAGTTTCAATCGTAATGACCAGTTTTATCAAAGTCTATATAGATCTAATGTAAATATGAAGATGGTTTTTTGATCTTTGAACTCTCATAAATCACGAGTAATCTGATATACTTGTGATGTAAGCCTTATGAAGGAAATGAGGAGAAAATGTGCTACCAATAGGATTGAGGTTTGGTTGGAAAGACAGAATGTACTGAAAGGATGGGAAGTTATAAAAATTTCCAATGTAAGTCAGATGATGATTTTCATATCCAAATGTTTTCAAATTCATGAAGAATTCCTAATTACAAAAAAGATATTATGAAAGAATAAAGTAAATAAAGTCAATTTTTATGATTGTAGTTCATCAGAGTGAGATTGCTGGATGGAGAATTGTATGAAGGATGGGAAGTTTTATTTTAAATGTGAGAAGATAAAGATTATGGGATTTATTTAGACCAATAATCCAATAGATATAAATCTTTAGAGAAATAATTTTGTTTGTTACCATTATCAGAAAAGGAAATAGGTTTCTAAATTAGAAGTTGATGATACTGGTCAATCGGATGCAGTGTGCCATCGATTCATCATAGGTAGGATTATTGTTAAGTGGGAGTTATTGGGACCAATCAATCAGATGATGATCAACAATATAGTCAAACATTTTCATCAGGTTGAATTCTTTTTCAATTGGATCAATAACAAAAAACTCTGATATGTTTACAATTGGGGCAAGAGTCATCAGACATGAAGTAGTACCGATTCATTGGACTGGTGCTGACACTGATCAATCAGAGTAATATAGACACTGATCCATTAGATTTAGGATGATTTCAATAACTTCATTAGATAGAGGTTCATAAGTCTAAGGAAAATAATAATAAAATAATGGTGTGAATAGTTTTGTGAAAGTTTTTGTCAAATGAGGTTTTGAAGATTTTGTTGAAGTGATTCTAAGAAGTGATGATATCTTTAGAAGTTTTGATGATATTTATGGAAGAATGGTTGTAACATTTTTATATCTAACTATTGGTATGGAGATTTGGGATGATTAGTCTTTTTTCAGTTGGTATTGAGCATCTTAATGGGAAATCATTTTTTATGTGAGCGGATGGTACAAAGCTTCATAATGTTTCTTTTAGTTGGTACAAATAATTGTAATGAGGATATTGATTTAATTCATATGTCTTCATCATAATATAGAAATCATAATGAAAATTTTAATCAGACTGAAGAATGGTTAGATATTTTGAATCCATATGAAGTTGTGAGAAGATTGTAGAAGTTTTGATAAGAGTCGAGAAGAGTTAAAGAAGTCAAAGATGGTTTCAAAATGAAGGGGAAATTCATGTTCTGTGAAATTTGGTTAAGTGGTAAAATGTTTCTAGATTCCAACCCAAACCAATTTTCATGCACCTATAAATAATACGAAGTACATTCTACTTTATAACAATTTTACTATTCATGGGTGAAGAGAGAAGTTTAAAGTGCTGAAATTTTTAGAGAGAAGTGGTTTTTAGACTGAGCATTCATAAGGAGTTTTTCCAGATTGAAGAAGAAGAAGGAAGATCATAATCAATGGTTTCTGGATCAAATTGAGAAACCAGATGCACTTTTATAGATAGAGTTTGAATGTGGTTCAATTTTTTTGAGGTATTTATTCAGACTTCTGTTTTCTAGGCTGAGCAATCGGATTGGGGAATCAGACTTAGCCATCAGACTGAGTATCATTAAGAAGTGTATATAAGTTATTACCTACTACTGGGTAGGAAGGTGAACCATTGTTTTGATAGTTATCAAATGTGAAACTTGATAAGCCAACATAGTAACATGTTTGGATGTAATTGGTGAAATTTTCTTAACTTGTTACAAAAACTTGTATTATATCTTTTGTGCTAAGAGTACCACATGCACTTATGTATTGATCATAGTGCTTTACAAGTCTAAGGGTATGTCCTACTTATTTTTATCCACAAAAAAGAATTTTTTTAATGGATTGTGTGGTATTTAATTATTTTCATACCATACCAAGGATATAGCTACTCTTTTTGAGTAGTAAACCTTGAAAATACTAGTGTTCCTGTGGATGTGTGATTTTTTAGGAAAGTGATAAATATTTAATATGAGGAAAAGGTTTTTATGAAAATAAATAAAACTTAAAAGAAAAGGGTATCACTAATTTACCCCCTCTCAATGATACAATAATCTTGGGTGGGTATTTTTAGTTTTTCATTCCCCGGGATATGTAGAAGGATGTTATGAATAATATCAAAGACATGAGAATGTTTCTTATGTTTTGTATTTTAGATTTACAATGTAATATAAATATCATGTATGCATTTGGTTATTCAATAATTCTAAACTGATCGATCATATATGGTGAAATCCCTTATATATTGTACCAAATTAATAAAGAAGATATTGGATTTGGGTTACTACATTTGGGGTTACACTAGTTGGTATCAGTGTTTGTTTTGTAGAAACCTTTGGGAATATATTTTAAATTAACATAGCTAACATTATAGTTAGGAAAATTCCATATAGTATTTCATAAATTTTAAAATTATAGTGATTTTTGTTTTATGGATCAATATTCATGATGATTATGGTCTCACTTAGTGTGTGACATTATTTATTGATGATTCCTAATGGAAGAAAGAGAATCAACACCCATAGACAGTGGAGGGATTTCCCTATCGAGCAAGACAATATAACTGGTGTTAGAAATGAGAAGATCATGACTATGTTAGGGTAGGTGTATCAAGTTATAATGAATAACCTTTCATGTATGGATGAACTTGTTGTTCCATGGTGTGATTCACCTAAGCTGGATTGCTTCATGCAATACGATCCTTCATCATTTAGTGGAACTACTAATATGTTGTAGTTGAGTAATGGATTAAGTCCCTTGAGAATATATTCAAATATTTGGGATGTAATGAATTTGTAAAGGTTATTCTTGTAGTTCATTGATTGAGAGGAGATGTTGATCAATGGAGGTCATTAATCCAGAACACTAATTAGGCTAAATAAATAGAAATCATGGAATGTATAACTTTTAAGGTGATTTTCAATAAGAAATAATTTCCATGAGAATAATGAGATGAAATAAAGATGAAGTTCCATAGTTTAATTCTGATAGAAGAATAAAGTTTGGTATAGTATGAGGCTAACATCATAATATTATCTAATCATGCTTGGGACTACATAAATAATTTTAAAATCATGATTGACCATTTATTTTATGGGATTAAGAAGAGTATTCAAAGGGAACATGTTTTTAAATTTTTTTAAACATGTGATGATATAGTGTCAAGTTAAAATAATATGGGGAAGAAATTTTATAGGTCCTATGTCCTTAGGGGAAATCAATAGAAGAAGAGGTTGACCAACCACTAAGAAAAAGGAAACACATTAATAAAGAAGAATTAAATAAAGAAATATCTATCATATAAATATTGTGGAAAGAAACATCCTAGAAAAATCTTGAAGGGCATATGAGTTTGTTACATGTATGGATATAAGGTATATCTAACTAAATAATGTAAGGTAAAGAAAGAAACCATTTCTATATAGTTCTTAAATTGTATATAGATGTGGTGTTATTCAAACCAATTCCACAAGTGTCATGGGAACTTACCCTAGAAGAAGCTAGTGTGAGAAGGCCAAACATACATAATTACTATTTTTGAAGTGGAAGTTCCTAGAAATATGGTGAAATGTACACTTATCATCCACTATAAAATTGAAAATGTTTTATTTGATTCATGTTCTACCCATACTTTTATATCTAAAGAATTTTATAAGAGCATCTCATCCCAACCCCAATGTTAATTGGATCATTAGAACCTTTTAGTTTATTATACTCTGGTTATTAATGAAGTTATCATGTAATATTACCATTTATACACTCTTTGTTACATAATATAATTGAGAAAATGTTTTTACAAAAATCTGACTTTTTTCTCTCTTCATTCGGAAATCAATTTTATTCCTAGATAATATTTTATAAAAACATTTAAAAAAATGTTTTTAAAATTATCAAAATTATTTTTTAAATAAATTTTTACCCATTTTGATTTTTGATTTTTTTGTAAGGAATCTTCATGTACTTTTAAAAACAATGTCCTTTGGGATTTTACTAAAAAATTTAAAGGAGTATTTGTTTTAATATAATCAACATGAATGGATTTTATTTCCATCATGACCGCTACATGTTTTAAAAATTACATTATATGTTTTAAAGGATATTTTTCATAAAAAGTGTTTTCAAATGTTTTGTTAACTTTTAATTTTAAAAGTTTATTTTAAAAATGAAAAGGATATTTTCCTCAGAAAATTTTTAAAGATAGGTTTTTGGTATTTCTATTCATCAATGGAAAAAAACATTTATTTTATATAAAATTCACTGTGGATATGTTTTATTGATACTATCATTATTATTTCTATGGATGGTTTATAATAAATTTGACCAAGGAAAGTATGGACTTTCAATTTCTTGATTAATTTTAATAATCATTAACATTCCTGTAAAATATTCACTTTCCTATGATCATTGGACATTAAATTTCCCTTAAATATCCATATTTTATATCATGGATATTTTTTTTATTAAAATGTATATCATTTCTATATTTTATGTACTAAATTGAATTTTATTTTTTATCTGTGTAAAAATTTACAAATCCATATTCTTTACTCAAAATAGATATTTAATGATAAAGTATATTATTCATGAATTAAATAGATTATTAGGTATATAGGGAATTATTTGGATGTGCATTGATGGGTGGGGAATTAAATTATATATCCCTTTCATGTATTAGTAGTTTCATGAGGTGAATCCATAAGCTATAATTAAATGGATTTCTACCTATATTTTTAAACTACCATGTGAAAGGTCTTGAAGGTATAATGTATCATGTTCCTGAAAACATGATGTTCAATGATTAAGAATTTCCTTCATTAATAAATTAGTTTTTATTATCGATGATATTTTCAAAATGATATTATCTCCGGATGCATTTTATTATAACTATGTTGATTAAATGGGAAGTATTTTCAGTTATTTACCTTTCATAGTGGTTATCCCTTATCTAGTTATGATGGTCATGTTATTTATTAAATGTAATTTGTTTTAAGTTATTTACCTTTCCATATTTATTAATATATGAAAATTATTTAAATGGAATGTGTGTTAAGTTATTTACCCTTCCATGTTGATTATCCTTATTGATTATTTTTAAAATATAGTTTTATGAAAAGTTAACCTTATTTCTCCTCATTTGGTTGGTAAAAAAATTTATTCGATATCTATGTTTTCTAAAATGTTATTCAATAATGTTTCTAAATATTATTAAATGAATTTTTAAAGTAATTATTAGGCATGTTTGACTTCTTACCAAAAAAAACAAAGTAATATTCTTATCATTTTCAGAATGAGGTAATTTTTACTGAAGGTTTGAACATAATAATTTATTTTTATGGTTACGGTCTGAACACAATTTATTTCCATCATGAAATTTTATTTTTTAAGATTATATTAAAATTTTATATCATTATTTTTAATAAAAATATTTTCTTTAATATTTTGGTAATATTTGGTTTCAACATAAGTGATTTAAAACTGAAAGCATATTTTCCTCATGAATTATTCTAGATATCTTTTGAATAAAATTTTCATCTATGATCACATCCCTGATGTTAATTAAACTTTACTAGGGATATAATCCAATAATATCATTCTTATTATTTATATGGATTCTATATTATAATAATAATGAGATATATATGATACCCATTTATTTTACTTGGGTTATTCTCTATTGATATGATCTTTTTTTGAGATATAATGAAATTTATATAAATTAATTATGTTTTTGTGATGGTTGGGTCTGTTATATCCTCCAATGCATTAGGTAATTTGATTTTGATAACTCGTGAGATAATGATGATAATGAAAGACCTAATTGTAAATATATTTGTTCATATATTGATGCATTATTATGATTTATTATATCTATGCTCATCAAAAAATGCCTGGAAAAGATTCCAAATAGCATTGTTATGATTGATTTCAAGCTATGCTCACTGTATTATGTGTTGACATGATTTTTCACAGCTATGTTTACAAGATCATGATTTCTTATGATCAAGATGCCACATTCCTATATTATGACTGTTGGATATTGATAACTTATTTAACACCCTTATTGATCATGCTTTGATATATGAATTTATTTTGGATCTTACGCTCTATGATTTTTTTTGGGTATGAGTATTTTATATTGAGAACATGAACTTGAATATGTTATCATACCCTTATGATACTCTTATCATATAATAATTGATATCTCCCATGTTTACTCTTACTAAGCATTTGATATTTTCCTTTCTTATGTTTCCTTTCCCTAGGTTATGAATATTGGTTCTAAGTAGGGTATTCCTGAGAAGAGTTCAATGTTAGAAGATATTTGGCGAGATTTTAAATATATTTCATGATATATGATGATAATTTATCTTGTATTAAAAGAAACTAAACCTGTATGGTCCATGTGAATGTATTATTGTAAAATGAATCAAATATTCATTTAAAATAATGAAATATTTATGTATGTTGTGGTTAGGTCATTTAAAAAAACCCTACTATTATGAAACTAGTTCATGAATGATCAGTATTAATCACACTCTATATTGAAAATCGATAGTAATTAACTAATATACATGTAGAGAATAAATATAAATTAAGTTTATAAATGGTTATATATTTGAATAAAGTTTTTAAATAGGTGATTAATAAGCATATTATTTTTATATGAGAGGTTATATTTAAATAAACTAAGAGATAATTCAGGGTAAGGGTTTCTTTGAATCATTTTCAACTCCATGGGACATGTTTGATATTGTGTGCACTCATTTATTTTATTTGGTGAATTCAATACATAATTTCTTCAAGATGTAAAAATATATTCCATATCATGAAATTTTAATGTACATTTCATGACCTTACTCCCATTATTGTTTGATTCTTTTGTTACCAATCCCTTATGGAATTCATTGAATTGATTTTTAATTGATTGGGTCATAGTATTTCTTACATGAATATACTTTTCAATCATTATTTATTGCTTATATTAACATATTTTATATGAAATTTCTTATTATTATTTCATTAAATTACTTATCATCAATAATAATTAATTTTTTGATAAAATGTTTCTTCGAAATAAAAGTATAATTTTTTTTTGAAAATTAGGCTCATTCATACCAATGAATATTTTTTCCATTTCAATGTTTTATCTATCAAAAGTTTTTTCTTTAATGAAATTAAAATATGTTTTTTCTTTTACATTCTTCATATATTAGTTTACCACTTTTATGAAATGAATTTCTTTCAACATTTCTTCAACGTTAGTTTTTCTTTAAAAAGGCTTACAAAATCATTTTAAAGGCATTTATTTCCATTTTTTACAAGTTATGTTTTGTTATATTGTTTTTTTATTTAAAATTATCCATTATTTGGAACTCTTTATAATAAGGTTTTCAAACGTATTGTATTTTCCTTTTAAAACATTATTTTGAAAGTAATTTAGACTTCATATTTTATAACAATGTTGAAAAGGTTTTGTGAGAACTTTTTTATATTCACTAATATTTCTCCTCCATGTTTTATCTCTCATGAAGTGATGTTTGGACCACCCTCTATATTTTATTATAAAAGGATTTATTTTAGAAAATTATATTTCTAATATTTAATGATTTCTTATGTTTATGTTACGTGTTTTTTGAAAAGTTCAAGAAATCCATTCTTTTTCTATGGGTTCTTTAAGATATTATGATGATTGATTTTATATTTCCCACATATATAAGAATGATAGTGGGTGGGGTCCATTATTACTCTCTTATTAATTAGTTTATGTTTATATCTCATGATATATTTAGGCATGGAAATTTTTAGTTTTATCAAATAGGAATGGGCATAATGAGTTAGGTCAAATTTTCAAGAATGGACATAATGAGTTTGTTCACACCATCATAGACATAATTATTTTTCTCACATGTTCTATCTTGGAAATTATTAGTTTTTTCATATAGGAATTGGAATAATGAATTTTCTCAAAAATTATTTCCGATGTTTATGGTTTTTCTATCCATACAAATTTAAATTTTTATTATTAATCCATTTTAATGGAAAATGGGAAAACCATAGTTCACAAATAGGATACCACTACATGCTAAACAATCTCACAAAATGATTAAGCACTAGACTAAGATTATTTGAATCAGTAACTCTATAATGTTCCCATTGTAGTGTATTGAATTGATTATCTGGATCCTCTCTGATAATCTCTTCAAGGTGAGTGATCATCCTAACATTTTAAGAATATTCCATGTTTTCATGATATTGATTATTTTTAGAATATTCTACATTATTATGTCATGATCATATGTTTTATGATTATTGTGATATATTTTTATCCATGTCATAAAATTTAGGTTTCTTTAATGATATTTTTAGGATATATTATTTATCTACCATGTTTTATGATTATAATCTATGGTCTTATGGTCATTTAATATGATATTTTTCCTCTCCTCATGTTCTCTTTCATGTTTATGATCAGATGAATTATAATATGTTTTTCCATTATTGAGCATCTATCTCACCCCATTTCTTATGTTTTAATTACCTAGGTTATGAAGATGATTATATCATGAGAATTTTCTATAAAAGGGTCTTGAAGAGTTTGATTAAGTATAAAAATTAACATGTTTTGTAAAAAAAATGTTTATATAGCTAATCTCTAAAAAACTAAAACATTTTATCCTTGGGTTGTATGACAGTTTTTGAGATATATTATCTAAATCAAGAAACTAATTTATTATTTATTTTATGTTTAGCTTGTAAATATTTAACATGTGTGGAGAGAAAAGAGAAGTAAATGAAAGGAAAAAATTATCAATCATTGAGAACTTATCAATAATCAATGAGTTATTCAAGAATAAGGGATATGCAGAAAGATGGTAATAATAATATTTTTCTGTGACGAAGTGATAATTTTGTGGCAACATTGGATACATAATGTATTATTGTGATGAGGTTAAAAGTTACTTGAAAATAAAATCAATTCGAATTTAGTAAAGGAGAATCAAAACATATCCTTCATATCTGGATTGTAATTCATTATATAGATATTATTTCAATTGATAAAAAATTAGTCATAAAGTTATTGATTGTAATAAAATATGTGAAAATTTTCCCTTTGGAAGGAGTAAAATAATGGATTAAACTTAATACAATTAAATTACTTTTTAAAATAGATTTTATCCAATTATGTAATAACAATATGACTTAATTTTTTATTTTTATGAAAATGAGAAGAGATTAACATATGTACCAACTCATTCTTATGTTTTCTAGAAATAAAAAAAGGTAATGATGAGCTGGAAATATATTCTTTTTTAGACAAATTTGAAATCTATGAATACAATTATTAAGTGGATTATTTATAGTTGGATTTCATCCCATATGCCATGTAACATAAATATTCTCAATAATATGAAAGTAATAATTGATAGAATTGTTCAGTTTGTAGATGATAGAACAATAAAGATTAAAGTGTAGTAAAACTTGATTATACAAAGAAAAATTAAAGAACACTAATTTTATCTATGTTTATGACATTGAACATATTTTTTTATGTTTAATTCATTTATGTGAATTGATATTAAAAGTTACATTCAATTGAAAAGACTAAAATATCAATGGAAGGGATAGAAACTCCCTTACATAGTGGCGGAAAATGAATTGTAACTTTTTTCTGTTAGATACCAAATGTAATTATTGTATTTTTATTATATAATAGGTGGAATGTTTGTAGAATCAAGGGTTCAGTCAATTAATTATAGGAGTATAGAGAATATACCAAATTTGAAACATATTTTTTTTACTTTACTTTAGTAAATAGGAATATATAAAAGTGTATTGATTCATTCTTTAGGGAAAATATAGTGGGAAAACCTTATCATAAAAAGATTAAGTGAGTTTCAAATCTATTAAATCTGTTATACATTGATTTTTTGGTCAAATAATCATAGTTAGAACTTACAGTGAGAAATATTTTATTTTATTTATTAAAAATCTAGTAAAACAAAAAGTTCAATACACAAAAATAAAAGTAAATGGAAAATAAAATACTAGATCATGGACTTGAACCCAAAACCATGCCCCAAACCCCAACCCACCCATACCACCCTAGTCGACCATATGGGGGGAATTGGATGTGTTTCCTTTATACTATGTAAGAGAGAAGTGTGGGAGTGCATCAAAATATTATGATGATGAGTGGAAGATGAAACTATAAGAGAAATAGAGATTCTATGGTTAGAAAATAGAACTGAATATACATCCATTGAATTTTAAAATTATTTAGAGAAACACGAAATACAGAATAATTTGTTTGTAGTAAAGACTCCTTAATAGAATGTATTTTCGGAATAAAGGAATCATATGATAAATAACATGAACAATACGTTATTGATTGAAATTGGAATCTCTTTCCAATATTAGAAATAATTTATGATTTTTTTTGTATAAAATAAGAATTTAACATTTCTTCATCCTAGATAAGATAAGATTCTCTATGAAATGTGACATGTTATGCAACCCATATTTAAATATAATAGGGTATTAGAAAGTAAAAGATTCATCTAGAATAAATAGAGAAACCAAGGAATGTATAATGATGCAGTAGATGATATAATATTTTTAGGCTACTCATAATATAGTAAAAACAATAAATGTTTCTTTAAAAGGATCAAAAAAATAGTTGAAATTAGTGATATGAAAGTTATTAAATATAAAGATAAATAAACATTATCAAATTTTATCCCTAAATAAGTTAGAGAATTGGATGAAGAGATAAATGGGGTTTAGGAAAATCAAAATATTATCTAAATGATGATGATTATAAAGTAGAATCAGAGGAAGAAATAATGATTAAGTGAGTTTACCCATAACTTAAACAGGAAAAAGTAGAGTTTAAGTTTATCTAAGAAACATTATATCTAGAAAATATAATCCAACATAGATCCAAATAATGAGAATAAAAGAGAACACTAATATATTATCATAGGTGGAAATAACTTCATTCAAATAAGAATAAAATGGTGAATTATTAGTGAAAGTTATAAATGAATATGTGGATGTAATCAATAAAAATCAGACATGGAAGTTAATAAATTGAACTAGACATCACAATGTGATTGGTATAAAATGGGTGTTTGAAGAAAATGTTTATAAACATAGAATATATTTCAGAACATGATGAGAGTGGTATAAAAAGATATACTTTAATTAAAGGATTTAATATTGAGGAATAATTTATACCAGTGGAAAGAAGGGAATCAATCAAAATTTCATAGTATTTGATATTAAAAGGAAATTCAGAGTTTACCAAAGTGATGTAAAGATATAATTTTTGAATGGAGTATTGAATAAATAATTCTACAATGAAAATACTGTAATATTTATCATTTGATAATATTATTCAATGGTTTTCTAATTTAAAAAAGTGATTTATATAATAAATAAAGAACCTCATTCTTGGTATGCATGGATGCAAATGAATCTATGAAATCTAGAGTTTAAGAGAGGAGGATATGATCATGACCTCTATATGAAAATCTCAAACGAATAGAAGTTCATTGTGATGGTTTATGTTGGTGATATAATATTTATTTCAAATGAGAATAATTCTATTGTCATGTTTCATCAATTTCTGTGTTTGAAATTTTATTCATATATGTTTAAATAAATAAACTACTCTATTATGCTAGAATTTCATCATAGGTAAGGTTTCTCTTTCATCTCCCGAGTGAAATATGGAAGAGATATTTTAAATAAATTCATAAGGAAATATTTGATACTGGATTATACTCTTATAGTGGTTAGAAAAAAACAGAAAAAACATGAATACATAAAGGGAATGAACATAACATTGTATAAAAAATTATTTGGACTATATTATATCTTATATTAAAAAGGATAGATATTATCAATTCTATATTCTTGGAAGAATATTTTTAGAGATTTCCAAAGGAAGACTATCTCTTGGTAGTAACGAGGATAATGGGGTACATACACAAAACACTGAACTATGATATGATTTTAAAATTATGATAAGATTAATATTTGGTGGTGAATTGAGATTTAAACTAGGCTGGAGATATTGTGGATCAAAAATCTCATAGTGGAAGATATTTATTCATCAAAATAAATTTCATGGGATAACTATGTAAGAAGTAAAAAAGTGTATCCTTTAGTAAAATAGAGAAAAAATATATTTTAGTTTCCATGGAATATAACTAGTTGATGTGGATAAATGAGTAATTGGGTGATATGGGTTAATAAGTATGATAAACCATGAGGATTTAATGTGACAAAAAGAGTTTCTACAAGTTGACAATGAACATAGTACAATAATCTTCGATAAAATATATTGATATCCAATACCATTTTATAATATAGAAGGTAGAGCATAACATAGTGAAATATTAATTGGTTAGTACACTGCATAAAGTGGTAGATATGTTTACCAAAACATTGAATAATTTTTTTAAAAAAAACATCAGTTGAACCACAATCCTATACCAAATTTCTCAAACTAAGGAGGTTTTATAAACCTCATCCCCATTATATATAATAATTTACACAGATGTTCTGTATTCTTCATTTTTTTCATGTTTTGATTAATATAATAAAGGTAGAGACACAATATAAGGGTAATTAGGAGTAAAATGATTATTTTTAGAGATAATAAATAGATAACATTGTATTCATTTCTATATTTTTCTTGTTTCCAACATTGAGCATTAAATCACATAGGTTTAGAATTTTTTTCTGGATATTTGCCTAGTTTTTCATATAATAGATGTTTCATGTATGCTCAAAAGTGATCATATCTAAAAAAATGAGAAACCCTTTTTTTTCAAAGGGTAAGAATAAATACCGGGGGAGGGTTGTATATATGGGTAGAATATAAAGAAATATTAAAAGCAGAAACATGGATAAATTATTTAGTGGATTTTAAAAAAATATAAATGGGAAAAATATTGCAATGTTTAATTTATTTTCAATTGGAAGTAAATTAATGTTGAGTTTCATTAGAACTTGTATAGTGCGAGGTCACATGAATCCACGATAAGAATTTCAAGTCATTGAAAAAAAATCAAAATTTGTTCACAAATTTCATTTCATGAGCGACTTATTGGGAAGTGATGTTGTAGGAATAGATTATTGTGTGAGCACAAAAGTCACACGATGAGTAAATTATTAGAAAAAATGGAGAAATAGTTATGTTAGTTTTTTCCGTATGTAATATTTTTTATAAAATGAAAGTGGTCTCATGAGAAGATATATAAGGTTTTCCTTCTAATAAAAATTGATTCATAAGGGTAATCCCTTTTCCATTATGCCACAATATATCAGTCATTTTTTGGGATGGATGTCATGTTGTGAATAATTTCAGGTCAATTTTAGTGGTATATTTTATTTTCATATTCCTATTTCATGGAAGAGGTTCAAGCTACAATAGGTTTAGAGATTTAGAATATATGTAATTAGATAACATCATGATACAAAATTCATGGTTTGATCAAAAGAACTATGTCATGATGGTTAAATTGTGAAAAAATTAGTAAGGATGTTAATGTTATGCTTTAGGTTGTTTCGTAACATAAATCATGATCAAAATAAGAAGCACTCAATCATACCATGATGCAACTAGTCGTTAAATAAGGAACCAAACTGTCCTGCTGCAATGTATGATGCCTTTTCATGATTTTTTTAAATCAAGGTAATTTAAAAAAAATTATGATTTGGAACTCTCTAGAAGGTTATAAAATTTATTTGAATTTAAATTAACTACCTATTTGAATATTTATAGTAGAGTATCACTTGGAGATAATTCAACTGATGTATTTTAAGTATATGAATTTTTATGTTTATTGAAATATGAATTTTTGAATTTGAATTTCAAAATTCCCATGACATATTATAACATTATATACAGAAGTAAGATAATATATAGATAGAGTGATAAATTATATTTTGAAGAAGAAAATTAGAGTGTCAATCATGTGTGTACCTTACTGACTATCTAGAATTTTGGAGTAAAATTTGAATGAATTTAATTTCATTAATGATCAAGCTTGGAAGTGACGATTTATTATATGAAAATTATGATGAGGAGTTCATAGTATTTTTTAGAGCACCCATTATTGTTTAGTGTTATATGTTTAACTTTCATCTTTTTTATTTAACCTATTTTTCAACATTATCTCTTTATATAACCCCCTTGGAAACCATTTAGTGGAAGATAGGAAGAGGCCATGGACCCTGGATGACCAGTGATATTATTTTAATGATTATATTTAGACACTAGATGAGTAGTGAATATTTTTCATATCAACATATTGTTTATATTTTCTCCAAGTATGTTCCATAGTGTGGGTGAAAAAAGTAAAATATCATTTTCTATGATTCACTATTTTCAACATTTAGTTGCTCTTATGTGAGATTATTATGATATATTGAAGGAGTATTTGAAAATGTGAGGAATTTTTTTTGTTGAATTTGATATAATAGGAAATTTTAGGTCACCCTGATTGACCCCCTTCTTAGGTATTATTTTGGGACCTTAGGTAACAACAAAAATATAAGCTCCAAATATCCTTACCATTATATTAAACTCCTATATATTTAAAATAATTGAAACCTATACAATTGGTTTTATATGGACTTCAGAATAAAATAATTTATTTCTTTAACATTAATACCTAATGAGGAATTTCCCAAGTTTCTTACACGTATTTAGGTATACAAATAATTGCATCACTAATGATTTTTTTCCTACTTCCTCACACAACTACAAATTTTAAATAACCTTGGTTAAAAATTTTACATCCAATATTCTTCTTCAAGGTTAAAATTTTAACCATTTTATTTTCAATATAACAGTAGTGCCTGAATGTATCATGTCTTACTCAACCATCCTCAATACATTGAAATGATTGGTAAATTTTAATTTAACTCATTCATACTATCAAAACCTTTCAAAAAATAATTTTATAATGAATTTCATAGACATATATAGCCTTAATGGAGATGCATAGTCTCTCCATGTCAATAACATGTTCAACCACATTGAGTACATGGGTGAATATTGAAGATAATTAGGTTATCTTGAAACTATTTAATGATTTTGAAACCATCTAGTGTATCTATCTATACTTCTCTTAAGCATCAATATCTAATTTTAAAAAAACTTCAACAGTCAGTTAATCAGGAACAATTTTCTCTAACATATAAAAGTTTTCTTCAAGATTAAGAATGAATATTAATTTTCTATACTGGTCTAGTTTCTTTCATTAAGTTTTTATTTCTCCAATATTTTACTCAATTTCATGATTGATGATAATGATACCATTTTTATTCATGATAGATGTTTTACTTTTAGGGATATCAAGTTTTATATTCATTTAGTACAAATATTTATAATATATACTCCTATTAACATTATGATCCTTTTCAATTATGCATTATATAGACATGTGAAAAAGATCCATATTTCTCTAATTAACGAGTCCTCTTTGGATTTTCACGCATTTCATTTTTATTTAGGATGGACATCATTCCATTCAAATTGTATAGGAATCTTGGATAGTTTAATGGGGAACTCTTTTCCCAATCCTTCAAATAAAATTAACTCCATGCTATTCCACTAGTATCCTAACAATTAAATTTTCCTAGTTAAGTGTAATCCAATTCATATGAAAAATACGGGCACCGAATATTATTAGGGCACCCGTAACTTTTTTCCTTACATTAGATAATCCATGGGAACCTTTCTTTAGAAAAAGATAACCATTTTGATGATCGTCATTTTGAAAAGTGATGCATTATAAAGAAGATATCATTTAGTATTTTTAGGGGATTTAAATCTCAACATATTATCATGCATATTACTTTCATGTATATATTCTTCTAATAATTTAGTTTTATAATCCTATAACTTCAACAAAATTATTATCTTCAAAATAAATTAATGTGATACACTTTATACAACTCATGATTTTTGTTACACAACCAAAAATAAAAAACAAAAATACTCATATATATCCAAATTCATCCATTATATAAGTCACATGAAACCCATTCATTTGAATGATTTTAATCATGCAAAACTTAAATTTCAACAATATCAAGCATGGCATGATAGGTATCCAAGTCACACTTTTATAGATAGAGCCTTAGCCTCCAGGATAATGAGAAATGTAACCCAAAGTCCTAATACCCTTGGATCAAAACTCAAGAGAGACATAAATTCCAAATAAATTATAAAATCTAATATATATAATTCATAACAAACCATTTTTTGTATGATTTTAACACAAAAAAATAATATTTTTGGTTGAATATAAGTAAAACATTTGGTATACTTATCATGTAACTCCTTATATGATTGGTATGATATTTATAAGAAGAAGTTTACCACTTAAATCGAAAGAATATATCTATTCATAAGATAATTATTATATCCATGAATAAAAATATGGAATATATTAAATAAATGAGTAGTTAATAAATTTATATACGAGATAAATATTTATGAACATTTTTTTGATAAAAAATTATAAAATTTTTATAACATGGTGTGATCTATAGAAATTCAATAAATTAAAGAAATAAGAACATATGTTTTTATAACATAAAATCTTTCATATTATATTTTTACATGGAAATTAATATAAACTCATTCATATTAATGACATCTGATACTTATGAAAGCTTTTTTAAACATATAAAAATTCCATATATTATATAAAAATTATATCTAATTTAAATATGACATATTTGATTTTATTTAAACCTTTGATCAAATCAACCAAAATAAATTTTGGAATATTTTAAATTATTTTACAAAATAAGTATTCTAAATATAAACATGTTATATTCTCATTTATTAAGAATTTATAAATTAATACAAAAAAATTTTATATTTCACTTTATTTTAAAATTTATAAACACTATAAATTGTTTTACGATATAAATCAACATTAAAAAAAGGTCACATCTACCAAAATTTTATTTTATAATTTATAATTACCCATAAAATATTTTGTTATCGCTCTAAGCCAATGATGATGATTTTCTTTGAAAATTCTCTAAAAAATTATTTTCTTTAAAATTATTAAAAATACGTCCATTCTACAGGCACACGAAAATGTGGTTTTTTCCATGAGTGACAACAATTTTCTTGTGGAAAACAAGATTTTTTTTTTAAAATAAACCACATAGATACTTTTTCCATGTGGAAACTCTTTCCCTAAATTAATTCAATGACCATTTTTATATAAAACCAAAGTGAGGTTAATTCCATATGAAAACTATTTCCAAGGTGAAACCTTGACCAATTTTCTATATCCATGACATTTTTGATCTATAGTGATAAAATAAAGCACAACTAGTCAATATCTACCATGACATGGTCTATCCTCATGTTGAGAATATAATTACCATAAACAAGGATATATAGACTAGTAAACCATGATGTAGTAATGTCAAAAAATAATGATATCTTTTTCATGAAACATTTTCATGCCTATTTTTCACAAAAAATGATTTGATTTCATTAAAATTATAAAACTATAATAATTTTAATCTTAAAATGTTTGATAGTGTAAAAATATTAAATAAATAGTTCTGTTTTCTGTAAAACATATCATGGTTGTGGAAATTATTATTATTCAGTTCTGTAATCTTTTATAATTTTAGATCAGATGAAATGAAAGTGTCTTTGACACCACTATTGGGTTGTATAGGGAAAAAATATTATCCAATGGAAGAAAAAAATTTACTGAAATCTATTTTTATATACGACCATTCCATAAATTTAGAGTAAATAAAATATATAATTAAGGGTGTACCTTTTTCTCTATTGAATTGGTCTTTCTATGTTTTTCCATAAGATCTTGATGGTGATCATTGAGAAGTATCGAGTGAAATTATTCTAGTAAAGATGTTTATTATCTATGTGATTCTATCAATGCCTAGGAAGGACTCTCTATTACTTCTGATTGGATACAAACTTATTTGAAGATGTAGAGATTAAGATAGTGATGATTTTTTATTAGTGGAGTTTTTTATTATTGAAGCATAATTTCACACATCATACTCACCCTAGGAATAACCATTTTTATATATCCATCCAAATTAACTCCTTATAACTTATTTTTTGGCTATATTGATGAATTATTTCTCAAATATTTAATCATTACAAATCCTTTTAATATATTGTTCAATATATCATATTTATCTATTAACATTTAAACAATATTTCGAGATTTTTAAGCTCCTCAAATCATTATCATATGGGGATCAAACTAGGTGTGATAAATTAAGGTAGTAACAATATAATACACCATGAATTATCACATAAAAACTATACTACCATTCAAAAAAACAAAACGTTGTGAGACTAACCAAAAAATGGTTTAACCATTCAAAGACCACGACATGGTAAAGATCATCATGACATTGTTTTCCCTTTAATGGATATTTATAATATGTTTTTTAGCTACTAAATTTATTCAAGATTTCATCAACATAATTAATTTATGAGATAAAAGAATAAATAAATTTTTTATTGAATTATATTCCAAGAAAATATGTGAGTTCTATAATCATGGACTTCTAAAATTCAGATTTTATGATATTTGAGAACTTATCAAATAATTCATTTTTTTCATCCAAATATGATATCACCAATAATACTAATTTCATGAATCAAACATAACCTTTTATCTTTATATAAAGATTATGATCTACACATCCTCTTTTAAAATATACCATTTCCAAAAAAGTGACTAACCTTGAATAAAAATATTTAGGTGGTTCTTTCATTCCATATAAATCCTTTTTAGGAGATAAAGTTTTCTTTTATCTTTATATATAAAAAACCCATTAGGTTTCTCAATGTACACCTTATCTTTTAGTTTATAATTCAATAAAGTTACCTTTATATACAATTTTATTTTTATATCTTTTTTGAATAGATATATTCAAGAATAATCAAATAAATTCACGTTTTTTCCTTTGGATGAAAATTATCTTTCACATCAATGAAAAAAACTTGTTCAAAGCATTTACACACATGTCCAACTTTGTTTCTCACCAACTTTTTTGTTCATCAAACTTGTTTTGAAACATCACATGGTTTGATTAAAATTATTCCCAATAGTTACGTATAAAACATCATAGGTATTATTCTATTCAATCTAGACAATGTCTTTATCCATGTTTTTGTTACATGACTCTTCATTTGTAACCTCTTCAAATAAACTAGGCTCTACCTGTTATTATAGAGTAGTCCTCTCAATACTATTTTTTATTTTAGTCTCAATTTCTATTATTTTATTATATAGAATGCTAGATTCATCCAAATAAACTATTTTATTATGATTTTAATCTTGTACGGTCTGTTAATTAACTTTTTATTCAACCTATTTCTCAACTCCAGGGTCTTCTGGTTGAGGAATATAAAATTTATTTTCAAAAATGATAACATTTTAAATTTTCCTAATAGATTATAATTGAGGATTAACTGATTCATTTTATGAAACCTTCTCAAAAATATTTACATCATCACTTTGAGAAATTTTATTGATATACTCATTGAAAAATTTGTAAGCCTTATTCTTTATATATTATCAAATAAATATCCCCTCACTGGAAATATCCTTAAATTTCCCTTGAAAGCCTTGTTTATTTCTTTTGAAACACTTTATATCAGACACTCTAATTTTTTTAATATTTATCTTTTTATCAGTTCATACATCATATGTAACACCCCAAGCTTCCATGGTACGTTTCCCTTTGAATAATGCAATAGCTTGCATTGTACGCAACTTCAAGATTCTAACACAACGCAACCAATCAAACTAGACATTATGAATAGTAATACCAAATTTTTAAAATTTTTAAAATTTTATTTTTTAAAATGGACTACATTTTTGAATTCGGAATATCGAAATTAGCTTAGGGTGAATTTTTGGTATTTTTTTGAAAACATTCATTTTTTGATGAATAGTGAAAAACACTGCGTTATTGGTTAAAACCGACTTTTTATTTAAATAATTATTTATTTTATTTAAATTTATTTATGTCAAAATAGATACCAAATACCTATATAATTTCAATTTAATTCATTAAAGTAATTTTATAATAATTTTAGATAAATAAAAAAGTTTGTTGAACTTTTTACCATCTTTTACCCACCTCCTTGAAGCATTTTCAAATTTGCATAAAACACAATTTTATCGATTCTGTGAGTTGAATTTAAAAAATCCGAGAGACACGGTTGATAACAGTAAGTAAAATTTAGTTCAATAATATGAAATTAATTTTTGGGGAATAGTAACGTTTGACTTTTATTTACCACGATTAAAAGTAAATATGGTAATTAAGGGTAAAAATGATATTATAATTACCCTAAAACATCTCTTAATTCTATTGGATAAGTGTAATTCGACCAAAAATAACCTTATGAATAATATATAATCATAATTGGTTCACTTGGATAAGACTAGGACATTTATTATTATTTTATTTAAAGAAGAGTTAAAAGTGTTAAATTCAAAGTTTATTAACTAAACCATTTTTAATATAGGGTTATACATTAGATAAATTCGACTATAAATATTAATTATAAATATAAAAATATTTCCTACACAATGTTATTTTATTTATAATTTTTAGAAATTAAACAATTAAAATTATTTATGACACAATGATGTTGTAGTAATTACCATATTAATAAAATATTAAACTAATTGATATTATAAATATTAAAATAAATAGAATTTGAAAGTTTTGATGCTATAGAAAAATTTTCTAGGTGAATATGACATGTTATGGTTGATTAAATATGTTTTTTTCAAAGTAATCAAGTTGGTATGACTTTCACAAAAACAAAATACTAAATAGTGTCAAAATTGTCAAAATTGAGTTTTTAAAACAAATACTATATTATTAATTGATATAATATTCCTAAAAATATAAGGCTCAACCAAAGGACTTATATAAGGTTATATATATTAATAATGAACCACTTGGGTTCTCTTGGCTTGTTATAGTAAGTTTATTGACCATAAAATATAAAAATACAAAGAGACATGGTAAATGTCAAACTATTTAACTAAGTGTTAGATCTAAAAGATATGGTTAATATTGTGACCGAAACCTGTCTAGAACCTGTTGGTTAAGAGTTTTTATACCCATACCCATATTATCCTCTAAATAAATCATTTTTCAGCCATTATAAACCGAAAATTATTTTATAATAAAATAATATTTTAAACTTTTCCTAAAGTGACCCTTACCCCTTTTATAAAAGGGAACTTCCCCTTTTTTCAAAATCACACCTACAAAGCCATTTGGATCAGCCTAACCCTACCCAAATATCCTGCCAACTTCCCTCACATAAACCTAGATTCCATAATTTGATCAGAAAGCCAACCTATGGATCCCTTTTGATCAACTCAAAAGGAAACACCTGAAGAAGAGGTAATACGTTCACCACCCTGTTTTAAGTTATTTTCTTCTTCCACATCTTATTTCTTTGTTGTTTCTATACCAAAATAATAAATCAAGTACCTCCTAAATACTTTTATGTCATTATAAATATGGTACAACCATATTCGGTATTCTATCCATCCTATAAATGAAAAATTCACCATACGTACGTACGTACGACTTACCGTCTCCACGTCGTGGTGTAGTTTGTTATTCAAACACTTCATTATTTGGATGGGTATAATAATGAGTATAACTAATGTAAATAATAAATATAAAATGTTAATGATTATGTATATATGATATACCACCCAATTACTTATGATTTCACCATCAATATAATGATATTGTCACTCGTGCGTATGTACGGATTACCGTCTCCACGACGCGATGAGATTCATTCCCACGTTCACTATTCAACGATGATTAGATATTATTAATAAGTATGTAATATATGACATAATAATGATACTTGATATATATATATATATATATCTTGGTGTCTGTCTGTGTGTACTTACATATATCTTATTCACATACTTCTGTTCAATACGATATGAAAATAGAAACAACGTTTATGCGTACGTACGGCCTACCGTCTCCATAAACGGTGCCTTCCATTTCATATATCTATCTATTATAAATATTTATATTCTAAATATATATGATATATAAATCTTTTTTTATATTCTTTATGTATTTAAATCATGATCTAAATGATATAATCAAGAATAACCAGTTAAAACACGTACGATAAAGAAAGTGATTATTACCCAAAATGTTAATTTAACATGAAAATCATTATTAAACAGGTAGTACAAAGTAATAAATGAATCATTTATGATATAATAAATATTAATATGGTTCTGGTATAATTTAATAACATACTATGGTCATTATATAGGAGGTTAAACATACCCTCGACCAAAGGAAAGTTCAAGGTAAGGGTTAATTTCACAATCTCTTTATTATCCGAGGTTGTTTTTACAAAAGTATCTACTGGGACATATTTATTGTCCATGTTTCATAAATTTTTTTTCAAAGGGATTATTTTTAAGAGAATTTTTACTAAAACATAATTTTAAATGTTTTACAGATTTATTCTTCTAAAAATTTCTCATTAATGTCTATGTTTTCAAAATGGTTTTAAGGATTTATTTATATGGACATAAATATTTTAAAATGTTAATTTATTTCAAAAGTTTCCAAGTGGTATGGAACAATTTGATTCGAAGCTATCTTTTAAATGACTTCCTCTATAAATTATGTGACCTGTAAATGATTTCATGAAAATGGATATTTCTCTCAAAGATTTTTATTGATCATTTTCAACTATATCAACATCCTTTATGGGATATTATTCTTCATCAAGGATGATTTATTATACAAATATTCCATATTATATTGAACATTTTGTGATATGTTTGACTCTAGATGTGTTATTTTTATACTATTCATGGTTTATGGATAAAGTATCGACATTTCATTATCTAGTTTTAATACGAATGTTTTTGTTATGTTTAATCCTTTTCATATGAGGAATGCATTGGACTTAGTAAGCGATGGGTGCAGCCCAATATAGTTCCTCAATGAATTAGTAGGTCTCATGAGACAAACTATTGTCTTGGCGTAGGGCCTTGAAAAAATCTTATTTGCAGTCTTGGCACAAGGCCTTGCCAATGTGGTTATGAAGTCTGGCATTATGCATTCCATCATTATGAAATTAGCTATTTATATTACATGTGATTATTCGACTAGTCAAATATCCATGTGAATAAGTAAATGGAATTATTTGATTTATCATTTCCATATTATACTGATTTTTAAGTTTAAAAGGATTTTGTTTTAGTTCTATACATTGCCTTAAATGTTTATGCTTATTTATGAAAGTTTTCGCTATATTGTTATCCTTACTGAGCATCTGAGCTCACCCCTTTCTATGTTTTATTTTTCCCATGATGTGAAGAAGTATATTATGACTGACCTGCAGGGTTAGTCTAAGGGATACGAATGTGGTCAATAGAGACAATTTTGTTTTTGTTTTTCATTTTATAATGTAATGTAAAGTTCATGTATGTAATCTATTTTCCAGGACTGCTAAACTGATCGGTCCTTCAGGACTTGATTCCTTGTAATCATGCCAATTTTATTTAATAAAGCACTAACTCTGGGTAACTAGGGTCAGGGTGTTACAGTTGGTATTAGATAAAGTTTAGTAAAAACTTTGGAAACTAGATTTAGAAAAACTCTGATTAGAGCACATTACCCTAAGTTAGACTTTGGGGATTAGTATAGTAGAACATCCTAGAATTTTGGTACTGTAGAGATTTTGTGAGTTTTCCAAGAAATACATCCCTTTTCAGATATGAGTAGGTAAATGCAGCTCTGTCGCAGATGTAACTAGGGTTAAAACCCAAAAATACCACTTTGAACTAGACCCTAATGAGAACTAGTGCATGACAATGAGCCTTGCTGCACTCTTGGTTACGAAACTCCTAGGGGATATGCTTAGGATAGTTATCATTTTCTTCAAAAACCATTATTAAGTATTTATGAGTATATAACTACTCAAAGAATTTTTTTTATGATTATGGATTATAACCATAAACTATTCAATTTATGTTAAGTGTTTTACAAGTTCGTAATTATGTATTGTGGTTCATAAACTAATCAAATGTATTCCATTGTTTAGAAATGGATCCTAGTGGAAGGAATGGAAACTGTATCAATACACATAATCCATGTAGGGATTTAACTCCTACTCAAGATAATTGTAGTGGAGCTGGCGATGCAACTGATGTTGATCAGCGTATCACCATATTGGGACAACTCACTTAGGTTGTGAATAATAACCTTACCCGTATGGAGCACCCTGATCTATAATGTGGAGGATCAATGTTAGACCACTTCATGTGCCAACAACCACCAACATTCAATTGGTCTATAAATCCATTTGTAGCTGAACAATGGATAAGTTCCTTATAGAAAATATTTCATGCTTTGGGGAGTAGTGAAAAAGAAAAAGTTGTCATGGCAGTTTATCGCCTCACTAGAGATGCAGATCAATGGTGGTCATTGAATCAAAACACAAAAGAAGATGAGTAAGTATAAAGTATGGAATGAAGGGAGTTTAAAGAGCTTTTATTAGAAAAATAATTTCCTCGTGACCATCGAGCGGATATGGAAAAGCAATTTCTGAGTCTGAGACAAAAGGAGGATGAGAATGTCACAAAGTATGAAGCTAACTTTACAAGGTTAGAAAGGTATGCTACAAATTATATATGTAACCCAAGAAGTAATATTGGTCATTTCTTTGATGGTTTAAAACCATTTCTCCATTGATAATTAGTCTTAAAATCCTTCTCATCGTATGAAGATATTGTCTCATGTTCTATCAAGACAGAAAAGGAATTCTCTAAGTCTTACGACTTTAATGAAAAGCAAGAGAAGAAGAGATATTCTGAACACTCTGGGAAAGGAAATAAGGAAACATAGAAGAAGGAAAGAGTTGAATTTCCACCCTGTGATAATTGTGGAAGGATGCACCCTGGTTCCTGTCTAAAAGGAAAAGGAGTATGCTACAAATGTGGAGAGAAATGACATATTTCTAGTGATTGTAAGGGGAAGAAAGAAGCTACCAATGTTCAATGCTACAATTGTATATAGATGGTACATTATGAAAATGAATTTACTAAGAGTTAGAGAAAATTTCCTAAAAAAGGCCAAGGGATCAAGGCCAAGATTATGCGATCACTACTGCTAAGGTTGAAGCTCTGAAAGACGTGGTGGTAGGTAATTTAATGGTTTCTCATGTTTATCCAGTGCTTTATTTGATTATGGATCATCAAATTTTTTCATATCTTCCCAGTTTTCTAAGAAAATTAGATATTTCCAATTTGATTTAACAAGGGAGTTGTCAGTCAAAACTCCTAAGGGAAGTATCATTGCAACAATGTTTTGTGAATCAGTCCCCATTAAGGAATATACAAGATATTTATCCACTGATCTAATCATCATACCCATGATTGAATTTGATATAATCCTTGGTATGGATTGGCTTTCAGACCGTGATGAAAAAATTTTTTGTAAGAAAAAGGAGGTTACAATTCTCAATGATGATAATGAGTACCTTATCTTTAGAGAAGAAATGTCACCATCTGATTCTTATCTATATCCACCCCTAGTAGCTCTACTAAATTCAATTAATAGGGAGGATGAGAATTAAATAAATATGGGTGATGAAAAGAATGTTCAAATAGAGGACATACCTATTGTGCAAGAATATGTTGATGTGTTTCCAGAGAATTTACCTGGACATCCTCCAAAATGAGAAATTGAGTTTTCCATTAATTTAATTCCTGGTTCAAGGCCCATATCAAAGTCCCCTTATAGAATGGACACCGTGGAATTAGTGTAAATAAAGAAACAACTAGATGAATTGAGTAATAATGTATTTATTCAACCTAGTGTTTCTCCATGGGGAGCCCCAACCCTTTTTGTTAAGAAGAAAGATGGATCTATGAGGTTGTACATTGACTATAGGGAGATCAATGCTATAAAATTAAATAACAAGTATCCACTACCTCACATTGATGATTTATTTTACCAACTTCATGGAGCTCAATATTTTTAAAATATTGACCTTTGATCTGGATATCGTCAGTTCTCTGTGAAGAAGGAAGACATTTTGAAAACAACATTTCGAACTAGGTATGAGCATTATGAGTTTACAATAATTCCTTTTGGATTGACTAATGCACCCTCTGTCTTCATGGATCTAATGAATAAAGTTTTCAAGGAATATATTGATGAATTTTAGTGGTATTTATTGATGATATCTTGGTATAGTTCAAAAGATACTAAGGTCATGAAAATCAGTTGAACATTATTCTAAAGACTCTTAGACGAAATGAATTATATGAGAAGTTTATGAAGTTTGAATTCTGGATTCAAGAGATTTCTTTTCTTGTCCATATAGTCTCCAATGATTGAATCTTTGTTGATCCTTCAAATACCAAGGAAATACAATAATGGCCATCACCAATGAGTATAACTGAGTTATGAGTTATGAAGTTTTATTGCTTTAGTAGGTTATTATCGACCTTTCGTCCAGAATTTTTCCCGGTTGGATAACCCATTAACAAAGATCACACATAAAGGGGTTAAATTTGTTTGGACAAAAGAGTGTGAAGAATATTTTGAAGAACTAAAGAGATGATTAGTTAATAATCCTATCTTGACTCTACCATCGAGGAATGATGGGGTTTTTATTTATAGTGATTATTCAAAGAAAGGACTTGGTTGTGTCCTTATGCAAAATGATAGAGTTATTGCCTATGAATCATGACAACTAATAATTCATGAGCAAAATTATCCCACTCATGATCTTGATTTAGCAGCTGTAATCTTTACTCTGAAGATATGGAGACACTATCTCTATGGTGAAAAATGTGAGATTTATACTAATCACAAGAGTTGGAAGTATATTTTATCACAAATAGAACTAAACATGAGGCAAATAAGATGGCTTGAACTACTCAAGGATTATGATTACACTATACAATACCACCCGAGGAAGGCAAATAATGTGTAAGATTCTTTGAGTAGAAAATATCATGGAGTTTTGAATAAGATGAGAGTTCAAAGGGAACTTATTTTCATGGATCTAGTAAAGATGGATATGGGAATAATCATGGAAGGTGGAACATCAATTCTTTTTCAAATGGTTGCCAAACTGTGTTTAATTGAAAGGATAAATAGTTCTCAGACTAATTAGGAGGAGTTTCAAAAGAATATTAAAGCTGTAAATGATTGGAGATTGAGTGACTTCGTATGTGAATATGGAATTTTTAAAATTTGGGAAGAGAATTTGTGTTCCCGATATAACTGATCTAAAAAGGGAATTGTTGGATGATTCTCATAGCTCCAATTTCTCTATAAACCCTAGGATCACCAATATGTATAGAGATTTGAAGGAACATTTTTGGTGGGACAACATGAAAAGGGAGATTTCTGATTTTGTGTCAAGATGTATGGTTTTACAACAAGTGAAAGATGGAAGACAACATCCTAGAGGAGTCATGCAACCTCTTCCCATACATGAGTGGGAATGGGATGATATTATGATGGACATTGTCATGGGGCTACCAAAGACTCCTAGAAGGAATGATGCAATATGGGTCATTGTTGATTTTTTTCCCAAGTCAACACATTTTTTTCTATAAGAGAAGATTTACCACTTGAACATTTATCTAGACTGTATATTAATGAAGTTTTAAGACTTCATGGGGTACCCCTGTCAATTGTTTCTGATCGTGAACCCCATTCTACATCAAGATTCTATAAAAGTCTTCAGAAATCCTAAGATACTGAACTTCATTTGAGCACTGTCTACCACCCCCAAACTGATGGACAATCAGAATGGACTATTCAAACCTTAGAAGACATGTTGAGATCTTTCTCACGTGACTTTCAAGGTATGTGGGATCAATATTTACCTATAGTAGAATTTTTCTATAACAATAGCTTCCATTAAAGTATACATATGGCACCATATGAAGTATTATATGGAAAGAAATGTCACACACCAACTTTTTGGGATAAAGTTGGTGAAAAAAAACTAGTATTCCTAGAACTTGTTGAGGAAACGATGGAAAAGGTGAAGGTCATCCAAACTCACATCAAAGTAGCCCAAAGTAGGCAGAATAGCTATGCTGGTAACCGAATGAAGGATTTGGAATTTCAGGTAAGAGATCATGTTTTCTTGAAGGTATCTCCATGGACGGGAGTTATACGATTCGGTAAGAAGTGTAAATTAAGTCCCAGGTACATCGGACCTTTTGAAATTCTAGAATGAATTGGGGTTCTAGATTACAATTTGGAAATGCCACAAAGTCTCTCCAGTGGTCCCAATGTGTTCTACATATCACTTTTGAGAAAATACATGCCTGTCCCAATGCATGTACTCACCTATGAGGAAATTGAACTGGAACCTGATTTTTCTTATTGTGAAGAGCCTGTCAAAATTCTTGATACCAAGGAACAAGTGCTGAGAAACCGGACGACTCGTCTGGTAAAAGTTCTATAGAGAAACCATAAGATGGAAGATGCAAATGGGAACTAGAGGAAATTATGATAAAGAACCGCCTGAATCTTTTTGTGTGGCATTATTATAGAAATTTCGAGGATGAAATTATTTGAAGGAGGGAAGAATGTAACACCCCAAGCTTCCACGGTACGTTTCCCTTTGAATAATGCAATATCTTGCACTGTACGCAACTTCGAGATTCTAACACACTGTGACCAATCAAACTAGCCATTATGAATAATAATACCCAATTTTTGAAATTTTATAAATTATATTTTTCCAAATTTACTTAATTTTTGAATTCTGAATATCGAAATTAGATTAGGGTGAATTTTTGGTATTTTTCTGAAAAATTTCAATTTTTGATGAATAGTGAAAAACAATGCGTTATTGGTTAAACCCGACTTTTTATTTAAATAATTATTTAGTTTATTTAAATTTACTTTAGGTAAAAATAGATACATAATACCTATATAAGTTCAATGTAATTCATTGGAGTCATTTTATAATAAGTTTAGATATATAAATTTTTTTATTGAACTTTTTACCGTCTTTTACCCACCTCCTAGGAGCATTTGCAAATTTACATAAAAAATAATTTTACCATTTTTGTGAGTTGAATTTCAAAAACCCAAGAGACACGATTGAAATCAATAAGTAAAATGTGGTTCAATAATATGAAAACAATTTTTGGTGAATAGTAACTTTTAACTTTTATTTACCGCGATTAAAATTAAATATGGTAATTAAGGGTAAAAATGATATTATAATTACCCAAAAACATGTTATAATTCTATTGTATAGGTGTAATTCGAACAAAAAAACCTTAGGAATAAAATATGATCCTCTTTGGTCCACTTGGATTAGATTAAGATATTTATTATTATTTTATTTAAAGAAGAGTTAAAAGTGTTAAATTCAAAGTTTATTAACTAAACCAATTTTAATATAGGATTATACATAAGATAAATTAGAATATAAATATTAATTATAAAGATAAAAATATTTCCTACCCAATGGTAATTTATTTATAATTTTTATAAATTAAATAATTAAAAGTATTTATGACACAATGACGATGAAATAATTACCTTCTTAAAGAAATATTAAAATAATTTATTTTATAAATATTAAAATAAATATAACATTAAAGTTTTGATGCCATACATGAACTTTCTAGTTGAATATGACATGTTAGTGATGATTAAAGTTATTTGGTTCGAAGTAATCAAGTTGTGATTACTTTCACATAAACCAAATACTAAATAGTTTCAAAATTGACATAATTTAGTTTTTAAAACAAATACTATATTATTAATTGATATAATATTCCTAAAAATTTAAGGTTCATACAAAGGACTTAGATAAGGTCATATATATTAATAATGAACTAGTTGGGGTTCTATTGAAAGTTTATAGTATGTTTATTAACCATATAATATAAAAATACAAAGATACATAGTAAATGTCAAACTATTTAACTAAGAGTTAAATCTAAAAGATAAGGTTAATATAGTGACATAAACCTGTCTAAAACCTATTGGTTGAGTGGTTTTCAACCCATACCAACATTAACCTCAAAATAAATCATTTTTGAGCCATTATAAACCGAAAATTATTTTATTATAAAATAATATTTCAAGCTTTTCCTAAAGTGACCCTCACCTCTCTTATAAACAGGTACTTCCCCTTCTCTTAATTTCACACCTACAAAGACATTTTTATCAGCCAAACCCTGCAAAAATATCCTCCCAACTTCCCTCAAATCAACCTAGAGTCCTTACTTTGATCGGAAATCCAACCTAAGGAGCCCTTTTGATCAACTCAAAAGGAAACACCTGAAGAAGAGGTAATAATTTCACCACCCTCTTTCAAGTTCTTTTCTTCTTCCACTTCCTATTTCTTTGTTGTTTCCATATCAAAATAAAAAATCCAATAACTCCTAAAAACTTTTATTATATTATAAATATGGTACAAACATATTCATTATTCTATCCATCCTATAAATGACAAAGTCACCATAGGTGCGTATGTACGGCTTACCGTCTCCACATCGTGGTGTAGTTTGTTATTCAAACACTTCATTATTTGGATGAGTATAATAATGAGTATAAATGATGTAAACAATAAATATAAAATTTTAATTATTCTTTATGTATGATATACCATCCAATTACATACTATTTCACCATCAATATAATGATATTGTTGCTTGTGCATACGTACGGATTACCATCTCCACGACGTGATGAGATTCATTCCCATGTTCACCATTCCGCGATGATTATAATAATATATATTATTAATAAGTATGTAATATATGAAATAATAACTTTACTAGAGATATATATATATATATATATATATTTATGTACTTACATATATCTTATTCACTTACTTTCGTTCAATATGATATGAAAACGGAAACAATGTTTATGCGTCCGTACGACCTACCGTCTCCATAAACGGTGCCTTCCATTTCATATATCTATATATTATAAACATTTTTATTCTAAATATATATGATATATAAATCATGTTTTATATTCTTTAAGTATTTTAATAATGACCTAAATGACACGATCAAGAATAACAAGTTAAAACACGTACGATAAAGAAAGTGATTATTACCCAAATTATTAATTTGACATGGAAATAATTATTAAATGGGTATTATAAATTCATAAATGAATCATGTATGATATAATAAATATTAATACATTTATGGTATAATTTAATAACATACTATGGTCATTACATTGAAGGTTAAACGTACCCTCAACCAAAGGAAAGTGCAAGGTAAGGGTTAATTTCATAATCACTTTATTATCTGAGGTTGTTTTTACGTAAGTATCTACAGGGACATATTTTTTATCCATGTCCATGTTTTATAAAATTGTTTTCAAAGGGATTATTTTTAAGGTAATTTTTACTAAAACATCATTTTAAATGTTTTATATATTTATTCTTCTAAACATTTCTCATTAATGTCCATGCTTTTAAAATGGTTTTATGGATTTATTTATATGGACATGAATGTTTTAAAATGTTAATTTATTTCAAAAGTTTCAAAGTGATATGGGAGAATTTGATTCAAAACTATCTTTTAAATTAATTGCTTAATAAATTATGTGACTTTTAAATGATTTCATAAAAAGGGATATTTCTCTCAAAGATTTTTACTGATCATTTTCAACTATCTCAACATCATTTACAGGATATTATTCTTCTTAAAAGTTGATTTATTATACTAATATTCCATATTGTATTGAAGGATTTGTGATATGTTTGACTGTGGATGTGTTATTTTTATTCCATTTATGGTTTATGGATAAAGTATTGACATTTGATATGCTAGTTTTAATACGAATGCTTATGTTATGTTTAAAGCTTTTCATATGAGGAATGAATTAGACTTAGTAAGTGATGGGTGGAGCCCGCTATAGCTCCTCGATGCATCGGTAGGTCTCATGAGACAAACTAGTGTCTGGGAACAAGGCCTTGACAAAATCTTATTTGTAGTCTTAGCATAAGGCCTTGACTATGTGGTTATGAAGTCTGACATTATGAATTACATCATTATGAAATTAGCTATTGATATTACATGTGATTATTTGATTAGTAGAATATCAATGTGAATAAGTAAATGGAATTATTTGATTTATCTTTTCTATATTATACCGAAGTTTAAGTTTAAAAGACTTTTGTTTTAGTTTTATACATTGCCTTAAATTTTTATGCTTATTTATGAAAGTTTTCGCTATATTGTTATCCTTACTGAGAATCTGATCTCACCCCTTTCTCTATTTTATTTTTCCCAGGATGTGAAGAAGTATATTATGACTGACCTATAGGGATAGTCTATGTGATATGAATGTGGTCAATGGATACAATTTTTTTTTGTTGTTTTTCATTTTATAATGTAATGTAACATTGATGTATGTAATATATTTTCCAAGACTGCTAAACTGATTGGTTCTTCGGGACTTGATTCCTTGTAATCATACCAATACATTAAAATATGCACTGACTCTGGGTAACTGGGTTCAGGGTATTACATCATATGGGGAAACCTTTTTTATTAGATAAATTGAAGATATATTTTGAATATAATGTAAAATTTTCACGACCACCTTCCAATAGTGTCTTGAAAATAAACTTTCACTCAACACTATTTTTACTATTATATTCATGATTGTGTCTCTTTTCAACTACCCCATTTTTTGTGGAGTCCTTATAGTTGAAACTTGGTTCCCTATTCTATGTTTATAAAGAATATTATAAACAATATTGATGTAAATTTGGCTCCATTATCACATCTAAAATGTTAATTTCCCCTCCATACTTATTTTTATCCAATCATCAGTATGATTTAAGGAAACCCATTACCTCTTTCTTTGAATGTATATAAAAAATACTTTTAATTATTTTATAATAATCATGAAATGAAAAATAAATACCATTTAAATTTTATCCCTTTTCATGCCCTAAGACCATACATATCTTTATAAACCAAATCATATGTATAGATATTTTATTCTTGGGTATATAATGATTTCTAACATGTTTTCCCTACATATATACATCAATGTTATATTATATTTAACATAAAACACATGTATTAATTGAATATATTTTACTCTGAATATTTCTCTATATTTTTCCTAACCAATTTTTTTATAACCTATTTTCTTCATAAATAGTCAACAGTAAAGCATTCTATTTTCTATCAACCTGAAAAAGATTATTTTAATCTATTTTTATATACATTAATGCTCTAATATAATTTATTTTAATAGATAATACTTCGAATTAAAGACAAATTCCAAGCCCAAGTCATAGAACTAACCCACACCTTAATGGTTATGTCTTAGTCCATCATAAAAAATTATTACTATTTTTTCGAACTTTTATTAGTAATTTTGCTCTTCCACTTCATTTCATTTTTAAATATTCATCATTTTCAAATCAGATAGTTCAATTGACATGATTATTCCCAAAATTTAGTAATTATAAATCTAAAATGATATGGTATGGACACCCCCTATCAATTATCCCTGTGACAATTCATTTAATATGTTATAACTAGAAATACATTCACAACATTTATTTCAATATTTTTGAAATACCCACTTGGTTTTTATAAATATTATCATATTTTTATTATAAAAATTTTCTTCAAATTTAATCTTTCATCTTTATTTAAATTATTCTATTTTAGTATTAATCAAGGTAGATTTTGAAGAATCTTTATGTTCAACTTTTTTAACATATGTAGAACTTTATTTTTACACTATAAACTATCAAGAGTCACTACTGGAAATTTAGGCTATAGCCACGGTTTCGAACTGTGGCTATAAGTCCCAAAACCGTGGCTATAGGTTATAGCCATGGTTCAACGAACCATGACTGGTAATGGCATGACTATAGGGAAAGACCTATAGCCATAGTTTGATACTGTGGATGAAGCCCTATAGCCACGGTTTGAACTGTGGCTATAACTCTATAGACATGGTTTAAAACCATGTCTATAGGGTATTTCCACGGTTTGAAACCGTGGAAGAACATTACGCCACACAAAGCCTATAACCACGGTTCAAAACTGTGGCTATATAGCTTTAGCCACAGTTTAAAATCATGGCCTAAAGTCTATAACCATGGTTTAAAACCGTGGCTATAGGGCTTGACATTTCTTAAAAAAAACCCACAGCCCCCCCTTGACCATCCCCCCTGGATAGCCCTTGCACCCCCCCGGACAGCCCCCCATGCCCACCCCGGACATCCCCCTTGCACCCACCCCCCAGACATCCCCCCTTGCACCCCCCTGGATAGCCCCCATGCCCCCCCCTGGACAGCCCCCATGCCCCCCTGGACAGCCCCCTTGCACTCCCCCTGGACAACCCTTGCACCCCCTGGACAACCCTTTCACCCCCCTGGATAGCCCCCTTTCCCCCACCCCGCACTCCTACAGTATCCCACAACCCCACCCCATCCCTGTACCCCCCCGGGTAGACCCCCCATGGACAGCCCGCTTGCTCCCCCACCCCCACTCCTGTAGTAGCCCCCCCTCCCTGCAGCCCCCCTCGTGCAGACCCCCCAACACAGCCCCCACCCCACCTTTCACACCCTCCCTGGACATCCCCCTTGCACCCCCTAGACAACCCTTGCACACCCTGGACAACCCCCCTTGGACAACCCCTTGCACCCCCTGGACAGCCCTTGCACCCCCCTGGACAGCCCCCCTGCACCCCCATTCCCCCTAGACAGCCCCCTTGCACCCCCAACTCCTACAGTAGCCCAGAACCCCACCCCCTCCCTGCATCCCCCCCAGGAGATGAGTGGAGAAGACCCTTGAGAAGCTGCCAGACTTATTTATTCCATGCAAATCTGGAATTTCTGGAAAGTGCTTGAAAAAATCATTGATGAGGTATGCATTTCACTCATCCCTATTAATAACTAAATAAATTTTGATATTAAGGGGGAGAAATTGAATTAATCAATGACAAGAAGTTGAAGAAATTTGAGATCTCAAGGATGATTTCTAAAACCCGCTACATGTACTTGAATGTTTTCAACATGTGTATTGAGATGAGTGCAAGATCTCAGGTTGTAAATGAGGAAGATAGGTTGTTTCATGCCAATATGTAGATAATAAATGGATTTTAAGTTAGTTGGAGTACCCAAGCATATTGATGAGACAATTAGGAGCTAGACATCTTAGAAGGGAGTTGGAAGTTCCCAAGCTTGTTGAGAAGGAATATGAAGTTCTCATGAAAAGGTGTTAGTATGAAAATCTTAAATCCCCCATGCACCCCTCCCCATGCAGCCCCCCTTCCCACCTTGGACCGACCCCACTCACCCCTGGACATACCCCCCTCCTGGACACCCCCTTCCTCTTAGAAACCCCCCCCTGGACAGACCCCCTCTCATGGACACCCCCTCCCTCCTTGAAAGACCCCCCCTGGACAACCCCACCCAGACAACCCCCCCGGATTGCAGCCCCCTGTCCACCCCCCTGAACAGACCCCCCCTCCTGGAAACCCACATGGACAGACCCCCCCTCCCAGGACAACCCCACCCAGACAGCAGCCCCCCCTGCTGAACAACCCTTGCACCACCCCTACTGGACACCCCCCCTCCTGGACACCCCCTGTCCTAGAACCCCCCATCCTGGAACCCCCCTCTCTCTTAGAAACCCCCTTGGACCACCCCCCTTGGACAATAACCCCCCCTCCTGGAAACCCTATACTGTTGTGCTGCCTTTGGGTCCATTGTGGGTTTTTGGTGCTAGATTTATCCGTTGAAAAGGGATAGGAATGTAGAGTGTATTTTTTGGCTGGTTCTCAGCTTGTGTGGGTCATGCAGGTGATGTTCTTGTGGGGGTTCTTGTTGCTATTATGGTGTTGGGTGGGTGTGGGATGTTTATAGTCCAAGGATTCTATGCAGAGGATGCCTGATTTTAGTGTGTGGGGATGATTCTAGAGGGGATTCTAGTGTGGTGTAGATAGAGTCACATGTTATTATTCTAGGTGCAGTTGTAGAGGATATGGTTCATGGTGTGGGTGATTCAAGCGGGGATTTCTAGTTTTTGGTTGATTGGTTTCTTTTTGGGTTGTGGTTTTCCTGCTACTTGGCTACATGTAGGGGATTTGTTATGGATGGTTGTGGTTGACTGGTTGGGCGTTCCTTTAGTGGCTGGTCTTTTTCATATGGTGATGTTAGGATATTTTTTTCTTGAGTCTTTGAGTGGTCGAATGTGGTGGTCTGGATCCATGATATTGTAGAATGTTTCCTTGGATTCAAGGTTCATGAAGTAGTAGGTGGTTCGAGTTGCGTATGGACTAGTGCTATTGTTCCTAGAGGAAGTTTTTCTTTATTGGATGGGTTCTTTCTAGTATCCTTTTGGGTTGTAGTAGCTATTCTGGTGTGAGTGTCTAGGAGGTTTGGGTTTTGTTTTTTGTTGGGTGGGATGACTGCAATTATTGGTGTTTAGGGGAGCAGTGTTGTGGTTGGGTGGTCGGTGGATGGTTTGTGGTTTTGTAAGGGTACAGGAAGGTGGGTTTGATTGATGGTGTTTATTGTAGGTGAGTTGAGTGGTATGTTGTAGGGATTATGTGATTATGAAACTATTAACTTTTGGTGAACAATACCAAAAAATATTGGTTCATATTTCATAGGAGGGGTGAGGGATTTTAGGATCTTCACCTTCAGTGCAAATTCAACAAGAAGATAATTCAATGTCCATAAAAGATTTCCAAGTTCAAGAGAAGAGAAAAAGAATTAGATACGACATCACTAATATAGAACCTCAAATATATTACCTCAATCTATAGAATAACATTTGGGGTAAACATAGTTTGAGGCCCTTGTAATATGGCATAGTCAGAGGAACAAACCTAAATTTTAGGGTACTACAGTTCTTGCACAAAACATAGTGGTTTCAGTATCTAGTGAAATTACTCAACCATGGAACAAAGAATAGAAAGAGGCTTTTATTGTCAATCATGATGAAAATAAGAATCAGAGGTCTTTTACTGAAGAACAAGTTAAAGACAATGATAAAAGAAATCATCAAGATCAACTAGTAGTCTTTGACACTAAAATGATAGTCTAAATCCAATCAATTTCTATCATAAATGATTACATAGACATGGAACCGTTTATTCATACTGATATTAAAGTGGTTTTTGAGACTGCATTATTTTACTCTATTTAGAAAATTGGAGATCAATCTTATCCCACTATTGATAGAGGCCAATCATCTAAAGAAAAATATGAACAATATTTTTATTCATTGAATACACAATCAAAGGATTTCTTGATCATTTTAAGATTCTATGAGAATAAAATTCACATTCTCACAGTGAATTAAAGGCTTTAATAAAATCATTTAAAGATTTAAGAAATTAAACTATTCATGGAGATGAGATTGAATCTGTATAGACTCATCTTACTAATCTATGAGACAATACAATTACAAGAAGTGATTTTGTTTTTTTATAAATGGATGACCAGTTTGTAAAGTTCAATGAAGATTATATTTCTAAAATAGATTTTATAGATTTGAAAATATATTTTTGGAGTCACATTGAATATGTTAGAATTTGTTCCAATCAATCTATAACCTCAAAATATACAACTCAAACCTCTTTAAATTTAGTCATAAGTCTTTAACTCAATATAGTTGTCATGAATAGTTTCAATGATATATTCATACTCTTTAGTGCGACATTGTACAACTCAATGTGCTACAAGTAAATCTACAATATCTTATTGAGAAGATAACTTTACGAGATCCTACCATCATGAATCGTCTCAGTCTATTTGGATCATTGATTTATCTATTTTTATGTTCAGAAGAAACATTTCAGGAATTTATGAATGTAAATTTGATTGAATGTTTAATGATTAGTCATGGAGAAGGGCCAAATCACAGCATTACCATGGCGTGACCGCGGCGTGTTGGCCCGGTCCAGTGACATCCGCGGGGTAGCATCTTCCGGCCAGGAGCGAAGGGAGTAGGAGGAGGCAGGGCAACATTTTGGTTATCACCCTGCCGACAGAAATTGTGATTAGACAGTCTCAACATTGATCACAAGACTCATGGAATACTATCACTGTGAACTGTCGTGGGTTGTCATCCTGGAGCAGAGCCAAATCACGGCGTGACTGTGGCGTGACCACGGCGTGACCGCGGCGTGACTTCAGCGTGACCGCGGCATGACCACGTCATGACCGCGGCGTGACCACGACGTGTTGGCCCGATCCAGCGACCTCCGCGGGGCAGCATCATTCGGCCAGGATCGAAGAGAGCGGGAGGAGGCGGGGAAAAATTCCGGCCATCGCCCTGCCGACAGAAATTGTGATTTTTCAGTCTCAACATTGATCACAAGACTATTTGAATACTATCACTGTGAACTGCCACGGGGTGTTTTCCTGGAGCAGGGCCAAATCACGGCATTACTGCGGCGTGACCGCGGCGTGACCACGACGTGACCGCGGCGTGACTGTGGCATAACCGCATCGTGACTGCAGCGTGTCGGCCCGATCCATCGACATCCGCAGGGTAGCATCTTCCGGACAGGAGCGAAGGGAGCGGGAGGAGGCGAGGCAACATTTCGGTCTTCGCCCCACCGACAGAAATTGTGATTAGTCAGTCTCAACATTGATCACAAGATTCATGGAATACTATCACTACAAACCGCCGTGGGGTGTTGTCCTAGAGCAGGGCCAAATCACAACATTACTGGGGCGTGACCGTGGCATGACCGTGACGTGATCGTGGCGTGACCGTAGCGTGACCGCGGCGTGACCGCGACGTGACCGTGGCGTGACCGCGACGTGACCACAGCATGTTGGCCCAGTCCAGCGACATCCACGGGGTAGCATCATCCGGCCAGGAGCGAAGGGAGCGGGAAGAGGCATATGAAAGACTCAAACCAAATCAAAACATGATACAAATAACTATCACTACTCTTTGGTTTAGAATACAACGCACCTCCATTGGAGGGGTTTTATTATAAAATCATGGCATTTATGTATCAAAAAATTTATTTAATTATATTTATCATTTATTCTAAAACTCATTCAGCACAAATCAAATGCAATAATTTAAGAAACTAGACTAACATAACTATCAATGTGAGTTTTCGCAGACAACGCACCTCCGTTGGAGGGGTTTTATTATAAAAACATGACTTTATCAAATGAAACAATTATATTAAAGAACACTTATTCAAGATATGCAATTCAATATAATTAAACAGAATAAATAAAGAAGCTTAATTCAATTTAAAGCATTCTTGAATTAAAGAGGCTAGAAGAGGGATCCTACCTCAAGGTGGAACCAAACTGCCCACTTTGGCTTTTGGATCTTTCTAACTAAAAGTTGTTGCTCCCCCAATGGGTATACGAACCTTCACACATTAAATGTATTTTACAGAAACCTTCAAATTAAATGGGCAATGTCTCACATACAATTTAAAGAGGAAGTTGGAAAAAATAAAAAACATTGAAAACAAAGTAGAAACACGAAACTGGATGTTTGTTTATGCTTCCAACAATAGTATGATTCGATCTTTCAACAGGTGCATGAGGTGTTGTCCAGCATTTTTCTTGCCCATAAAACACAAGAAAAATGTTATTAAATAGTAAAATAACTAAAGGAAATAAAATAAAAGAAAATGGAAAAGAATTTTTATGTTTCAAACCCCGAACAGGGGATGTTGTTAACTTGTCCACAGCTAGACAGTTCCAAAAATTTATGTCCCCTGCCCCCTGTCCCCCTGCCCCACCTGCCCCCTACCCCCTGCCCCCCTCCTCCCTGCCCCCCTACACCCCTCCTCTCTGCCCCTGCCCCCTGCCCCTTGCCCCCTCCACCCTGCCCCCTTGCACCCCTCCACCCTACCCTTACCCCCTTCCCCCCTCCACCCTACCCCCTGCACCTCTCAACCACCCCATTCTATTAGGGTGTCTACATTATAGTAGCTTGTTGAGCATTATCAAACTTCTCTAGATACTTCTTAACTAAATAATAAGTGAATTCAATTGCATTATTATAATTTGACACTTTGATATTCATTCCAAATCATGGTGTGAATCTAAGGTTAAATTTTCAACCATATAAACCTATCATTGTACACTATTGAAATCACTGACATTTCCTAACCCAATCATATTGGTTCATCACAAGCCATCATGATCCTGATGATGATGCATAGACTCCAAAAGTCACCACATTTTCAGAACATTCAATTCCCAAGCCCCCTATTTCAGGAGGAACATCATGTTCACCATTATAGACCAATGAATTAAACTCTTGAAACATGGGGAAATTCTTAGATCTGGGCCTCCACCAACTAGACTACCATCAAGCCTTATCACCAGCTTTGACATAACCATGATTTAACACATTTGGATCATCAAAACCACCCCAAGTCCGAAAACTAGTGTGATTCCCTCATTTGGGTCATTAGTCGATCAATCCCATGTCATGATTTCCATAATAACCAATTAATTTTCAAATATAAATAAACCTTGGATATTTATTATTTCCACTAAACCCAAATGCCCATGTTCGGACTTTGATCTCCAAGAAAAACCAACTCAATTTAGGTACTCATTGGGTCGTTGGAACCTAATTTCCATTTATAATACCTACGTATTGGTCTCCCAAAACCATGACTCTACCCTCATGGGTTTACATTTCCCATGACTAATGTCACTCTCTCCACTATAGGATAACCCTTATCACAACATCACTTGATCAAAATCCAAGAACCACAACCCACATCCTATCTATCCCCAAACATGATGACTGGATTCATCCAAAACCCATGCATTCCTAAGATATAACCAAAAAACTACTCAATACCCATTCTCGGTGCATGATAATTCCATTCTTGGCATGTGATGAGTTTTCTAGAAAAAAAGATTATCACCTACCACACCATCCATTGGTGCACTCACCCCTGCCCCCTCACCCTATCCCCTACACACCCCCTTTCCCTCTTCCACTGCCCCCTGCACTTTCTCCCCAGCCCACTGTGCTTCCCCCCGACCCCCTCACCCTGCCCCCCTGCACACACCCACTGCACCCCCCCTGCACACACACCCTGCCCACTACACTCCCCCCAGCCCAATGCACTTCCCCCCTGCCCCCATGCACATACCCACTGCACCCCCCAGCCCACTACACCCCCCCCCCCTCAGCACACCCCCCTGCACCCTGCCCCTTCCCCTTGAAAAATAACCCAACACACCCCCCTGCCCCCTCCCCCCTTGGAACATGGTTAAAAAACCTTTTGAAGAACAATAACACATTATGATCATGTACACTAATTGGAGGATGGATGATTCTAATGACTAGGAATCAATTGGTTTTTCCCTGTTAGTTACCATATCATCTCATATAGGATGGGGGAAGGTTAGTATAGAATTTAACCCTGTGTTTAATGTGATGAGGGAAAAACTAGAAAGTGGTAAACTGACACTTGAGTGTTCACTATTTGATGATGATGTGTTACAATTTTATAAGAGTTATAGTCCTTGAATCATTTGGTGAATAGTTGATGTGAGATTGTGAATCCTAGAGAGACAAATATGGGTGATGAATTCGGGTGTCTATTTTGGTGGCCATGGACCTAGTAGAAAATATGGGAATGTTTTATATCTGTGAAGACTAATATTATCATGGATTTCCCTTAAGAATTATATCAGAGAGAGATGCACATATTATGCCATGATTTTTGGAAAGGGTGTAATATAACCTTAGAGAATCATCTAATATTGAGAAGAACGTACCATCAATATATAGACAGACACTTAGAGTAGATGATACATATATTGGAGGATATGATTCAAGATTGTGTTCAATACATTGATGGATCTTGGGTTTAATATGACCTTAGGGAATCATCTAATATTTATTGAGAGATGCGATATCACACCAGTGGGTGAAACCAAGAAATTTCAGGAAAATTCATATAGAGGAGAACAGACTGGTATTTTTTGTGGGGTTGGATGCAGTGAGCTGAAAACCGCATTGAGATCATTTTTCAAAATCCAATTACCAGGTCGATAGACCGTTGGAAGATCATTCTCAGTTGAAATTTCATATGGTTAGGAGCACCATTATGTTTAGTTGAGGGGTGAACCCCCCTATCTAGAACATTTTTGGCTGTGAACCTTAGTTCAAGCCATGAAATTCCCAAGGGTAGGGATTCATGGTGTGAAACCCTTGGTCACACCGTGAATCATGCCAAGGTGGATTTATTTTAATAGGTTAAATTCTGTCTTTTTCTAGGTCAAGTGTTTCACAATGATGTTACTAAAGAAAGTATCAAGTTTTCAAAGCTGGTTGTTTGTGTTTGATGAAATGAAAACAAAGATTTTCTTTAAGTTTTAGATTTTTATGAGAATGCTTAGTTTATGTTTTCTCAAAATGAGGACACTTTCATCACTAAAGTGAAGTAAATTTCATTTTCTACTATTGAGTTGGCTGAAACTTTCTACTAGTCCACGTTGAAGGCTTAGGGAAATGATGTAAAACAGGTGAAAATGTCATTATAAAAAGACACAACCAATTTTAATAGCATATACACATTATATAATAATGAAAACAAGTTTTCAAAATACTCGAGCAATTATAGAATTCAAATTAAAGGGTTAGGAAAAGAAAACTTACCTCAACCTCAAGGCGCTGCTTTTAACAACAACTCGAATCTTTCTTTTTTTCTGCTTACACGCATATGCAACCTCACATATATATAAGGACACCTAGCCCCTATGTACATATTTTCATGGCCAAATATGCACAAGGGGATCCTTAGATATATGTTTATACTTGCATATACCCCTTTACACTTACACATGTATGCATTTTTCATATCTATATATAAGCACACCTATCCCCAATATATATATTCATACTACCATGAGTGAATATATATAAAGGGGGAAATTATATATTTATATGCCTTCCTATGCATACACATGTAAGCCTTCATCAACGGAAACTCGAATCCACCTCAACAAGATCCAGAAAGTACTACAAAAATATAAAGAACCAAAAAATCACAAAATCCCTAATTAAAATTTGGCCAATGAATAAAAATGAAATAAATCTTACCCAAATACAATGTTGAACTCACTTGCATCGATGGTGGTAGATAGAACCAGCCTCATCATAAGAAACCACCTGCAAGAAAATAGTGGGAAAAGAAATGAGATATAACAACTTTTTAAATATATGTGATTAGTGATGAGAAATGATACATGAATCCATTACCATTATAGATTCTATAATTACTTTCTATTATTACCACAATATCATTATTTAGTCACTCCCATTGTACTGATAATTTATGGTGGTCATGTCAACACAAAACAGCTACAAATACATAGTGTGAATCATAATATCAATAATCATTGCATCAGTACATGCATAAACAATAGAAATAACACATCCATGAAGCATACCCCACCCCCCATATGAATTGGAAGTATGTATTGAGCAGAACACAAAACTCATGAAGGAGAAGTGGTTGCTAATGAAATTATTTGAAAAGATGATCGAAGGAAATGAGTATATCAAGTGGGAAGCTACTTAAATTAATGAAATCAAAAAATTCAAATTGAATGTGGTTGATGAGGATAAGATGGTGAGTAACCTTGAAGAGAAACTTTCTTTGAGAGAATAAGTACTAATAAAGGCACAATCAAAGTATCTTGAAGTTTAGAATGATTTGAAGAAGATAAGAGAAACAAGGTAGTTGAGGTTTCTGGTGAAAATAAGGGTCCAAAAAGGTAGGTTAATTCATCTCCCAATAAATCTCAAAATAAACATGTTTCCTCTAATAATGCAGGTACTAAAACCAAATCTGGACTAGTTTGGACCAGAAAGACTAATGGGAAACCCTTTTTTCATCAAAATAAGAGAACGATATCTCAAGAAGATTACTTCTGTATAAGTGAAGATAGACATGGTTTGTGGCATGACATCGACAACAATATTCCGGAAAAATTTATTAACATTTTGGAAGATCAAGGTTCAGAGACTATTGCTGGTGGTGTGGAGCTTTTGGACACAAAGCCTACTCATGTTGGTTTAATTTGTTACTCCTAGAGAAGAGGCGTGAATCAAGGGGGAGTTATTCTGAGAAAATGGAAAGAGACTCTTAGTGGAAGAAAATTGTGACCAGGAAATCATCTCTTCTTTAAACACATAACCAATTTGATTTCTTAGAAAAATTTTGTGGCAGATGTGATCAACAAGTTCATTGTGTTGAGAAGTACATGAATAGCCTACCTAGACATATTTCCTATAGTGAGAAAGAAAAGACAATTCAGATGGACAAGGAGAAGTCTTTATTTACTTAGGTTTGCATTAAAGGCCTGCAAGAGAACCAAGTCATGGATTCTTGACAGTGGTTCTTCCCACGTGACCGGTGACACAAGAATTTCAAAGAAAATTGAAAAGAAAGGAGCGAAAACATTTTTCAATGACTTTTCTATAAAAATAAGGGGAGTTGGCTCGCCATGAACTGCTCTTCATTTGAAAAGAGGGAAACCCCCTACAGGGATATAAAAAGGGTCCAGTATGATGTGTGCTTTACAACTGACAACGAGATTAAGTATAAGGAAAACATCGATGAAATAATGTCAAACAAGGTATACCACTGTGAGTTTTTGCAGACATCACACCTCTGTTGGAGGGGTTTTATTACAAAACCATGACTTGTTTATCAAACAAAACAATTATCCTAACTAACACTTATTCAAGAATTTCAATTTAATATAAGAAGAATTAAGAAGGCAACTAAATGCAATTTAAAACATTCTTGAATTAAAGAGGCTAGGAGAGGAACCCTACCTCAAAGGAGCCAAGACACACTCGGTGCTTGAAACTTTTATCAATGACAACTCTAAACTGTTTCATCCATCCTCTGGGCATATGCACCTTTTCATATACATAAGGAAGCCCTAACCCCTATGTATGTGTCCGCATGTCCTTGAACACACACAAGAGGATCCTTATATATATGCTCACATGCATAAGCCCATTATCACCCACGCACGTATGCATTTTCCATATATATACATAAGCACACCTATCCCCTTATATGTAATCGTGCTGCCATGGGTGGATATACATATAATGGGAGAACTTATTATATATATGCTTACCTATGCATACACGGTGAGTCGCCTTTGACTCTGGTTGCCACAACACACATGAACGGATCCTGAGAGACTTTAACAAAATGTCAGTGATATGATGAATCATCATTAATTGAACCTAAAAATTGAAGTGTGAGGAACATGATTAGTGAGAAAGGAAATAATAGAATAGATGATGATGATAACAAAATCAACATGCAGTATCATCAGCAAGATTAAGACATCAGGAAAACAATATCTTATTAAAGTCAACACAGTGTCATGCGAACGCATGGGTGAAATGAGAGATTAACATAAAATAATACAACCAAGAAAAAAAGTAATAAAACAAGTGCATATTTCTTGTGCTGATATAGGTTGTGAAACTGTGGCTATAGCCCCCCCAGATAGCCCCCCTACACCTGCACCCCCACTAACCCCCCCCCCCCAAATGCACCCCCACTCACCCACCCTCCACCCTTCACCCCAACTCATTTGAACCCCCACTGCCCACACCACCTACAACCCAACCACCCCCACCCCCAAATGCACCCCTACTCACCCCCTCCACCCCAACTCATTTGAACCCCCACTACCCCCCCCCCCCCCAATGCACCCCCACTACCCCCACCACCTACACCCCCACCACCCCCACCCCACCCCCACTGCACAATGCCCCCCAGCCCCCTTTACAGATTTGGGAATAGATAATTATATTGTTGGTATAATCTATCAATTCTTGAAAATTTGAAAGTTCCCAAGTCAAGGGAGATAAAATCAAGATCATTTCAGAATTGAGAAAGTAACCTGAAAGTATTTATCTACCTATAACATATTTAAACATCTTTAAGATCGCTATTGTATTTTAATTGAGTGTGGTCACTAGAATGGAGCATGCTCATCTAATAATGTGTTAAAAACAAATGGATAACGAATACCACTGATGATGAAAAATGGAAGAAAACTTCCTTCGGAAAATTTAAAAAAAATGAAATTGGAAACACTATTCCCAAGAAGTTTTTAAAGAAGGCAGATCATACATCCTTGGGTAATAAACCTAAAAAGTCTAATCCAAGTGCTAAATATAAAAGTATCATTTCTTCTATCATAGAAGAAGGAGAAAAACTTAGATTCATGTAAAAAATACTTTCTTGTATGTGAAAATAGAGGCAAGAAATATCATAATGGAAGATTTGTCCAAGGAGAATACAAATGAACTGGTTTGGTGAAAATAAATCATAAGAGGCCATGTGGAAATTCCAATGTGTACCTAAAGATTTCATGGTAGTATGTCCCGTCTATTTAGTAAAAAAGAAATAATTATAAAGGAATCACTTATAAAAGATGTTTCCAAAGGAAATGATGAAATTCATTATGAAGAAGTCAAATTTCTTGAGAGGTGTTCAATAAATAAAAACCCCAAAGGTTGTCTAAAACTTTGTGGAACAAGTAATATGGATGAATATAGTACCAAAAATTGCTTAATCAGGTTACTTGTATAAGAAAAATCCCTAAAGAAGATAAATATTACATTATGTGATGCATGTGTCTTGAAGGTTTAAGAAATAATAACATCTCACATAAATAAGTTTAAAGTGAAGAACTCCATGCTCCAAAAAGAAAAAAAAAACAAATCTCGAATAAAAATGTGCAAGCATTAATAAAGGGGAAAGTTGGTTGAGAAAACATTCTCAACCTTTTTTTTCACACCAAGGAACAAATAGTAACACCTTATTCTATTTCATATTGTATTTATGTGCTTACCATGAATGGAATTGAAGGTGAAGCTAGATCTCAAAGAGAACTCAAGAAATTGTACAAGCTATAAAATCTAGAATGTTACTTCAAGTAATACATTTTAGTGAATTCTCAATATGTTATATCCTAAAATCTATCTATAGAAGAGACCCACATTGATGAAGATAATTTACAGTTTCTCCTTATGGGGGAGAAAGGTGAAGAAAACCTTGAGAAGCTACATTAACCTATTAAAATCATGTAAATCATAATTCTAGATGGTGCTCTGAAAAGCTTCATTGAAATGTTATGGATTAATATTCTCTCATTCTTGAGTGAAAAAATAAAATCCTAACATTAAATGGGATATGTTGATTTTAATCATTGACATGAATGTGGAAGTTTAAAGAAGCCTTGAGACCGAGGTTACCTAACTCGGGGCTCTTTGTCTTGAGAATCCATGAGCATTCAGGGAATGAACCCCTCATTCACATAATGAGTTGATATAGTAGCAATGTTGTATCTATTTCAAAGATCCAAAATTCCCAAAAGCTTCAAATGATCAACCAGATGATAAAAAACATAAAAAAAGATTTTACATACCTGAAAAAAAACCTAAGATGTTCCATAACACAAGGGAACAAACCATTATACTGCATCCCACATTCTTCAAACTAGCATCACACTAGCTCATTATCTCAAATTCCTTCCATCTTTGGAGTAGATCATAAATACTATCCAAGATGTCACTATATCACAAAAATAATCTTCTTCCACAAACAAAGTCTTCAACTAATCATAAAGAAACACTTCAAACTTGGTATCTATTTTTATTCTCACTTACCAATTCTTCAAAACTTATTCACTGGCTTCTCAAACTCAAAGGAAAGCTTCCTCTTATCTTTCTTATTCTCTTTATCTTCTTCATCGAAACTAGGTAGGTTGTAACTCATCATCACTATCTCAACACACTCTTCTTATTACTTTATATAGTATGTAGTGGATCATGATTCTAATTATTCAAAATCCTCAACTCACTCAACCAACTCTTCTACAACACTATTTGCTCCTCTCATGGCTCACTTGGAACACCCAACACATAAAACCATTTTTTTGTTTATTATATTTTTATACTATCAAGATCTTTGTTACCTCAAGTAGAAAAATATATTTTTAAACCCATTTCCACTATACTATAATCCAAAACAAATCGGGTATAACTTGGCACACCAACTATATCTTCTCATGAAACTATTTTAACCCATTTGATTTGTTGTTTTATTTATTTAATGGTTATCTCTACTAGGTTTCCACAAATACCCTTTTATTTTTATTTTTATTCTCTTCTGGGCCAATTATGTCTCCTAATGAGATCAATTATTTCTTCGTCTCAAAATAATCTCTATACAAAAAATTCATATTAATCTTCCTGGCTATTTCAAAATGCAGTATCAGTAAGTAGAGAGGATCTCCTAATTTTGGATTTGATGCAATTGTAATTTCAAAACAATAATTATTTTTAGTCATATCCTGGCATCTTTCCAGATCATCTCTTCATCCTTCTTCTCAATAATGAATCGCTAGTTCTTTTGTGATCTATTGATCATTGGAGTTTAGCATATGAATCCTCTAAATTCTTCACTTCCATATTTAATAGACTTATAATATCTCTCATTTCAGGCTTGAGTTAATTCCTAGGCTTCCATAACATGTTCTCTTTGTCTTAGTCATTAAAATCAACGACTCACAAAAATAGCTCTAATCTCAATAATTTAGTCTTAATAACTCAAGCATCGACCCAACTTCTTCTACATTATTCTGGGAAAACTCATTAGGTTCTTTCATTTATCAATAAGTTCATCCTCGTGATCTTCTCATCCCCCTTTCATTTTATATTACTCAAAAAAAGCTTAGACCAAGGCTTAACTAATCATTATGATGTTTTGAACATGATAGAACAACTCAAGCATCATCATGATGAGGATATGAAACTCATGATAATATTTAGAAAACCTAGGATAAATGTAATCTAGGATTTATCCCATTATATATGGAAGAAATAAAAATCTAAATTTAGAGTATTTCCTTAACTTAAGATCATGAATTAACACCTCATACTACCATTCAGTGTAAGAACGATGAAAGGAAAACAAGAATTCAAAACCTTGATGATTGAGGAATTTAGGGACTCACTCTCAGTTCACATGAAGAGTAGTAAAATAAAGAAAACAATGGATTCCCAATGGGGTATGGAGATCGATGAAGGATCACCTCTCAAGGGTGTTACAAAATGAGAATCACAATGAAATCCCAATAAAGGGTGTTTTAGGGGTTAATTATCTAATGTAAAATTACTATTTTAATTCCTATTTAAAAAAACTCATCTGCGTCTTACTAGGTTCCTAGTATAAGGCACTAGGTATATAGTGGTTTCACCAGTAGTTACCGATGATTATACTTGATACCGCTAAATACTTGGTATCAGACAACTAGGTATTTATTTCTACACCTACACCAAACACCTTACCTTTTTTAACACCAAATTTCTTTTACCCTTATTAGATACTTCTTAAACCCCCTAAACTTCCCTGTTTATCCATTTTAATAATATCACACTTTAAATTAATGGAATTAATAACTCATCATGATAAGATTCCTTATAAATTTCTCATCACTAGGCTTCCCCTCACCAGGAATCATTAATGAGATTCCTGAGAGAAAAACTCTGTACATTGAAAAAGAATTAAAAATACATGTTTATAAGTTTCATTATGAAGCTATACAAACAATCTCTATTCTTTAACTAACAATATGAGCATCCCTTATAAAACCTTCTCACATTAGTTGATGATACAAACTGATCATTCCATATAGGAACCAATAGCTTCCAACTCAAAATTATCAAACTGAATAACATGAGTAGGATCAAGTATACATCTCCTCAGTTTTAAAATATAAACCACATTCATCATAGCATTGAGCTTAGGAGAAAAAATACAATATTTAAGTTATTTATAAAATATGATCTATGATCTTGAAGGGTTTAAATAACCTAGCAGTTGACATACCTTTATTTCCCATCCATCGATGTCCCAATCAATAGGATATCTATAGAAACACATCATGATGCGGATGCTGCTATGCATGAGGACAGGTCGACGGGATGGAATAAAAATCTGCGATGAACTGAAGTTGGTCGAAATTGTGTTAGGGTTTCGCGAGATTGGATTGGTCAACACGATGAAGGAGGAGGTGGGGAGGCCGGCTAGGAGTAGCGTCGGTGGGGAGGCTGAGTGGCCATGTAGGATGGCAGCATCAGGGGAGGGTTGCAGATTGGAGAGCTCGCGGAAGGGTGGCTGCATTGGAAGGTAGCATCGGGGGAGGAGGGCCACCGAGAGGAGAGCTCGTGAGGGTGGAGGAGGGCCATGGAGAGGAGAGCTCGTGAGGGTAATGGGAGGAGCGCCGAGCGAGGAGAGGTCGAGGGTGTGGAGGACAGTCGCAACGAGGAGAAGTCGTGAGGGTAATGGGGAGAGGGTTGGGGAGAATAAGAGCATCCCGCAATGGAATGAAGTTGGTGCCACAGACCGTGGCTTCAAATAACCATATAGCCATGATTATAATTGAAGTGTGGCTATAAATTAAGCTATAGACACAGGTTTATAAAACCATGGCTATAGATCTGTGGCTATATATCATTTTTCTAGTAGTGAGTTAAAATCTCTCTACCAATTTCATTTAATTCAATATTGTTTTAGCAACCAAAATTCCTCATAGTTTCTTTATTTCTTTTTCTCTATCATGCTTATTTTTTAACCAAAAATACTTCTCCTTTAAGTGTCTCAAAATACATGAAATTTTATTAAGAACTAGAATTGAGAACATAAATAATATTAATTTAAATTTCCACCATTATTTTATGATTAAACATACCTACATTAATGGATCCCCATTCTCCGGGTCTATCATTATTAACCTCACACTAGGGTTCCTTCCCTACAATAAAAATCCCTCCCTCTCGTCATCCCATCATAGTGAAAGGTTTTATGTGTTGTTCTTCTTTGTCTCTCAATCTTGTCCCCTTGTTCTCCTCCTTGTGTGTGTTCACCTCCTTCCTCAGCTTCTTCATTCTCCCTTCTCATCTTATTTGGTGATTATCATATCTGCTGATTCTTTAAGGGCCTTTTCCACTGTGACCATAACTCTTATTGTTGGAATCATTGTGAATAAAATCCATCTTGGTTTAACTCTATGAGACTATGGTGATTTGGGACTGTTCATGGTGGCATCTGGGGAGGTTTTGTATGATTTTTAGCCAGATTTTGGGGTTTTCTTCATTCTTCCTTTCTTTGTTGTTGGTGTTTAAATGTTTTCAAGGTCATTTATGATGGATATCACGTCTCTAGAAACTATTCTTCAATAATTTCTCACCTCCGTTCACATTTCCTTTTTTTCCATACGGTTTTGTGATTTCCATTTCATGGTTGTGTTCTTTTTGTGGTTTGTTTCCATATTATGGATATCAATTTATACCCTTTTTGTGTTGATGAATCATGTTGGTTCTCGAATTTTTCTCTCGGTGTTTCATCCTCAATGAAGATGGGTTCCATTGTTTTCATATTTGATCAAAGTGGGGTTAAGTGGTGTTGTGTTCATGGATTCTATGATGAAGGTTTGAAGTTGGGATTTTCTTGAAGGTTTTGTTGGTCTTGGAAAGGTTGTGGCCTGATGTTGAGGATCTTTTTTTCCGAAATATACCCTGGTTTACTGCTCCAATGCTCCTCTCCAGTTCGGTCTGGTGTAGTGGTTGTCGTGGAGGCTTTGGGATGTGTAGTTTGTGTAGTCACCTTCGATTTAGGAGGCACATCCTGAGGTGGATTACCTCCTCCATATGGGTTTCATATGATAGTGTTCATGGAATTTTCTATAGTATGATGACTTCATGGTCCATATGTTGGATCCAGATCATGCGATGAAGGTGTCTATATTTTTATGTATTCAGGGTTGATGTTATGGTGGGTTTCTCTCATCAATTTTTTTAGAGATGTTGACATTGATGTAGTGTCTTGATCGATGAAGGCATGATGCAGTCTGTAAGTGGATATGTCTTGGAGGGCTGTCATTTCTTTTGTTTTAATTTCAAATTTTGATATGTGGATTTGTCGAAATTCATGGGAGGTGGTAGAAAATTTTAATTTTATACCATGATTTCCTATCATTTTTTAATCTTTTATTCTTGGAATTGTAATTTAATTCAGTCTATTTTGTGTTTTTTAATGGTTCCCATTCAACCGGAAAGTGGATTTTATTAAAAATACAAAAAAACGATATTTGGATCAAACATACCTTCAGTATTTTCTTGATAAATATATTTATTATAATGACCCAATGTTTTTCAATGGAAATTACTTTCTTATAAATATTTCATAAACTCACATGGAAACAAAACATAATGAACTACTAAGTGCTAAGTGACCTTTAAACACAAGTTTTTCACTTCTGTATTTGGAATTTTGAAAATCTGACATGCACAGTTGCAATCGGTATGTTTTTTAGAGTCCCATAAGAAAAACATAATTTTTGATGAATAGTAACCTACCTTTATGAATAGTAACATACACTTGTGAATAGTGATATACCCAAAATAATAGTAACCTTACCTATTATAGTATAAAAATAATATTCAAGTTGAAAGTACGATATAACTATATTTTAGAATAAGTAAATGAATGTTTTAAAACTGGTTTTCGATTATAAATTATGATTTTAAATAAATATTAAAATAATCATATTTATAAAATTATATTAGGAAAATGGAATTCATTTATGGATTCTTCATGTTAAAAAATGGTTAGGGTGAATTTTTGAGATTTTTCTGAAATACTTGAATTTTTTATGAATAGTAAAATGGGATAATTTGTGATAATTGCTAAATAAGGGATTTATTGAGTCATTGATGATGTTATGATAATTTAAGACCAATTAGTTTAGGATAACATGATTAAATTACTATTCTTGTTCATATAAGACTCACTATTTCTTTTCTTGTGGGGAAATAATAAATTAATGAATTTTATATTGAGAAATCCCCTCTCTCCTCCACTGTAACCCCCCCTCACTCCCTATTCTCTTCACTCCTCTCAAGCCTTGTTCCATGCCAATATTCTGCCCAAATTTCTCCCCAAGAGTCTCCTCCTTCTCTAAAATCTCCTAGCCACTTAAAAATACCGAAACCTCTCCTCTTAAGTGGTTTTCAAAGGGGGAAGTCTCAAGAGGTAAATTCCTCTTTGCAATTCCTTCATTTCTTTTAATTTCTTTTATTTTTGTTTCTTTCCTCACCTCTCTTCACCATAATAGTATGATAAATCCAGTAACATACATTTACTAGAATTTTTTCATGCTAATGGTATATTTCATTATCTTATCTCATTTCCCCACCCTTTATTTGAAAGAAATGAAAGCACCGTTTTAAATATGCTAATTTAGCAGATTCAAGGTCAACGATTTATCAATTTATATTATAATATTTAATTCTCATCATGAAAAAATTTGTGTTATGGTTGAAACACATTATTATATATGTAATATATCCTATTTTTAGTTCTTTAATCCTTTTTTACAAATGGTATTAAATTATAAATCAAAACAAGTTCTTTGTAATCAAATCCACCGATTAACAAAAACGAATGTCACTATGTTTTTATATAATAGTTCGACTTCAATCTATGTAACCAAATTAAATTTAAAACCATGTAATCACCTAGATGTTCACTATTATATTATAACTTAATTTATGTACAATCACATACATCTTTCATGTTTATCCAAACTTGAATATAAGTGAACCGATCTTTTAAAACCAAGTAAACAAATGAGCCCAAACAATGAAATTGAACCTTATAACTAATCAAAAAGACATTGAATGAACTAAAAAGGGTTATAATGAATCAATTAAATATATAATAGGTTCTTCACTTATGAATTAATAAGACTAATTTTTTTATTCATGTCTTTAATAACAAGTGGATAACACCAATAGATTTAAGGTAAGGGATCCCCTATTTCACTCTTAATCAAGATTGTCCTCTATGCTATGCCTTTTTATGTGTAATAGAAAATGATGGGGAATGTTAATGAACCTCCCCCAAACTTCCCTCTTTATTTTTAAGTGGTTAGAAACCCTTTTTCTCTCTCATAAATCCCTCTTAGTTACACCTGATACCATGCCAATAAACCGTAATGAATTCTACCCGTACTTCCTTTATTCCTTCGGGTTACTCTATCTTTCTTTTTACCAAAATGTAGTTGTCGTTTATTTTTATGTAAAACTAATAAATTCTGTTTATATGATCCAAAATCATGTTCCATGATCCATCTCTCATTCTCTTTTAGGGATATACATGCTTTTAAGTGAATCCAACCTTGATACTTCCCAACAAGAACACTCGTTTTAAGAGAACTTCCCAAATTTTTACCCAATTTCAAGTGAACTCTATCCAATTTTTTAAGACACCATTGTATTTATAAAATCATTATTTTTATTATGAAAGCCTTCTTTGTATAATCTTGGTTTTATATAAAATATTTTCCTCTTTTCTATTTTAAAATCTCTATAATATTTTCCTTAAAACCGCACAAAAAACTTTTGATGCTAATGTTTCTCAAATACATTATTTATATGTTTTAACTAATGCTTGAAATCACATTACATGTTATAATCCTCTTTTACCCTATGAACTTCCATTTATGTTTTAATCTCTTTATTTAATGTACACTTTCATGATACTCTCATTGGTTATGATTTATGTCATGATTGTGGTACCAAATTCTTTCCATGGGTGCCCTTATGTTTGTGTATGGTTGATTTTGTATGATTATTTCTGTGGAAATAATATTTATGTGGTAAGAATATTTATGTGGTAAGAATATTTATGTGGAAAGAATATTCATGAAAATTTTGAGATGGGTGTGCCCATATAGCGCTCCAATGCATTGGGTAAAGTTATGTCTCATGAGATGTGATGTGAAACGGGGTTGGCGGTTAGCCTTGACCAGTACTAAAATGGGAAACATGATTAGCGGTTAGCCTTGACCCATACTAAAAAAATGTTTCATGATTCTTAAACATTCATATGATTCCATGTTTATATGATCACACACTTATATGATACTATTTTATATGTACCATGCTTTAGATATCATTATGCCATGCCTCCTAACTCATGTGCTTAAGACGTATCCTTACATTCTTTCCCTTACTGGGATTTCCAGCTCATCCATTTGTTCATGTGTTCCCCAGGGTACCCTATGAAGATTTAAGGGCTCAAAGGAAGTTATGAGGTCATTATGGAGATTAAATAAAGAAGTCTTTTTTTAGCCCCATGTTTTATGTTTTATGTACCTAGTATTCCAAGACACTAGACTTAACAACCCTTGTCTTGTACTCTAATGATTAATTATGATTAAAATAATGAAATGTTATATGTAAAAGTATGGGGTCACTATAGTTGTTATCAGAGGATAGTCTAGTTATTTTTTGTGATTTAGAATAGATCCCCTTAGTGAGAACCTTAAGTATGAGACTAAGTATAAAAAAATAGTCCTAAACTTTGGTGAGTATTGAGTAAGTGGTTTATTAAGAAAAGAAATCCATGTCTGGATATGAGAAGGTAGAGGCATCTCTAGAATAGATGTACCTAGGAGTGAAAACTCCAACAAGGAGTTTTGGGCTTGACTCGGGGTATCCTGAACACGACAATGGGCCTTTCTGCACTCTTGGTTACGACACTCCCATGAGATATGCATTAGTAGATTCATAAGATTATTACAATCTATTATTAAGGGACAAGAAAAAGCCCATAATAATATAAGTTAAGAAATAGATCTAGCATAACCTAGATACAAATCGAAGGAATCACAAGTTAGGATATACTTTTTCTTTATAAGTTTATCATTTTTTGTTCAAATTTTCCTTTTTATGCTTAATAACTAAGTATTAAAGACCTCTAATTATAGCTTCTTTTTCTTAGTTAATGGCATAAAATAGAAGAACATGTTTTAACAACCAATGTGATAGGAAATGTGAAGATCGCCCTAATGATATGCCTGATATGGTGGGAGAAGGTGCTCAAAACACCATGACAACACTTGCTTAGTTGGCTCAAGTTATGAATAAAAACATGAATCTTATGGAACACCATCCTTGTATAAGGAAAGAGAAAGTCTCCATAGAATCCTTCATGTGAAAAAGGCCTCCCATGTTTAATGGATCTTTTAATACCCACCTTGCAGAACAATGGATTAACTTCATTGAGAATAAATTCTCCGTCCTCCAGTGCTCAGAAGAAGAGAAAGTTGTACTGGAGGTCTATCATTTTGATGGGGAAGATGATCAGTGGTGGACCCTGATCAAGAATAAAAATTCCCAAGAGGAAATTGATTCCATGGATTGGGAGGAATTCAAGAGGATGTTTTTCAACAAATATTTTCCTTGAACCCTCCATATCAAGATGGAAAGAGAGTTCCTCTGACTCAAGTAGAAGGAAGACGAGTCCATCGTAGAATATGAAGAAAAATTTACAAGGCTTTCAAGGTACGCCTATGAATTTTTTCATGAACACTAAAAGCAAGGTGAATCACTTCTTTATCGGACTAAAGATGAGTCTACGAAAAGCGTTAGAGATTAGAGACTTCAAAAATTATGAAGATATTGTCTATTGTGCCCTCAAGGTTGAAATGGAGATTGGAGACTCTCGGTGGTCTCATGAGCCCATTGATAAAAAGCATAAAATGGAGAACAACATGGGCGGTTCATCAAACAAATCCCATGATGGAAAAAAGCCTGACTTTTCCCCTTGAAAAAATTGTGGGAAAAAGCATCATAGTAACTATCTGAAGGGAACCAATAATTTCTTAATATGTGAAAATTTTGGTCATCTGGCCAAGAATTGTCGAAGGGATATGAAAAATCACACTATTGTTGAGGAAAAAAGGAAGGTTCAGATCAAAACTCATCCGGTAGTGCAGTGTTACAACTGAAAGGAGCATAGGCATTATGCGAACAATTTCCCTAATCCGAGGGTTGTTGGAGTACTTCTGGAATTTAGAGTTTTCCCAACGGCAATATTCTAATGGTTTAAAGAAACTGTTGGTATAGTGTATAGAATGTAACGTTTGCCAACGGTTTGAACAACCCGTTGGAAAAGTGTAAAATAATTTCATATTTCCCAATGGTTTTGTCAAACTGTTGGGAAATCATGATTTTATTTAACATATACCAATGGTTTAACAAAACTATTGGTAAAAATAGACTTTTCCCAACGGTTTTTAATAACTGTTGGGAAAGATTTCCCCCAAATACAAAACACCCGATCCCCCACTCCGCCCGATTGCAGACATACCCTAATCGAGCTCCTCCTGAATTCTTCTCGGCCGTGAGACTCCTTCTAGCCAAGATCCATCTTCAATCAAACAAAATTTTATTTCACACTTCAAATTAGTAAGTGTTACCTAAGTTTTAGCGTTATTACTCTTTTTTTGGTGTTTAATGATTTGATTTAGGCTAAATTAGGGTTTCTGTCTACGGAACCCTTGGATTTGTTTTCTATTTTTTGGTCTACACTTCAAACATGGTAAAGGGTTTTTTTAGTGGGGTGATATGGTACTTTTGGTGGACTTTATTTTAGTTAAAAATTGAATTTGGATTTTGATGTAGGGGTGTCCATAGGGGTGGGCGTGTCCAGAGGGGTGTGGGTGTCCAGGGGGATAGGGGTGTCCAAGGGGGGTGTCCAGGGGTGGGCAGGGCTGTCCAGGGTGGTGGGCGGGGCTGTCCAGGGGGGTACAAGGTGTTCAGGGGGTACGAGGGTGGGCAGGCTGTCCACGAGGGCAGACGGGCTGTCCACGGGGGTGGCCGGGCTGTCCAGGAGGGGTGGGCGGGCTGTCCAGGGGGGGTGGGCGGGCTAGCCACGGGGGGTAGGGGTGTCTAGGGGGGGTGGGTGGGCTATCCATGGGGGTGGGGGGTTGTCCACAGAGGGAGGGGGTGTTGAGGAGGGTGGGTGGGATATCCAAGGGGGTGGTCAGGCTGTCAACGGGGGTAGGGGTTGTCCATGGAGGGTGGGAGGGTTGTCCACGGGGGTGGGCAGGGCTATCCACGGGGGTGGGCGAGGCTATCCAGGGGGGTGGAAAAGCTATCCACGGGGGTGGTCGGGATGTCCAGGGGGTGTGGGTTGTCCAGGGGGTCAGGGTGGGGTGTCCTGGTGGTGGAGGGGTGTGTGGGGGTGTCCAGGGATGGGGGTCGTCTATCCAGGTGGGGTGGGGGGGGGCTGTCCAGGTGGCGGGTGGGGTGGGGGGGATGTCCAGGTGGGGGGTGGCAGGGGGTGGGCTGTCCAGGTGGGGTGGGGGAGGACGTCGAGGCAGGGCTATCCAAGTGGGGTGGGGGAGGGGCTATCTAGGTAGGTTGGGGGAGGGGGATGGTTTGTTCAAATGGGGTGGGGGTAGGGCTGCATGTTTGTTTTATGTTTACTGTTTTAATTTGGTGTGCGGGAGGGTGTCCAGGCAGGGTTGTCCAAGTGGGGTGGGGAGGGTGTGTAGTTGGGGTGGGGGAGGGGCTATCTAGGTAGGGTGGGGTGATGGGTTGTCCAAGTGGGGTGACGGTAGGGCTGTCTAGGTGGGGGGGGGGGGCTGGGTTTTCCAAGTGGGTTGTGGGGGGTAGGGGTGTCCATGTGGGGTGGGGGGGGCTGGGTTTTCCATGTGGGGTGGGGGTAGGGCTGCCCAAGTGGGTGGGGGGGATGGGTTGTCCAAGTGGGGTGGGGGTAGGGCTGTCCTAGTGGGGTGGGGAGGGTGTGCATGTGGATGAAGCTCATAACTATAAAGTCACTATAAATTCTGGAAGTATGAAAATGTATATGGACATTTGTGATCATTTTTGGTGGGATAACATAAAAAGTGTTTGATGTTTTTAGTCCTTTTTTATTTGGAGTTTCTTTTGATGCTGATGTTTCTTATTGATACCTATGATGGGAATTTATTTTAGTTTCTAAATCGGCTGAGACTCCCCCACCATGCACAGTGTATGCAACCTCTACCCTTATTTAATCATTATGTTTACACAGCCTATGTAACCTCTACCCTCATTTAATCAGTGAACTCAAGTCATTAACTCAAGTCATTAATTCAAGCCTTCATTCTCACTAGCATGTAAGAAATTGAATGATGTAAACCCAGCCTCACATGATTTCTTACCTTAGATAGTGTCCAACATATGGAATATGAGATTTTGAATTCATCAGTTAACCTGGATCATATATTCCATTTCCCCCAAGATGACTGTACTAATATAACTTTAGGGTCAATTAAATATGGTTCTCATTGTACGTTGTATATTATGTGTCCTTCTTGGCCAATACTCACTTTTATGAGGGTGGGGTGCTTTTCACTAGCCATGATGGCATGTGTAGACATCCATAAAATGTTAGATAAGTCACAAGTTTAATTCAGTAATGTTGTTATCATTTTCATACTTTATTATTAATCTCAAATTTAAAAATAAATGTTTTTGTCTATACTTTATGAAATTAAATCTTTTTACAAGACATGAACAACCTATTAGTGTAGAAGCCTAAAATTTATTCACCCATGGGGTGCGCTTGACTTGGGGAAGTAATTGGGTAATGAAAGTATGACCATAGAGGTTCCAATAATGAGTTATTGAACATGAGGGAATGATTTGGGATGCCTATAACACACAATGAAACTTGGGTCATGTGCCTCTTATAGACATAATGAAAATGAATATAAATTAATTTTAATTTAATTTATGAGTACTTGTTCTTTACATTATTTTAATAGTTCACTACATTGACTAGAAAATTCTTCCTTTATCATTTACTTAAATGTATTTTCTATTAAAGTTCAATCCTATTGAATTGTTTATTACAAATGACTTATATAAATTCTTTTTACAGAATGGATAGAAGTTGGATGTATGAAACCAATTGGATCTCAAGAAATTTTTAAAACAATTTGGAGAGCTTTATAGATTTTTCATTTCACAATGCTTCAGATAGTGGTCTCATACACTGCCCATGTTCCAATTGTGTTGGTAGACCTTGGTTGAGCCATGAAGAAGTTAGATACCACATAACAAAATATGGGTTTCAAGAAAAATACTTTGTGTGGTATCACAATGGGGAGAAAATGAAATCTCAAATTGGTGATGATCATAATAAAAGGACTGGAATGGAGAATTTGTTAGATGATTGGTTTCCGTTTATTCTTCATCATGAAAAAGAAAGGATTTTGACTCAAGAAGTCTTCGATATGAGGACAGATGATGCATATAGTGAGAATGATGATATTTATAGGGGTGAAAAAATTGAAAGATGCTACCACGACTCCAGTATATCGACAATGCGATAAAATGAAAAGGCTGGATTTTTTAATCTGATTGTTTCATGGGAAAACTATGTATGATATTTATAATATAACAATCGATTAAATTCTTACCCTCTTGAAGGATTTACTTCCAGATGATGTATATATTCCATCAAACCACTATATGGAATGGAAGTTAGTTGAGGAACTTGGATTTTCAAGAAACAAAATTCATGCTTGCCCGAAAGATTGTAGTTTATTCTGGGAGGAAACCGCTGAATGAAATGATTGTATAAAATGTGGCACATCCCCCTGGAAGTCAAAATCTGATAGAACACCATCCCACATTCCACAGAAAGTAATGTGGCACATTCCATTGATCCCCAGACTCTAGAATCATTTTATGTATGATGAAATATCAATAAAAATGAGATGGAATGATGCTGAGAGAAAGAAGACTAATGATGAGTTGGTTCATCTTGTAGATGGATTTTCATGGTAGATATTTGATGTTTGACATCCTGATTTTGTAGCTGACGTGCGTAATGTGAGGCTAGGTCTTTCATGCGACAATTTTAATCTGTTTGGGAAGATGCTTACTTCGCACAACACATGGCCAGTTTTTATACACATTTATAATCTTCCCCCATGGTTGTCTATGAAAAAACCTTTCACCTTCACGAGTATACTCATATCTGGTCTTTTTGATCCCAACATTGATATTGATGTATACATGAAACCTTTAATAAAAGAGTTGAAACTTCTTTGGGATGTGGTGTGCGCACATACGATGCATGTCCGAAAGACATATTTCATATGCGTGCTACGCTTATGTGGACGATCAATGATTTTTCAGCTTATCCAATGATGTCTGGATGGAGCACGAAGGGAAAATTGTCATGTCCAGTTTGTATGAAGAATACACAATCCGGAAGACTGAAACATCACTGTAGTTTTAGTTTTATGGGACATCGACGATTCTTTCCAAAGGATCATCCATATAGAATGAATCGTCGAAGATTTGATAATACCATAGAGACCGATGATCCAATTCAGCATATGTCTGGAACTGATGTGCTTAATGAATTGAAAGATTTCGGTTTTTCATTCGGGAAGGGTCAAATGAAATCTGGAAAGAGAAAGAATATTTCCACTGAAACCTGTTACAATTGGAGGAAGAGGATTATCTTTTTTGATTTTCCTTATTAGTCAACCTATTTGTTACATCATTGCTTAGACGTAATTCATATTGAAAAGAATATATGCGAAATGTTGGTTTCATTTCTTCTAAATGTCAAGTGGAAGACAAATGATGATTTACGATCTCGGCGTGACTTAGTGGATTAGGGCATCAGACCAGAATTGCATCCTGTGCATATCAGTGAAAATAAATGGCAACTTCCATGTGCTTCTTATGTTATGACACCTACGAAAAAAAATATTCTGGAAGTATTGGAGTCTATTAGAGTCCCTGGTGGCTATTCAAGCAACATATCTAAATGGGTCAACAGAAGAGAGTTGAAGCTAAAATCTTTGAAGACTCATGATTATCACGTTCTACTGCATGAGTTGCTTCCAATATCAATCTATCATCTTTTTTTCCAATAATGTAAGGGTGACTGTTATTCGGTTGTTCCATTTATTAGATATCTTTGTGCTAAGAAGTTGTCCAAGTCTTTATTGCAAAAAATGTTGACAGATTCCCCATTAATTTTGTGTGAGTTGGAGAATATATTTCCTCCATAATTTTTCACATGCATGCTGCATCTTACTGTCCATATTCCCACTGAAATACTTCTCAAAGGGAAAGTTTCTTTTCGTTGGCTGTATCCAACTGAAAGAAATATGTACACATTAAAGTCTTATGTCTGAAATAGGAATCATCCTGAAGGTTCTATCGTGAACGGTTAATTGGCTCAAGAATGTATGGATTTATACTCAATGTATTTTTCTGATATTACTACAATAATTAATAGACCAATGAGAAATGAAGAAGAACAATATGAGAAAATTAAACCTAGTTTTATATCACTTCCTCAAATAGGAGGAATTCCTAGATCATATACATTGAATACATTCATCTATGAAGAGCGGGACATGAAATATTGCACAGTTTTGTTCAACTGTGATTTGTTCGATGACTATATCAAGTAAATAAATTGAATATGTATATCTTACATATATATATGTTAAACTATTCATATTTTTTATCTACAGGGAACATAAAACAATGATAAATAGAAAGAATCGTTCTTTATCTTTGAGAAGGAGAGAGACTTTGCATAGAAAAGAGTTTTCTTCTTGGTTAAAATTGAAGGTAAAAATATTACTATTTAAAATAATTATATCATTATTTAATTATGTTAAATAGTCATTTATATTGTAGGTATTGAGTTTGTCTACTGACTCTGTCTCTGAGAAAATAAGAGATTTGAATTTTGGTCCTAATACCGTGGTTCGTGAATGTAAATCAATTGTTATCAATGGGTACAAATTTATTGTCACTGGACGAGAAAAGAACATGAGAACACAACATGATGGTGTTATGGTTACTGCCACAATAGATTGTTATGCCAGTGCATTAGATAGTAGACCACAATTTGAAAATGTTGGTTATCATGGAGTCATTGAGAAAATAATAATATTGGATTATTACTCTCATGGACGAGTCACAATGATGAAATGACATTGGTTTGATTCAATGAAGATACATGAAACATTTATTGATGATTTTGGATTTTGAGTAATTAATATGACTCGCACTCTTGCTACCGAAGAACCATATGTGTTGGCATCAATGTCTAAACAAGTTTTTTATGTCAAAGACCAACTTCAACCTGAATTTGGTGTCATATTTGAAGTAATTCCAAGACATATTTTTGATGATGGTGATGATGGAATTGACAATGTCCCTAGTGCCATTGGAACCAATCCATTTATTTCTTTTGATAACTGCAATAGCTCAATTGTCAGCGTTGATTGTGAACCTGAAGTTGTGGTTGAAATTATATAGAATCATTCATCCATGTTCTCTATTATTTTGGTTTACCTCGAGTTGGGTTGTTAAGGTTAGTAATATTCAAATTGATTTAGTATTGATCACGAATGTGTTTTAGTTGACTTGACCATTATGGGAATTTTCAATGTTTATTGGTTGTAGTTTTATTTGAATTACATTTTCTAATTTGGAATCGAAGTGTATTCAAACCTAGTCAAACAATATTTCTAACTTGGTGAACATTACAACTTGTATTATTTATTAAATCCATTCAAGCTCTTCTAAAACAATTGATAGCTAAATTATCAATGAATCCCCCTATTCCCTCATATATTTAGTTTTTTGGGTTACACATTAGTTTCCTTTTTCTAATTAATTACATATTTGTTTTCAAAAGTAGGAAATGCTTCCAATTGAAGAGAGATGAAGGAAAAAATGATGGAGAACAATCTTCAAATGGCAGAGATGGGAATTCCACCATTAGTGCCTGTAGTGAGTACTTTATATCAAATATATATATTTAATGAATATATAATTTCTTGTGATTAATTTTTTTGTAAACATTTTTGTAGGATCCACCTATACGCCGACCGTTATTTGACGAGGAGCCTATTACTGGACCTAGTACTCAGGCCGGTGGTACGAGGAGGGTTCATACCAGAGGTGGACGAGCAGCTTCGCGTACCCGACTAGACCCTGCCCCTCCCACTGACATGTCATCCTTCCCACATTATGATCCTAGTGTTTCGTTAGGGATACATGGGATATTTAGGCCTCCCATGTTTTTGAAACCTTTTGCATCTTCTCGACCATCTTTTTCATATCCCATGATGATTCCCACTCCCCAGCTAGAATCTGGTCATACAGATGCCCCATCATATTTTACTTCTACTTCTGTCTCTTAGAGATTCTATATTCCATTGTCTTCGACTCCTGTTCCACTACAGGGTGTTCCATTAGTTTCTGTGGATCCAGCAGTGCTCAGCGATCAGACTGGCGCATGTATATTTATAGGACCCTAACAAATTTTTATACCAATATTTATTTTGATTATAACATGTTTTGATAAAATATTTGTTTTTATTTCATGACAGATACATCTACTGATTGGATGTGGGGATGGGGGCGTACATGCATGTGTGCGGTGTGGAACCACCGCACATAGGTAATGGTGGATTATAATGAAGACAATCAAATGGTTGAGAAAATAGGGTAGCAATGTCAGAGGTTTTTGGCGACGCTTGCCAAATACTCCGACATCATTCCCGTCAGCACACTATCGTGGAAACAGTTGCCATATGAGGTCAAGGATAGAGCTTGGGCAGAGATATGGGTAAAAAAATCTGTTGTATTTAATGCCATGAATTATTTTTGTATTTATATGAATTAATATATTTTTGTCAACATCGATTTAATTTTCCCGATGGTGAGGGTGCATGACCGATATGTTTGAAGGATTTAGGTGATCTTTGGAGAGACTATAAGAATGATTTGTGTATTGGATGGCGTGCTAGAGTTGGCACTGAGTTAGATGTGGTACCAGTCGTGGATGATTTTCCTATAAAGCAGTATCAACAGATGATTACCCATTGGACGACTACTCTGTTTAAGGTATTAATTACATTTGAGGTATTTAAATAATAACTTTAATGTTTTTCATTAATATTATCCTTTGTATTATCGAATTTTATTTAGGAATCATCTGGAAAAAATAAAAAAACATTGATGAAAAAAAAATACCTCCACACACTGGGACGTACTACAATGCCAGATCATGAGAGGAAGCTGGTATGACAATTGTTTATAAGTTTTCTTTACGACTTATAGTTTCTCTTGTTTCCTCATTTATTTAATCATTTTCTAAAGTTTTCATATAACTTTAGTTTTCAATGTTATTGTAGAGGCAACAACAGAATATTGAAGGACGTGTGCCTCGAGCAAAACTGTTTTGCTCGAGTAGACGGAAAAAGGATTGAAGTGCCATCAACGAACCGACTCAACAACATATTGTAAGTTTTAATTTGTTGATTTTATATTTTAATATCTATTTTTTAACTTAATAATATATTTATATTTGTAACAGACTGCTTTAGAGGCCCTCGATGCCCAAGAACCATACAATTTTGGACCAACTGATCACTTACATCTGGTGTTGGGAGAGGATCATTCTGGCAGAGTACACTGCCGACCTAGGATAGCCCCGACGAAGTATTGGCCCTCCTCAGGTACGAGTTATAGTTCACCAAGCTGCAGCAAGTTAGGTCACATAAAGAACAGGCTGACAAAAGGTCCATATAGACAACAGAACAGTCTGTAAGGGAAAATAGTGCATTTATGAAATTTATTGAAGTTCTACGTCCAATACTTCCACCAGAGACTAACCTATCTTTTAATGAATATATGTCATCAATAAATTCTATATATGGTGCACCGGGTGGTAGTCCTAGTGGTGGTCAAGATGATGTCCAGCCTGACAATGATGATGGTGAGGAGTTTGATGCGGAAGAGGAGGGAGAGGAGGAGGGTGAGGCATAGGAGGAGGGCGAGGAGGAGGGTGTTGAGGAGGGCGAGGATGATGATGGGGATAAGGAAGAGGGTGATGATGATGGTGATGATGGACTTGGTGAATTGGGACAAATTGATTCGTTACATTTTTTACTAATATTACTGAGATTTGATGTTTAATCTATTCTAGTTTTTGGTTTTATCTAGACCCGTAGTATAGTATTGGAGTTGAGTTATTTTTATATATTTTATATTTTCATGGATTTTGATGTCTTTTAGTGGTTGCGGTGTATCTTGAGCATCTTTATAGAGTTTTGTGTGTTTGGGAACTTCATGGACAACCCCTATCCTTCCTAAACCCTGGACAACCCCCCACCATCCTCCATGGACTCCGGACAGCCCCCCAGATAGCCCTACGGACAGCCCCCCACCCTCTTCCTTGTTCCCCGAAAAGACCCCCGAACACCCCCCGGACAGCCCCCCAGATAGGCCCCCGGACAGCCCCCCACCCTCCTCCCTGGACCCTAAACAGCCCCCCAGACAGCCCCCCACCCTCCTCTTGGACCCCAGAAAGCCCCCCAAACACTCCCCCAGACAGCCCCCCAGACAGCCCCCCCCCACCCTCCTCCTTGGTCCCCAGACAACCCCTCAGACACCCCCCGGATAACCCCCTGGACAGCTCCCCACCCCTCCTCCCTGGACCCTGGACGGCCCCCCAGACGGCCCCCTGGACAACCCCCCCACCCTCCTCCCTGGACCCCCAGACAACCCCCCACCCTCCTTGATTTCACATGCCTTTTTTTTATTTCTCTGATCATGCAATGTTATTTAGGATTATTCCATTTTTGTATGTCTTGAATTATATGAATGTCATGGTAAGCTTATTAGCTCATGCTCATCAAATGCATGTAATGATATGCTTTAATTTGAATACAAATCCTAGTTGTAAATTCTCCATGTTATGTGAATTAAGTCTTGTTTGATTTGGTTTACTTGTCAATTGTTAGGATAAGACAAGGGTTACATGTTAAGGACTCATGGAATGACTCGTCTTGCTCAGGGAATTTAGACTTGAAATTCCAGGATGTAAGCTTTGGTTTCTAGGTGAGGCTACCAGGATGGTTTCTATTACTCATGAGTGATATTGGTTCCTTGAAGATAAACTGAAGAAATTTATTTTTTTCATGATGGTAATACCATGCCTCAGGTGTGGCCAAAACCACTCAAAATGTCTCATGTTTATTTGAAATAGACAACATTTTAAGTGAAAATAACAACTGGCATATGGAAAACTGACCAAACACATTCGGATTGTGTTGATCCTTTAGTAAAATGATCCATGGGTCATTTGTGATGTGTACGAGTCAACCCTGTCTAAATCCAAGGTGCGGTGTGGCCGGTAGCACTCTAACTGTGTCTCTTTTGTTTAAAATTGATGGGATTTTAAGTGAAAAGAACAACTAACATAAAGAAAACTGACCAGATGTATTCATATTCTATTGATACTTTATCACAATGATCCATGGGTCATATTTGACGTGTATGAGTCAACCCCGGCTTAATCCGAGGCGTGGTGTGGACGACACCATTCGAAGTGTCTCACTTTTGTTTGAAATGGATAACATTTTAAGTGAAAAGTACAACTGGAATACAGAAAATGGACCAAACTCATTCAGATTGTGTTGATACTTTAGGAAAATGATCCTTGGGTCCTTTGTGACGTGTATGAGTCTACCCTACCTCAATCCGTGGCCCGGTGTGGCCGGCACCACTCAAAGTGTCTCAGGTTTATTTGAAATGGACAACATTTTAAGTGAAAATAACAACTAGCATACGTAAAATAGACCAAACACATTCGTATTGTGTTTATACTTTAGCACAATGATCCATGGGTAATATGTGACGTGTATGAGTCAACCCCACCTCAATCCAAGGCATGGTGTTGCTGGCACCACTCAAAGTGTCTTTCTTTTGTTTAAAATGGACGTCATTTTAAGTGAAAACAACAACTGACATAAAAAAAACCAACCAAACGCATTCGGAATGTGTTGATGCTTTAGGAAAACAATTTATGTGTCATATGTGACATGTATGAGTCAACCAAATCTCAATACAAGACATAGTGTGGCAGACACCACTCAAAGTGTCTCTCTTTAGTTTAAAATGGACTTCATGTTAAGTTAAAACAACAACTGACATACGGAAAACCAACCAAACGCATTTGGATTTTATTGAAACTTTAGGAAAATATTCCATGAGTCATTTTTGACGTGTACGAGTCAACCTCGCCTCAATCCGAGGCTCGGTGTGGCCGGCACCACCCAAAGTGTCTCTTATGTTTAAAATGGACAACATTTTAAGTACATATGGAAAACTGACCAAACGGATTATGATTGTGTTGATACTTTAGCATAATGATCCATGGGTCATATGTGACATGTACGAGTAAACCCCGCCTCAATCTGAGACCCGGTGTGGCCGACACCACTAAAAATGTCTCTCTTTTGTTTCGAAAGGACATCATTTTAAGTGAAAACAACAACTGACATACGAAAAACCAACCAAACACATTCAGATTCCGTTGAAACTTTAGGGAAACGATCCATGAGTCATATGTGATGTTTACGAGTCAACCCAGCCTCAATTCGTGGCGTGGTGTGGCCAGCACCACTAGAACTGTCTCTCTGTAGTTTAAAATGGACAACATTTTAAGCGAAAACAACAACTGACATACGGAAAAACGACCAAACACATTCATATTCTGTTTAAACTTTAGTAAAAAGTTACATGAGTCATTTTTGACGTGTACGAGTAAACCCCATCTAAATCCAAGGTGCGGTGTGGCCGATATCACTTTAACTGTGTCACTTTTGTTTAAAATGGATGGGATTTTAAATGAAAAGAACAACTGACATACAGAAATCAAACCAAACACATTAGGATTCTATTGATACTTTATAACAACGATCCATGGGTCATATTTGATGTGTACGATTCAACCCCGACTCAATCCTAGGCACGGTGTGGCCGGTACCATTCAAAGTGTATCACTTTTGTTTGAAATGGATAAAATTTTAAGTGAAAAGTACAACTGACATACAGAAAACCAACCAAACACATTCAGATTGTGTTGATACTTTAGTAAAATAATTCTTTGGTCATTTGTGACATGTACGAGTCAACCTTGCCTCAATCCGAGGCCTGCTGTGTCCGGCACCACTCAAAGTGTCTCAGGTTTATTTGAAATGGACAACATTTTAAGTGAAAATAACATCTAGCATACGGAAAACCGACCAAATGAATTCGGATTGTGTTGATACTTTAGAAAAACAATCCATGAGTCATATGTGACGTTTATGAGTCCACCCTACCTCAATCTGAGGCACAGTGTTTCCGGCACCACTCAAAGTGTCTTTCTTTTGTTTAAAATGGACATCATTTTAAGTGAAGACAATAATTGACATACAGAAAACTGACCAAACACATTCAGAATGTGTTGATTCTTTAGGAAAACGTTCCATGAGTCATTTGTGACGTGTACGAGTCAACCTCATCTCAATCCAAGACATGGTGTGTCCAGCACCACTCAAAGTGTCTCTCTTTAGTTTAAAATGGACTTCATGTTAAGTGAAAACAACAACTGACATATAGAAAACTGACCAAACGAATTCGAATTCTATTGAAACTTTAGGAAAACATTCCATGATTCATTTTTGACGTGTACAAGTCAACCTCGCCTCAATCCAAGGCCCGGTGTGGCCTGAACCACTCAAAGTGTCTCAGGTTTATTTGAAATGGACAACATTTTAAGTAAAAATAACAACTAGCATACGAAAAACTGACCAAACGCATTAGGATTGTGTTGATACTTTAGAACAACGATACATGGGTCATATGTGACGTGTAAAATTCAAACCCACATAAATATGAGGCATGGTGTTTCCAGCACCACTGAAAGTGTCTTTCTTTTGTTTAAAATGGACATAATTTTAAGTGAAAACAACAACTGACATACGGAAAACTGACCAAATGCATTTGGAATGTGTTGATGCTTTAGGAAAACGGTGCATGAGTCATATGTAATGTGTAAGAGTCAACCCCATCTCAATCCAAGACTCAGTGTGGTCGGCACCACTCAAAGTGTCTCTCTTTAGCTTAAAATGGACTTCATGTTAAGTGAAAACAACAACTGACATATAGAAAACCAACCAAATGCATTCGGATTCTGTTTAAACTTTAGGAAAATGATACATGGGTCATATGTGACATGTAAGATCCAACCACACCTCAATCTGAGTCACAGTGTGGCCGGTACCACCCAAAGTGTCTCTTATGTTTAAAATGGACAACATTTTAAATACATACAGAAAACTGACCAAACGGATTCTGATTGTGTTGATACATTAGAAAAACAATCCATGGGTCATATGTGATGTGTACGTGTCAACCCTGCCTCAATCAGAGGCATGTTGTGGCCGGAACCACTCAAAGTTTCTCTCTTTTTTTTAAATGGACATGATTTTAAGTGAAAACAACAACTGACATACAGAAAACTGACCAAACAAATTCGACTTCTATTGAAACTTTAGGAAAACGATCCATGGTTCATATGTGCCATGTATGAGTCAACCACAGCTCAATCCATGGCGCGGCGTGGCTGGCACCATTCGAAGTGTCTCTCCTTTGTTTGAAATGGATAACATTTTAAGTGAAAAGTATAACCGACATACAGAAAACTGACCAAACACATTATTATTGTGTTGATACTTTAGGAAAATGATACTTGGGTCATTTTTGATGTGTACTAGTGTACCCCATCTAAATCCGAGGTGCGGTGTGGCTGGTAGCACTCTAACTGTGACTCTTTTGTTTAAAATGGATGGGATTTTAAGTGAAAAGAAAAACTGACATACGGAAAACCAATCAAACGCATTCGTATTCTGTTTATACTTTATCACAATGATCCATGGGTCATATGTGACGTGTAAGAGTCAACAAAGGCTCAATCTAAGGCGCGGTGTGGCCGACACCATTCGAAGTGTCTCGCTTTTGTTTGAAATGGATAACATTTTAAATGAAAAGTACAACTGACATACAGAAAACCAACCAAACGCATTAAGATTGTGTTGATACATTATGAAAATGATCCTTGGGTCAATTGTGATGTGTACGAGTCAGCCCCGCCTCAATCTGAGGCTCAATTTGGCCAACACCACTCAAAGTGTCTTAGGTTTATTTTGAAATGGACAACATTTTAAGTGAAAATAACAACTAGCATACAAAAAATAGACCAAATGCATTCAAATTGTGTTGATACTTTAGAACAACAATCCATGGGTCATATGTGACGTGTACGAGTCGACCCCTACTCAATCTGAGGCATGGTGTTGCTGGTACCACTCAAAGTGTCTTTCTTTTGTTTAAAATGAACATTATTTTAAGTGAAAACAACACCTGACATACAGAAAACCAACCAAACACATTCGGAATGTGTTTATGCTTTAGGAAAAGTTTCCATGAGTCATTTGTGACAATTAAGAGTCAACCTAATCTCAATCCAAGACGCGGTGTGGCCGGCACCACTCAAAGTGTCTCTCTTTAGTTTAAAATGGACTTCATGTTAAGTGAAAACAACAGCTGAAATATGTAAAACTGACCAAACGCATTCGAATTCTGTTGAAACTTTCGGAAAACGTTCCATGAGTCATTTTTGACGTTTAAAGTCAACCCTGCCTTAATCTGAGGCCTGGTGAGGCCGACACCACTCAAAGTGTCTCATGATTATTTGAAATGGACAACATTTTAAGTAAAAATAACAACTAGCATACGGAAAACTGACCAAACACATTCAGGTCATGTTTATACTTTAGAACAATGATCCATGGGTCATATGTGATGTGTATGAGTCAACAACACCATAATCTGAGGCACGATGTTGCTGGAACCACTCAAAGTGTCTTTCTTTTGTTTAAAATGGACAAAATTTTAAGTGAAAACAACAACTGACATACGGAAAACCGACCAAATGCATTTGGAATTTGTTGATGCTTTAGGAAAACGATGCATGAGTCATATGGGACATGTACAAGTCAACCCCGTCTCAATACAAGATGGGGTGTGGCCGACACCACTCATAGTGTCTCTCTTTAGTTTAAAATGGACTTCATGTTAAGTGAAAATAGCAACTGACATACGGAAAACCAACCAAACACATTCTTATTCTGTTGAATCTTTAGGAAAAAGATCCATGGGTCATATGTGACATGTACGAGTCAAATGTGACTCAATCCGAGTCGCAGTGTGGCCGGCACCACCCAAAGTGTCTCTTATGTTTAAAATGGACAACATTTTAAGTACGTACAGAAAACTGACCAAACAGATTCTGATTGTGTTGATACTTTAGAAAAATTATCCATGGGTCATATGTGATGTGTACGAGTCAAACCTGCCTCAACCTGAGAACCGGTGTGGTCGGCACCACTAAAAGTGTCTCTCTTTTGTTTCAAAAGGACATCATTTTAAGTGAAAAAAACTGACATATGGATAACCGACCAAACGCATTTGGATTCCATTGAACCTTTAGAGAAACTATCCATGAGTCATATGTGATGTGTACGAGTCAACCCTGCCTCAATCCGAGGTGCGGTGTGGCTGCACCACTTGAACTTCTCTCTATAGTTTAAAATGTACAACATTTTTAGTGAAAACAACAACTGACATACGGAAAACTGATCAAACGCAATCAGATTCTGTTGATACTTTAGGAAAAAGTTTCATGAGTCATTTTTAATGTGTACGAGTCAACCCCTCCTTAATCCAAGGCCGGGTGTGGCCGACACCACTCAAAGTGTCTCAGGTTTATTTGAAATGGGTAACATTTTAAGTGAAAACAACAACTGACATACATAAAACTAAACAAATGCATTCAGATTCTGTTGAAACTTTAGGAAAACGATCCATGGGTCATATGTGACGTGTAAGTGTAAATCTATCCTCAATCAGAGATGCGGAGTGGCCGAAACCACTCGAAGTGTCTCTCTATAGTTTAAAATGGACTTCATTTTAATTGAAAACAACAACTGACATACGGTAAACCGACCAAACACATTCGGATTCTATTGAAACTTTAGGACAATGATCCATGGGTCATATTTGACGTGTAAAAGTAAAACGTGCCTCAATACGAGTTGTAGTGTGGCCGGGATCACTCTAAGTGTCTCTATTTTGTTTAAAATGGACAACATTTTAAGTACATACGGAAAACCGACCAAACAGATTCTGATTGTGTTGATACTTTAGCACAACAATCCATGCGTCATATATGACGTGAACGAGTCAAGATTTCCTAAATATGAGGAATGGTGTGGCTGGTATCACTCCAAATGTATGTATTTTGTTTAAAATGGACATCATTTCTAGAAAAAACACATTTAAATGTGTATGTTTAAATGAATTATGTATGTTTATAATTAAGTTATGAATTTTGATTTAATTCTGGATGTGTATAGTTTCATATTAATTATACGTTAAATGTGTATGAATTTGTTTGGTATATGTATATGTTAGTTGGTAATTGCAGGTATATTAATCGGAGAGGAGATCAGAGAATTACCTGAATGGATGGACAGCCTGCCAGTGCTGTGCAAATTGCAGGCTGCTGTGCAATTTGCACAGCATAGCCTATGCCAACAGTTTCAAACTGTGGGAATAGGGTTCATTGAAAAGTTTTTACCAACATTTCCTTGAAACTTTGGTAAAAATACATTCCCTTGGTTTTTCCAACGGTTCAGGGGAAACCGTTGGAAAAATTTTTTCCCAAGGGTTCTCAAAACCGTTGGGATAGGCTAATTTTTTCTAAGCTATAACAACTATTCTATGTAAACTATTGGGAAAAGCTATCCCAATGGCTTACTTACCAAAGGTTCACAGAACTTTTGGTATAAGGTATACCAACGGTTCTGTGGCCTTTCCCAACAGTTCAGAACTGTTGGTAAATCATCCTTTTCCAGTAGTGAAGGAAATCAATAACAACCTCTAAGCCAATAAGGAAGTGCTTATGCTATCACTACTGCTAAGGTGGATCCAAAAAATGATGTGGTGATAGGTACACTAGTTATTCATTCAAGAATAGTGAATATACTATTTAATTCTGGTTCTACGCATTCTTTCATATCTTGAAAGTTTAGTAGAACTATTCAAAAACCACCGCAAAATTTGGAGGAATAGTTATCTGTGGGAAAAAAGAATGGGGAAATCATTACGTCCATGGTTTATAAATCCTCCCTGGTTAATTTCTGTGGATTGAACCTCCTAGAAAATCTCGTCATACTTCCTTTAGTGGAGTTTGACGCTATCTTGGGAATGGATTGGATGTATTTATACAAATCCAACATCAATTTTCAGGAAAGGGAGATAACTTTTCACATCCTGAAGCATCCTATGATTTTTTACAAGTGTAAGGAGGAAGATGAATCTCCTTTAGAATCCTCATATCTAGGGTGGATATTTTTTCCATGTGATAAATCATATCTTTCTCAAATTATTAAGACAAAAGAGAGAATCATGCTTGAATAAATGCCCATCAAGATGGATTACACTGATGTATTCCCTGAAGAGTTTCCTAGTCTTCCTCCTAATCGAGAGGTTGAGTTCTCAATTGAACATATTCCTGGATCTTTTCCTATATCAAAGACACCTTACAGAATGGACACCGTAGAGATGGAAGAGCTGAAGAAGTAGTTACAGGAGAATATGGAGAAGGGTTTTATATGCTCGAGTGCTTCACCGTAGGGTTCTCCATTCATCTTAATCAAGAAGAAGGATAGATCAATGAACCTTTTCATTGATTATTGTGAGCTCAATAAAATCATGATAAAGAACAAGTATCCCCTACCATGGATAGATGAATTGTTCGATTAGCTTCATGGGGCCAGTTATTTCTCTAAGGTGGACCTTCGGTCGACATATCACCAATTAATGGTGAGGAAGGAATATATTCCCAATACTATCTTTCAAATGAGGTATGGACACTTTGAGTTCATAGTGATGCCCTTCAAACTCACTAATGCTCCAGAAATTTTCATGGATTTAATGAATATAGTCTTTAGTGATTACCTCAACAAATTTGTGGTAGTCTTTATTGATGATATTCTGATATAATCCAAGGGCAAGGAGGAACATGAGGAGCATTTTAATACTATGTTAAATACTTTGAAAAGGGATAATTTGTATGCAAAGTACAGTAAATGTGAGTTTTGGATGTAGGAAGTATCATTCTTGGGGCATGTTATCACCAGAAAAGGGATATCTGTGGACCCTTCCAAGACAAAGGCAATTGAAGAGTGGCCCATGCCAACTTCTATAATAGAGATCCATAGATTTTTGTGTCTATCTGGGTATTATTGACGATTTGTGAAGAACTTTTCATGATTGTCAAACCCGATGACCAAGCTGACATAGAAGGGAGTAAAGTTTATCTGGACACAGGAATGTGAAGACTGTTTCAAGGAGTTGAAAAAGAGGCTTATCACTGCACCAATACTCACACTCCCTACAAGTAGAGAACTATTTGTGGTGTATAGTGATGATTCTAAGAAAGGATTAGGATGTATGCTAATGAACAACGATAAAGTGAGAGCCTATGCCTCTCAGTAGCTGAAAATACATGGGCAAAAGTATTCCATGCATGATTTGGAGTTGGTGGCAATGATCTTCGCATTGAAAATTTGGCGACATTATCTCTATGGGGAGAAGTGTGAGATATATACTGACCATAAGAGTCTCAAATATATATTCACACAGAGAGAGCTTAATATGTGCTAGAAAAGATGGATATATCTCATCAAGGATTATTACTACTCAATCCACTACCATCCCGGTAAGGCAAACAAGGTGGTAGATGATGTAAGTAGAAAGGATCCTGCATCTTTATCAATAATGAGAATTGAAAAGGATTTGATATTCTTAGATTTGAAAAGGATGTACATGGGAATAATTAAGGGAGGAACCTCGTCAATCATTTCGCAAATGGTTGCTCAACCATCCCTCTTGGAGAAAATAAAGGGTGCTCAAAGAAAGGATGTGAAAATTCAGAAAAGGGTGGAAGCTATTAAAAATGGGAAATCCTCTAATTTCTAAATTGATGAGGAAGGATTTGTAGGATTTGGAACATGATTATGTGTACCATCTGATCTAGAGATAAAGGAGCTATTGAATGATGCACATAGCTCGACCTTCTCTATCCACCCAGGGAGCACAAAGATGTATCGAGTTCTTTGAGAAAACTTTTGGTGGGATAATATGAAAAGGGATATTGCTGAATATACATCAAAGTGCCTAGTATGTCAGCAAGTTAAGGCAGAGAGACAAAAGTATAAGGGGATGATGCAACCACTACCCATACCAGTATGGAAGTGGGAGAACATTACCATGGACTTTGTCACTGGACTTCCAAGGACATCCGGAGGAAGCAATTCTATATGGGTCGTTGTGGATCATCTTATGAAGACGACTCACTTTATCGTGATTCTAGGAGACTTCTCATTGGATCAACTTGCACGGATTTACATCAAAGAAGTGGTAAGTCTGCATGGAGTACCACTGTATATTATATCTGATTGTGATCCAAGATTCACCTTGAAGTTCTGGAAAAGTCTCCAACATTCTCTAAGAACTGAACTGAACTTCAGTATGGCTTATCATCCTCAAACTGATGGCCAATTTGAGCAAACTATTCAGAAACTGGAAGACATGTTGAGATCATGTTCTATAGAATTCAAAGGAGGATGGGACAAACATCTTCCACTGGTTGAATTCTCCTACAATAATAGTTTTCACTCGAGCATCTGAATGGCACCATATGAATACCTTTATGGGAAAATGTGAAGAATACCGGAATATTGGGATGAAGTTGGTGAGCGTAAGATTTGAGGACCTGAAATGGTTAAAGAAATAATGGAGAAGGTGAAAACCATTCAAAAACATATCAAGTCAGCCCAAAGTCGACAAAAGAGTTTTGCAGATAATAATCAATGAGACCTTGAGTTCAAAGTCAGAGACATGGTATTTCTATGCATATCTCCATGGAAGAAGGTCATGAGGTTTGGAAAGAAAGGGAAGTTAAGTACCAGGTACATAGGCCCCTTCGAGATCCTTGATCGAGTCGAAGCTATGGCCTATCGACTGGCACTTCTACCTACCATGTCGAAAGTACATGATGTCTTTCATGTATCCCTATTAAAGAATTACATACCAGACCCTTCACATGTACTCTCTTCAAAGGTGGTACAGTTGGAGGATGATCTCTCTTACGAGGATCATCTTGTGAAGATCTTGGATTGTAGAGATAATGTTTCACTCAACAAGACTAATCATCTGGTAAAGGTACTATAGTGAAACCATAAGTACGAAGAGGCAACATGGGAATTGGAGGAAGTAATGAAGGAAAATTACCCACACCAATTTTTGTCTTAGAATGTAAAACAAAATTTCGAGGGTGAAATTTCATAAGGGGGGAAGATTGTAACGACCCAATGTTTTTCAATGAAAATTCCTTTCTTATAAATATGTCATAAAATCACATGGAAACACAACATAATGAACTACTAAGTGCTAAGTTATCTTCAAAAATAACTTTGTCACATCTGTATTTGGAATTTTGAAAATCTGACATGCACGGTTGAAATTAGTAAGTTTTTTGGAGTCCCATAAGAAAAAATTAATTTTTTTATGAATAGTAACCTACCCTTATGAATATTAACATAACCTTATGAATAGTGATATACCCTAATGAATAGTAAGCTTACCTATGATAGTATAAAAATAATATCCAATTTGAAATTATGATACACCTATATTTTAGAATAAGTAAATGAATATTTTAAAACTGGTTTTCGATAATAAATTATGATTTTAATTAAAGATTAAAATAATCATATTTAGAAAATTATTTTTGAAAAATGGACTTCATTTTTGGATTCTACACGTCAAAAAATGGTTAGGGTGAATTTTTGGGATTTTTCTGAAATACTTGAGTTTTTTATGAATAGTGAAATGCGATAATTTACGATCAATGCTAAATAAGAGATTTATAGAGTCATTGATGATGTTCTGCTGATGTAAGACCAATTGGTTCGGGATCACATGATAAAATTACTATTCTTGGTCATAGAAGACTCACTATTCCTTATATTGTGGGGAAATAATAAATTAATGAATTTTATATTGAGAAATACCCTCTCTCCTCTACTATAAGCCCCCTCACTTTATCTTCTCTTCACTCCTCTCAAGCCTTGTGCCTTGACAATATTATACCCAAATCTTTCTCTAAGAACCCCTCACGTCCAAAACCTCCGAGCCTCTTAAAAATACCGAAAGCTCTCCCCTTAAGAGGTTCTCAAAGGAGGAAGTCTCAAGAGGTAAATTCCTTTTTCCAATTCCTTCATTTCTTTTAAGTTCTTTTCTTTTTTGTTTCTTTCCTCACCTCTCTTCACCATAATAGTATGAAAAATATAGTATCATACATGTACTAGAATGTTTTCATGCTAATGGGATATTTCATTATCTTCTCTCCTTTCCCCACCCTTTATTTGAATGAAATGAAATCACCTGTTTGAGATATGCTAATTTAGCACATTCAAGGACGACAATTTATCAATTTATTTTATAATCTTTAATTCTGGTCATGAAACCATTTGTGTTATGGTTTAACCAGATTATTAGATATGTAATATATCCTATTTTTAGTTTTGTAATCCTTTTGTACAAATGGTATTAAGTTATAAATCAAAACACGTTCTTTGTAATTAAATCCACTGATTAACAAAAACGGATGTCACTATGGTTTTATATAATAGTTCAACTTCAATCTAAGTAACCAAATTAAATTTAAAACCACGTAATCTCTTGGATGTTAACTAGAATCATATAACTTAATTTATGGACAACCACTTCCATCTTTTATGTTTATCCGAACTTGAATATAAGTGAACCAACATTTTAAAACCAAGTAAACAAACGAGCCCAAACAGTGTAATTGAACCTTATAACTAATAAAAAAGACCTTGAATAAACTAAAAAAAGTTATAATAAAAAATTTCATATAGAATAAGTTCTGTAATTATTAATTAATAAGCCTAATTTGTTTATTCAGTTCTTTAATAACAAGTAGAGAACCCCAATAGATTTAAGGTAAGGGGTCGTCTCTATTTCACTCTTAATCAAGATTGTCCTCTATGCTATGCCTTTTTTGTGTAATAGAAAATTATGGGGTATGTTTATGCACCTCCCCCACAATTCCCTATTTATTTCTAAGTGATTATAAACCATTTTTCTCTCTCATCAATCCCTATTAGTTACGCCCGATACCATGCCGATAAACCATAATGAATTCTACCTGAATTTCTTTATTCCTTCGGGTTACTCTTTCTTTATTTTTACCAAAATTTAGTTGTCCTTTATTTTTATGTAAAAATTATAAATTTTTTCTATATGATTCAAAATCATGTTCCTAGATCCATCTATCATTCTCTTTCTGGGATATACATGCTTTTAAGTGAATCCATCCTCGATACTTCCCAAGAAGCACACTCGTTTTAAAGGAGCTTCCAAAATTTTACCCAATTTCAAGTGCATTGTATCTTATGTTTTAAGCCACCATTTTATTTATAAAATAAGTATTTTTATTATTAAAATATTCTTTGTTCAATCTGGGTTTTATATAAAAGATTTTCCTCTTTTCTATTTTAAAAACTCTATAGTATTTTCCTTAAAACCGCACAAAAATGTTTTGATGCTAATGTTTCTCAAACACATTCTTTTTATGTTTTCACTTCTATTTGGCATCACATACCATTTTATATGATTATTTTACCCTATTAAAGTACATGTATGTTCTAATCCATTTATTTCATGGACACTTTCATGATACACTCATTGGTTATGCTTTATGTCATGATTGTGGTACCCAATTATTTCCATGGGTGCCCTTATGTTAATATATGGTTTATTATGTATGATTATTTATGTGGAAAGAATATTTATGTGGTAATAATATTTATGTGTAAAGAATATTAATGAAAATTTTGATATGAATGTGCTCAGATAGCACTCTAATGCATTGGGTAATGTTAAGTCTAATGAGATGCGATGTGAAACGGGATTGGCGGTTAGCCTTGACCTATACTAAAATGGAAAACGGGATTGGCGGTTAGCCTTGAACCATACTAAAGAAATGTTTTATGATTATTCCACATTCACATGATTCTATGTTTATATTATCACAAACTTATATGATACGATTTTATATGTTCCATGCTTTAGATATCATTATGTCATGCCTCCTAACTCCTGTGCTTAAGACATATCCTTATGTTATTTCCCTTACTGGGCTTTTCAGCTCATCCATTTGTTCATGTGTTCTGAAGGGCACCCTATGCGGATGTAAGGACTCAAAGGAAGTTAGGAGCTCATTATGGAGATTAAATAAAGAAGTTTTTTTAGCCTCGTGTTTTATGTTTTATGAACCTAGTCTTCCAAGACACTAGACTTAACGATCCTTGGATTGTAATCTGATGATTAGTTATTCTTAAAATCATGAAATGTTATATGTAAAAGACTGGGGTCGCTATATTTGTCTTCAATGAGCTATTCAAATAATGTAATTTCAACTTTATTTTTGTTTTAATATTCAAATGATTCTTTTAACACACTACTAATGTTTTTTTTCTTCTTTTATGGATCAAATTTTTCAACTATAACTTCAATAACACCTTTATGATAAAAAAAATCTCCTATTATTAATTTTTATCATCAATAATACCCACTATGACTTACAATTAATTAGTTTGATATTTTATATCCTCTTCTTGATGGGAAAATTTGATATCAACATCTTCTTTTATAAATAATATTTCTCACTAAAATTTATTTTTTCTTTTTGAATTAAGATAATATTTGTTATTATTATTTTAAATAAGACTTTATTGATATTCCCCTTAAGGATTTATCCTCCACTTTTTTTCATCAGATCTTCTTGGAAATATAATAACAAAATATCTAACTTTACCACATTTAAGATAATAAAAATGATTTTTCCTACAAAAATTCCTTTACAACTCTTGATTCTTATAGAGATTAATGAGATTAACTCCTCACAAATAAAATCCTCACCCATCACCTTTATCAACTTCATATTTTCCAAAGAGTGAAAAGCTATCTTTTTTGTTGACTTATTGAAATAACATTTTTGATTTAATTATTATCTCAAAAGCCATAATAAAACTTTGAAAATCAGTAAGAGACGCATGGATTAAGTTTACTTATAATTTTTTTGAAAAATTACATAATAAAAACGTTTAATACTTCTTAAAATTTTATTAAAAGTATTAAAATCCTATATTATCTATCTAGATCCTCTCATAGTACCAATAATATTAATTATCCTATCAAAAATAATTGTCATTTTTTTATAATAATTCTCAAATCTTCAAATATTCTTTATAAAACATTACGTTTTTATTCTTTCAACTTTTTTTTCCATTCATAAATTTTATTAACTTTTTCCCATGTAACTTAATAATATTTTCAACCAAGAAATTTCATATAAATTTTATTTGAGATAAATTTTTTCAAAGAAATTTTTCACTTATCATAATCATTAAGCATCTTTCTATTTGGTTTAATCAAATTCATATTACATTATCATTAATTTTAATACCATGTATTATATAATAATGAACATAAAAAATAATAGATCTTATATGACACTTCATAATTTTTTTCAAATATGACAATTCACCTCACCAAAAATTAGCATACAATTAACATTAATAGGATCAAAACAACAATAACTTTAGATTATGATAAATTATACAATATTTAACCACATTCCTTTGATACCATTTTCTGGTTCCATGATCTTACTAAGATACCCTTGGGATGAATTTTATTATAAAACCATGTATTTATAAATTGAAACTTTTTTCCTTATTAAAATAAACAAAAACCAATTATCTATCATAAAAAACTCTCATGCCTAAAGTCAAACATAAAATTAATCAATATGAATAAGTAATTCACAAGATTTAATTAGTTCACCCAAATGGGATACATCAAAAGGGAGTACACAAATTAGGGTGCTGATGTATTAATTAAACACTCTCTCAATGATATTATGTTTATAGTATTTATGAGAGGACAATACAAGACCGGGATCACTAACATTACAATTTCTAGTAATGAATAATACTTCCCAAGAATTCAGTCTCTCTTCCTCTCTCTAAGCATCATGCTTGAAAATATTATATATAGTTAATAAAACTTTAGTTTTATCCAAATTTATATTTTGACTTTATTTATCACATACATTAACATTAGAAATTCAATTATTTGACCTGGATTTCCCAACAGGATAGACTCAATATCTACACACCCAAGTATAAAATTCAATCTCAACAGATTATATACTATAACTAAGAGTATAATTAAATCATTAGGGTGTGATTTAATCTATTTTGGTAACAATTTTGGTTAATTCCATATGCCATTAAAAACCGTGAATAAGCCATCCATATATTAGACATTCCAAAAACCTATAACATATTATCAGTGAGTAGATGTTTTATCTATATAATAATATAAAAGTAACCATATATAAGTTTTTTGAAAAATATAAATAAATAACATATAATAAACAATCATTATACATACTTAAAATGATAAACTAAAATAGTGTATAAATATACCACACAACTTCTCCTATGTTTTTTTTCACAAGCACTCCATGACCAATTGGAGTATCAATATATTTCATAGAAATTACACTATTCTATATAATATCCAAGTAGTTACTGATTAATTTTCTTATACATGAAATTCTACATGAAATATTATATGCCTATTGAGGTACACATGTAGGGTGTGATTAAAAAACCAACAAGGAACCACTAAGGAACCTTAACTCCCATAGGTGAATAATTAAGTTAATTCCTTTAAATGTGTCCATTTCACTTACCAATTTTCTAATATATTAGTTAAAATATAAAAATAAACATTAAATTACAGTATTCCCTAAAGTTATTAATCTTAGAATAATAACGAATGACTATTGTACCCCCAAGAGTATTCATACCTTCTTAAATCATAGCCCAGATTCTAAGATGAGGGGATATTTCCTTAGTGGATAAACCAAGAAGGAAAAGTGAATACGTAATACATAATCTATTAATAGGGGAAAAATTAAATATATGGAATCCTCTATAGGTTGGAAAATATCCATATATTCAACGTTCTATATAGGATACAAAATATCAAAATACAATACATCCTCTTGTAAGTGAGAAAATAACTATATATATATAAATATATAAAAATATTCATCATCATCCAAGGATCATAAAACTATAATTATTCATTTTAAAAAATACCATTAAATATGCTAACATCATGGAAGAATACTACTTCTACCATTGGTGTAATCAAAAAAAATATACAATAAAACCATCTCATACAGTCATTTAAAAACTAGTGAAACCCATATAGAATGAATAATTATGGTGACATGATATAACTCTTGGAATCATATTGAAATTATAAACACACACACAAACACACACACACACACAAATATATATTTGTGTGTGTAATTCATAATAGGGTAGAACAAGAAAATTGATCATGTTGATTTTAAATGAAAACTATTTAATTTTTTTAAAGAATAATAGACTTTTTAAATATAATATTATACATGTGTATCCACTAATTGTTCTCCCATACAACTTCTAAAACCTTCTAAGAAATCTATAGAATTACTCAAAACTCATTAAATATCTTTTTGAAGGAATTTAACAAGAAAATTTTTATATTAAGATGACATTCACTGTACTCTACCATGAATCCTATCAATAAATTCGTAAATATCCTTAAGTATATTCCCTTATTTAAACAACCAAATATACATGAATAATATAGAAAAACACACCACAAATAACTTATAGGATCGCCGTGGAATTTTATAAATCTATTTACCACAACAACATCACACAACCACTAGCATTTTCATGGTCACTAACCCTTTTACATGACCATAAAATAACTCATGTGAATTAACTACAAATAAAAATGCTATAATAGAACCACCATAGTAAATAGGGAACCCAAAGCTAAAATTAATGTAATAATGAGAAACAGTAATCCAAAATATCACAAGCATCCAACCTAAGAAATATTATGAACAACCATAGTGAACAATCAAATACACAATAGATAATAATAGTTTAAGTAAAGGGAGAAGAGTAGAAAAGGAATGTACATTGAATAAACAGAACACCATAAATGAATAATTTTCCAAGTGTTTTATCATAATAGAACCATTGATATAAATGTTTGTACCAAATCCATATAAATAAGTGGTTTCCCCTAAAAACCTACTATTAGAAGGAAACCGTTAGACATACTAAACAGTTGTATTTTAAAAAAATATTTATTACAGAAAAAATGTAGTATTATTAAAAGACTAAATCATCAATTTTTGTTCTACTAAACCCATACATTAAATATAAACTAATGTAACGTCTTAACATAAATTTATTTTTTTTTTATTTAATTTTAATTCATCTAGGTATTCTATTGAAATTAATGTTTTACCATTTTTACATGTAGAATAAAGAGTTTAGTGAAATAATATAGATAACAGAAAATATATTAATTAAAAATATTTCTAAATAATCAATCATAGGTCATACGGGGAATAAAAATAATTAAAAGGTATTCAAGGTGGCCTAAATTAAATACCAACAATAAATTGTCCTTTTTAAACCAAATTAATCAAATAATAATTTCCATTGATATTATAGATTTGAATAATGATAATGGAATCTTTAAAAATTAATTTATAAGTAATATATAAATATAATAAGACTATAAATTGAATAAAATATAATATATAAAAGTTAAAAAAACTATGATAATATTACTATAATAAAAATTTAATTTTACATGAAAAATACCTTTAGAAAACCTTCAATTTTTATTTTGAAAATTACTATTTAAATATTATTAAATTCTTTGAAAATGATGTGTCAAGATTATCATATATATATACTAATTAAATATAAGGTAGGGTAAAGGCCACCTACCTTTACAAACCATTGGTGATATCATCATAATCTAACAACAGCTAATAAAACCAATAGAATATATAAATCACATTTTATAACAAATAAACAAAAATAATCAAGATCTATAAATGAATAATAAAATTACTAAATCAAAACACTCATAGATAACTCATAACAAGATTCTAACACTAACCATAGTAGAATTTCTAATTTCCATAACTTATAAATCATCATTTTAGACAAAAATATATGAAATTCATAAAACTCTCCTCTAAGAGACTCACCTTATTTAAAATAGTGATTAATATAGGAAAAACCATTATTAGTATCTTCTCCTTATGATACGTGAAATAACTTTCAGTCTAATTGATTCTACCATGTTTTAATGTGATTTCATGCTAAAATCCATTATAAAACCATCCCAAATTCTGGAATAAAAAGTAAAATAGGTAAGGTAGGTGGAATGGAATGAAATAACTTGATTCAGTAAGTTAAAAATCATCAAGATACCATTGATTAAAGAAGGAATAAGGGTAAGGAATGGATTAGAGGGGAGGATAGGTCTCCTTATATCTAAGGAGATCAAAAAGAAATTTCATGAGGGTGTGTTTAGATATGAAAAAAAATATAGATTATCTAATGTTAAAAAAACTAGGTTGGCACCACCAGGTGACTAGTGAATCTTCACCATCATCTTTATGGACATCATATGCTCATATATACACTCTATGCATCCAATAAAAAATAATTGGGTACTGACCAACTTGTTTTATCACTAAGTATATATTGTCACTATACTAAGTACCTGGTGGCTTACTGCATCCACTACTTCTTATATTTTCATTATTATAATCTGTAAAATTCCACTCTTGGGATTTTATAACCATTTTACGATCTCCAATATCTCATGTTAAACTACATAAAACATAGAGATTGTTAACTATATCAATCAAAAAAATAAATTCAAATGATCTCATACATTCACAATCAAATTACCCACTTAAAATCTGGACACTACTCGAAAAACCACCAATATCCATGAACTTATAGACACATTCAGTATTGGAAATGGATATAGGGAGCCTTTAGCCACATGAAATCAATCTCCATGGCTATATTTTACCTATAGTCATAGGAAAAAAGGGTTGTATCCATGGGTAATGTCTATGGATATAAATATCATATATCCACATGCATGACAGTCTATATCCATGGAAAATGTATATGGATATAGACTACTTATATACATATTAATTAAGGGATATATCCAAGAGAATGAAGGGTTATAACCAAGTGTAATGGTCATTTCTATAAACCACTTATAGCCCTGAGCATGAAGGGTTATATCTACAGGAATTTCCTGTGGATATAGTCTATTTCCAAGAGTATTTTTTTAAATTAAAAGAGTGCAGTGACTTTTTCCCAACAAAATTGAAATGTAAAAAAGTCTATAAACATGGGAATAGTGATCATATTTCTGTGGTCTTGTCCAATAACATTTGTATCCCTGGGCCTAGGTGCCTGTGCTTAAATTCCTATCACCTCAACTCATTTTTTCATAGGCACAGAGGCTCGTGTATATATATATATATATTCTTGTGTGTTTTCACATTTAAAATTGAAAATTGGTAATAGGGTTGGGGGTATGTCGCTGCTTTTGGTCCCTAAGGTCATGTGTTCAAAACCTATAAGTTAATATTTTCACACACACACACACATATAGAATTTGTTATGTGAGTTGATTCTTAGAATAGTGAAATATCTCCCAACTGAGATGTTGCCTATCCTGGGTTCAAAACCCTATGTCAACTAATTATTCCAAAACTTATTATTTTCATATATTACAAAATGTTAATATATAAATTCAATAAAACTTTATAGAAGAGTGTTTTAAATCCCCCCCCCCCCCGAGACTTTATGATATACTTAATTTTAAATAAATTAAATCTTTTTGATATCTTGCGATGCACACAATACTAGATTTAAATGAAATGTGATAATATATTAAAATATTATTTTTTTAAAACATTCCCATTATAACATAGTTCTTATGTTGGAAGGTTTGAATATGACTAAATAAATTTGTAAAATCATATTATTTACAAATTTATAAATAAACTCAATGGTTATATACTAATTATAAATAAAATAAGAACCATTTTAAATAAATAGAAATGTTTTCTAAAAAATAGTATTTTTCTAAAAGGTGGTTTAATCATGATATGAATGAATAATTAGAAATTAATTTTTAATAACTTTTGAAAATTTATTTTAAAAAATTTACTTCATTTTTGAAATCATAATATCAAAATTATATTAGGGTGAATTTTTTTTGAGTTTTTTGAAAAAGTTTTATTTTTCATTGAATAGTGAAAAACAATTATTTTTATTAAAAACTACCTTTTTTAAATAATTTACAAAAACTATATTATGGTAATGTGTTTTTAAAAGTAAAATTAGTTTAATTATATATTAATTAATCCAAACTAGGTAATTTTAATCATTTTCAAATTTAATTTTGATATAAAAACTATTTCAACTTTTGAATGTTTTTCTTCTGGAAAACGATTTTTTCCACATGTTTTCATGTTTAATTTTAAATTAAATTATTCCACTTATATGATTTGAATTTGAAAAAAACATATTACATACTTTTAATCATCATAATATATACTTTTATTAATGATAACTTTAATTTTGACCATAACAAATAATGAAAACAATTAAAATTATTTAACAAGGTTAAGGTAAAAACAAGTTTTCCTAGTGGTTAATCTAAAAAGATAATGGTTAAAAATAACTTAAAACATTTATAATTATTATTTTTCATTCATATTTTGGCCTTATATATTCTATGGTTATAAAATTGTACATTTCTATCCTTTTGGGATAAAAAACAAATGTATAACTCTTTCTTGTAAAAAAATCCAAGTGTGTCCTCTCTCCCACTTATAAAATGACATCCATATCCTCTCCTTAAAATAATTTCAAAACCAATTTTTTCGGCCAATAACTGAAAAAAAATTCCATAATTCCATACCCTCATCCTATGATCCTTTTTTTGGACATAAATTCAACTTAAGAAATATTTTTATACAAACCCAAAAAATTTGTCCGAAGAAGAGGTAATATCATTAACCTAGTATTTTATTTCATTTCTTCCTCCACATCCTTAAAATAATATTAAAACAAGATTATATAATTATATAATTATCATACATATAGTTATTTTTTTATGTTATGTTCATGACCTAAAAACATTTCCACCTCCCTCAAATAGGAAATGAAACTATTGATCTTGTGTACAGTGGACTATTGCCTCACGAAATAACATAATTTGTTTCGCATCACCAATTATCATGAATAGATATAATTAAGTATCTAATTTTGATATATTATATTTATGATTAATTATTATTATGGAAATATAATATAATATATAACTTCTTTCCATTTTGTAGAGAATATGATAACATCACTCGTGTATACGGAGGACTACCACCTCACGAAGCGATGTGATTCATTTTTGACTTATGATTTACATGGAAGGTAATAAATATTAATTTTATATTTATATATTATATTTAATACAGAGTAATAATTTTTTTAAAAATAAATATATCATATACTTCATTACCTTATCATCTATTGAATAAATAATAACATCATTCGGGTGTGAGGTGGACTACCGCCTCACAAAGCGATGTGATTCATTTTTATTACTACATCACATGGATGGTATGTGAAAGGGTATTTAATTAAATAATATAATATTTATGATATTTTTATCATAATATAAATATAAAATAACACTTAACTTCTTTACATTATGTTCTTAAAAGAATGGAAACATTACTCATGCGTATGACGACCTACGATCTTCATGATTGTAACATAATTATTTTTTCAAAACCATATTTAATATTTTGTTTAAAAAGTATAATTTATGTATAAAAATTATAATTATGAAAATTTTACCATTATATAGATGATGAATTAAAATTCCTTTTGACCTTATTCAACTTACAAAAGTGATTTTGGTCATTTGATCCATTTGTCATTAAAACATATGGTGTGGAATTAATTGGATTAGTAATTGGATGTGAAATGGTAAAATATAAATAAAAAGAATAATAAAATTAAAAAATGTTCTTAATAAAGTATATAATTAATTGAATTTTATTATTCTAGGAGACAAATGAGTCACATGATGAATCAGGCTTAAGGTAAGGGATCTTTCTAACTTACCCTTTTCATCGGGTTATGACCATTCTCTCTCTAACTCACGTTCTCTCTATTTAATGTAATATAATTGAAAAAAATTATATATATGTTTCTCAAATATATACCTAGATTATTCTACCTTCCTTTTATGTGGAAATACATTTATTATGACCATCTCTCAAATTCCTTCTTTAAGGAATCTCTTTTGATTATGTTATGGGACAAGATTACACAACCCATTTCGTTATATGGGTAAATATTATGTTTGTTACTTATAATTTATATAATTATGTGGAACACATATTAACATACATTAAATGAATGTGATGGCTGGGGCTAAATGTATATATCACTCCAATTCATTGGGTAATGTTTTAGTCTCATGAGACGTCATGTATGTGCATAGGGATTGAACCTAATTTATTATGGAATTTTGTCCACCATGTGATAATGTCTTTGAACATAGCCTTGAATTATGTGAATTTCATGTTTTATGTAATTTAAAATTTCCCATGTTTCCATGATCTTACGATACCATTCTGTTTATGTTATGCTTCCACTTGATTAACCACGCACCTTACCTTTTATGATATAATGTTTTACCATTGAATACCATGTTATGATTCCCTAAGTTGTTGTCCCTTACTAGTATTTTTATCCCACAACATTATTTCATGTATTCAGTAGGTTATCCCATGCATATTTAGAAGTTCAAATGGATTTTAGGATTTCACTATGGAGAATATATTAAGGATGCCATGTTTTAGTTTTGTTTGTTGTATTATGAACCTATTTTTCTAAAGACACTAGGAATTTATGATCCTTATATTGTAATTAGTTTATATTTATGTTTAATAATCATGTAATAATATATTTAAATGGATTTTATCGTTATATTTAGTATCATAGGTAATGTTAAGTTAACCTTTGGAAACTAGAATGATAAAACTTTAGTGAAACCCTAAGGATAAGTACAAGGATAAGTTTAAGTATAAGCTTAAGTATAAGAATATATCCTAGAATTTTGTTGAATTATAGAGTGATTGGTTTTTAATAAATCCCCCCCCTTTAAATATACTACAAGTGGATGTAATTTTAGCACAGATTTACATAGTGGTAATAACTCCAAAAAAGGTGTGTCAGGCTCGACTCGAGCATTATCTGGTATATGACAACAAGGATTTCTATACACTTGGTTTGACACTTCTGAAGGATATGTTTTTGAAATTAACAAACACTTTATGAACCATATTAAGGGAAATAAAATTACCATAAGATTTTATACTAATAAATAGATCATGGATAACTTTATATGAAACCTAGAAATTCATAATTTAAGGAATATATGTTATTTATTAGTTATCCCTTTAATATTCATAGTTTCCCATATATGTGTTTAATAATTAAAAAATACTCATCCTCAATTCTACTTTTATTTCATTCAAATGGATGGAAATAAGATAAACCATGTCAAGAACCATTATGAGGGGAAATGTGACGAATTACCAAATGTGATTCGCAACCCAATGGAAGGAGATAATAAATTCATGATAATAATTTCTCAGCTAACACATTTTTTAAACCAAAACTTGAATTAGAAGGAACACCTGAATCACCCCAATAAAAATAAATTTTCAATTAAAACCTTTATATGAAATGACATCCATAATTCATTGGACCTTTCAATCCTTTAATTTCGGAACAGTGGATCAAATACATTGAAAATATCTTCTTTATCCTTCAATGTTCTGATAATGAAAAGGCTGTAAAAGCAGTTTATTTTATGGAGGGAGAAGCCGATCAATGGTGGGTTATGATAAAAAAAATATGAATTTCAAGTAAGATATCATAGATATGGAGTGGAAGTAATTCCATAAAGAAATTTAAATATTTTCCTCACACTCCCTAACTTAAAAATGGATAGTTATTTCCTTAGACTCAAGAAAAATAATGACTAATACATTAGGGTGTATGAATAAAAATTCACAAGACTTACATGATACACCTTTGGCTTTGTAATATCCTATGAAAATAAATTTGACTGCTTCTTTGGTGGGCTTACTCCAAGTATATGAATAGCTTTGGAAATTTTAGAATTTGACAACATTGATGAAATTGTCCGATGTTTCCTCAAAATCAAGATAGATATTAGTGAATCTCATGGAGATAAGAAACAAAAAATGGAGTTTAACTCTGGTGGTATGATAGAGAAATATGACTGGGGAAATAAATTCCAATATTTTACATGTCAAAAGTGTGGGAAAAAGAAGCATTTAAATTTTATATAGGGGACCAGGAAGCACTTTAGGTGTGGGAAGGAAGGGCACCTATCCATTGATTACTTAGGAGAGAAACTCAACAATGTGATGGAAGGAAAAAATTATCTAACAAACCATCAACCTATTGTCCAATGTTACAACTGTAAAGAAGAAGTACACCATACAAAATAATGCACAAAGACAAGATTTATTGATGAAAATAGACACTAACAACCTATAAGGCCTAGAGAGAAAGGGGTAGCTTATACCATCACAAATAAACTTGTGGATCCCAAAAATCAAGTGTTAATATGTATTCTAGTTATTTATTCAATAATAAATCATTTAATTTTTGATATTGGTTCTATGCATTGTTTTATATCATTCATGTTTAGTATAACTATTCAAGAACCCCCTTAAAACATGGAAGTTGAGTTGTAAGTAAATATGGAAAATTGGTCAATTATTTCATCCTAAGCATATAACTCACCACTATCCATATTTTTGTTTTAAATATCCTAGAAAATATTATGATACTTCCTTTAGAGAAATTTGATGAAATTCTAAGAATGGAATAGATTTCCTTATATTAATCCAACATTAAATTCAAAGATATGGAAATAACCCTCCAAATCATGAATCTCCCTCTAATTATATACAAATGAAATGAGGGTAATGAATCTACTTTGGTATCATAATCTGAAGCATGGATATTTTTTCCCTTCTAAGTAAGTGTATCTTACTCAAATGATTGAGTGTAAGGAAAATATCATTCTTGAAGACATGACCGTTATGAGGGATTATAATGATGTATTTATAAAAAATTTCTTGGTCTTCCTCCATGCTAAGAGGTTAAAATTTCAATTGAGATTATACCTGGATCCTTTCTAACATCTAGGACTCCATATAGAATTACCATGATCGAACATTAGTAGATGAATAAGAAACTATAGGAGAATATATATAAAGGATTTATATGACCATTTGTTCTCCATTGGGTGTACCAGTCCTCTTCATTAGGAATAACGATGGGTCAACATGCCTCTGCATTGATTATCATGAGCTAAAAACCATGATAAAGAACAAGTATCCCCTACCATGTATAAAAAACTTATTCAATGAACTATGTTGGGTTCAGTATTTCTCTACGGTGTACCTTCCATTAGGATATTACTAATTGAGTGTAAATAAGGAAGATATTCTAAAAACTACCTTTGGAATAAGTTATAGACACTGTGAGTTCATAGTGATGCCTTTCAGACACACTAATTCTCTAGTTATATTTATAGAACTAATGAATATCGTATTTATGTATTACCTTGAAAAATTTGTGGCATTCATTATAGATTATTTTATGATATACTCCAAGATTTAGGAGGATCATTATAAGTATTTGAAAATTATGCTAAAGGAATTGAGAAAGGGTAAGCTATATGAAATGTTTAGTAAATATGAGTTCTTGATAAAGAAAGTATCATTCATGGGGAATATTATAACTATAAAAGGGATATCTGTAGACCCTTATAAGATAAAGGCAATGGAGGATTAGCATAGACCAGTATCTATTATGGTGATCCATAATTTACATGGGATATCTTGGTATTTATATTATTTGTGAAAAACTTTTCACAATTTTCAAACCCACTAACCAAACTAACATGGAAGGTAGCAAAGTTTTTCAGGAGAGAAGTGAATGTGAAGAGAGCATTATGGAGTTGAAAAAGAGGCTTATCACTACACTCATACTTACACTACCCTCATGTAGGGAACTTTTTATGGTATACAACAGTGCTTCAAAGAGAAGTTTGGGATATATATACTAATGAATAATGATAATGTGACAGCCTAAACCTCAAGGTAGTTGAAAGTTCATTATTATAACTATCCAGAACTTGATTTGGATTTGGATGAAGTTATCTTTGTGTTAAAAATCTATCAACATTATCTCTATATGAAAAAAATGTGTAATATATAAATATCACAATAGAATCAAATATATATTCACACAGAAGGATCTTAATATGTTCTAGTGAATATGGTTAGATATTATTAAGGTATATGACTTCTCAATATATTAACATCCATGGGAATCATAGTGAAATATTCTTTAAGATGAAAGGATATAGTGATTTTATCAATGATGAGAATTAAGAAGTATCCAATTTTATTAGATTTTTAAAGGAATGATATGATAATGTTAACAAGATATTTATCCTAGTTTTCTCAAATAACTTCTCAACCACAATTCTTAAGAGGATCAAGGAGGCCTAGAAAGTGGATGAGGTTATACAGAAAGAGGTAGATAATATATCAGAGTTCAACATGGTTGAAAATGGGGTTATAAGGTTTGGAACCTGGATTTGTGTCTGATTGAAACCATATATGAATATGGATATTCTGGGTGATTCACATAGATCATCCTTCTCTATTCATCCAAAAATCATGATGATGTATTGAGATGTGAAGAAATAATTATTGTGGGTTAGTAAGAAGAGGGAAGAGATTAAATTTGTATCTTGATTTTTGGTATTCAAAAAATTCAAGGATGAATAAAATTAGTCTAAGGGTATGATACATACATTGCCTATACCAACATGGAATTGGTAAAACATAACCATGGATTTATTTATAGGACTTCCCAGGACACTCAAAGTAAATTACACTATCTGGGTGATAGTTGATCAATATAAAAATTCATCACATTTCATTTATATCAATGAATATTTATTTCTTGACTAACTCACTAAGATATATATAATGGAAGTGGTAAGATTTAATGTAATTCCACTCTCTATTATATCTAATCGTGTTCTAAAGTTTATATAAAGGTTTTAGAGAAGCCTTTAGCAAGGGTTGGATACCAAAAAAATATTTTAGTATTTCCTATCACCCTCAAATAGATGTTCAATCTAGGGGAACTATGCAAACTCTATAGGATATTATGACATCTTGTTCTATGTATTTATAAGGATAATGGGATCAGTACCTTCCCCTAGTAGAGTTTTCATTTAACAATCATTTATTTTATTGAATTAAAATAAAATTTATGAGGATTTATATGGGAATCAGGGTCAGAATAAGATATACTAGAATAAATTTTGATAGTAGATTCTGATGGGACCTGATCTTCCCCAGATATGATAGAGATGGTCCAAACCATTCGATGTCAAATGAAATTTGTTCAAAGTTGACAGAAAATATATACAGAAAACCATAGACGAGACCTGGATTTGAGTTTGAAGATAACATTTTCTTCCATATTTCACTTTGGAATAAAGTTATAAGGTTTATGAATAAGTTAAATATTATTCCTAGATACATCATCCCCTTTGAGATCCTTGATCACATCGGAGTGGTGGCATATCGACTAGCACTCCCACCAAACCTATCATAAGTATATTTTCAGTTCTTTGTGTCCCTCTTGAGGAAGTACATACCAGAACCATTACATCAATTGAATCAAAATATGGTACTGTTGGAGAAATACCTTTCTTATGAGGAGCAACTAGGGAAGATTTTGGATCATAGAGACAAATTTCAACAAAACAAGACAACTCACTTGGTCAAAGTGCTATGGTGAAACCACATTTTTATGGAAGAAACATAAGAATTTGAAGTGGTGGTGAAGTATTATCACCCTCACCTATTTTCACCATAGTATGTAATATGAATTTTTTTTGGTGAAATTATTTAAGGGGGGAACAATGTAAATTTTTTTCAACCTTTGAATGTTTTTCTTTTCCAAAATAATTTTTTGACATGTTTGTGGGTTTAATTTTAAATTAAATTATAACAATTCTATGAGTAAAATTTGTAAAAATGGATTTCATATTTTTAATAATAATAATTTAGAATATAAAATAAGTCCAAATTAATTTATTACCATAATGAATAGAGAATACATAAAAAACTATTTATCGTGGTTAAGGTAAAAATAGGTTTACAGGCGGGTTAAAATAAAAATATACGGGTCAAAAATGATCCAAAACACATATAATTACTATTTTATTGTAATATTATGAACTTATATATTATAAGGTTATAAATGGTACATTTTTTAGCCTTTTTTATTATAAAAATGTGGGTATAATTCTTTCTTTTCAAAACATCCAAGGGTATCCTTTCCCCCACTTATAAAAGGCCACCAACTCTCCTCTAATTTTCACAATTCCAAAACCCATTGGTCTAGAAAATAATTACCCATATAAATTATATAATTCTATCACATCATCCCAAAATCCTTTTTTTTTGGAAATAAACCCAACATGTGATGGATTTTTGTGAAAAGTAAAAGAAGTTGTTGGAAGAAGAGGTAACATCTTTAACTGAATATTTTATTTTATTTATTCCTCCACCTCCAAAAAATATTATTAAAACATGATGATATAATAAACTTATTATATTCCATATATTTATATGTTTTCATGAAAATTGAATTACCTACAACCATCTCCTCCTCCTTCAAATGAGAAACAAAACCATCGATCATGTGTACGGTATAATACAACTTCACGAACTGACATAATTCATTTTCCACCACCACTTCTCATTGATGGATATAATGAAGTATCTAATTTTCATATATGATATTTATGCTAAAATTAAACTTATTTAATTTTAATATCATTTATAACTTCATAGTTTACATTATATAGAGAATATGATAACGTCTCTCCTATTTATGGTAGACTACCACCTCACGAAGCTATGTGAATCGTTTTTCACTTACAATTTACATGAAAGGTAATGAGAATTAATTTTATATTTATATATTATATTAATTAAAAATTAATTATTATATCAGATAAATATTCAATATAATTTATTAACCTGTCATCTATTTAATGAATGATAAACGTCGTTCATGTGTACAACATACTACTTCCTCATGAAGAAATGTGATTTGTTTTTATTACCACATCAAATTAATGGTATGTTTAAGAGTGTTTAAAGATATAATATGATATTATTGATATAATTATAATATGATAAAGTTAAAATAACACTTACCTTATTTCCATCATGATCTTTGAAAAATGGAAATGTTAGTCATGTATACATACGACCTACCATCTCCATGATTGTAACATAGTTCATTTTTCACAACCATATCCTATAGTTGATTTAAAAATTGTAATTTATATATATAAATGATAAATATTTAATTTTTATCATTATATAGATGATTAATTAATAATCTTTTTGACCTTAGTCAATTTACTAAAGTGATTTTGGACATATGAGCCGTTTATCATTAAAATGTCTCATATGGAATTAATTGATTAAGTAATTGAATATGAAATGGTAAAAATTAAAATAAAAGGAATAATATACTTTAAAAATTTTATTAATAAATTAAATAATTTACTTGATTTTTTACCCAAGTAGATAAATAATATGCGTAGAAAATCAAGCTCAATGTAAGGTATCTTTCTATCCTGCCCTTTCTTCGGGTTATGACCATTCTCTCTCTAACTCAATTTTTATCTCTTTAAAATTATGAAATGATTATAAATTATATATATATGTATGTATATATGTATCTCACATGTATACCTAGATTATTATAAATTCATTTTATGAGGTAATACATTCCTTATGACCATATCTCAAGTGCCTGCTATAAGGAATCTCTTTTGATTATGTTATGATACAAGATTATGAAACACATTTCTTTCCATGAGAAATTATTATGCTTACACATTATAATTTATATACTTATCTAGCACACATATAAATTTACATGAAATGAATGTGATGGGATGGACCATAATTATATATCCCTCTAATTCATTGGGTAATGTTTTAGTCTCATGATATGTCATGTATTGGATTAGGGAGGGAGCCTAATTAGTTATGGAACTCTATCCACCATATGATGTTATCTTAGTAGTTATCCTTGACTTATTTTTATTTCATGTTTTATTTCATTCCCACTTTCCTATGTTTCCAAGATATTATGATACCCTTATCTTTATGTTGTTCATCTGATTATTACTCATGTAGATTCTCTTTTATGATATCAAGTTATACCTTTGACTCACATCTTATGCTTTCTTATCTTGATTATTCCTTTACTGGGTTTTTTATGTGAACCATTTGTTTCATGTATTCCCCAGATTATACCATGAATATTTAAGAGATCAAATGGATTTTAAGATCTCTCTATGGAGAATAAAGTAATGATGCCTTGTTTTAATTTCGTTTTATGAATTATGAACCTAGCCTTCCCAATACACTAGGCCTTTACAATCCTTATGTTGAATTTATTGGATATTTATGGTTATGAATCATATAATAATATATATAAAATGATTAGGTTACTATATAGGTATATGGCCTATGTAATGTTTGATAAGTGTGACATTAAGGCTCATTAATGATGAATTTAAATTTTCCAAGTTGTGTACAACCACTCTCAGAATGTCCATAGAAATAAATGTTTTCCAAGTTGCTAACCACCTAACTGAGTTGACATGGCATGTGATATATCCATGGGAATTTCCTATGGCTATATTTATAAGAATCCATAATTATCCATGGAAACTGTATCCAGAAAAATATTTCTCATGTCTACAGTCTATAGACATAAACATTTGGATTATAGCCACAAACATCACCCGTGGCCATAACCATTTTTCATACATGTGTTTTTTTGGAAATTAAACTAAATTAGGTCCCATATCAAGTATAAATAAGACTAAAATATTAACCATGTAATGGAAATTATTTTTACGGGTTAGTAGAAAAGAAAAAATAGACCATTATATATATAGATTAGGGTTTTTTGAACTTTCTTAATAAGAAAAAATTTTAGAGGATATGTATCAATTTAGTGGATATTTTATACATTTTGAAGGGTCTTGATAGATAAATTTAGTGTTTGGGTGAGAATGGGACCATGTGTTAAAATATAGTAAAACAAATACAATTAACATCAAGTACCTAGTTGGGGATCATAGGGTATGTGGTCCTAGGGGTTTGACTAAATGATCGGTGTATTCCATCCAAGACCACAGTAGATAACCATGTATTTTTTAGTATCCACTAGTTACCTGATGAGTCATGTAGTATATTTTTTTAATTTTAATTTATTTAATATTTTATTAAAATCATTTATAACTCCTCCCTTATTGTTCAATTCAGACAAAGGAAACTCCCTTATCCTCCTCTCTTTCTTACTCTATCCTCTCTACTTCCTAGGTTCTTGAAGTTCCATCACTCACCTGATTAGTGATTCATATATGACAGTGGAATCCTATGAGGTAGGTTTTCGAAAGATATTTATTTTTCTACATATTGTGTCAAATTTAATTTACTACTATCTTATTGATTTCATTTAATTAAAATTAGTTTTAAATATGTTCAATATAATTTTTAAATATATTTTATCAATATATGGAAATAATTTTTATTAGTTTTGACCATATCACTCATTTAACTAGTGTTCAACTATAAAAAATCATTTTAGGATTTTTTTTAATGATTTAATAAATTTAGGTGTGTTATGGAGAATTACCTGGTGATAGTAGATATATTAACTTTTCTAAGCCTATGGTAAGTGGTTACTTATATATTAATCAATATATATTATATTTTATATGAATTATTATACATATGAACAAAGTTAAAGGTTTACGTATCTAAATTGAGACTGATAAGTTTTGAAATTATAAGATAATTTTGGTAGAGTATCAAATGAGTAGAATTGATCTTCCACTTTAGGTTTGGTGATTTTATGATAACCATGTATCCACAATATCTTGGGAATATGTGCTAATTAGGTGTGATGGACACCAAAAGGGTCCTTCAATTTGAGATAAATTATGAAAGTTCTGGTGTTTTCTATCATGGATAATTTAGTCGGGTGTTGACTTGGTAGTTCCTTAAAGTATTTGTTAGCTAGTGGTTTAATCTAAAAATAACTTTGTTATAGATACAAGTACAATATAAGAAAATAGTAAAACCCCTTAATTTCATAGGATGATGTTTTGAATAAGAAGTGAATTAAAAATAGTCTTCCTAGGAATAAAGTTTATTTGTGATGGGATTTTTTAGACCGTCTGGATGGTTTGATCACTATTTATGGATGCGCCTTATGATACCAAGTGGGAAGTAAGTTAGAATATGATATTTATTGGGGTTTGGAATATATTTTATGCAATTATTTAAGTGTATTAGGGAATGGGTATTTAATATAAATCATGGTATGTCTCTATTAGTATAGGTGAGTGGGATACCTAAGGTTCAATCATGATATTAGTTTTATGTTAGTTTCTTATAAATTATTAGTGTATGGTTGGGTGTTGAAAAGGGATTATGATCTTTTGTATCACTATGAGAGTGACTATATTTGGGTTTATGACCTATAGGGAAGTTGGGGTTGGATACTTGGTACTCTATAGGGTGGTATATCTTGTGAGATAAAGAAGATATTGAGTTCAAATTTATATGATTGGTGAGTTAGGGTTAGTATGATAGTTACGTAAGGTGGTTCATTATGTTTGTTGAGGGATTATGATTTTAATAGTATGATATTCCAGTTATGACTATTGAAAGTGATGTGATTTAGGATGGGGAAGTACATATAGTATGAATTACTAAATGAGGTATATGTGGCTTATTTACATAATAAAAGTTATAATTTATGTTATGAATGATATGTGTTTTTTATTTCATCTTTAATTAATTTTATGTATCATGTTTTTGAGATGACATCATGTTTTCCAATGGAGGTAGATACTTGTGACCTGAGAGATAGTCTTGAGGTGATTACCTGATATTATTTTCCAAGGGACTAGCTACGTTACCCACTCACCCTGATTTAGATTCACTTTCTATGGTATTTAATATGATATTCTATTTATATTATTCATATGCACTTATTACGGGATTATATATGTTACATACTTCCCATTATTTAGATGCACCCACCAAGGTTGGGTTATGTCACACATATCCCATTATTTGAATACTAATATGGTTTCTTGGGGCTTTAATTAGATTCCATGTTTCAACACAATATGGATTCCCTTTGTGAATGATTAGATTTATCAAACTTGGAAAAATATGGTGGGGTTGTATATTGTGGTGTCATCGTTAGCACTCAGTGACCCAATTTGATTACCTGTATACAGCGTGTTATTACATTATTTTATATCTTTTATGTGGACCATATATATTTTGAAATATATTAGAGGAACAATTAGGGGTGTCGTTAAGAGTTTTATGCTCATGCATTGCAAATTCACCTTGGTGGAAGTGTGGAGATTATGTATAATATATAGGTTTGGTCATATGTTATGCATGTGACTAATTGAGAGTAGAATAATGAGGTTTTAGAGATGAGACTAAGGTGAGACTCGAGTTTTATTTTTTATGTCACCCTATGTATTTTTTGGTGGAGTGGATTCATTGGACCACGTTATTTATTTATCATTTTTATAAATAATTTTTTTTTGTTTATTTATAAAAATATTTTTTTCAATTTATTTTTTATTAATTATTTCATTATTTTTTATTATTCTTATTATTTTATATAATATATTTATGTTATATTTTTGGAATAAATAACTTTATAATTTTTTACCTTACACATCCTTTATAAAAATATTTTTACCTTTACATGAGTTTTGAAAGTAACTTTTTACCTTTACATAGATTTTATTTCAACATTATGCATCTATTAGAAATATTCTTCTACCATTACACAAGTAATGTACTCATCTATTTACCCTTACACATGTTATAGCATACCCTTATGTAAGTAGTTTACTTCTCTATTTACCCATACCCAACTCCGTGTTTACCCTTACATATAGTTTATAATTGTCATCTTACCCTTACAAAAACTTTTTAAAATGATTCTTACCCTTAATTAAGTGTTAATATACCCTTGCACCACTTGAATAAAATGAATTTTACCTTTAGAACATGTTTATAATTTTATTTTTACCCTAATGAGATATCTATTCTTCCATTACATAAGAATTTTAATATTTTTTTTACCTTTAACTAAATCAGGTTAAACCCTTACACAACATATTCAATTATTCTATAACCCTTATGATACTAAAATATTACCCTTACACAATGTTTAGAAATTTTTTGTTTGCCTTACGCAAGTCTGGATTACACTTACACAATTCTAATTTACCATTAAATAGTTCATTGAATTACATGTTACATTTATTAAATCTATGAAAAATAATTTTTAACCAAAAACATGGCATGAAACTTACCCTTACGTAGTAATGAGAATCTGGAAATTCTATTTTACTCGATTTTCCTGATATTCATGGTACTTTCAATTGCTGCATGTTTGTTTCAATTGTTTTAAATTTTTTAATAATTTTATAAAGTATTATTAATGATATATATTCTATGTGAAGTATTTTTATTGTATTTTAAGAACATTTACATATATATTAATTATTTTTCTTCATTTATGCATAAACATACTATATTTATTTAAAAAATTTAAATGTATATATTTTGAGTTGATTGGTTTGTTTTTATTGTTTCAAAATTTAATATTGATTCTAATAAAATCATTCCATCTTTTTTATAGTTTTAAATGAAATATATTTATAGTTTTATACTATCAAATATTAAATATAGAAGAAAACTTATAATTCATATTTTGAATATTATAGTTTGAAACTGTGTGATATTCTTAGATATCTTTGACATATTATTTTGGATGCATTTAGAACATCCTAAATGGTGATTTCAAATTTGTTTGAATTGTTCCAATGGTTTTAAATTAAAATTATAGAATGATTGATAATATGTTCCTCTCTCTATCTCCTCAATAATTTTGGATATTTATTATTATCATTTTAAATTTTAATATCCAAAAATATCACTTGGATTTGTTATGTTATTTATATTTAAATAGCTCAAGGAATACATAGAATTGAGATGGTTATGATATTGTGGAGGTAATGATTGTGAAATTGATCTTGTACCGAAATTTTCCATGTATTGGAAAACTCTTAAGGAATAAATAAATCATATTCAACCTCATTCACCATGAAGAGATGAACTGTACATTACCAGAACACCCAAAGTACACTGTTATATCATTTCAAAGGGAATATAATAACTATTTCATCTACACCATTCTTTATGATGCCACACATCTATATCTCATTATTTTAATCTTTTATATATCGGTATAGGTATTCAATTTTTCCACACAATAGGTTATGCCACCAATAAAAAGTAGTCAGTGGTATTATAACCTTATCAAAAATGAATTTTCATTGTTATGTTCAGCTAAACAAAAGGTAGAACACTTAGGTTGGGTCAGATCCTTGTTGAAAAGCCCGAGTTTTGTCCAATACCATAAGATTTTATCTTGGTTAGGGGATAATAATATGTAAAATTATTGGCTTATGATTGATCATGTTATAAAAGTATGTGTTCAGATTTATCCCTTGTAAAAGTCTCTCCCATATATTAGTGACTTCCAAACTCCATTAGTTGGGATGTGAAGAGTAGATTAAGTCTATTAAATAGAACCACTATAAAATTCCTTATGTTTATCTTTTTAATTTTTTACATACTCTCTTCACACATCCTCTATTATTATATATTTAATAATGAATATTTTAATCATTTTAAACCACCAAATTCTGAAAATATTTTTAATAACTATGATAATTTTATGAAATGAAAATTCACCCACCTCTTATCTATTTCCATAAAACCTTTAGAAACTATAATTTGGTAACAGTTCCTAACCTTCTTAATGTTATTTTAGCTATGTTATTATTTTTATAATACCAATATTTGGTATCGAATCCCATTCCTTTTGGACTTGGTATCTCTTGTTTATTATTATTATTTGATCTAAATCTTATCTTAATCGATAAGAATACTATTGTAAATATCTATTTTATTTATGGATATTCATAAAAAAGAAAATTTTCTAGAATAAGTGATTAAATTGGGGGTGTGAGACAAAATATTTTGAATTAAGGGAGTGTTATGGTAATATATGTCATATGGTTGAATCAGCTAAGGTTAGTGATTATAAATATTCTATTTTTAAAAAAATAATTTTATATGAGTTGCATGATAAGTATTAAGAGAAAATTTTTAAAATTATGGATTTACATTTAACCCTTGACTTAGATTATAATAAAGTCATTAGATAAAATAAAATATTATCTCATGTAGTTGAAAGATTATTAAATTAAGATATTGAAATATTATAGATTAAATATCATTATAATAGATTTAAGGATTTTATTTCTAAAAATAATGAAGAGGAAGAATGAAATATTAATTTAGTTTTGGATTAATTATCTCTAGTTGATGAAAAATGTTAAAAGTTTATGGAAGAAAATGGCAATTTGATAATTTTTACTTGTGATAATTATATTTCATTAATGATATTAAATTAAAATATGACTTGTCTAAGGTTATTAAAGGAATAAATTGTTTGAAAAAGTCTATGTTTATTAAAATAGTTTCAAAATCCGACTATAATCATACTATATATTTTAAGAAGTGTGATTTTAAAAATGAAGATTGGTTATTGCATTGTTATTTGATATAAATGTGGTTTTCATGGAATTTATTCCAATTATTATGGTGTTAGGTTTAGATAATCATTTAGGAACACAAATGCACATTTTTCTTCATATGATATGATATATAATGTTCCAAGAATTTTTAAATTTTGGGTGTCAAAAGGTATTTTTTAAAATCCTATTAGACAAAAAATAGTCTAGATTCCCAAGTACATACTTTTATTTTATGTAAAGTATGCATATTGAAATTATTTTATCACATGATATGTTCTTTAAAATTCATTTCATTTTATCCAGTGGGAATGCATTCATTGATTTATATTCTGGTTTACTAACATATGCTAACTAATGGATTTTTGAAATTCCTTACAAACCTTTAAAAAAATTCATTTAATATAATATTATTTTCTTCATGGATCCTTTTAGATTTTTTTAGAATAATTAATTTAGGGGACCTATCTAATTTTTTATATCTTTATTTAATCTAGTTGAGGTTTATTCATATGATTCATTTTTTTATTCTAGGGAGATTTGTTTTAAAATTTGATTATTTTTCCTTATTTGTTTCAAAAGGGAGAGAAAATGGTGTTTTTAAAATTTTAAATCTTTTCGATGAATTCAAAAAAGGGTGAGAAATTTTGAAAATGATATTTTGTTTTGTTATTATAAAAAATGTGACAATTGTTTTAGTGGATCCTTTAAAAAAATTTATTTATTTATTATTTTGATAATTAAAAATATATTTTTTATTTATTATCATAATTTTGTTAAAAGTAAATTTTTATTAAATATTTATCATTTATTATTATTATTATTATTATATATGATTATTTTTTGTTATATTTTATAAAAAAATAATTTTCTAATGTTTTTTACACTTACATATCCTTCATAAAAATATTTTTACCTTTACATGAGTTTTGACTGTCTTTTTTTACCCTTACACAACTTTCGTTTTAGCCTTACAAATGTATTATAACTAGTCTCCTACCTTTATTAATGTAATTAAATCATGTGTTTAACCTTTCACATGTTATATCTTAACCTTAAATAAGTAGTTTATTTATCTATTTACCATTACAAAACTCACTATTTTACCTTATCTAATGTTTATAAGTTTTGGCTTACCCTTTAAAATAATTCGCACCCTTACAAAAGTGTTAATCTTCCCTTAAAGAGCTTTTATAAAATGAAAGTTAACTTTACTCAATGTTTAGAATTTTATTTTTACCCTTATGTGACTTCTATTATAACCTTATGTAAGAAGTTTAATATTTAGTTTACCTTTGTGAAAATTAGGTATCACCCTTAAAAAATATATAAAATTATTCAGTTACCCATATGTCACCTGATTCTTACCCTTTCACAATGTTTAGTTTTTTTACCCTTATGCAAGTCTATATTACCCACACACAAGTCTAACTTACCCTTATGAAACAAATTAATTTAAATGTTACCATTATGAAATCTATGAAAAATATTTATTACCCTTATACTTTTTAGGAGAATTACCCTTAAATTGTTATGAGAATCTATAAATCATAGGTTACTTTATTTTCATGATATTCATGGTATTTTGAGAGATTTATTATTTTTTCCAAGTTTTTTCATTATTTTAATCATTATTTAAATTATTATTAATGATAGAGAATCTATATAAAGTATTTTTATAGTGTTTTAAACACAGTTATATGCAGTTTAATATTTTTCCTCACTTACATAGAATCATGCTGCATGTATTTTGTGAATTCAAATGATTTTGAGTTGATTTTTCCATTTATATTGTTTCTAAATTCACGTTTGATGCAAAAAAAATCATTCAATAATATTTTTTTAATTCCAATGTCTTTTTAGTTTGATAATATCACATGTTAAATATGGAAGGAAATTTCAAATTCAAATTTTGAATGTTATAGTTTGAAACTGTGTGATATTCTCAGATATCTTTGACCTTTTATTTTGGAAGTGTTTAATTTTTTTAAATGATGGATTAAAATAAGTTTAAATTGTTAATTTGTTTTAAATTCAAATGACAGTATTATCAATAATTTGATTCTCTCTCTCTTCTCAATGATCATAGATCTTTATTATCATTATTTTTAATTTGAATTACATAACGAATCACTTGGATTTGTTAATTTATTTCTATATAAAGGGATCCAGGCTTGCATGGAATAGATATTTTCATGATAGTGTGGATTGTAAGATTGATAAAGTGATATTGTACAAAACCGTTTCATCTGTTGAAGAACTCTGAAGGAATAAATAAACCATCTTCAACATTATTCACCTTGAATAGATTATCAATACATTGCTGGAACACCTGAAGTACTCTGTTGAATCATTTCAAAGGGCCTAAAACAACTATTTCATTTAAAAAATTATTTTTACTCCTATACAACTATATCTCATTGTTTTTATCTTTTATTTCTGGTCTGAGGGATACACATAATATTTTCATAGAAAAAGTTATACCTCTTATAAAAAGTAGTTAATGGTTTTTTGAGCTTATAAAAAATAATTTTTTGATCATTCTAACCCGACCAAAATACAGAACACTTGGGTTTGGGATGCACCTTATAGATAATCCCATGCTTTTTCTTATCACATAAAAGGATAGTTAGGTTTTTGGCTTCTCCAATATAAAATACATGGGTTTGGATTGATCCCATTGTAAAAATTAGGATTTATATTTCTATTATGTAAGTGGGACATAGAAACTTTATGTGCGTATTTATAATCCAATAATGATTAATTGTTATTTTTTTCAATGATAAAACCCATGTATTTAATTTTTCTATAAAAATAATGGGTAATTTTAATTTTATAATGAAAATGGTCTAAATTGTTGAAAGTGATTAATTATGGATTTTTAACAGATTTTTACATCAAATGTATTTTGGTCATTTATTAAAAAAATAAAATTCCAAATTTTGTGATTATTTTTTTAGAGTACATATTTTATTTCCTTAAAATTTGTATTCTGGACCAGGGGATGATTCGGCCATCTAGAGACCTTAAAAAATCAATGAAGGTGAAGATATTTTCAGGCAGACAACATGGACCCCACCGCTGTAACAGACGTCCATTTCGGCCAAAAAACATCCAATTGATGTGATTATACCTATTATAGAACTAGGAAACATAGGTGTGCCTCTAAAATTAATTTTAGGGAGTTTTGAAGTCATTAAGGTTGTAATTGAATGTTATACTTATGGAGAAAACTTCCTGGAACCTGCGTCCACAAAAAGAAATCACCAATGAAAAGTTCACAACTCATACATCTGGTGTCTAATTAAGATGATATTTGGAGGGTGAACGGAAAACATATATTTGAATAACTTTCATGAAGGATTATATGCATTATTCTATAAATTATTGGGTAAAAATACGACAACATTTGGAATACAGAAAAATTCCTATAAAAGGTAAGGATATCCTACCTCTCAAATCATTACAATCCTTCCCAACACCATCCAGGGGCACTAAAGGGAGGATGCCAAGGGACATTTATAATTTTATTTATTTATTTTATTTTTATTTTTTTCTTTTATTTTCTCATGTAATGAATTAATCATTTTTATATTAAAGTGTCCCCCTTTCTTCTTTCACCCCTTTACTCTTTATATTAGAATTAGTGATTATACCAACTGTGACGCTCCTAAAGTGAGATGACCCTAGTCATCATCTTTATTGTATTAGTAAAACATAGAAATTTGGTTTTTCCATGCACCGTGATAGGTGTGCATCAAAAACGGCGCCGTTTCCAGGGTGATAAACAGTTATTTTGATCAAATTTTTAAAATTCAAATTTTTGTTAATATTTTTCATTATTTTCTTTATAAGAAAAATATAAAAAAAATCCTTTTTCAATGATAAATTCAAATTCATATTATTATGCATGGGAATATTACTCACAGGTGAAATATCAAGAACCAAAAGTTGATTACAATGATCAAAATGACCAGGTGGATTGGATGAGAAATACTCTAGATGAATTGGGGATAAAAATGGAAAGAGAATTTGACTATGTTCGTACATTGATGGAGAAACCCGACCCTAAGCTGGAGCAAGAACCTGAGGTAGTGGTGGAAATAATTTCACCACTCATCAATGATAAACCAGATGAGGTAAATGTGGAGGTTCCTGAAGACTCATTCATCCTCACTCAACTAATTCTACCTGAGATAGATGAAAAAGAAGATGACTTCCCAGCTGATCTACATGTGGGAGACCAACAGGAATTTTATGAATTTTGGAATGAATGTGAGGAACTGCTTGATCTCCCCAAGCCCTGCAAAGAATAAGATCCAGCACTGCTGAAAGAAGACACCACCCAATTGGTGGAATGTGATGTCAAGATGGAGGATCCTGACTACCTGCCCTCATCCAATGATAATCCTCTCCAAGAGGCACTTTACACCAAGGAAAAGATTCAAGATGAACCTAATCATGGGGATGATACAATCTTGAACTCAAACTCATTTGTTTTTTTAAACAAATTTGAGTATAACTCCCAACTGTTTTGAATTTTTAGAATCTACTAAATCTTATTATGCCCTAAAAGGATGATTAGGAAAAAGAAGATGCACATGTTGATGGAAACTTGAAGCTCTCTAAATACATTGAACATTCATTAGAGGAAGTAAAAGAAGACAAATAGAACATTGCATAAGTAGTAACGAAGGAGGAGGAGGCTCTGTAATTCATCGTACCCCTGCCATGCAATTTGTACCATATTGAGAATTGGGAATATCCAGTGTACTCTATCCATGGAGTCCTCCACAACAATAATACAAATGTGAATGCTGGGAAAATCCACATGTGGTGGTTCTAATCAATGAAGCTTCATTCACTATTTGATTTTAGATAACAACTGGTACTACCCTCTGGAGGAAGTAAAAATTCAGGTCCCACTTGGGGATCATACCAAGATTTATCTTTACATGATTTTTATATTTCAAATTATTTTTTGATTTGTCCAGCATATGGCCCACTCCTCCATATCTTTTTGAGCTTTAATGACATTATCCTTGTTATTAAGTTAGTAATTATATTTTGTAGGTTCATAAATGGGAAAAACTAAAGCCTTAATTAGAGGAAGAGGAATGAATCTTTATTTCAAAATGGAGTTCACTTTTAGTGTTTAATATTTTAAAATCTTAATATTTTGTGGTCCAAAACTCTTTTTGAGCTTTAAAGATAAAATTAAATGTCAACACTTGAATCATTTCATTACTTGATGTATCTAAGATACATGAGTTTTTTATGAATCATATGATTACATGTTTTAGATTTCAATTTTAATGAGAATGAATGAGTAAAATGAAAAAATTGAATGTTTAAAGTGAAGCATGGATAATGAAATGGTGGCTCGTGATTTAAGAGAATTAGTTGATTTATGTAAATGAAATTTTCCAACAATTTTTATAATTTTGAATTTCTCAAATTCACATGAATTGATTTTTTATTATTAATCATGCCTTGAGTGATTTTCCAATATCACATGTATCATTCCTAAGAAAATTCTAGACCAAGTACTTTATATTTATTCTTGAGCATATTTCTGGAGTGATCTTGTGACATGTCACCTACCAGAACTTGCATTTGAACTTGTTAGATCTATAACTATACAAAAGAACATTTAAAATTATTGAGGCATATTTATATAAAACCTTATAATTAAATACCACCTTTATATCAATCCTTCTTTTATCCCATAAAGACCATAAATAACATTTATAGGGATGAGACATGTTTCAAGACGTTTTTATACATTACTACCCTACTCTTGGTATTTTCTTGATATTTTAAAGTTGAAGTGTGGGGGTTCTATTTTGGTAATTGTAAATGGTTCTGGAATCATTCATTGTACTTAATTTCTTTCCCCTCTTTAATTTAAAAAAATGACAAAAATGAAAAAAAAGATTCAAAACCAAAGAGAGAAAAATGGGTTGTGATTTAGGAGAAAAAAAACCACTATTTTCCAGACCTATGATCTTATGATCGTATGTGGTTTGGTGATGTATGTGAGGTTTTATCTAATAATAACTTAAAAAAGTACAAAAATAAAAAAAAATAAAGAGGGTGCATTGATCATTAATTATGCTTTACTTTGATCACAACCTTTCTTTGAGTTTTTGGGGAAGTGGGTGTTTCTACTATGAAAGGGATAATTTCATTACTCTTTTTAATATAATGTGTTGTACTTAAGAGATAAACCTCCTCCTTAAGCCTTAATTTTTCAAACATAAAATCTTAACAACCTTATGCCTTAGAGTTATTTTAACCTTTATTTGAAAGTCATCACGATTTTATTTGATTTTTGTCTTTACAAAGTGTAGAAAGTAGTTATTTTACAAGCTTATGGATAAAGTTCATGTTATCATGATATGAGCATATCTCTACTTGAATTGTATCATGAGAGATGAGAGAAAAAATTCAAAGGTGATGTAAATTATGATGTGGCATGTTTAATAATAATTAATTGAAATGTTTGAGTGAATGAAAGAAGAAGTTCCATCATTTTTCAAAGGGGAAAAGTAAAATATATGAATTAAATGTTTTTTTAGAAATTGGTAAATTAAATTGATATTTTATGTGTATTTATGAAAATTTGATTTTACATTGAAAATTGTTTGATTTTATTACTTTTTAATTTGAATATTGGTAACATTGGTGTCCTCGGAATTCCATGTTGAGTTTTATGCTTGAGGGAAATCATGGTTTAAGTGTGGGGGTATTTGATAGAGAAAATTTATGTGCATATTTTTAATCCAATAACAATGAATTATTAATATTTTACAATGATAAAAACCATGTATTTAATTGTTTTATAAAAATAATGGGTAATTTAAATTTTAGAATGAAAATGGTCTAAATTGTTGAATGTGCTTAATTCTGGATTTTTAACATATTTTTACATAAAGGGTATTTTGGTTATTTATTGAAACATATAATTCCAAATTTAGTTATCACTTTTTAGTTAGAATCTGTATTGTATTTCCTTAAACTTTGTCCTCTGGACCAGGGGCTGATTCGACCATCTAGAGGCCTTAGAAAATCAATGAAGTTGAAGATATTTCTGGGAGGACAATATGGATCCCACCATTATAACAAAAGTAAATATAAGCCAAAACACCACTAATTGATGTGATTATACCTGGTATAGAACTAGTACACATATTATCTCCTATAAAATTAATTTTAAGGAGGTTTTAAGTCATTAAGGTTGTAATTGGATGTTATACTTTTAGAGGAAGCATCCTAGAACCTGCATCCATAAGAAAAACCACCAATAAAAAATTAATAACTCATACATATGGTGTTCTCTTAAAATGGTATTTTTAGGGTGAATGGAAAACAAATTTATGAACAACTTTCATTAATAGGTCCAAGAATTATTCAGCGAATTAATGGGTTAAAAGAACCACAACATTTGGAGGATAGAAATCTACCTATAAAAAGATAGAATCTCCTACCTCTCAAATTATTCCAATCCTTCCCAACACCATCTAGTGGAACCAAGGAGAGGAGGCCAAGGGCCATTTATAATTTCTTTATTTATTTTATTTTTATTTATTTTATTTTATTTTCTCATGTAATGTATTAATCATTTTTATATTAAAGTGTTCCCCTTTCATCTTCCACCACTTTACTCTTCCAATCTCAATCTCATTCTCTCTCTTCTATCTTTCCATCGTGATCTCTATGCACTTCGTCATGGAAAGTGAATAACTCGAGGTTTGGACCCGGGGGTGGTTTTCACAGTGTTCTTCATTATTGATCTTCAATTTAAAATGTTTTAAATTTATTTGTGGTTGATGAAATTGTATTGCATAGGTGCAGCGGTTGTCCACCATGACACTATTTTAAAATCTATTTCTTTCTATTGATTCATTCTTTTTTTGTATCCCTTCTCTTTGGGAAACCCTTCATCTAGTGTATTTGGGGTTACCATAAGGGATAAAACGTCATACGGTGGATCTGGGTATTTTTGGTATAGAATTATCGGTTGAGGTGTTATCCTAGTAGACTATTGGAGGAGGTGTGGTTTGGTGTGCTGGAGGCATGATAAAATCACACACTCTTTAAATCAATGGAAAGTAATTCATTAACTAGGTTTCATAAAATGAATTATCAAATTGAATTTAATCAATAAATAAATAATGAATGAACCCATGTTATCCAACCCAAGGACCATGTGCTTTCTTCCCTAATTTCATTCTGTCAGCATTTGCATCTAAATTTATATTTAAAGTTTTAATTTCATTAGTTTAATTTCACTATTTTCAAAAACCCATAAAACCATCATTTTTAATAAATATTAAAAACAACAAAAAGAATTAGAATAGGTGAATTATAATTAGTGATTGAACCATCTATGACACTCCTCAAGTAAAATGACCCTGGTTAGCCTCTACACTGCACTATGAAAATATGGAAATTTTATTTTTACACACCCCTTGATGGGTGTGCGTCAATGTGTCACACTCATATCTTAGTGGGTTCTATAATCAATTGGTTGGGGTGTGAAGAGTGGACTAAGTTGATTATGATGAACCATTAAAAAATTCACTGTGGTTATATTTTAAATTTTCTATATATACTCTTCATACATCCTCTATTATTACTAATTTATAAAGAATTATTAAATCCATTTAAAACACAAAATTACTCCATTATTTTTATAACTATGATAATTTTAAGATAATAAAATTTACCCCCTCTTATCAATTTCCATCAAACCTTAGGGGCGTAACATTTTTGTTATTTTTTATACTTGTTTAATAATTAGTTTAATGTCTGATCCATATTATTACAGTGTGAAATTCCAATTAAATAATGAATTCATTTTGTTATAGCATGTGGTGTACGTTAATTATGATGATGATTTTCTCTTAGCAGTATTTACACTTTCATACTCTAATTTTATTTAACACAGACATTATTTAGTTGATATTGTTATTTATTTCTATGATATCAATGGAATATTATACCTAATATTTATCTCAAACCCTCTCCATTAGTCAGTAGTCTCTGATGTATGGGGAGGCATACCTATGGATAACAATGCTCTAAATATGGTCAGTAAAATCATGATCGAGTGTTGCAAATGGTATTATTATGGTGTTTTTATTTATATAATGGGTTTGGATAATTTATAAATAGATATTACTAGTAAAAACATAGTATAGACAATGGGATTTCACATTGAGAACACTAGTATGATGAAATACCAAGTTATGATGCTTCAATTATTTTTAATTATTTTAATCGTAGATAGAGGTGGAAAGATGCATTCATACATGAATCATACATGGAACATAGGTTTATCTAACATGCATATGACTATTTATTATTATAAATTTTTTTAAAGGAAAATTAATTTAGAAAAATAATAAAAAAAGAAATTATTTGGGAAAAGGTTTTGGAAAATAGTTTTTTAAAAATAAAATTTAATATTAAATTATTTGATATTTTCTTTAATTTCATATTAGTGGGATTTTATTTAACTGATAATTATTTTTCTACTTTTTTATATTATTATTTCATTGATATTGTTATATTAATGTTTTTTGATTGTGGAATGATGACAACCCTATATTGGGTTAGTTATCGAATTAAATTATTTATGTATTATTTTATATAAATAATTTATTCCTAGGTTTTGGGTTATCATTGGAGTTTGATACCTTAGTTGATACAAACCCTCAAGTTGGTTGGGATGGTTCATGGCACTTCCTTGAGTTAGTTGAATATGATTCTATATGGCATGAGTTAGGTTTCTATTAGGGAGAGGCTGGCTATTAATTTTTTCTAGGAATTTTTTTGGGTATTTTTTAGTATATGATTTTTTAGTTCCCCAAATTCTATTGAGGAAAGGTAGAATATAAAGTATGTTGTATAGGGTAAAAAGGGTTTATGACTTGAGTTTCTTATGAGAAACCATAATATATGAGTACCCCTTATAAATGATTTTTATTTAGTTGAGTGAGGATGGAAGTGAAATTGAATTATTATGTGGTAAATGGAGAAAAATTGGATTTTAAATTATTAATATCATTATGATTGATGAATTATAAGGGAATAATGGTCATGTGATTACAAGATAATGCCCGGTCAAAATTGGTCATGAGAGAATGGAATAGCGATGAAAGAGTGTTCTTCTAGAGATGATGTACCTATGGATGTTACATTTGATTATATTTTTATGAGTCATTAGATCCTTTAATAAATTCCTTATATAAGTATAATAATTGGTCACTCGATCCATTCATGAGTTTTAATTATCGAGTTACCTGGGATTTGGTGGTGTAATAGGACCCTGTGATGATAATAATTGATTATTGAGCATTTAGTTACTATTTAAATATATTGATTCTCTAAGAGAGAGATAAGTAAAGTTTGATATCACTAAATTTTGAGGGCGATGTATATAAATGGTAGAAAATCATTGGATTATAATGTAAGGGTGGTGTGATTTTATAAATGAGGTTTCATTTCTTCTTTTATGAGAGGTTTTTCTTATAGATCATAAACCCTAAAATGTTTTAACGAATTATGGAACTACAATATCATGGAAAACCTATGGTTGAGTATTCCACCAAACTCAAAAGGATATTCTATTTCATGTTAACCTTATAGGGGAATGAGTTCATGAATGTGTGATATTTTGAGAAATGCCTTAACTACTCTGTGTGAGTTTGCATGACCTCTTTTTTCTATGACACCTACCTAGAGGTGGTATATAAAGTGATGAAAATTTAAAAAGATTATTTCTTACTGAAAGAGATGGAATGGAGAAGAGTGGATTCTTTTTAGGAGTGGTGGGTGATTGATAAGTATCAAATATGTGATGGTTTGTGCATCTAGGTGGATATTTCATCATCACCATAGATAAAGTGGAATATGATTATGGATTTTTTCCATTACTACACTTTGGGCCAGGTGAACTCAATGTGTCCAGTAGAAGTAAGGTAATGACACATTTTTTGCGAGATGGGTCACCTATAAAGGTTTTATAGGCGGATCCATGAGACTAATCAATGTATTATGGGGGTGATTTGAGATTATTTTTTTTAATTAATTTGATTATTAATGGTATTATTTATGATATTCAATGGATTTTTATTGATGCATTCGATAGTTAGTTTGAGTTAGATGAGATGTGTTCATAAATTCCAAATTTCTATAGTGTGTTATGACCTATTTTTTGTGGTAGTGGTTTTGTGGAGCACCATGATGTCTAAACACCTTAGATAAGGGCTCAATGGGATGATTTTTTTAATATTTATTCAACTAAACACATGAGTTTCCCCCATTATTTTATTACAAGTTACAAAAATTACAGAATAAAAAATGAATTGTAAAGAAAAAAAATTTAACCTAATTATTTATATAATTTTATAATAATAAAATACATCCATAGATTGGAGAATAAATTCAATATTTTAGGAAAATTCCAAAGCCAAAAAAACTGGAAAACTAAATTCTAGTAGCCATGTACAAATTTAAGGATAGGAATATCAATAATTAAATAAATTTTGAGTTGAAAAACCTTCCATGTAAAAACGTATCAGTTCCTACAAGTGTACACCAATGTGAAAGTTTTATTCAGTATCTCCATGTACATCAAATATGGGAAATTATTTCTATAGCTTCATATAAACATTTTGGGAAACTATAATTTTAAACTCTACATTCTAGCTAAAATCCATAAGAAATTTCCATCATATGTTATGTATTTTTTGTGTAGCTTGAATTGTTTTTCAAAAAAAAAAATGATTTCAAGAACCTCCAAACCACAAAATTCCAAACTTCTTAGAATTAGGGTGCTTCTCACTAAAACCTCCCATGACCTCAATCCTTAGATTGATTAGTTAAATTAAGGGGTTGATGTATAGTCTGGACCAAATAAAATCAACACCCACACATATGTTAATAATTCCCCACTTGTAGACTAATTCAGAATATACTATTCTATAATATTTATCTCCTCCAACAACTCTCCTCAGGACTTCATTACCAAATAAGTCTAATTGAGGAACAACACTGGATCTATTTTTCTATGACCATCATGTTTTCAATCATATCAGTTGGATTTAGGCTCCCATATATCTTCCTTACATATTTAGATCCATACTTTAGTAATCCTTTGATAATATGATATTTTATATTATTGTGATGCATCCAAGAATATAATATCAAATTCATTTCTAGATATATTACATGTCATTTTTTAGAGAATAATACATTCTATCTATCCATTCTATTTAACTCCTTGAAAAAATTCATCAGTTGTACAATCTCTTCACATTATTCATTAACGATAATATATTCATCCTATATAATATACAATGATTTAATATGTTTTAATTGTGACAACCAAATCATAGCTATTGAACTACTAGCATAAATATAACCTATTTCACTCCTAACTATAAACATAACCACCCAATCCTTAATAAACATATCACTATAGATGCAACCCTACCTTAAATAAAATACAGATCCATAATCTAATTAAAGTATCTGAAAACCCACTTCCAGAACTCCTAGTGGTGGCTTCCTAGATTTTCCATGTATTTATGGAAAACTCCAATGGAATATGCTATGTTAGGTCAAGTATATACCATAGAATATATCAAAATCACCATTGCTGATGTATAATATATCTTTCCATATAGTCATGCATATCAATATATTTTTGGTGATTTATCTTTTAATAATTTAGCATTACTTACTTGAGTAGTTGAAATTGGTTTTGCCTCAGGTATAATGAAAATTCTATAAACATTATCTCTATAGGTTTCTTATGATAACATAATAGATCTATTGTTTTTATCTTGAATAATCACTATCCCATGATTATTCTTCACCAATATATGTTCCTTAATTTAAAATTATATTAATAAATATATTTATAACTTAAAACTCTATTTTTATTTTTTGTTTTTCAGATAAATATTCTTTTTAATTAGGTTTAAAGGGAACCCTTACATGGACTGAATTACCTATATTTTAATGGTATTTATATTCATCAATGACATCAATACTTTATTATACTTATGATCCAATGTAGATTTGTTATATTGACATCATCTTTATTATTTATTTGGATGTTATATGATTAGTTTGAATAGAAATTTACAATTCTATTACCATTCACTATATTACTCTGGATAGTTTATGATTGTATTTATTTGATTAGGTAAAGTATTAACATTTAATATGTTAATGTTTCAATATGATTTTATATGTTTATTATGTTTCACCCCTTTAATATGAAGAATAAATTAATAAGTGATGGATGAGGCCCGATGATAGATAGACCATTGATGCATCAACAAGTCTCATGAGACAAATTTTTCGGGTAAATTAGATATGTTTTCACCCTCAATTTGAAAATGTCTTTTGAATTGTCTTGAGAGTATGTTTCAGTTGATTAGAATAATGAATTCCCTCATTATGGGATTAGTTAATGATATTACATGTGATTATTTAGTTAGTTAGAATATCCATGGTTAAGTTTCAATCCCATGGGATTATTTATATGGAATTATTTGATCATCACTATTCCTACCATATTTAGCTCAAGTAGTGGATTGAATAATGTGTGTTTTAGTTATTTAACTTAGCATATAGATTATTCTTATTTATTCATGATACCTTCTACTGTATGATTACCCTCACTGAGAATCTGAGCACATCCCTTATAATTTATTTTCCCTAGGATTCTATGATATGTTTTGGGATTTATATGTGGAGATATTCTAAGGATAACAATTTAATTCAAAAAAAATAGTCTCTATATTTTATTTTTTAAAATGTAATTTGAATTCCAAGTATGCATTTAGTTTACAAATACTACTAAAATATTTGTTTCTTTAGAATGAAATCCCTTATATCTAGTGGAAATTTAGTAATGTAGACATTAGCTTTGATCTATTGAAGACAGGATCATTACAGTTGATATTAGAGGATGTTTAGTAGTAACCTTGGGAACAATATTTAAGAAGACATAGATTAAAGAATATAAACCTAGGAATTACATTATAGATATTTCTAATTATTGGATAACATCTTAAGTTTTTTTAAGGTATATATTATGTGGTTTTCTTAGAAATAAAACATTTTTTAGATTCTCTATATGGAATTTGTTCTATCTTAGATGTACCTCGGGGTAATACTTATAAAAAGGCACGTTAGTCTTGACTCGAGCATTACTTGGTAAAAAAAATGGGCCTTACTATAAACCTACTATGACACTTCTAGGTGATATTCTTGGATTAATTAAAATTTCCTTTGAAACCATTCTGAAGGATTTGAAAACATTTTTATTATTTGGAAACTTTTCTAAATAAACAATGTTTATGATTATGAGATTAGTGATGCATAAATTTTTCAATTTTTGTGAAGTGTTTCACTAATCATGGGATTATACATTATGATACATAATTTTATGATCTAATCTAGTGTATAAAATTGTTTATAAATCAAACCTAGAAGGAATATTGGGAACTATATCAATTAATGTAATCCAAAGAGTAATAATTGTCATTTACTTGATGAGATTATGCTAATTGTTCCAAGGATATTAGTCTCCAAAAACTTCTCTTAATAAAAATAAATAGTATCATGTTATATAAATATAGAGAAATAATTCTGTAAGTATTATTAATTTTAAGGGATGAAATAGAAGAATAATATGTCAAAGAAAAAAATAGATAAGGGGAAGAAGGAAATGAAGGGTTTTCACACATATGATAATTGTGGAAATAAACACTCTATTTCTTTCATGAAGGGAATGAGTGTTTTCTTCATGTGTAGAGAGAAATTTCATCAGACTCATGAATTATAGTGTAATAAAGAAACCTTTTCTTATTGATTCAAAAGTAAGTATATATGGCACTATGGAAATATATTCCCCAAGTGTCATTATAATATACCATAGACAAATCTAAGAGACCAAGTTAAAGATCATGTTATTAGTAAAGATGAAGTGGAATGATTAATATGCTTGTGTTTGGATTCAATAATCATGTTATACGAAACTTTTATAAATTAATCTCTTGGAATAATAATGAAAAAATGTATAAGGATTGTACTTTATTACTCTTTCTTTATGGATTTGAGAGCATATGTTGAATGGTATCGATGACCAAGAAAAGTGATTTAGTGGAAAGTTTAACTTCTTAGAAAGCATATGATTGGGGAAATATAACTATTAATATGTGATATATATTGAGATCATAATGATAAATATTTTTTTATGGGATGGTATTGGTGACCTTGAAATTGGTTAGTGATTTAAGGGTTTATGTTATCATCATTAGAGTTTACTACATGTTTGGATTTTTAGAATATATTCGATAACCTAAATTTTTTTTTGGAAGAATGAATGTTTTCATTAAGGTTTTATAGTGATCAAGGTATCCAAATTTTTTGAATTTGACATTAATATTCACTCTATATTATTTTGGGAATATATTATTGATTTAGGGACCTCCCTTATAAATTTTTGGACACTAAATTTGGCTAGAAATAAATTGGATGAGTCTTAAGGTTAACTATTTATGGAATGGATTTAGATTAACTTTGTGTGTTGTTAGATAACTTTTTCTAACTATTTTGGTATTTGATAAAATCTAGATATATGAGGAATGAATTTTAATTATTTTATTGAGCTAATTATCTGTTAAATGTCAATTAAAATGATTTAGAAATAAAAATTCCTATTGAATATTTATTTATCAGAGTAAGAGATGAAGTAGGAATTGATAAAAGAACAACCAAAGAATGAAATTTTAAGTATATTTTCTGGTGTTCTCTATCATAATGGTAATAATATTACTTATCTCTAGGAAAAATAATCTTGAAAAAATAGTATCCTAGTACATTTATTTTCTATGAATCAAATGGTCTTTTTACTCGTCATATATTTATGGTTTTTAGTTCCTCAACTTTATATTAATCCTACACTTTATTAAGATCAATGATCTGTATCCCCATATATTAATATTTATGAATTATTATTCTCCTCCATGTGCATGTATTCATTTACCTCCAACATTATCCTACCTGTAAACCTAGTAATTTTTTACTCATGATGACCATCACACTCCCCTTCCTCTCTTATCACGTGGATGTTTTATTAACCATTTTATAATTTAGGGTTTCAAGAAGTGTATTTTTAAAATTTAAACCCTTTATTAATTATATCAAGACAAAATTGATAGGTTGAAATTTAATTAATGTGGTAGAATGTAATACCCCAAGATTATAAAAGAATGACAATGTGTTTGATACCTTGTGATACATGCAACATTGAGTCTAAATGTACTGTAATATAGTATACTGTTATAACCTAGATGTTAAGTTAGTGAGTATGAATATTATTTAATAAATTTTGAAACTTTTATGGTTTAAACTTGTATAAAATAAATTTAATTGATATATATTGATTAAGAATAAAATATGAATAATTTCAAATAAAAAAAATGTTTTCTAAGAAACTATATTTTTAAAAAAATGTTGTTTAGTCATGCTTTGTGCACGTAATTTAATATTAAATTTTAAAACATTAAGAATATTTATTCTAAAAATAACTGAATTTTTAAATCTACATATAAAAAATTTCTTTGTCTAACGTTTTTATAATTTTTGGAAAAGATTAATTTTTTGATGAATAGTTAAAAAACTGATTTTTATTGAAAATAACACTTTCATTTATATTATTTACAAAGTTATATTTTATTTTAAATTGGTTTTAAATTTGAATTAGATAAATTATATTAAAATTTAACAATTTTAGGTTATTATAATAAATTTAATATTAAATTATGTTATAAAAAAATTTAAACATTTGAAAGTTTTTCTTCAGAAAAACATTTTCTGATGTTCCGGTGGGTTTAATTTTAAATTGAATTCTACCACTTCTGTGAATTGAATTATAAAAATTTTATTCCATATTTGAAATCCGAATAATTTAGATTATATGATAAGTTAAAATTATTTTTTACCATAATTAATAATGAAAATAGTAAAAATTAATTACCATGGTTAAGGTAAAAATGGGTTTACCAGGGGTTAAACGAAGAAGATAACGGTTAAAAAAGATATAAAACATGTCCAAAACCAATTTTATGGAAATATATAAAACTTATAACTTATACAGTTCTATAATGAACCATTTTGAGTCTTTTTTAATGAAAACATGTTGGTATGATTTTTTTAAAATACAAAGTGTGTCCTCTCCCCAACTTATAAATAGACACCCCCTTTCCTCCCCTATTTACACTTCAATAACTATTTGGTTCTCCCAATTCCTACTAATTTTTATTCCTTAAATCCATCCCCATATCATATAAGTAAAAAGTTTCATGCATACATACATCATACATGTAACATAGGTTTATCTGAAAAGCAAATGACTATTTATGATTTTAAATTTTTAAAAAGAAAATTGTTTTGGAAAAATATTAAAAAATAAAAACTATTTGGGAAAATGTTTTGTAAAATGGTTTTTTAATTTAATTTTAATAATAAATTATATTATATTTTCTATAATAAAATATTAGTGGGACTTTATTTAACCAATACCAATTAAACTACTTTTATATATTATTATTGCATTAATATTGTGATATTAAAGTTGTGTGTGTGTGTATTGATGACACTATTATTTTAGGTGGGTTTTTGAATTAAATTATTCCTACATGGTTTGGTATATATAATTTATGCCTAGTTTCTAGTTTATCATTGGAATTTGAAATAATAGTTGATATAAACCCTTAATTTAGTTGGGATGGTTTATGGTACATACTTGAGTTAGTGGAATACGATTCTCTATCACGTGAGTTAGGTTTCTAGTATAGATATGTTGGCTGCTAAACTTTTTTAGGAATTTATTTTAGTTTTGTTTAGTGTTGTAGTTGGTAGTTCCTCATATACCATTGAGGAATGTTAGAAGGTAACATATGTTGTATAAGGTACATTGGGATTATGACTTGAGTTTTTTATGGGAAACCATGTAGATGGGTACCCCTTATGTAGGATTTTCAATCCAGTTGAGTGAGGATGGAAGTGAAATCTCATTTTTCTGTGGAAATAGAGAATTATTGGATTTTAAATTCTTTTTATCAGTATTATTGATGTATTATAAGGGAATAATAATATTATTTATGTTCATGTGATTATAGGTTGATGTTAGATGGACTCTAGTCATGAGATAATGGACTAGAGATGGTAGATTGTTCTTCTAGAGTTGACATACTTATGGATGTGACATTTGAGTATTTTTTATGATTCATTATATCCTTTGAAAATTTACTTATATAAGGATAATAAATGGTCACGCAGTCTATTCATGGGTTTTAAATGTTGAGTTACCTAGGGTTTGGTGGTAAAATATGATCCCATGATGCTATGAATTGATGATGAGCATTCAATTCATTTTTAAATATATTTTCACTCTAATGAAGATACAAGTTAAGTTTTTTATCACTAAATTTTTAGGGTAATGTATATAAATGGTGGAACACTATTTTCCAATAAACTAAGAGTGGGAGGATTCTATTGATCATTTTTAATTATCTCTTTTACATGAGGTTTTTCTTAGAGATCATAAACCTTGAGATGTTTTAGAGAATCCTGGGACTATAATATAATGAAAAACCTATGATTGAATATTCCACCAAACTCAAGAGGCTATTCCATATCACATTAAACATAGATGGAAATGAGTTCATGATGGTATGATACTTTGATAAACACATTAACTAATACTTATGACTATGTGTAACATCCTTTTTCTATAAAACCCACCTAGATGTGGTATAGTAAGTGATGACCATCGAGGAAGAGAATTATTTACCTCTAGAGATGGAATGGAGTAGAGTGGATTCTTTTTAGGATTGGTAGGTGATCGATAAGTGTCAAATAAATGATGGTCAATTGATCAAGGTATATAGTCTATCATCGTCATAGCGAAAGAGGAAGGTGACTCCGGATTGTTTCCATTAGCGAAATTTGGGACATGTGAACCAATGTGTCCAACTGAAATAAGGTAATGCCAAATTTTTGGTGAGATGGGGAATCTATTAAGATTTTACTAGTGGATCCATGATACCAATCAAATTTTTTTTAGGGATATGGGGGATATAAATATTTAATGAAATCAATTAACACTTTTATTATTTATGATTTTAAAGATATTTTTATTGATGAATTTGATAGTTAGTTTGAGTGAGATGAGATGTATTGATAAAAGCATAATTCCAGCATGTATGATGACCTATTTTTTGAGTTAGTGGTTTCATAGAGCACTATGATTCCTCCACACAATAGAAAAAGGATCATTGGGATTTCTTGTTGATATTTTTTTGAACTATATTAATGAGTATCCATCATTATTTGACAATGAGTTACAAAAATTACAGAATAAAAAATGAAAGTGTAAAGAAAACAAATTATCTCAGAAATTTACACTGTTTAAGAAGAATAACCTACATACATAGATTAGAGATACAATTCACTATTTTAGGATAATTTTTAAGCTATAAGAATTGAACCTCAACCTTCCAGTTACAATGTAAAAATTTATATGATTAGGATTTAAACTAGAATAGAATATAAAATTATTTTATTTATATATTGTATGTTGGTTATCAGAGAATAATACATTATCTCCATGATTAAAGTTTAAGACCCTGAAAAAATTCATCATCTATATTATCTCCTCACTTTATTCAATAATAATAATATATTCGTACTATGTAATAGATAATGCTACAATTTATTTTACAACCAAATCATAGATATGGAACTATAAGCATAAACAGAATTCATTTCACTTATTTTACTATCAATATCACCACCCAATCCTTCATAATAATATTCTTATAGAGGAATACCATCCTTAAATAACAAAGAAACAACATTAATACACCTCATGTATCTATGAATCCACTTCAAAAATCCCAGTGGTATCTTCTAAGATATTACTTGTATCTATTGAAGAATCCCACTGAATCTACTATGTTAGGTGAAGTATATACATGAGAGTATATCAAACACCATATTCATAATGTATAATGTTTTTTACTTATGGTAAAGTTTATCATCATATTTTTTTTATTTCACCTTAATTATTTTAGTGTGATTGACTCAAGTAATTGAAAATGGATTTTCGACAAGCATAATAAACTTTCTCTAAGATTTCTCTATATAGGTTTCTTGTAATAGCATCAATATTATATTAAAATGACCTTGAATAATCATCATACCATGATTATTATTCACCATTATATGTTCCTTTATTGAAAATTCTATTGATGAATATATATTAAACTTCAAACACTATTTTTATTTTTTACTTTCTAGATAAACCACATTTTTAATTTGGTTGAGAGGGAACCCTTATATGACCCAAAATACCCAAAATACCTTTTCCAAAGGTTATAGTTTACATGACTTGAAATCCCATAGAAAATAAGGCCTAATGTGAATTATCCTCTCTCGCCTTCCTCTGATCTACCAATAAAATTCTCTAACATCACATATTTAACATACCATTGTCTTCCACATGCTAGGATCTAGGTGTTCTCTAAAATCCATTCTCTATTGCCAGTGACTAGTCAAATAGATTTTTGTTCTATATCTTAAATCACTATTGAATTCAAATGCACCATCAAATATAATAGTTGGATTTTAATCATATAGAATGGATGATTTTTAATGGTGTATGGAATTCCCCATGGCCCTATATACAGTAATTCCCCGAAGTCCCTATGGACCAAAGGAACATAAAATGGATTGAAATCTTATTATGGGTGTATTTTACTATAGCTACAATAACTATCCATAGTACCTATTGTAGTACCCACACAAAAAAATGGTACATTTTTTCTACAACACCATATAAATTAACTTTCTCCTAGACTTTAATCTAGGATTTATATAGGATTATAGGGAGAGTTTATCACTTTGGTAATCCCCAAATTGCAATTTTTTACTTAACTCATTGATCCTTTTCACATTAAAACTTATAATGTAAATACCATCTATATACAATATCAATAAGATATAGAATTTATGAAATAATTTCATATAGTAGAAATGATTTACTTCATAAAATATAATCATTATCTCCTATAAATACATAAAAAATTTTTTTGACTACCTTGATACCTATTTCAACCCATATTGACTCCAATTAAGTGGGAAAAAATATTGTCTTTATTATACTCAATAAAATATTCTAGTTCCACCATAAAAATATTCTTCTCCAAATCACTATAAAGAATAAAAAAAACATTCACAACCATAATATTATAATGTAAACCCTATTCACCTACAATTCTTAATATAACTCTGATAGTTTTAAACTTAATAAAATGATAATAAATTTCAGTTTAATTCAATCATACTTATATTAAAACCCTATCAAAATAGTATTTACATATATATTTTACTTTTTTATATTATTACTATAAATAATACACCAAATTTTTTGTGAAATTCCTTCTTATATTCTTGTAAAATAATAAGTTCCAATGTCATATTTACATATAATGATGAAATTCCATCCTTCATTTACAATGTAAACTTTCTAGAATTCTTTGCCTATATTGATTCTTAAAATATTAGAGTTCTCCATCATGAGTGAATAATAAATAATAATTAAAATATTCATGTCATTATATTTTAATTTTTACCGTCATTGACCTCATAATAGGTATTATTATACATTATTTCTCCATATGATTCTAAATAAAAAAATATTTGTTTCTATTTTTATTTCAAGCTCTATCAACTCATGAGAGAAGGGATCCTTTCAAATATTATTAGATTTAGTTTCATTTTTACCCTTATAAAGAACATGTTAATGAATGATTACAGTTCTTCTTATGGTTATTTTATAATATTCATATTCTCTAAATTCATAATTTTTTCATTTTCATATCTAAAAAAGGAATATTTTTTGGGCTTATCACCCAACTTATTCCTAGAATACGATTTAACGTTAACATTTGATAAATAAAAAAACCTTCCAATGTGAAATGTTTAACTTTCCTATAATGCATACTTACTTGGGTATTTTTTGTATAATGGTACTAATGGGAAAATATTTATCAACTATGGAACTTTAATCCCCTAATATTCTAAAATAATAAAATTTTGTTTGATGTCTTACAATACACACAACCCTGAGTCTAAATGAACCCTAATATAACATACCATTATAACCATACCATTAAGTTTGTGGGTATGAATAACAATAACTAAATTATGAAATTTATATGTTTTAAAAATACATAAAATAATATAAATGGGTATATATTTATGATAAATGAAATCATAATCACTTGAAATAAGAATAAATGTTTTATGAAAAACTATATTTTTCAAAAAGACATCTTAGTCGTGCTTTGACGATATAATTTTAAATTTAGTTTTACCAATTTTAGAATTTTTATTTGAGAAAAATAAACCTATTTTTTTGAATCTACGTGTAAAAATATCTTTGGGTGAATTTTTGTGGTTTTTTTACAAATATTAATTTTTTGATGAATAAGGAAAAATGATATTTTTTATTGAAAACTACATTTTTGTTAAATTATTTTAGAAAATAAATTATTTTATAAATTATTTTTAAAGTTACATTAGTCAAATTATATTACAATTTAACTAATTTAGTTGACTGGTAGTAATTTCATATTGAACCCTTATATAAAATCATTTAAAAGTTTTGAAAGTTTTTCATTAAAAAAAACTATTTTTTCGATGCGCATGTGGGTTTAATTGTAAATTGAATTATTGCACTTCTATGAAATTAATTTGAAAAAATTTATTTCATATTTTTAATTATAATAATTTATATAATCTAACAAGTTCAACTTATATTTTTACCATAATGAATAATGAAAATAGTAAAAACTAATTAATGGGATTAAGGTAAAAATGTTTTTATCATGGTTTAAAATAATAAGATAAGGGTTAATAATGACCTAATAATTTCTGAAAACCCACATTATAGAAATATTTAGACCTTATCCCCTCTAATATTTTATAATTATTCATTTTCAAGCATTTTTTATGAGAAAAATGTGGCTATTACTTTTTTATTTTAAAAAATATCATGTTTATCATCTCCCCCACTTATAAATTTCCACCCCTATCCTCCCCATTTAATTATTTAAAAACCATTTGGTTCTAGAAATACCTACCAAAATATATTCCTTAAATCCATCCACACATCCTAGAGTCCTAGTTTTTATTAGGAATTAATTCTAATAAGGGATTAGGTATAGAATTAAAGAGGCTTTCCAATGAAGAGGTAAAATTGTTAAATTGGATTATTTGGATTATTTCATTTTAAACCTCCTTAAAATCATCTAAAAAGATGAATACATAAAAACATAATTATACCCTATATATAAATATTTTATTATATTAATCTAATAACCTAGATCTATCTCTATTTTCATCAAATGGGAAATGAAACTATTGATCATGTGTACGAAAGACAACCACCTTGTGGATCGATGTAATTATTTTCCATCTATACCTTTCAAGGATTTATATAAGGATAGATTAAGATTTTTTATAATATATTTATGAAATTATTATATCACATATGAGTTTTTACTTTCCATTCTATGGGGAATTTGATAATGTTGCTCTTGTGTATGACTGACTACCAACTCGTGAAGCGTTGAGATTCATTTTTTTTCCCACACTTTAAAAAGAAGGTACTAAGGAAAATTTTAATTAATATATTTTATATATAAAAAATTATATAAATTCTATAAAATTAATATAATATACATTTCTTTACCCTTTCGCCCATTATGGGAATGATATTGTTGCTGGAGCGTATGCACAACCTACTATCTCTATGAAGAAATGAAATTAATTTTCTATGTCATATATTCAAGAATGGTTATAAGGATGTATATAATGAGATAAAATAATATTTATTAAAAAAATATCATTTTTAAGATGATTCAACTATATCATATATATAAGAACATAAACATTCATGAGAAAACACGCATGAGAAAACAAGGTAATTAAAACTGAAAAATGAAAATAATGAAATATTATTAACAAAAAGGTGGGAAAATGTTATAAGAGTATTAAATATGGTATGATATATATGATTATGGAAATTAAATAGATGTATAATAAACATATATTTATTATATAGGTGGTTTAGACACAAAAAAAGGAAGTCAAATCTAAGGTAAGAGTTTCTCCTCTCATTTTTACTTTCGTGAGGCATATTACATATTAACTTATTATTTTATTATGTATTATATATAATGACCCTTTACAAATTTATATCATCAATATATTAATCTTCATTGTATTTAAATTTTCATTTGATTTTATCCCTTTTATAGGGCTACTAAGTCAAATGTTACCAATGTTGTAAGAGATTTGTGTTTCAATCTCGTTTTAATGAGGATTGTTTATACTTGGATTTCAAATAAGTGAAATTATTTGATCGTTATATAATTAAAACATTTAATTTTTATTCTATGGTTATTAATTATTTTTTTCTAGTAATAGTACCATATTACTCTCTTTTTCAATTAAAATTATTGAGAACATATTTTTAATAAAATTAAAATTCATTTCTCTATTCAATAAAAAATCCATTTTTCTTTCAAAAACATTTTTTCTAATAATGTTTTCATAATTGTTTTTAACATTATAAAAATGATTAATTAAATACATTATTACCTATGTTTTACTTTTTAATTTTTTTTTGAAAAGAATCTTATTTTCATTTTCAAAACATGGTCCTGTTGTGTTTTCTTGAAAATGTGAAAGTAATTTTTAGTTTAATTTGTATAACATGAACGGAATTTCCCACCATCTGGACCAATAATTGGTTTAAATATTAGTTTATAATTTTCAAAGTCTATTTTTAAATAAATTTATTTTCAAAAAAATTTAAGAACTTCCAATTTTAAAATTTTATTTATAAAATGTAAAGGTAATTTTCCACAAAAAATGTTTTATGGATATTTTCATGGTATTTATATTCATAAATGACACCAACCATTTATAGAAATTATGATCCATTGGGGATGTGTGAAATTAATATCATCTTTATTAGTAATTTGGATGGTCTATGTTCAGTTTAATTAAGGATTTACAACTTTATTACCATTCACAATATTAATTGGGATGGTTTATGATTATCATTATTTGATTGGGTTAAGTATTAACATTTCATATATTGGTGTTTCAATATTAATTTTTTTATTGATTATGTTTCACACATTTTATATGAGGAATGAATTAGACATAGTAAGTGATGGGTGAGTCCTAATTATATATTGTATCTCGATACATTGACAGGTCTCATGAGAAAAATGAGTTGGCCAAATTAGATGGGTTTTTACCCACAGTTTTATAGAATCCCTTTAATGGTATTGATAGTATATTTCAGATGTCTAACAGTATTCATTCCACAATTATGAGATTAGTTATTGATATTCCATGTGATTATTCTATTAGTTATAATATCCATTGTTAAGTTTCATGTCATGTGGTTATTTATTTGACATTGTTTGATCATAATTTATTCCTTACATATTATGGTCTTGTAATTGATTGAATGTCATGTGTTTCTATTATTTACCTTAACATACTAATGATGTTTATTTATTCATGATATCTTCTATTGTATTCTTACCCTTACTAAGAATTTGAGCTCAACCCTTTATTATTTTTTATTTTCCCTAGGATTCCATAAAAAGTTTTCTGATTGATATGTAGGGATACATGAAGTGGAACAATGGAAATATCAAAGAAAATAATTTTTTTTATTTTATGTTTTATAATATAATGTAAATTTAAATTATGTTTCTAGTTTACTAAATCTACTAAACTATTCAGTCCTTTGGGATGTGATTTATTGTTTATAGTTTTCATGTAATAAATTCAACCCTGGCTCTGAGCTACTATAGTTTTAGTCATTTCAATTGGTATCAAGGAAAGTTTAGATGTAATATTAGGAACTAGATTTAGGAAAATATAGATCGGAGAATATAAACCTATGACTTACATTATGGATACATCAAATTATAGGACAATATCTTAATGTTTTGTTAAGGTAGTTATTATTTAGTTTTCCTAATAATACATCCATTTGTGGATACTACAAGTGGACATAGATGTACATAGGGGTAATGAATTTGAAAATTCCATGTTAAGATTAAGTAAATAATTACCTAGTATACGATAATGGTCTTTATTGTGCACTTGGTTTGACAATCCTATGGTATATTCATGGGTTAATTGAAATTATCTTTACAAACCATTATAAAGGATTTTAAAACATTTTTATGATTTGGAAACCTTCCCAAAGAAACCATGTTTTGGATTATCATATTAGTCACACATAAAATTTTCAATTTTTGTTATGTGTTTCTCTAGTTTTGGGATTTTACATTATGATACATAATGTTATGAAATAATCTAGTGTATTTAATTGTTCATAAATAGAACCTAATAGAAAGAATGTTAAATGTATCAATTCACGCAAAGGAAAGAGTAGGAATGGTCATTTACTTTATGATATTTAGATAATATTTTTAAGGATACTAGTGGCCTAAAAATTATCATCTTATAAGGACATATTATCACATGCTATTAATATAGAGAAATAATTATCTAAATATTATTTATTATAATGGAAATAAGATATTTTGTGGGTGAAAAAGTAAAAAATAGATAAGGGGACGAAGGGAAAGAAGTGTTTTACCACATGTTATAATTGTGGGAAGATACACCTCATCACTTAAATGTAGGTAATGAGAGTTTTCTTCAAGTTTGGAGAGAATATAAATTAGGTTCATTAATGAATGTTTATGTTTTTTTGTTAGTATTTCAACTATAAGGAGATGAAAGACTTTAAAAATGAATGCACAATGTTTCAAGGAAATATACCTCAAAATATGTTAAAAGATTAAGGTCAAGTTTTTTCTATTACTATAGATAAAGTGGAATAATTAATGTTCTTGAGTTTTGATTCAAAATTTATGCTATAGAGGTATTTTATCAATGATATTATGGTTTTAAGAATTATAAAATGTATAAGGATTGTACTTGAGAAATGTTTCTCCGTGCAGCCTTCGAGAATGCGCCCATCCACAATCACTGTTTAAAAAATGTTCGTCTGTTGGCTCAGTTCCGAATACATCGCTTCCTCTAGTATTATCCTTCATAGTGGTGACATTGATAGACCCCTCCCCACCTTTTCAACTATTCACTATCTTGGATACCTCATTGGGGTCTCCTCTCTTATATTTATTATTAGAGGATGGTTTAGAACACTCAGCGGGGCTTCTACCTCATGGATCTAACAAGGTGGAAGAGAATAGTACCTACGTTAATGTATTCTGCATCATTTGGTGACCCTACTTTTTCCCCCTCCACCTTAATTTCATAAAGTTCGTCTTGGAGAGTTTCATTCTAGTTTAGAGTGTGGCTCATTGGCACATGAATTTACCTATGTTTCATTTATGGATGCTTCATAACTTCTCCAAGGGACATTAGTGGAAAGGTTGGATATGGATAAATTATCCCCTTCCATATTTTTAAACTTTGTGGCTTTGTGGTTTTTATTTTCATTGAAAAGGATTTCATATGTCAATAGAAATAAATTTTTATTTTTCTATATTTTTGGGAGGAATTTTTTATAGCTTGGTGTCGTCACTCCAAATTAGTTTGAAGGTGGAGATTCAATTTATTCTGTTGGCCGACGGAGGCCCATCATGGTTTTAACACTCTAAAAGTATAGGTTTTGATTAACCTCTCAAAATTTATCCTTCCTTTCTTAAAAATATGTTATTGATCATGGAATTTGTAATTCATTAGGATTATATTTATGAATGGATGATAAAATCTCCTTTCTATAGGATGTGACATCATTATGGATCAAAATCAAAATGGATCTATATAAGTTTCTCCTGAAGAAGCTTCTCCTTCGAGTGAGGGAGTCAGTGGCTTGGTGGCATAAATTGGTGTACTATTTTCTGACCCACATTTGTAGAGTCTATTGCCTTCACAACCACTCTATCTCTTTGTGTATAAAGATTAATCTAGAAGGTTAAACTTCTCAATATCAATTTTTCTCAGATACTATCCCTTCTTCAAATCCTAAGGATTTCATCCTGATCACGTCTTTGCTGTCAGTCCAGGATGTATTAGACATAGTTTGTCCCCCAATTCCCATTTCTATTCATCCTCCCCCATGGTATAGTTTAAACGCTCCCCCAATGCCATCCAATATTTCCTTGGAAGAAAATTTCTTGGATAGGGTGGTTTACAAGTTGTGGAAGGATCCTTGTGGATCAGTTGGCTGGAATGTAGTCTGAGGACTAAAGTACTACTTTTCCCTCTAGATATAAAAGAACATATTATCTCCTCAATATATTTATACAGATATTATTTCCCATGTTAATGTTTCTCATGATATCCCTCTTCTTCGTTCATCGAACTCCTACAATGATTTTCCCCATAAATAGGAAGGGATAAAATTTATTTTTCTATTTTATTCTCTTATTACCAGTGGTGTTTGTATGAGGTTACATTCCACGATCTTTTTATCCCTATCATACGCATCTACCAAAGGATTATCGATGCCTAATTCCAAAACAAGGCACATCAATTTACAATTATCTGCTTCTTTATTTGGTATTCCTGATTCCTGAGATCTCGAGTAAAAATAGACTACATTTCTAATGAAACACTCAACAATAACTCCTGACTTGTTGTAGGGTTATAACCGAATAATCCTTACTATAAAATAGATGATTTAGTGATTATAGTTATGGTGTGTGACTTTTTTACATGATGAACCTCAGAACAATCATATTTGGCTCTTTGGGAAATCCAACATCTTTATGAAGGTGATAGTTGTCTCCAATCATGCATCACTACAAATATAATCACCAGAGATCATTGTTTCTCTATATCTATCATCTATAATAAAATTGATTTCTAGGATAAGAAATATAATGGTATGATCTTCGATCCCTCAATTTGGGTGAATCAACATTGCTGGTTTAGGAAGAATTTAACATTATCTCGGATCCTTTAGAAAAGAAGGTACGTGAATATTTTCCTCATAAGGACAGTTAGGATTTTGAAATGTTTGTGGCTCGAAATGGCCTCCTTGATATGGTCTATGTGGTGGAAAACATTACATGGTGTAACAATCAAAGAGAGAATAGACGCACATATTGTCACATAGATTAGTTTCTCACCGACTATAATGTGTTCTCATCCTTCCCAAATGCCAAGGTAACTCATCTGGTTTGATCCTTGTCTGATCACTCCCCTATTCTTATTAATATGTCTCCTAGAAAAGATCATGGATAACATTTCTACTTATCCCAATAATGGACTTTGGTTTCTAGGTATCATGAGGTTGTGTGGGAGTCATGGAATAAACCTAAGGAGGGAAAATAATGGATAAGTCTGCAAAAGAAATTATGATGCTTAAAAGGTGATCTTCAAGTGTGGATAAACAACCAACCCCCTCACTTTCAGGATATAAAGGAGATTAAAATGGAAACTGATCGCATGTTTTTTGAGTTATAAAATTGATGGTATGAGGTGATGTTTGTAAATATTCAATATAAAACGAAATGTTTAGTTGAAATTATCCTAAATCATGAGAGAATGGTTTATAAACAATATACAATTAAAATACTTCCTGAAGGAGACCCGAATACTTCATTTTTTCCATCATGCATTAAAGAAAAAGGATGATAAAAAGACCCAATATTCTATAAGAATATGGTACCTAAATATATTATTGTGTTGCGGTGGGAGAAATGGAAAATGTTCATGTCATTTCTCTTCTTGTAGGTCCAAACTTCTGCATGTAAGAAGGATGTCTGAGGGGTCATGAAGACATTTTCGATTCCATATAGAACATGGTTTATGATCTTCAAAATGTGTTTGTAAGTGTATTCCTAATGAGGTGAAATTTTCAAGGTAGTGAATTCCATCATCCTAAAAAGTGTTCCAGGACCCAATGGTTTCTCATGTTTCTTTTATGTGACCTCCTGGGAGATGGTCAGGAGTGAGCTAGTGAATGTATTTCAAGACGTCTTTCACTATAGAATCCATCCCCATGTGTCATGTGCCACTACCATGGTTCTTCTTCCAAAGTTCAAGAGTTTATACTCAATTCCACATTATAGGATGATAAATATCTATAGTTTTCATATAATTGTTTGGCCAACATGATCAATAGAAGAATTTCCAAGCACCTTCCTCATTGTATTTTAGAGGAGAAACATGGGTTTATTAAAGGGAGAACGATCTAAGGTAAAATTTTATTGGATCGAGAAATGATATGTCAACTAATTCTCCAGATCAAACATTGCGATCAAACTTGACATGGATATGGTATAAAATAGACTTGAATAGAAATTTATATTTAAGTTTCTTACCTACTTAGGCTTCTCTTCATGGATCACTAACCATATATTTATTTTCTTCAACTCTTTTTAGACTTCTATTTATTTCATGGGGTTGAATTATGGTTTCTTCAAACCTATAAGATTGTTTATGAAAGAAGATCCATTATCCCAAATCATATATATCCTATTTTAGTATTCTCTCAGTCATATCATCAATTAAATCATAAGGGATAGATACATTCTTCTGTATCTTTGTATGCCAAAATCTTGTGGCATTTCCCACTTAATTTTCACAAATTAAACTGCAATATTTTTTAATGAAAATAAGATATCCATTCTAGGTATTATTTGAGTCCTGGAAGAATATGGAAAATTGAGTGGTGAACTTGTGAATCTCGAGAAGAGTAGTATATACATCTTGAACTAGTGCTCGACTAGGAAGTTAGATTCATAGAAAATAACTTCATAATTAACAAAAGGAATTTCCCTTTGGAATATATTGGTTCCCCAATTTTCTATCACAAGATTAGGATGCATAACTTTGACTAGGTGTCTAATAAGTTCACATTCCCTATCACAAACTAGAAAAATAGGTTTTTATCATTTAGAGGTAGAATCAACCTCGTAAACTATGTTATTTCTTCCATACCAACGCACATTCTCTCTGCTCTCAATGTATTGAAAGGTTTCATTCAAGGTATAAAACATATATTAAATATGTTCATTTCAGATGAACATGACAACAAAAAACATCATTGGGCTTCATGGAATATGATATAAAGAGAAACAAAGGAGGGAGGAATTAACATTAAAATAATTTCTAACATTATGTGGTGTATGTACATGATGTTTACATGGAAGGTTATTCGGGGGTGGAAATTATGGGGTAGGTTCATCATGAAAAAGTATGAGATCAATATGGGGACTCAGATGGGGAACACTTATTCATTATGAAGTGTGACTCAACTACACATCTTGAGTCTTCTGAAATGTACAAAATGTATCATGGGAAGGGGTGACATTAGTTTCTAGAATCACAATTGGTGAGACACCAAGATGGTATTCCCAAGGTGACAAACACTAGAAATGTCATTAAAAAATGAAAGTAATCATCTGATATTTATTCATTCCATCCTTGATAATAATTAGCATAAATTTTGTAATCTAATTGAGCTGAATTAAGAATTATAAAAATGAATCTTCACAGGTATATCATCGAGATTCTTCTATATTAAATACTTTCTAAGAGTTACGGAGGTACAAACTATCACTGATGAATGGGGAGAGTTCCTTTGGTGAAAAAATATTCTTACTAAATACAATATCCTCCTATAGAACATTAGGAACCATGAATTATCCATATATGAGAATATTAAAGATATAGGTATCAATATTATTTACATATTCTATTTATATGATTTTAATTGGGAAGAAACCTCATCACATTGTTATTTAGGTCCAATGATCACAAATAGTGTGGGCCTCCTTTGATAGATTTACTTGTCTCACAAAAAAAGAGAAAGTGGGAAACCTTTTCTTGAACCTTCAGTTATAGGGAGTGAGTATTACTAAAATTTAAAGTAAAGTGAGAGTGATCATTCTCATAGTTGTATGTTGGTGTATCTATTAGGAATGAAATAAATCTTGGCATGAAGGTATCCCATACACGTGAACAACCCTGGACTTTAGAACAAGGTTCTTATTACTGTATTTTTCTAGGATTCTAAAGAACAAAGAATATAAAGCCCCCCTAAGAGTGATTTCGATTCCCAGTAACAATCAAAAATCTTCTTTTATTGTTTGACAAGGTCGATGGATCTACCGGTATACTCATATCTCTATTCTGAAACTCAATACAAACGGTTTTTGTAGTATGGGTGTAATTCGGGGAGGCAACATTGTACGAGGCCCCAAAATCTCTATTATCCATATATTTTATGATTTCTTAGGTAGTAGTTAATATATTAAGGCTGAAGAAAATTCCATTCTTACTATTCTCTAACTTTGTATCTAGAGACATATTATTTTAGTGGTGGTCAAAATAAACTCTATAGTCATTAATAATTCTTTAAAAGGGGTTGGAAATATCCCTCGGACTATTTCTTATCTCATTTGTAGGTTTCAATGCCTCATTAATAATCATATAAAAGTCCTACATAGTTAGCATGAGGGAAAAAATGTTTCTTATTTCCTTTCTTATCTGGCTAATATGGGATTGAGGATCACTTGCTACTCAATCTTTGGATCCTTACCCCTCGAAGGTGCAGATTAAGTTAAAAGGGAGACCTTTGATCTTCATTATTTCAATTCCCCATAATTTCAATTTTGTTCCCCTTTAATACGTTTAGTTAGATTTTTGTGTTCTCTATATTACCTTTAATAAAATAAAATAAAAATTTGGTGGTTCTATAAGGATTTCACTATAGTAATTTTTCTTTAAGGATTTGAGAGTATATGTTAAATGATACCAATAACTAGGAAAAGTGATTTAGTGGAACAATAAACTTCATGGGAAACACATTATTTATGGAATATAACCATTAATATGTTATATATGTTTTGATAATAATGATAAAGATATGTTTAGGGGATATTATTAGTGACCTAGAATATGGTTAGTGATTTGCGGGTTTAGGTTATCTTTATCTAATTTTATTGAATGTTTTAATGTATAAATTAAATTGGACAACCTAAGATTTTATTTTTGAAATAATACATGTTTTCATTAGGGTTTTATGGTGATAATTTTTTTCACATATTTGTAATGTGACATTAAGAGAAAATTAATATTTTCTGGGAAGTAAAATGTTGATTTAGTGAATTCTCTTCTAAATTTCTAGACCTTGAATTTAGTGAGAAATATTTTGGAAGACTCTTAAAGTTAACTATTTATATAATGGATTAATTTGAACTTTAGGTGTTATTGGATAAATTTTTCAAATCATTTTGGTCTTGGTAAATATATACATATAGGAGGAATGACTTTTCATTATTTTTTTGATCTAATTATTGGTTAAATGTTAATTTTAATACTTTAGGAATAAAAATTCCTATTAGATATTCATTTATTAGAGTAAGGGATGAAGTAGAGATTGATCAAAGAAAATGAAATTGTTAGTATATTTTCTTGTTCTCATTATCCTAATTGTAACATATTTACCCAACTATAGGAAAAGGATCCTGAAGAATTTTTTTTATCATACTACCTTTATTTCCAATGCATAAAATGGTCTTCTAACTCATCACATATTTATGGTTTTGATGTCCTTAATTTTTTATTAACCATTCACTTTATTTTGGTTAACAATCTCTATAACTCTATATTATTCTTTGGGAATTATTATTTAATTTAATTTCCATGTATGTATTTCCCACCAATGTTATCCTATATAGAAACCTAGTAATTTTTTATTCTAGATGACCTTGATACTTCCATTCCACTCTTATTAGGGGAATTTTTTATTAACCATTTTATAATATGTGGTTTCAAGAAGTGTATTTTCAAATATAAAACCCTTTATTACTGAGATCAAGATTAAATTGAGAGGATGAAATTTAATAAAGGGGGTAGAATATAACACCCCAATATTTTAAAATAATATAATTGTGTTTGATAGCTTGTGATACATGCAACCCTGAGTCTAAATGAACTACAATATAATATATTGTTATAACTTATCTGTTAAGTTGGATGGTATAAATAATAATAACTAAATTATGAAAATTATATTTTCTAAACATATATTAAATAAATCTAATAGTTATATATTAATTATAAATAAAATAATAATCATTTCAAATAAACTGTATTTTTTTCTGAAAAACTGTATTTTTTTCAAAAATCTGGTTTAGTATCACTCTGCACACATAATTTTAAATTATTTTTTACCACTTTTATCAAATTTATTTTAAATAATAAAAATAATTTTTCAAATCTATATGAAAAAATTATCCTTGGATGAATTTTTGAAAATTTCTAAAAAGATTATATTTTTGATGAATAACGAAAACACTAATTTTAATGTTAAAAATTTCCTTCTCATTTATTTTATTTAATAAGTTAAGTTATATTATAAATTGGTTTTAAAGAAACATTAGTTTAATTATTTTAAAATTTAACTTATTTAGATTATTTTAATCTATTTTATATTGAATTTGAACATGAAATCATTTTAAACTTTTGAAATTTTTTCTTTTGAAAAAACATTTCATTAATGTGCTTATGAGACTAATTTGTTATTTAATTATTCTACTTCTATGAATTGAATTAGAAAAAAAGTATTATATTTTTTAGAATAAGTATAATTTATATAATATTGAAATAGTAATAATTAATTATAGTGGTTTAGGAAAAAATCTGTTTACTAGGGGAAATGAAGAGATAAGGGTTATAAATGACTTAAAACCTATACAACAGCCATTTTAGGGAAATATATTTACCTTAAACCTTTAAAGTTATTTGATGACCTATTTTATGGCATGTTTCATGAGAAAAATGTAGTGGTCAATTTTTCTTTAAATACCAAGTGTGTCATCTCCCCCGCTTATAAAGGCTATACCCTTTCTTCCTCTCTTCAGACTTCAAAATTAATTTGGTTCAGTGAATACTTGATCAATTTTATTCCTTAAATCCTACCCCACATCGTATAAGTTGAAATAGGAATTCATATAATCATTATACAATTCACATGGGTTTATCTAACATGCACATGACTATTTATGATTATAAATTTTTTAAAAAGACATTTTTCTAGAAAAATATTAAAAAAGGATATGATTTGGGAAATTTTTTTGAAAATTAGTTTTTAAAATTAAACTTTTATAATAAATTATTTAATATATTATTGAATAACATATTTATTTTATTTTATTTTACTTATATAAATTTCCTTACTTTTTATATGATTATTTCTTTGATATTGTGATATTGAAGTTTGTACATGTGGAATGATGAAAATAATATATTGGGTGGGTTGTATGATTTGTTATAGATAATTTATGCCTAGGTTCTGGGTTATCATCAGTATTTTATACCTTAGTTTATATAAACCCTCAAGTTGGTTGTGATGGTTTATAGTACTTCATTGAGTTAGTGGATTATGATTCTATATGGAATGAGTTATTAGGGAGAGGATGAGTTGAATAATTTTCTAGGAGTTTACTTTAGTGTTTTTTAGTATTGTATTTGGTAGTTCCTCACATACCATTGACTAAAGTTATCTGGTAACATATTTTTTGTGGGGTACAAAGGGTTTATGACATGAGTTTTTCATGGAAAACCATGATACATGGGTACCCCTTATGAATGATTTTGATCTAATTGAGGGGTGATGGTAGTGAAATTGCATGGTTTTGTGGTAAATAGTAGATGATTGGATTTGAAATTATTTTTAGCATTATGATTGATAAATTATAAGGGAATAATAAATTGATTTATGTCCATATGATTACACGATGATTCCAGATCAACACTGGTAATTAGAGAATAGAATAAAGATGGTATAATGTTCTCCTAGAGTTAATACAGTTGTGGATTTTACCTTTGAATATATTTTTTATGAGTCCTTATTGCCATAAAAAAGGACTTCTATAAGAATAATAGATGGTCACTTGAGCCATTCATGAGTTTTAAATGTCGAGTTACCTGGGTTTGGTGGTGTAATAGGATCCTATGATGTTAAGAATTGATTATTGAGCATTCAGTTCTTGTTTAAATAGATTTATACTATGAGATAGATACAAGTGAAGTTGGATATCACTAAATTTTTAGGGTGTGGTATATAAATGGTATAAAAACATCAACTTATAAATTAAGGGCAGGAGGATTCCGTGGATCAAGTTTCAATCACTATTTTACATGAAGTTTTTATTAGAGATCATAGACCCTGAGATGTTTTAGATAATACTAGAACTATAAAATCATGGAAACTTATGATTGATTATGCCAAAAATACAATTGATTGTTCCATTTCATGTTAACCATGGTGGATATAGAGTTTTTTAAGGTGTGATACTTTTAGAAATGCCTTAACTACTCCATGTGAGTATGAATGACCTCTTTTTTCTATGACACCTTCCAAGAGGCAGTATACTAAGTGATGAAAATCAATGAAAATTATTTCTTACCTCAAGATATGTAATAGAGTAGAGTGGATTATTTTTAAGAGTGGGGGTGGTCAATAAATATCAAAGTGATGATGGTAAATTCATCTAGGTTTATAGTCCATTATCACCATAGATAAAGTGGAAGGTGATTATATATTATTTCCATTATTGAGAGTTTAGACATGTGAAATCATTGTTTCTGCTTTAACTAATGTAATTCCACATTATTGGTGAGATGGGGCATCTGTAAAGGCTTTACTGGTGAATCCATGAAACTAATCAATTAATTGGGGGGGGGGGTGATGGTATATATCAATTTTTAATTTATTCGATTAAAAATTGTAATATTTTATGATGTAAAATGGATTTTTAATTATGTATTTGATAGTTAGTTTGAGTGAGATGAGATGTGTGGATAAAGGCCTAATTTCTATAGTGTATGATGACCTATTTTTTTGAGATAGTGGTTCCATGGAGAATAATAATGTCTTTACACCATAGAGAAATGATTATTTGTATGGTTTGTTAATATTTGTTGACCTGTACTTATGAGTATCAATCATTATTTGATGATGAGTTACAAAAATTATAGAATAGAAAATTAATGTGTAAAAAAAATAAACCAATAATCTATGTTATTTGAGAAGAATAACCTACATCCATAGATTAGAGAAAAAATTCCCTATTTCAATATAATTACAAATCTATAAAAGTTGAAATTCCAAATTCCAATATCAATGTAAAATTTTATAAAAAATAATATTAATATGTAAATAATTATTGAGTTGAAAAAACATTCCATGTAAAAACATGTCAGTTCCTACATGTGTTTGCCAATGTGAAATTTAATTTCTATATCCCCATGTACATTATATATAGATAATTATTTCTACAACTTCATATAAAAATTTGGAGAAACTATAATTTTAGATTCCATATTTCACATGAAATACATAAGAAATTTCAATCAACCATTATGTATTTAATGTGTACCTTTATTTTTTTTCAAAAAATTATTTTAAGAACCTCTAAACCCCAAACTCCCATACTTTGTGGCTTAGGGGTACTGCCCACTACAACCACCCCTGACCTCAATCGTTAGGTTGATTTGTCAAATTAAGAACTTGATGTATATTATGGAACATATCAAATCAATATACACATATATGCTAATAATCCTCCACTTATATACAAATTATAAAGATAAAATTTTATAAAATTTATCTCCTCAAACAACTCCCCTAAAACCTTCATCAAACATGAATTCGAATTTAGGCGCGATAATGAACAAGTTTTTCAATGAATATCCCCTTTTTTATCACATCATCTTGATTTTGAATCCCATGAATCTTCTGTATATGTGTAGATGCAACTTTATTAATCCTTTGATGAAATTATATTTTATATTATTATGATTCAACCTAAAATAGAATATAAAATTATTTTCTAGATATATTTCATGCTAGTTATTATAGAATAATAAATTCTTTTCATTCTTCCTGTTTAACTCCTTGAAAAAGTTATTCAGTTGTATCATCACCTCGCTTACTATAGTAAAAATAATATATTCATCCTCTCTAATAGATAATCCTGCAATATTTTTTTAATTTTTACAACCAACTCATAGATATGGTACTACATAGATAATCATAATTTATTAAACTTATTTTAAAATTAATATCACTACCCAATACTTCATAAACATGTCCTTATAGATTCATCTATATATTAAATCACAAAGACATATCCTTACTACACTTCATGTATCTGATTAATAATATTTTTCCCACATTGTCATATTTACCATTATATTTTTGTGACAGATCCTTTAATAATTTAGTGTGACTAAATTGTGTAATTGAAACTGGTTTTGGCTCAAGCATAATGAACTTTCTCTAATATATATATATATATGGTTTGAGATAGAATAAATGTTCAATTGATGTTATATTGAATAATCACCATCCCATGATTCTTATTCAATATTCTCTGTTCATTCATTTCAAATTTAGTTGATAAGTATTTGTTATACTTCAAACACTATTTTTATTTTTTATTTTTAAAATAGAATTTCATTTTATTTGGGTTGATAGAGAACCCTTACATGGCCTCAAAACCCATAATAACTATCCTGAAGGACATATTTTACATGACTTGAAATAATAGAGAAAATAATTACTAATATACAGTATCCCCTATCACCTTCCTCTGATCCACCAGTTATATTCTCCAATATTGCATATTTGACCAACCATCCTCTTCCCCATATTGGGCTCTAGGTGTTCCCTAAAATCCATTCTATACTGTTAGTGATCGATTGAATAGATTATTGTTCTACATATTTCTTCACTATTGAATTCCACCACACCATCATGTCTACCTGGTTCATTTTTATCTAACAGTCTAGATGACCTTTAATGGTGGTCTGAAGGCCCTTTAGCCCTTTGGACAGTAAATCCTCAAAGGATCTATGGATAAAAGGAAAAATAAATTTATTGAAATAATATTTTGGATGAGTAATACTACTACTACAATAGAAAACTATATTACCTATTATAGCACCCACACACCTATATTGCTACATTATTACTAGAGTTCCATGGAAATTCCCCTCCACCTAGATTTGAACCTGGGGTTCATGTAGGATTATAGGGTGACTTTATAACTCTAGTAAGCCAAAAACTACAATTATATCTTTAAATAATTTCTATTGTTCATATTAGAACCTACAATGTGAATATCATATATATACAATAATGTTAAGATATGAAATTAATGAAATTATTTTAAATAGTAGCAATTATCCACTTCAAATCATATGATCACTCTCTCCCATGAATTTATCAATAATTTTGTTTCCACTACTATGATGCCTATTTCAAACCATATAGACTCCTATTAAGCATGAAAAAAATGTTTTCTTTATTATACTCAAAAAACATGTTGGTTTCATTAAAACAATATTCTCCTCCCGATCACTATGGAGAAACAGAATATTCACAAACATCATTTTGTAATGTAAACCCTAAATGCCAATAATTTAAAAAACAACTCTAATAGTGTTTATCTTAATAAGATGATAAAAAATTTAGTTCAATTCATCTCCCTACTATTAAAAACCTATCAAAACTAGTACTCCTATATATATTTTACTATCTCCATGTTCATCCTCTAAATGGTATGCCCATTTTTTATGAAATTCTTTCTTAGGTTCTTGTAAAGTTATAATTTACAATTTTTTATTTATAAATAATGATGATATATCATCCTTAATTTCTAAATGAAACTTTCTATAATCCTTTACCTATATTTATTCTCTATAACATTAGATTTATCTACTATTATTCAATAATAAATAATAAATAAAAGATTCATGTCATTATATTTTAATGTGTACAATCATTGTCATAATAAGAGTTATTTCTATACCTTCATTATCTAGATGATTATTAATATACAAAATCTTAATTTCTAGTGTGCTTTCAAGCTCAACCTACTCATGAGATAAGGGTTCATTTCCCTTATTATTAGATTCAATATATTTTTTACCCATATAAAGATAATCTTAATGAATAATTACATTATTGATTCTAATTAGTTTCTAATATTCATATTGTTGAAATTTATATCCAAAATTTTCATTTTCATATCATTTAAAGGAATATTTTTTGGATTTATCACCCAAATTATACCCAGAATCTAATTTAACCTTAATATATGATAAATAACAAAATACATTCCAATGTGAAATATTTACCTTTTCTATAATCCATACTTTCTTGGGTATTACTTTCTCATAAAGGTAATAATGGAAAATGGTTTATCAAGTGTGCTATTATAATACCATTTTATTATATAAGAATAACATTGTGTTCAGTAGCTCGTGATACATGTAACCCCAAGCCTAAATGAACCGAAATATAGAATAATATTATAACCTAACCATTAAGTTATAGGGTATGAATAGTAATAACTAAATTATGAAAATTATATTGTTTAAACATGTATAAAATTAAATTAAATGGATATATATTAATTATAAATAAAATAATAATTATTTGAAAGAAGAAGAAAGGTTTTCTAAAAAACTGTATTTTTAAAAATGCAGTTTAGTCATTCTTTTCCCACATAATTTAGATTTAAATTTTACAAATTTTATAATGTTTATTTGAAAAAATAGACATAATTTTTTAAATATACATGTCAAAATTATCTATTGGATAATTATTGAATTTTTTCTAAAAATAATAATTTTTCGATAAATAGTAAAGCATAATGATTTTTTATTTAAAACTTTTTTTTCATTTAAATTATTTAAAAATTAAATTAATTTTTTAATTGGTTTAAATTCAAATTTTTCCAATTATATTAAAATTTAGATAATTTAGGTCCATGTAATCAATGTAATATTGAATCCTGATATAAAAACATTTAAACCATTTGATTGTTTTTTTTCAAAAAAAACTATTTTTTCAACATGCAATGTATTTTAAATCTAAATTAAATTTTACCACTTATATGAATTTGATTTGGAAATTTAGATTCTACATTCAGAATAATAATAATTCATATTCTCAAATAAGTTCAATTTAATTTTATAACAGAATGAATAGTGAAAATATTAAAACTTAACCACAATAGTTAAGGTAAAAATGGCTAATCGGGTGTTAAATGAAGAAGTATAGAGTTAAAAATGGCCTAAAAAGTCCAAAACTCGTTTATGGCCATATTAAAACCCTATAACCTCTAATATTTTGTGATTTTCCTAATTTGGAGGCTTTTGGAATGAGAAAAATATGGGTGTCACTTTTTATTTTGAAAAATAGAAATCGTGTCCTCTTCCCCACATAAAAAATGTCACCCACTCCCCTTACCACTACACACTTACAAAAACCATTGGTTTGGAAAAGAACTAATAAAATATCTTTCTTAAATCCCTACCTTGTCATCATTTATTTATTAATTAATAAAAAAAGGGAGAAAGAAAGGGATAAAGCAGTTTAGACATAGGGATGTCTAATGTTGGGAAGTCTAAGGGAATCTCCTCTAACTATGTTAACCCCCATTGTTCTCCATAAGATAATTTTTATAAAATAAGTGATTGTATAATCTTGGACCACCATGGATATAAGGTGATTCGAAACCCTATTTCCCTCGCACCTGGTCTGAGTCACGTGAATGCTTCTATTAAAGAGTTCTCTCCACTTTATGGTAATATAAGAAATGGACCATGGGATTTTACCTATTCCATGAGTATTGTTGTAGAGAATGATGGAACCAGTTTCAAATTCTATCAGAACAATGTTCCTTTGTAAATATAGATTCAAACTGGTGAGAATAAACATGCTTTTTGCCTAAAGGGAGTTTCCTCAACCGAAGTGGGTAGAAAGGGTCATGATAACTATTCCTCTTGGATCACGTACACCCCCCCCCCACACACATTTCATGTTGCCTGATATACATGATACATAAATGTTTAATTTTAGGCCCTTGAGGAGAGGAATTCATCGAACCTAGTTCCCTTGGGAGATATTGTGAAAGGGTTGGTATGGGGGATTTCTCACTTGGAAGGACCTTAGGGTAGCGGCATCACACCGATTGTTGAGATGATAAACCATATAAATTAGAATATTTCTTCTTCTTATAATGAGAGTGATCCCTGTAGTTTAGGTCTCCTCATGAAGATCCATGTTTCTTGATTTTTATATACACCAACACCCAATTCTAAATATCATAGCCCGATCCTTCCTTTTTGGCCTTGCAGTATTCGTTCCGTGGAACTAACAGTCTAGGAAAGGAAAATCCAAAAGCTCATGATATGAAAAGGCCCTAAAATCATCAAAGAAGCTCCAAATAGTGCATGCCATGTGCAACTGAAGATAAATAAATCTCTAAGGCCATGCTTAACCTTAACCCCGACAGTGCCCTAGGTCCAGAAATCTTCTTGAGATCATTTTTTAGAGCCTCTTGGGATATGGTTAAAAATGATATTGGTATATTTATTCATGAATTATTTTGATGGGGAAGTCTACCATGTGTTTCCTATACAACTAATTTTGTCCTCATATCCAAAATCGAGGCCCCCTCTCCCCTATCTCACTATAGGCTATTAAGTATGTGTAACATCCCTTATAAATTTTTAGTGTGCATCATCATCATACATCTTTCCATGAACCTCCCATGATGGATCTCCTTTGAAAAGTATGGGTTTGTAAAGGGTTGATCTATCCAAGGGGACATAGAATTGGCCCAATAAATTATTAGAGACATCAAATTCAATACTCTTGGATCAAAATTGGCTATCAAATTAGACATGAATAAAGCATACAACATAATTGAATGTAGTTTCATCAATATGGTGATAACAGATAAGGGATTTTCCACTTGGTCCTCTGATATTATTTTCATGTGATTCAGATTTTCATGGATGGTTGTATCCTTTATGGGGGAAACACATGGATTCTTTAAATCTACTCACGGGTTAAGACAAGGTGACCCTATATCTCCAACTATCTTCATCGTCACTCAAGATATCCTTAGTCGCCTTATTAATTGGAGTATGCTTAAGGGAGATATTTTTACCTATCACAATAGACTGAGTATCCTCCCCATATCCCACATCATGTTTGCATAAGATAAAATTATTTTTATAAATTTAGAGTGGATATCAGTTCGATCCATCAAAAAAATCTTCTATGAATATTTCCAATCGAGATGCTAGGTTTTTTAGAAAAATCAAGAGCGGTCTCTACCTCTCAAATAGATGTGAGGCCAATCTGGTATCCTCCTTGTGCCACAACCTTAAAATAAAGATAGGCAGTATTCTGATGGAGTACCTGGGTAATCATATATCTTTATTAAGGCTTTTCATTCAGGACTTTTACCACATTTAGAGTAATATTATGAGTAGAATTCTTAACTATAAAAATTGTTTCCATTCTTTTTGGGGTCAGATGCGCTAGTTAGAAATGTATTATTGGATATTTATATCCATGAACAATCATCCATAAAGGTAACAAAAGGAATTTTTAAATCCCTACCCACATTCTATAAGCCGTAGTTTTATTATTAATCCCATATAATAATAATTTAGAAATAAACCCAAAGAGGATCTCCGAAGAAGAGGGAATATTCTTAAACGTTCCTATTTGTTTTATATATTTTTGAACCTACTTGAAATCATATTAAACTATGATGATATAATAAAAAAATTATTAACTATATATTAAGATTTTTTTTATGTTAATTTAATATCCCAAATCCATATCCATTTCATTCAAATGGGATACAAAACTATCAATATTGTGTATGGTGGAAAGCCCCAATGAAAACCGATGTAATTCATTTTCAATCAACCTAATTCAAGGATGGATTTAACTTTTTTATTTTATATTTATGAAATTTCTATATTATATACTTTTTATATCACATATTTCTTCTTAATTTCCATTTTATGCGGGATATAATAAAATCGCTCATGTGTACGATGGACTACCACAACGCAAAGCGATGTGATTCTTTTTTCACTTACTCATTACATGGAAGATAGTAAGGATAAACTCAATGATTATACATTATATATATGAAATGATATAAATTATGTAAAATTAAAATATTATTCATTTCCTTACCCATTTCCAAGTTAAGGGAAAGATATCATATATCGTGCGTACGTACAACCAACCATCTGTATGAAGAGATGAGATTCATTTTCTACGTCAAATTTTCAAGAATATTTCTAAGGATTTATATAATTAAAAAAAATATTTATAACATTAATATAATTCTTTATATTATTGAATTATACTTGATGTATAAGAACTAGAAATTTAATGACAATACACTCTTGAGAAAACAAGGAAATTAAAAACTAAAACTATGAAAATAATGAAATATTATAAAAAAAATAGGTGGTAAAATGTTTTAGTAGAATTATATATGGTATTAGATATATGATTATTATTATATAATATATTTATAATAAACCTATATTTATTATTTAGGAGGTTCAAACACATATGAAGGAATCCAAATATGAGATAAGGGGTTCTCATTTCATTTTGACTTCTATGAGACATATGCCATACTCACCTCATATTCCTTTGTGTGGTATATTTACTTACCTATTAAAAGTTTATAGAAGGGATCTATTTTTATTTATGTTATTTAAATTTAAATTTTATGTTATTCATATCATGGGGAGTAAAAATTTACCATAGTGGTAAGAGATCTATGTTTCAATCTCATTTTAATAAGGATTGTTTATACTTGGATTTCCATTGAATGATATTATTTCATCATTTTTTAATAAAACCATTACATTTTTACACTTATGGTTATTCATGATTGTTTTAGTAATATTACTATATTTCTATATTTTGAACTTATAATGACTAAGAATTTTTTTAATAAAATTTGAATTTGTTTATCCCTTCGATCAAATATCCTTTTTTTCTTCCAAATTTGTTTTTCTAAAAATGTTTTGTTTTTTTAATTATAAAAATAATTTATTAAAAAAATTATTAACTAGTTTTTATTTTTTATAATTTTTTAAATGAATCTTTATGTATTTTTCAAAACAAGCCCCATTTGTGTTTTTCTGAAAATGTGATAGGAATTTTTTGTTTAACATGTAAAACATGAACAAAATAACCCACCATCCTGAACACTCAACGTTTTAAAGATTCCTTTTGAAGATTGAAAGAATATTTTAAAATAAAGGTATTTTAAAAATATTTTTTGAGATTTCAACATTAAAATTTTATTTTCAAAATGCAATGTTTGTTTCCCTTAAAAATGTTTTTATGGATATTTTCATGGTATTTCTATTCATCAATGACATCAACCCTTTATTTTAATTGTGATCCACTAGTGATGTGTTATATTCTTTTCATATTTATTCTTTCTTTTGATGGTTTATGATTAGTTTTATTTAAGATCTATAATTTTATTACCATTCACATATTACTATGGATGGTCTATGATAATGTTTATTTAAATAGGTTAAGTATTTATATTTTGTATATTAGTTTTTCAATAATAATTTTTATATTGATTATGTTTCACCCCTTTCATATGAGGAATGAACTCGACTTATTAGGTTATGGGTGGGTCCCTATTATAGATATCCCCTAGATGCATTGATGGGTCTCATGAGACAAATTAGATTGCAAAATTAGTCATGTTTTTACCCATAGTTTTAAACTATCTTGTTAAAGGTCAAGATAGTGTGTATCAGACTTTTGAAATTATTCATTACCTTATTATGAGATTAGTTATTAAAGTTCCATGTGATTATTCTATTAGTTAGAATATCTATTTTATTATTCATGCTCATGTTATTATTTTTAGGCCATTATTTGATCATTATTTATTCCAACCATATTATGCTCAAGTAATTTATTGAATGGAATGTGTTTTAGTTATTTACCTTGCGATATTGATTATTATTATTTGTTCATGACAGATTATACTGAATGCTTACCCTTACTAAGAAACTGATCTCACCCCATTCTTATTCTTTATTTTTTACAAGATTCCATGATGTGATTTCTGATTGATATGTAAGGATGCGCTTAGGGGAATAAAGTTATCAAAGAAAATAGTTTGTGTATTTTATGTTTTAAAAAGAAATGTGAATGTCAAGTATGTGTCTAGTTTACCAAGACTACTAAACTATTAAGTCCTTTTGGATGTGATTACATGTATATTATGACAATGTAATAAATTATAAACCGACTCTAAGCTTCTAGATTCTGGGTCATTATAGTAGGTATCAGAGGAAATTTCATATAAACCTTGAGAACTAGATTTAGAAAAAAATAGTTTAGGTAATATAACCATATGGCTTAATTTAAGGATAATCCAAATTATAGGATAAAATCCCAAAGTTTTGAGAAGGTATATATTGTGTAGTTTTTCCTATAAATACATCCCTTTATAGATACTAAAAGCTTACATGGTTCGGGAAAAGATGGACCTAGGTATAATAACTCTAAAAAAGATGTGTTAGGCTTGACTCGAGCATTACCTGGTACAAAAAAATAAGCCTTACTATAAACCTATTTTGAAACTCCCATGGGATATTTTTGTGTTAATTCACATTTTATTTACAAGACATTATGAAGGAAATGAATATATTTTTATGATTTAGAAACTTTCCAAAAGAAACCTTGTTTATGATTATGAAATTAGTCATGCATAATGTTTTCAATTTTGTTTAAGTGTTTCACTAGTTTGGGGATTATGCATTATGATAAATAATTTCATGATATAATCTAGTGTATTCCATTTTTTATAAATTGAACCTAGCATAAGGAATGAAAACTATTTCAATGAACATAATCCAAAGAGTAATAATGATCGTTTCCTTGATAATCTTAAGCCAATATTTCGATAGATACTAGTATCCCAAAATCTCTCATCATATGACGAAATAATATCATGTGACACAAATTTAAAGAAATAATTATCTATATATTATGGATTTTAAGGGAATAAATATAATAAGAGAATGAAAAAGAAAAACATTTATAAGGGGGGAAAGGAAAGAAGGTTTTCCCACATGTGATAATTGTGGAAAGAAATACCCTGGTACTTGGATGAAGGGAATGATAATATTCTTTAAGTGAGGAGAGAAATGAAATAAAGTTCATGATTGAAAGTAAAATAAAGAAACATTTTCTTTTCAGTGTTTCAAATATAAGGATATGAGGAACTACTCAAATTAATTCCCCAAGTATAAAATGAATATACCTCAGAATAAGCTAAGAGACCATGACCAAGATTATTCTATTATTAAAAATGATGTTTACGGATTAATTTTATTTATTTTTATTCATTATTTATGATATAGTGGTATTTTATCAATTGTATTATAAGTAAAGGAATAATGAAATATACAAGTATTTTATTGCATTACTTTTTAAGGATTTAAGAGCATATATTGAATAGTACCAATGACCAAGAAATGTGATTTAGTGGAAAGTTGAACTTAATAGAAAACATATGATTTAGGTGATATAACTATTAATATGTTACATATTTTGATATGAAAATAATAAATATATTTTAATGGTATAATATTGGTGACCATGAAATTGGTTAGTCATTTTTGGGTTTATGTTATCTTGGTTGGAGTTTACTACATGTTTAGATTTATGGAATATATTCAACAACCTAAGATTCTATCTTTGGAAAAATTAATGTTTTAATTAAGTTTTTATATTTAGAAAGGTATTAAAATATTTGGAAAGTGATGTTAAGAACCACTTTATATTTTTTTTGAATATAATGTTGATTTAGTAATCTCTCTTTAATAATTTTGGACTTTGAATTTGGGAAGACATATTTTGGATGGGTCTTAAGTTTAACTATTTATGAAATGGATTAAGTTAAACTTTGGGTGTTATTGGATAAATTTTTATAATAATTTTGGTCTTCTAAATTATCTAGATATAGTAGGAATGAATTTTCAATCTTTTATTGAGGTAATTATAAGTTAAATGTTAATTTTAATGCTTTAGGAAGAAAAATTCATATCGGATATTCGTTTCTTAGAGTAAGAGATAATGTAGGAATATATTGAAGCACAATAAAAGGATGAAACTATAAGTATAGTTTTTTGGTGTTAAGGGTAAGTGAATTCCTATACTAGAGGAAAATGATCTTGTAACAAAAATTCTATCATATTACCTTTATTTTCAATGAATTAAATGATCTTTTAACTCATCACATATTTATGGTTTTTAGGTCCTTAACTTTCTATTAATCATTCAATTTATTATGAAAAATGATCTCTAACACTATCTATTAATACTTGCGAATTATTATTCTCTTCCATGTTTATGTGTTAATTTCCCACCAATGATATCCTACTTGGAATCCTAGTAATGTTTTACTCTATATGAAATTCATACTTCCCTTCATCTCTTATAAAGGGCATATTTTGTTAACCCTTTTATGATGTGGGGTTTTAAAAATGGTATTTTAAAATGTCAAACCCTTGGTTACCAAGATCAAGATTAATTTTAAAGGATTAAATTTAATTTAAGGGGGGATAATTTAAAACCCAATTATTCTAAAACAATAACATTGTGTTTGATAGATTTTGATACATGTAATCTTGTGTCTAAATGAACCGTAATATAATATACCATTATAACCTAAACGTTAAGTTCGTAAGTATTAATATTAATAAATAAATTATAGAAATTATATGGTTTATACATTTATAAAATAAATTAAATGGATATAAATTGATTAGAAATAAAATAACAATCATTTGAAATATTATGAAATATTTTCTAAAAAACTATATTTCCCTAAATTGTGGTTTAACCATGCCTTACAAACATAATTTAAAATTAATTTTACCACTTCTAGAATATTTATTATACAAAATATAATTAATTTTTAAAATATAAACATAAAAATTATATTTGGGATTATTTTTGAGAATAATATGAAAAGATTAATTTTTTTATAAATATTAAAAAATACTGATTTTTTTTTTGAAAACTTCCTTTTCAATTATTTAATTTACAAAATTATATTATATTTTTAGTTGATTTTAAAGTAAAATTATTTAAATTATGTTAAAATTTAAATAATTTAGTTCATTATAATAAATTTCATGTTGAATTATAGTATAAAAACATTTAAAACATTGAAATTTTTTCTTCAAAAAAACCATTTTTTTTACGCACCTATGAGTTTAATTTTAAATGAGTTATGCCAATTTTGTGAATTTAATTTTCAAAATGTATTCTATTTTTGGAATAATAATAATTTTCATTAATTAATAAGTTAAACTTAAATTTGAACCATAATTAATGGAGAAAACATATTAATTAATTACTATTGTTAATGTAAAAATGGGTTTACCAGGGAATTAAACTATGAAGATATGGGTTAAAAATGACCTAAAAGTTATAAAACACCCATTTTATGTAAATATATCAACCTTAAAATCTCTAAAGTTCTATAATGACACATTTTGGAGTCTTTTCCTTTAATAAAAATGTGGTTATCACCTTTTCTTTCAAAAAAAACAAACTATGTTTTTATCCCCACTTTTAAAAGGAAACCCCTTTCCTCCCCACTTTTTACTTAAAAAACAATTTGGTTCAGCCAATAGATTTTCTATTTTATTTCATTAATCCCTATCTACATCCTATAGACCTTATTTTTATTAGTAATCCTTCATAATTAGGCTTTAGTCATAAACCTAAAGAGGCTCTCTAAAGAAGAGGAAAAATTCATAAACTGTGTGTATGGGTTTTAATTCCCCTAAAACATTTATGAAAAGTCACACCTCCATTAAGATTCCTAATCACCCCATTCATCCATAAATCAAATTATTTAGTTTTGAATACACATAATAGGAAATTTTGGTTCCTCAATCACATTTTATCAGTGGACATAATCATCAAAAATCTCATTCAATCTCCTAAAGGTAAGTGGATCTCCTCTCATGCGGTTTCTTCCAATATATCATTCTCTCATAATTATAGAATGATAGATAATAATATTTTTTTGTATCTAAACTCATTATTTGTGTATTGATTCTTGGATTCATTTTTGATCTCTTACGCCTTATCCTTCATTCCCAATCTCATTACGGGAGTTGTCTTTGATTGTGTGATAAAAGGTAGGTGGTTCCATATTACTTTTCAATATAATTCAAAAACTGAATTTTATTGATTTAATTGGGAAGATTTTTTAATTTATTTAAAACCCTGATTTGTATGGATTTTTGGTGTGATTTTAAATGGCATGGAATTAATGAAAAACACCAATTCTAATAGAATTGAAATTTAGGGTAGATTTTTGGAAAATGATGTGTTTATTTGGAAATTGAATTGATATTAGAGCTTGAGAAAATGGATTAAAGTGTACATTGATTTGAAATAGCATGAAATTATGAAAACCACTATTTTAGATTTTTAATGAAAAAGGTGTGTTGAAAACTAAAAACTGGGAAATTGTTTGAATTGATTTTCAATGTTTGAATGGATATGATTGATTAATTTATTATTTAAAGTGCATATTTTCTTGTGTATTTTGTGGTAACTAGGAAAATAATTTTAGAACCTTTCCTTTATATCAATGGATTTATAATGAAAAATATTACTAAAACAAATTTGGCATCAGTGGCTATGATGGGTTCCCCTATTGGGGTCTATAATTCCCATGATGTATTTCTCTATTGGAATGTATTTTTGTGTTCAAACCTAACTATATCTAAGATTATCATTGAGATGGCTGAGGTTCCTATTACCTGAAAAATGACATACTATGAGGATTTTATACATAGTGAATTTCTATGATTTGTGACTTGATTATAAATTTCAATTATTATTGAAATATTTTATTCCTGGAAAACTATTTATTATAAGTTTTTTATATAAAATGTTTATTTAACCCAGTTTTGATATATCTTCTATCTATTTTGATTCTGAAATCATGTTATAGTCTAAAATATCTGAATGAAATACCATGCCTTGTTTATTTAAATTGTGATCATAACTTGTTTAATTATTATGGAATTGATTTTAGAATAATTGGAGATACCCTACTAGGATTCCTAGCTTACACCCTCACTTTTTCTTCAATCATCTGTAGACATTATTATTCTAGGTCCATGGAAGGGAAATCCCCACTTGGAGATGGTGGATGTTCTTGATATTTGGGACCGTAGAGGGATGTTGGTGACTAGTGAAGCTATTTTATACTTGTGGAATAGAAATTTTTGATACTTTTGTCTCATTTACATTGTTATTTTCTTTTAGATGTTTATTTATCTTCCCAAGTAATATTTTACATGTTTGTTTCTGGAACTTCTACTTTTAGAGTGTTAAGCATTCTTAGATGTATCTTTTATCTTCTACTATTTTTTCCACAAATTCATTCACTGTTTGATCTTTTATGATTAAACCAGCTATTAGTCTACTTGTGGGGATCTGGAATTCTATCCAATATATATTAGAGTTGTCTTGGGTATCAGGGTACTAAGGTATCTTCGTTGGTTCATGATAAAGTGGTATCAAACGTTCTGGTTAAGCATCTTTCTATGGTGCTAGTATGTGGTTTGGGATGTCTAAATGGGATTGATGAGGTAGTTGTAAGTGAGTGACTATAAAAATATCGATTTAATGTCCCAAAGGCACCATGGGTGTTTTCAAAAAGTTAATTTTAGGAATGTTTTGATATAATTCTAATATTTTCCCTACTTTTGATCTGAATTTGTTGAAATCCCAATCATAAATTTATATTTGATGGAATTGATATTCATATATCTCTGATTGGTGTATACTTTATTTTGTATTTTTTTGTATGTTGATGTTTTCTAGAATCATTCCTTGAAGGAGATATGTGAATATGTACTAGGAGAAAGATATTGGTGAACTAAAATAAGAAAATCCTCTTGTTGACCAGAATATTGTTGATATAGTGGTGTGGGTTATCCAAGATCTTGGAAAAGTACCTACTCTCATTCTTGTTTATGCTCTGTTAGAGGAACCTTGATGGGATAAATCTCATGATTGTGATCAATTGTTAATTCACCATAATCCAACTACTTTCCTAGTCTCTATCAATCTTTATGAGGATAAGGACTGGTTATGAAAGATAGATAATATTTTTCAATTCTTAGAAATTACCGAAGATATTAAGGTGAAATATATTACCTTTAAGGTGGAAGGGACATTCGGGATATGGTGGGATTAGATGGAGATTAAGAATAAGAATTAGGGTTTGGAATGTAAATACTTTAGGAGTCCTTTCACCGATCAGTTGTATCTAGAATCTATTATCTTATCAAAATCTATAGAATATCTCAAACTATAGTAGGATGAAATAACAATGACTCAGTACAAAAAATGTATTAATAATCTTGTTTAGTTTTATCCTAATGTGGTAAAAAATTAGAAGCTAAAGTCCTGGAGATTTGAGATGGGCCTTTGAACTAAGATTTGATCTTAGTATTTTCTAATGAAGATGGATTCTTATGACGATGTGCTGGAAAGGGAATTCATGGTTGAGCTTGACCAAGATGGTAAGTTAGGGTTTAAAGGAGTTCCTTTTTCTCTTAGTGATAGTTCTGTGAATCTTTTTAAAGTAAAATGTAAGCATGATGAGTCTCATGGTTGTTCTAGAGAGAAGGTGTTGTCCAGAACTCCTTCAATCCCTCAAAGAGGCCCATTAACTTGATTTCTGTGTGGAAAAGTTAGACATTCAATATGTGTCTATACTGAGGTTCCAAATATTTGTAGTTATTATGGTGTCTCGAGACATTTATATATGTTTTTATATTTCTTTTTTTCACATAGTGGAATGAGATCATTGACTCTAAAATGTACTACGGTGCAATCAGATGGTTCAAGATCTAAGTAGTTCTAGAAAGAAACATCTATAATGAAGCTTCTCCATATAGTGGAATTGTTCTCATATGAGATGATATAGGTATAGTGAATGTGATAGGTACCACCAATATCACTTTATCTTTGGAGACTACTTTTTTGGTACTGGTACATATCAATCATTTATATCAACTTATATTTTAAACATGATGAATCATTCTATAGATCTTTCGTCTTTTGTGATGGAAGTTTCTACGCCCCTTGGAATGAAGAGAGAGAAGGGTATCCACTGTACTTCTTTGGATTTCTCTTTTTTAGACATTGAGATTACCTAGAATTTTTTGGTTCTTGACATGAACCCTCTTAACATCATCATTGGGGAGGATTGACTGGTTATTAATAAGGCTCGAATTGACTGATATCTTTGACGACTCTCCTTCACTGCACCTGGTGGGGTGTATAGTATCTTTATGAGAGAATGGAACATACGTTAGAGTATAGAAATACTATCTTTTACATAGTTCATAAGGTTAATATTGGTGTTTACTTTTTTTACTTAGAGTGAGAATATTTAAGTGATGATTTCCCTCTGGGCTTCATCAGGTCTCCCGATGTGTTTACTTTTGATTTCTCAGGTCTACCATCAGTAAGATAGGTAGAGTTTTATATTTATTTTGCACCTACTAATCATCTAGTAACTATTACTTATTACTGTATAGCATTAGAAAAATTGAAAGAGTTAAATACTCAAAAATTCTTTAAATAATCAAAAAGAGTTTATTGATTAAAACTGTCTATTTACCAAAAATAATTTTTTTTCATCATATAAAAATATAATTTTTACCAAATATATTATTTAATCATTATAAATTAATAATATTATATAAATATAATCAGTAATTTTTTAAAAAATTATACAAATTTATACTGTTAGGGTTTATCTATATAGCTCTTTATTACAACAGTGAATTCCCTAAAGGTAAGGTGTGCGATGATTAGATTTTCTAAGGATGGTCTAAAGAACATGGTTTTGGTCAAGATATCAATCAACTTAAACTTTCCTCAGAAATAGTTTCTCTCATGATATAGTTTTTTAATCTCATATTGGTCTTGCTCAAGGTAAAATTTTAGTGTTTTTATCTCCCTCAGAAACCTGGATAAATGGAATTTATAGTGTACGATCCTACTAGATGAGGTGATCAATACCTTTTTGGTGTTAATTGGATTTATCATAAACCTATATATATATATATGTACTAATCCTAAGATCACTGTATAATGACTATACTATTAATGGTTATAATTATTAACGGTCTTCTAAATCAAAAAAGATATAACTTATTACTATCCAAAATAACCAATGTAGTGCATGTTTTTTCGATAATTTAATTTAATTATTTAAAACAAGAATTTCATTTATAAATTTTAAGGTCATTATACCCTTCATACCAAAACGTTTGTCACCATACTAAAAAACATGTGATATAAATAACCAATGCACATGAGGATAAAATTTGAAAAGGGATTTTCAAGAATTTATTAACTATATAAGGGAGTCCCAAATGACTTAATAATATATTTACTAAGAATTTTTGACCTTACATCCACTTGTTCCAATCAATGGTTCTATCCTAATCACCCTGGTAGTGAAAGGATTCCCACCTTAGGAAAGAGGTAACATTTTTCCAAGATCAAAACAATTCCCCAAATCTTTAAGTCATCCCTATGGAAATAAATATAAATCAATGTGGGGAACCCAAAATGAATCCCTTCTCATTGAACAATGTGAATATGAGTAACTTTGGTAATCACTATAATTATACATTTATTCATGGTTATCTTACACTCTTATAGAATTTTTACCATTTTCCATTCTATGTGAGGTCTCCTACTACTACTAATAGGTAGAGAGGAAGGTTGGATTCCCTTAGAGTACCCTCACCCCAGGGAGAAAACTACTACATTTCCCACATCTCACAAGATCCCTTTCCCCTATTCCCCAATGGAGGATATATTGTGAAGGGTCATTAACACTCTATTTCATTGGTAAAACTAAAAAATGTATCATATATACTATATCAATGTCTCTAGAATTTATTAAATCCATGTAACTGCACTATTTTCCCCAGTAGTAGAGACTCTAGATGGAACAAAAATCACTTTTCACCCCTTCCAATAGATTTTAGAGTCTATATCTAGAACATAAAAATGTATACTTACCTTATGTCAATGATTTGGAGGATATTTAAGCTATTTAGTCAACATCTTACACTAAATATTATCTAAGTATTGCTCTAACCAACCCATACCATTGTCAGTGTAGTGACACCTTGAGAATATCCAAATAGTTTGAGATTTCAATCATTTAGGTTACCCCTATTTTAATATATAAGGAACCCATATCATATAAAATCTACTATTCAATCTCGATGATAGACTAATCCTATGACCATCATTTCTTATTTATCTTTTTATCTCCACACCATCATAATAATTAGGTAGGAAAAACATAATTTTCAGACTATGATCATGACCCCTTTCACCAATCAGTTGTTCTATGCCCACCCTCCCACCCTATGATGTCACCAATAAACACCAAAGAGTTCCGCATCAAAGAAAATAAGTTTACCTACCTAATGGTCCCCAACTTGGTGAATTTACTACCAGCCATCATCTTGGTCCTTTCAATGACCCCAATGAAAACCCCTATGAAAAAGACCCCACTGATATAGAAAATATCCCACTCAAGAAAAATACATAACGTTACTAGAATCCTAATAGAGGGATTCATTATTGGATAAACATATATTTTTTAAATCCCAAATCACTAAGGTTTTATAGGTCATTTTTGTGGATACCCTACCATTACCCCTCTAGGAAATCATACGGTGGCTGAGGATACTTATTTTGAATTCTGAGGTGAACATGATCCCAAAAAACATCCATAAGTACCTATGCGTGAAGGATGTGTTGGAATCCTTTTTGGGACTATCGATGAAATATTTCCCAATGTATTTTTCAACTTATACCCCTTCCTATCCATTAGATATATGGGAGACATCATTATCTAAAGAAGCATTTTTGGGTGAGGAACAAAACCAAGAGGATTCACAAGTATCTGTAGAGTCCCCTCAACATGAGAACCATGGGACCCCATATTATAATGAAATGTTCTTGAAACATGATCCAACTATACATGACCTATATTTGTAATAATTAAGGGTGTAATAGATTAAAAAACTCCCACTCAGATGTTTTCTATAAATGATAGCTTCATCCATACCTCCTCTGGATTCCTACCAACTTTGTACAGAAGTAAAGAGTGACAGAGATAAATAATAGACATATGAATATGATGAGTATGATGAGAACCTATGGGAGGATTTGGAAATATACTAGATTATATTCATGTTCAATCTATAGGTATTCCCATACTAATCTATACTAGAGTTCGTTATGTAAAAATATGAAAAATTCCTTTGAAAAAACCTTTGGGAGATAATAAATTACCTTCACAGTCAGAAATTGGTGTGTCTTGGATGATTCTATCAGCTTTAGCCCCTTTATAACTAGTGAAAAAATAAATTTTATGCTCTTATGGTGGATTATAACATTGAATCTGGTTGATTCCATTATGAAGTTCAAAAAAATATGTACATAATGTCTCACAGTGGTACACTGGGTTATTGAAGAGGAATTACCCCATATGTGTGGTAGGTGATGGGGGTACCATATTAACCTATTGTTCACTCCTATTAAAAAAAGACAATATATTATTATATCTAGTCCCTCTGATGATGTCGGTGACTCCTCACCATTGAAAATCACCATGGTGATTTTCATCAGAGTCAACCCCCTTAAAACTAAGAGTGTGATATCAGTGATGAAGGAGATGAGGAATATTTTATATTGGAGGACCCACTGTGAGAGGTGATCATCCCTAGAGGATTATACACTAATTTATAGAGACGGACCATGGGTATTAAGGGTCATCTATTCCTACCACTCCCAAACACCCACTAGAACCCCAATAAACGAAAGAGTTCCATCAAGACTTATACCATGATAGAATATTCTAAGAGGTATTTCATAGATTCTCTGGTCAATAGTTTTCTATATAAGATTGATTATTATAAAAAACAGTTTTGATATCCTATATTGATATAATCTTAATTGATTTTATGCCTAAGATGACCATTTCTCACCTCTTATATGGGTTTTACAACTAATATCCACCGACTGATCATCCAAGGTTGAGGTAGAGTACTATTTTAACCTAATATAGAGTCAGATAGTTCATGTGTCTCCCCTTATAGTAGACTTGTGTAACCTACAACCTCTTCTATGTTTTCTCCACTTTGAGAGTGAGATGACCAATTAGGGGAAAAATCATGAGGAAGTTTTCCAAAACAAAATGATCAATTCCATTGTTTCAAGAATGATGTACATAGAGGGAAAATTATATTCAATACATCCTGAATGAAAGATATATCCTAAGTGGTTAGACCATATACATCCACTTATAGTTGTTACCATCTTGAACTTAGAATCCTTCAATGGAATTTATTACCTAAAGGAGTAACTTATGTACCATTACTCTTAGGGTGGAATGATGTTAGGTACCCTAGAGTACCGGGAGGTGATAAATCATCATTGGTTCATTCTATCATCATAAGCTCCTTCCTTTATTTCGTATGATAATATTTCACTAGGATCTATCTCCACATGTGAGGATATTCACTATAAATTCTTATACCCATTATACTCCACTATGAACATGATGAGTGCAAACAAATTATCCAAGTGAAAATTATATGATAATGAACATGTCACTAATATAATCATCTGATGGAAGGTTCTTATTTACTCACTATATATACAAATCCCACTAGAGAAAATGTTAGATATATTCTTGGATAAATTTAAGGATGATCTGGTTTCGAATCTGGTTTCCATTAAGCCCCCAAAGTGGATTTTTGGAGTTAATGGAGAGGAAAAAATACCAAGAGTATTTCATTTCATTAACAATGGAAGGATCTCATCCACCACTTCTCTCACATACATGAATTTTTAGAAGGGTTGAGGAAATTTATTTGATGTGTACTCTAACCCCTTAACCGATTCAATTCTTGGGGGCCCCAAGGATCATGCCTCACTAAGAACATGATTATTATTATAGTCCTCCCCAAGGATATGTAGGGATAAAAATGGAAAAAAATTATATAATGGAAGTGAAGGTTATAATCCTTTATGTAATATAAATTTACTGTATTATATATATGTTCCTAAAAAATAATCTTTCATAATATCCCTGAAATCAGGAAGCTATGGCAGGTTGATATGAGGAACCAACCTAATAATTACCCTTATCGAAGGTTCTATGGATACACCATACAAGAATAATTCATAATCATGTGTTGGATGAAGGGGATAATAGATTGTGATATAGTGAAGTATGGAAATAATATATAGAATTTAACATACATGTTCACATCCTTTAATGATAAAAAAGGCATTAGGGGTTATCCTCATGTTTCAAAAAGAGAATAATAGAAGTTATATTATTGATTATCCTAAGATGTCTTCTTGAGACCTTGGGATAATTCATATATGACTAAATGAACAAGAACCTTCCCCAACCATTTCATCCACTCTGGTGATACGCTCATCTTCCTAGAACATATGAGCCTGAGCATGTCTAATTCGACATCCCAATTATTATAAGGATCCTATTTCAATTAAATATTTATTTAACACTCTCATTGATTTTATTCCCTCACATTAATATAGAATTCCATGGTCTTTCAAGAATTAGAGGAGTCATCCATTGAGGAGAAGGAGTATTCCTATGAAATTCCATCAACTTAGTATAATCTTATGTAAAACCCAAGGGGAAGCATGCATTCTGGATCCTCTTAAATCCTATCACTGACTCTCACAATCCAAGGGAATAAATTCCCTATAAAAGAACAATTCTCAATGAACTACCCTTTAAAATGTTGTTTATACTATTAATATTAGATTGTAAGCATTTATTTGAGTTAAGTAAAAGTAACTAACCATGGTAGTATCCTCTAATATAGATCTACATTTCATTTTATTACTTAACCACATGGTTAATTCTTAGTTTTCCAACCATCATACGAATTTTATGGGCTCTGGCCAAGCACCTTCGCCCCCACTAGCTGGGCCCACTACACTTCTAGTTAGGGAATGACCCCTAAAGAGTAGGAATATAACATTTTAGTATATATAAAATTGTATCAAGAACCTCACTAGTATTCCATATCAAATCTCAATCCATATAAAAACATTATATGCCAAAGTCACTTTGGGATGCCCTCATTGAGGCACTAAAGTTTTCTTTGGTTTTTGAGACCAAAGTGGTTGTCGCTGAATCTTATTATGCTAATCAAGGTGAGTACAATGTGCTCCAAGATACAATTTCCTTCTCAGGGGAAGATGCAAGTGTATTCATATTATGCCACATATTCTCCCTCTATGTATCATATAAGATAAATAGTCTTAATATACACTTATGTATAATGAATAATGGCTTTAGCATCAGTCTTAGACTAACCTAGACACACCATAATCTAGGATATACAGAGAATGATCTGGCCCCATCCAACATGAAAATTAAAGGGCATGATAAGAGAGAAAATAATATGCATGTAATGATCTAACAAAATACCATGTTTGGTTATTTGGAATCTAATTTTGGATTCACAGGTGTCATGTAATTCACAACTTTCAACACCTTATTAGAGAGTCCTTGTTCGTAAATACCTATTTCCATCCATTTAACGTATCCCCAGTTCCTAAAATAATCCCTCAATGCTTTATTAGGGGTTCTCCACAATGATGATTACCCATTTTACTCATGTAAAACTCATTAAATTGGTGTTGGGTATTAAAAAATGAATGTGAACCAAATCCATGTTAGAGGAGTAGAGCATGTAAATGGTCCAAATTACTTGAAACCCACCTCATAAGATCCTTGGGATATAAATAAGTTGATTTTTCTATTTTCTATCCATTTTTTTGAAGTAATAATATCATTCCCCAAACACCAATTAAACATGGTTATGAAAATAAAGAAATCTTAGATCACATACTACTTATATGAGGGACAAGTGAGTTGGAATCCAGAGAAACCATCTTTTAGATAATGTTGATGAATTCAATATATGCCTATTATTGGGCATATAAAATTCTTATATTAGAGATTAGATTGACCAAATTGTAATATATTAAGATATGTTGTTTTTCAATCTTGATTGAACCACACAGAAGATGATTTTAAAGGCTAGGAACCAAAACATACACTATCATGGTCTTTGTAAAACTAGAAGGATATGTGGTCACTTCTAAAGATTTTCTCCTACACAATACATTGATGACACCTCCTAACGACCATTTTCAAAGGAGTTAATATCTCCCACCAGGCCCCATACTTACACTAGGGAATAGATATATGAAGAACCTATTTTATTTTAGGAATTAGTCTCCACCACCATTTATGAGATGATATAGGTGAACCTCAATATAGAGGGAAACATGAGGATGACATTGATCAATGTTGTTATACCTCTCAATGAGTAGTATTGGTATAATATATTATTGAACTACCACCATGAAATATTAATGTGTAAATATGAGAAGATTCTAGGGATGAATCCTCTAGTTTTCAACCGCTATCAAGGATTTTGGATTGACCATCAAGGGAATAAGTAGGTACCAAGGAGAATGTACCCCTCCCATAGTTCCATGGTTTTTGATGAATTTTAAAATTTTATCAATGAAAATTTTGATATTGATGTCTAGTACCCTAAGTGGATGGCCAATATTTTCTTGGTTAATAAAAAGAACATGAAAATTAGAGTCAGTATTGACTTATTGGATCTTAACTACCACTACTATATGGGAAACTATCTCATTCTATTCACGAGGTTATTGATCGATGTTACTGATAAATTTCAGGCCTTGTCCTTGATGGATGAGTATATTGAATACAAAAAAATCTAGATTTCTCTTGAAGATGAAGTGTCCACTTCCTTTAGTACCCCCTAAGGAACATAATACCACCAAATGATACCCTTTGGATTGAAGAATACAGGATAAATATACCAGTGGAACATGCATCCCAACTTATAAACCTTATGATAAATATAGTTAAGATATGTATGGATGATATGTTGTTCGAATATCACCAATTATAAGGCCACCTCAATGACCATAAGAATGTATTCAGAATAATCAATTCCCATAATATAATCAGGAACCCCTTGAAGTGTGTAGTTGGGGACACCACTTGGAAATTATTTGGATTCATTTTCTAAAATATTGGCATCGAGATCGATCCAAATAAGATCAAGGCCCTCATTATGTTTCCCTTTCTATGTAATTTGGTTGTACTGAGAGGATTCCTAGGATGTCTAGATTACACAATTCATTTTTCATTGACATGGTAGGAAATTATATGTCTTATAAAGGTTGGCAAAGAATGGTCTTACTTTCAAATAGGATAAAGAGTTCCATAGTGCATTCGATGACATCAAGAATTATTTATTTCATCTTATAGTTTTGATTCCACCTATAGAGGTGAATCCCTTGATATAATTTGTGAAATCCCTAGGGAGATAACTTAGTGCCCTCTAAGTCCAGAAGTATCGCGAGGGTGTAGAGAATAATTTGTATGACCATTGTCACATTTTTATTGATGTAGAGTTTAGACATTATAATATTGATTAGGACTATCGTTCCTTGGTCTTTGTGGTGTAGAATATATGAAATTATCTATAGCATAATGAGGTCCGTTTGATCTCCTACATCAACACATTAGAGTATGTTGGTATCTATCAAGGATTATACCCTAAGTGAGGGGGGGGGGAATCAGGGTATGTTAGTTTTAAAAAATTATCTTCCTTGATCAGGATTTTTTTCTCTCAATAAGAGGAAAAATTATTCTTATCCCTCAAAAAAATTGTATATCAACAAATTTAGTAAAGAATCCCAAAATTTTACTTGGATTTTTCAAAATGGTTTAATACAAGGAACATGAAAATGGTAGTGTACTCATGTATTAAAGACACTAAGCACAATCCTTGATATGTGATTACAAGATGAAGAGATTAAAAAATCATCTAGATTAACTATCTACAAAACATTCAAATAACTCACTGCTCGTCTCTCAAGTATATTTTTACTACTCCTTCCATGGTGATCTTCTTCTCTAAAATTTTTTTGATGAGGAATCAACCATGAACTAGTGTGATAATTATTCACAAATTTATTGTATATCTAGGGAGATATATTTCCTTGAATTCATTCTATATCTAAAAATATATTCTTTCTAGGATTACTTGAATTTTCATCCCTCTTTTTTCTCTATTCAATTTGGTTTGACTATCAAATATATCTCACTCTTTGATGAATTAATGTGTGTAATTTTTTATAGAATCATAAAAACTTATTTTTATCCATGTGTTAGATAACACTTTATTTCAATATTCTTTTTATATTGATCAATGTTCCATCCACAACTAAATATGGATATTAACGCCTATTTAAGAAACTTTAAGTCCCTTAATGTCTAATCTGTAACTCCATAGAGAATATCCAGGTTGTGTGTAACTATTTTAATACAAATCTATCTTTTCTTCCATGATATAGTCATCTTATTTCATGCCTTTACTATGATGTATCTATTTCTATTGTAGCATGGTCTGAGTACACAATATTATATTACAATGTGGACCACTTTACTATCGCATAGAATATAATAGTTTACTATATCCACACATATTTTTCATCTTAACTTCCTTATAACTCTACCATGATCACAAAATGAATTGATCTCCTAAAACTATTTTGAACACCAAACTATCTAAGATATAGATTTCCTCTATGGTTTAATCTGTTATACACTTGGAAAACATTAAATAATTCATGCTACCTAAATCATACCCTCCATATCTAAAATAATTATTGTGGAGTGGTCTTTTCCACTTCACAATGATTATAGACAAATGTATTCTCCATAGCATAAGCCCTAATGAAACTCCAACAAAATTAAAAATTAGCTGATCAAACCTACAATGAAGTCCCTTTCACCATAAATAGTGTTGTTGAATTTAATTAAAAAATCCAATATTCTACATTATATAGTGTTTTTATTAGTATTGATAAGTGTTATGAACCTTATTTTGTCCCACATTAGACTTTATTTTGAAATACCATTGTTATATCAACAAGGAAGCACTAATGACCCCCACTCAAATCCCTTTGGTTTTTACCAGTTGCGAAAGGTTACATTCTACCCCACATGTGTTATACTCCTCTATAGTGATTCCCTATTCCATTGTATTTTTTTACATACACTAGTGTGGATAGTGTTGGTTCTCACCTATACTTCCACTATAGCATGTGATGTATTTTAGATCAACCAACTGCCTCATCAGTATATGGATACTCATATGTCTTTATCCATTCACTGGATAATTGTTATTTTAACCAACCTTCATTGTGGCATAACCCAAAGTGTTTGAGTATAAAAAAATTATCATAATCTGATGAGAAGTGAGAGATTGTGTAGTTATGGTGTGGAATAAATCAATATAGTGGACATAACTCCAACAAAACTCATCCTATAACCCAACATAAAGCATTACATTGTAGTTTATATATTCTTAAAACATTTATTCTCCAATATCATCTATCCTTTTTAAATAAACCTCTATATAAATTTTTTACCAAATAAAATCCTCAAAAACAATAAATAAATTTTTTATATCCCCCTAGGTTTGTTGAAAATTCTAAATAAAATAAAACTCTTCTTTGTATGAAAATTTTTTACAATAAAAAAATTAGATGTAACCTGAAAAACTATTTGATTTTTACCACATAATTCTGGTCTTAATTTCTTGGATTGAATGATGATTCATCAATAACAATTTCTAAGCTCATGTGAGACAAACTTGGTGTGAGACACTAGAGTTAGATGAATGTTTCCTCTTGAAAACCCCTTGACGAACCTCACACTGTCAATCCTCATTAAAACATTCTTCCCCATATTTTATATCAAACCCTTTCCACCTGAGTGGTTGTCAATATGGATAATACATATCTTTCACATCCTTAAACACATGAGTTTATTCACCTTACATACATGATTAATTTATCCACTTTTGTCAATGAATCCAAAACCACTTCCTTGAGTATTCAAAAAAGAATGTTAGAAAAAATAGAAATAGATCCAACTGAGAAATCATACCTTGCTTAAAAATAAATTCCCATGGGGTAGTAGAGATCCCATATCCGAAATAACCTATAGAGATGTGTTCGATTATATTACCATATCCAATAAATGTTTTCATGATATTTTCAAATATATATCAACTTGGTACAAGTATGTGTGGATGTTGTATATTTAGATTTTTTCATGCTTAAGAAGATGGAATATTTATATTTTTTTACCTCTCTATCAAATATAATAGGTGATATGACAGATAACACATTTAAAATAGACTTTAAACCATCAAACAAACCTGACTAGTCACATTAGTAAATCCCAATAATTGCTTCCATGAAATTTTATAATTTAATATCTCAAAATACATTGTTTGATTGATGTATCAAAGTATTCCTTTTGTAACTTTCATGTGTATTGCTTTTATGAATCAATGATAATTTTCCTCTTTACTTTTCTAAAACACAATTTCTATTAGAGTAGGTGTTTAGTGTAATAAAATTCTAATAATCTACCTAAAAAGAGAGAAATCATCCTCCTTCACTTCATTATATTTTGAAAATTTAATCTAGTTCTCCACTAGAGTACCCATTGAACTAGAATAATTTATTTGATTTTTTAAATTCCTTAGTATATTAGGTTTGGGAAATTAATGTACAAACCTCTCTTTGAGTCACCTTAAAGCCAAGGAAGAATAATAATTCACCAATTAGATACATTTTTAATTTTAACATTATTAATTATTAAAACTTACTTCATTGGGTTCCATCCAAATCTCTTAATATGATCTATTCAGTAATTCCTTAGTATTTTATGCTATATTTATCTTCAAATAAATTTAATCCCCATAATAGCTTGAGATACACACAAAATCATGTCTAAATGCACCTTAATATAGTATACCATTATAACCTAACCATTAAATTGGAAGAATAAATAGGAACAATAATATCATGAAAATTATTTAAAATAATTTTAGATAAAGTAAATATATTGATAAATTAGTACCCAATTTTTAGAAAAGTCATTATATACTTTAAAAATACTATTTTCATTAAAAATGTTTTTTGAGAAAATAATAAAATTAATTTCATTATTTTTTTAGAAATTTTATTTTAAAAAATGAAGTTAATTTTTTAATTTATCTTTAAAAAATTATCTTTGTGTGGATTTTTGAGAATTTTCTGAAAATATTAATATTTTGATGAATAATGAAAAATAGTTATTTTTATTGTAAACTGTCATTTTGTTTAAAGGATTTAAAAAGTTAAATTTTGTTTTCAAATGGGTTTAAAAATATAATTTGTTCAATTATATTATTAATAATGCATATTATTTCATTAGAATCAATTTTAGGTTAAATATTTATATAAAAACTTTATATACATAAGAAAAACAAATTTAGAAAACCAATTTTCGACAATTTTTACTGGTTTAATTTTAGATTAAATTATTCAAATTATGTTAATTTAATTTTATAAATGACTTATATATTTTTATTTATAATTAATTAATATTATTTAATATTTTCAAATTAATTTTTTATCATAATGAAGAGTAAAAATAATAAAAATCTGTTACCATATTTAAAGTTAAAAAGAGTTTACCAGGGATTTAACAAATAGATACATGTTTTTTGATAATTAAACATGTATAAATACTATTTTTGGAAATAATTCAGCCCTACAGTATCCCAAATTTTAAGATTTGTCCATTTTGAACTATATTAATTGAATATTCCTTAATTATATTATATTGTTTTAATAAATTCAAAGTGTATCCTCCCCGCCACTATTTCCCATCCTTTCTATTATTTACACCACATAGATCCATCTATCTCAATAAAAACTTAAACAATTATTATATAAACCTCTATATACATGAATTATATGTGATTTTATTCTTAAAATATCATTATAACGATCATTAAAAAAAGATCTAAATGAGGAATACCGAAGAAGAGGTAATCATCTTACCCAACCTCTTTCTATTTATTTCTTATTATACCTCATCAAAATATATATTATTAAAAAATAAATAATACATTCAGTATCTTAAATATATTTATATTTTGTTATTATTATGTAACCACCAATATCCACCCTCTATTCCATCATATTGGAAGTGAAAGTATCACCTATACGTACGTGTTGGCTACTACCTCTACGCAGTGATATAATTAGTTTTCCATCACTATCTCTCAAGGATAGTTAATATGAGGGGTGTAATATTTGTATTTTATATTTATATAATAATTATACTTCTATAATTATAAAATAATTCCTACCTTCTTATATTCAAATCCATTGGAAAACGGTAACATCAATCACGTATATGTATGGACTACCACCAACATCAAGCGATGTTATTCATTTTTTATAATTTTCATGGATAATAATAAGGACATATTTATTGAATATATATGATATATATTATATATATTATATATTAATTATAATTAAATGGTTAATTTTTTTACCTTTATTTTATTCCATACGTCAAAAAGTGAAACCAACATTCATGTGTACGTACGACCTACCATCTCCTTGAATGGTGTAATCCATTTTTCTATATCTAAATTTTATAGAAGACTATAAATATTAATATAATTAATATGTATTATATTTATATCATGATTAAAATTATGGAGATTATAGAAACATGATCAAATTACAGTTATCAGAACTACTTAACCAGAATCTCTATGAAAAATGAAACAGTTAATAATAAAAAATGATGATTTTAGTAATAAATTTGTAATAAATGGGTTATAAAATGATATATGTGGATAATATATGATATTATAAATATATAAATAGATTTTTTGAATAATTATAATAAATTTATATTTATTATACAAGAGTTTATTATTCTTGATAATCAATTCAAACTCAAGGTAATGGATTTTCATCAAACATTTATTTATGCAAGACACAAGGAAAATTCAACACTTTTTTATTTTTTAAGATGTATATAATTAATAAGAAACTATTATATTATTATTATCATGAAAATTTTGAACATTTAAATATTCATCTAAATTTTTATATTTCCTAATATTTTTATTCAGATCTTAAGAAACTAGTATGAGATTAATGTTATAATGTCTTGTTTATCAATATTATTTATGATCATGTTTCTGATGATGAAATTCTGTGACGTATCTATCAAAAATCTCATTAATTTTATTATCCTATATTTATTTATGGATATAAATTATTTTAATTTAATTTTAATGTCTTTATATACTCAATAGGCTGAAATAATATTTTTAACAAAAACCAAATTTATTTCTCTATTCGATCAAAATTATTTTTTCTTCCATGTGTATGTTTTCCAAAAAGGTTTTCATGAATGTGTTTAATAATCCAAAATGTTTTTATAAAGTCATTTCATACACATTATTTTTTAAAAAAAATTGTTTAAAAGTAATCTTTTTATTATTTTACAAACGATGTACTTTTTGACTTCTATTAAAAATATGAAAGGAATATTTATTTTAACATAATTATAAAAAAACATAATTTCCCACCATCATGACCACTAAATATTTTAAAGATTAATTTAAATTTTTTTAATTTTTTTAAAGAATTTTTTCCTCAATATTTATGAAATTTTTATATTTTAAATGATTTATTTTTAAGTAGATAGGGTATTTTTATCAAACAAAGTTCCACTAATCTCTTAAAAGAATTTTTAATCTTTGAAAAAATAATTTTATGTCACTTATTCTTTAATGGGGATAATATACATTGATAACACCAAATTTAATTCTTTTTATGGATTATGATTATTATTATTTAAGTTTGTTTCTATGAAAATTTTTTTTGACCATGGGTTAATTATGTTTTGTTGAATCATTTATGAAACTTATTTCTTTTTCATATGTTATCCTATAATGAAAATATTAATTGTTTATAAAAATAATTGATTTTCCAATAGTTGTGAAATTATTAAATGATGAAATGTTTATGAAAATTGTTTACTTTCCATGGGTTACATTATAATGAATGTTTTATGATCTTTTGATACACATAAGTATGAATTTTATTATATAACAGGTGGGCAGATAATTATATATCCCTATAATTCATTGGAAAATGATAGATATCACATGAGCTAATAATTATTGGAATGGGATGATAACCCCATTCAGTATGAGACTATGTCCATTATGATAGTCTTGGGAGCTATCCTTGAATAAAGATATGGTGGAATTGGTTGTGAACACAATCCTCTATTATAGTCTTTGAAGTGATACTTGAGTAAGTAAATTATTTAACCTAATTATGAATATTCCAAAAACTTAAGTCCAATGCTAATTTTGTAACAACCAAAACTTTTATAAATGAAATTTTATTTTTGAATAAATAAATTCATTAGTGAGTAATGTAGTTATAGGAAACACATTCATTAATTGGTTATTTTGGACCATTATATGGTTTGTCAAATTTAAAACACCATTAAGAATTATAATTGTAGATAATTAAGATTTTTTAAAGTGACTATAAAGACTAGTATATTATAATTTACGATAAATACCAATTGACGTAGAAGGAATGAGTGATGAACTCAACCGGTAGGATCATACCCTATAAAGCCTATTTATCTGAGTTTTTGAGGGAGATAACATCACTAGAATTTTTACTTAACAAATCCCATACTAAGATTCAACAAATAAATAATTATAAAAACCATTTATTTAATTATTTAATGTTTATTGAGATCACAATGAAAACTAGGTTCAACAAACTACTCCACGACAATCTCTCAATCACACACATTTCTATGTGGATATTCACTGGTTTAATAATGATATATCTATCTAAACACTGATAGTATGAATTTTTATATTTTCTTTCAAAAAAATAATTAGTATATTTATTAATTTTTATTATTACTTTTTAAATAATTAGATAATTATATTAATAAAAATTAAATTTCGATATGATCAAATAAAAATTATTTTCTTGGTAAATATATCGATTCATTCAAGAAACTCATGTGGATATATTCATGAATTTTTAAAATAAATGATATTCTAATAAAATATTTTTATTAAATAATATATAATAAATATAAATGATAATGTAATTTCATGAAGTTAAATGTAACTTGTTATAAGAGTTAGAAAATTGTTATTCTAAAATGACAAATATATTTCAATAAATAGTGATTTTTGATTTAAAAGTGTATATTATAATATTTATATAATTATTTTTTAAATTATCAAGTCAAAATTATCCAATAGTGAAATTTTCATAATTTTATAAGATAGTCCAATTTTTGGGTCAAAATTAAATTGGGTATAAATATATGGTATGTATAATGACATCATAAATGACCAAAAGGGATGTGGAAAACTATAAAGATTATCCATGATCATAATTATTTTTATCCTTTAAAATAATAAAATTTTGAAGTTATTTGATTAATTTTATAAACCCTTAATGACCCCTCCAAAACCTATATTATATTTTAAGGTTCTAAAATCAATTTTTTATAAACATGACTAACTTACACATAAATAAGTGTATCATTTAAATCCTTTCGGTTATTAAACTTATAAAATAATTAAATCCAATTCTATTTGCTAGAAACCATTAGATAAAACAATGTAATGGTTTGTATTTTATAAACATTTTTTATATTGAGTCCAAAACCTATGTATACAAATTAATAAAGAATCCCCCCTCTTTTTATATATAAACCCACCCAACCTCTCATTCATATTCACACAAAAATCTTGGAACATGAATTCACTCTACCCATCTCTCTCTCAATATCCCTCTCAATGTTCTCTCATTCTCTTAAGAATCTCCTCCAAAACTTTAATAGGATCTCTCTCATGGTAAGGGACCCTCTCATTCTCCTCTTTATTCAGGCACCATCCTTAAATTATGACTTTTTTTCCAATTTTTCATGTTGGGATATATTTTCACACATTTCTATTACTTTCATTATAATTTACTTGTGATTAAATACCCCTTCAACACTCATTTAACCCTTATATTGAGCTTTATGTACCCCCATTATGCTTCCTAAATAAGCCAATGATTTTCCATGTCAAACATTTTTACAGTGAATACCCATTCCCATTTCATATCAAAGTAATTCACCTAGTTTTATCTATCATTCATTGATTGGTTATTTCCATTTTTAACCCAAACTCCTTTATCAGGGGGTTAAAAGTTATTAAATACATACTTATTTTGTATGATGTATGTGACAAACTTATGCATGTACATTATATTAAATTGATGGGTGGGATTGACTTATATATCAATCCAATGCATTGGGTAATGTTCTTATCTCATGAGATGCCACGTATGGTACATGAGTGGTTATCCTAAGAATTCCATGTTATGATGTATTGGTGGTTAACCCTGACATATTTTTTTGATGTCATGTTTAATTTTGTTACCACTATATTACCTTCATGTTATCATTGTATATCATGCATTAATGTTCATGTTAATGATTCTCAGCCATTTTTTTTCCTTAATGATATTCCTATTGACTCACATGTATTACTTTCGTCGTGTTATACTTTGATTATCCTCTTAATGGCATTTTCAGCTCACCTCTTTCTTATGTATGCCCCCAATCTATCCCATGTGGCCCTAGAAGATCTGTGGATTATAAGGGAATGTTTCAAAGTTTTTAAATTATGACTTTATACCCATGTATTATGTTATTATGCAATGTACCTAATTTCCCAATTACACTAGGCCTCATAATTTTCTGGGGTTATATTAAGTGAAAATTTATGTAATAAATATTGAATTAATATTTTTGGAAGACATGGGTTTTTATAGTTAGTATCATATGCAAGTTTAGTTATTTTTGGGTATTAAGATTACAAAACTCTAGTGAAAGCCTTAGGGATAAGACTAAACATTTTAAATCACTTCTAAATTTTGGTAAAGTATATAGTAAGTGGTTTCCATGAAAATAAATCCATGTATGGATACTACATGTAGATATGGATCGAGAACTGTTGTACTTAGGGGTAATAACCTCTAAAAGGGTGAACTGAGCTAGTCTCAATCATCAACTAGGACACTCCCTAGGGATATTATTTTGAAAATTCATAAGAAATTTGTGTACTCTTATAAAGGGTAAAATCCTATAAGATTTTATGTTACAAAATAGATCAAGGATAACATATCTTGAAGCCAATAAATTAATAGGTTAATAAATATATGATTTAAACATTTAATGTTTATAGTTTCTCAATTATGTGTTATATAGTATAAAACTACTCATCTCTAATATTACCTTTATTTTTTTGTGAATGAATGGAAATAGGAGAAACCAAGTAAAAAACGAATATGATGGGAAATGTTATGACTACCCAAATGAGATGCCCAACCTAAAGGGAGCAATAATTGGTAACTTTATCGCAATAATCTCTCATTTAGATGATCTTTTTCACTAAAATGTGAATTATGAAGAATTATTAAATCTCCCAAAGAAATATAAACTTGAAATTGACACCTTTATATGAAAAAGGTCTCCAAATTTGAGTGGATAATTTGATCCTTTGATTAGGGAAAAAATAGATAAACTCTATTGAAAAGATCTTATCCACCATTTAATGATATTAGTGAGAGATGTTTGTGCTATTGTTTATTGTATGGAATGAGAAACTGATCAATGGTGGATGTTGTTTCAGAATAGAAAGCCCAAGGGGGATATTAATGTGATGTAGTGGGAGGAATTTGATTAAAGGTTTTTTAGGAAAATATTTTCCTGATGCTCTTCGACTTAAATTGGAGAGTGATTTCATCAACCATAATAAAAAATAAAAAAATCCATCAAGTTGTACAAAGAGAAATCCACAATACATTCATGATATGTATTCATATTTTTCATTACCCCTAAAAGTAATTTTTACCTCTTATTTGGTGGGATAAAGATGAGTTTATGAAAATACATATCCAATTGGGACTTCGATGTCTATGATGAATTTTTCTGATGTTCCCTTAAAGATAAAATGGAGATCATAAAACCTCAAGGTGTTCATGGAGATATGAAGAAAAAATGTAGTTTAATTCTATTGGTATAATGGAGAAATATAATAGTGGTATGAAACTCCAAAACCCCACTTGTAAAAAGTATGGGAAGAAGCAACTTGAAAATTACATGAAGGGGATGGGGACATGCTTTAGGTGTAGAAAGGAAAAAAACCTAGCTAGTGAATACTAAGGGAAGAAATCCACAAATGTGATGGAATAAAGGATTCATCTAGTTAAACCTCATCATATTGTATAATGTTTTAACTAAAAGTAACAAGGAAACTATGATCATCAATGAAATATGACAAGGGTTTTTTATGATAACTGATTCCAATAACATCCAAGTCTTAGAGGGAATGGGTAAGATTATTCCATTGAAACTACTAATGTGGATCCTAGAAATGAAGTGGTGATATGTATAATAGTTATTTATTCACAAATATTGAATGTACATTTTGATTCTGGTTCTATGAATTCTTTCACATCACATATGTTTTATAGAACTATTCAAACGCGACCTCAAAACATAGAAGTTAAGTTATCAGTGAATATGGTGAATGGGTAAATTATTGAATCCAAAGTATATAACTCATCCCTTTTGAACATTTATAGGATGAATTTCCTAAATAACTCTATAATACCCCCTTTAGTATAATTTGATGCTATTCTAAGTATGAATTGGATTTTCTTATATAGATACAATATAAATTTCCAAGGGAAGGAAATAATCCTTCGTATTGTGAATTTTCCTCCAATTCTATAGAAGTGAAAGGTGGATGATGAATATATTTGGTATCATAATCTCAATAATGTATATTATTTCCTTGTGAGAAATCATATCTTTCTCAAATGATTTAGAATATGTAAAATATCATCATTAAATACATGCCCATGGAGAGGTAATTCATTGATGTTTTTCCCAATGAATTGCATGTTATTCCCATTAGCCGAGAGGTTGAGTTCTAAATTGGGATTATACCTAGATATTTTTAAATATCCAAGACTCCATATAAAATATACACTATTTCAAATTAAGATATAAGGAACAATATAAATGAAAATATATATAAAGGGTTTGTACACCCAAGTGTTTCACCATGGGATGTATTGGTCCTCTTAATCAAGAAGAATGATGGTTCAATGCACCTATACATTGATTATTGTGTTGTAAACAAGATCACAATGAGGAAAAAGTATCCTCTAACATGGATTTTTGAATTTCTATATCATATTTGTGGAGCATAATACTTTTCTAAGGTGGATCTTTTATCGGGATATTATCACGTGAAGGTGAATAATAAGGATATCCCCAGGGCTGGTTTTTTTATAAGGTGTGGGCACTTTTAGTTCATAGTTATTCCATTTTAATTCACTAATTCTCTATAAATATTCATGGAAATGATAAATAGATTCTTTATAGATTAACTCAATAAATATTTGATACAATTAAAAGATGATATTATTATCTACTCGAAAATAAAGGAGGAACATAAGGAAAATTTTAATTATATACTAAAGAATTTATGAAAGGAAATGTTGTTAGTGAATTACAATAAATGTTTGTTTATGATGGAGAACATAACATAAATAGGATATGTTATAATTATAAAAGGAATATATGTGGATCTTTCAAAAACTGATGAAATTAAAGGTTGAAAAATACCAATATATGTGATGAAAATTCATAGTTTCCATGGTATAGTTGGGTTATATGGTGGATTTATGATAAACTAAAGACTATTTTGAATCCCAATAACCAATAAAAATCAGAACGAAGTCAATTTTTCCTATACTGATGAATGTTAAGATATATTAAGTAGTTTAAAAAGAGTCTAATAATTGGAACTATACTCACATTACCCACCAATAGAAAAGGATTTATGATCTAAAAAGAAGCATCTAAAAATTTATTGGAATGTGTAATCATGTAGGATTAATAAGTGATAGCCTATGCCTCCCAACAATTAAATATTCAATGGAATAACTATCTAACTCATGATCTAGAATTGTCTATAGTGATCTTTGCATTGAATATTTAGAGAAATTACCAATATAGAGACAAGTGTGAAATATATATGGATCATAAAAGCCTCAAGTATATTTTCACACAAAAGGATCTTAATATACACCAATGAATCAATAAAAGTATTACGTTAGATATGAAAACAAGTCTCGATGAATCAATAAAAGTATTAGGTTATGATGAAACCATTTACCATACCAATATAAAAATGGGAAAAAATAACCATATATTTTTTCACCAAACTCCCAAAGACACATAAAAGAAATAACATGATCTGGTGGTAATATATCTCCTTAAAAAGATTACATATTTCATAGATATCAAGGTATATTTATCTCTCAACCAACTCTCCAATATATACATAAAATAAGTGGTAATACTACCTAGAGTTCCACTCTACATTATGTCTTATTGAGAACTAAGGTTTTCCTTAAAGTTTTTGAGAATAAATTATCAAGTATAGGATATGGAACTAAACATTAGTACTTTTTATAACCTCATATATATGTTCTATAACAACCCAAACTTTTATTAATGAAAATTCCTCTTGATCTAATTAAATGTCTTATTATGGTTATATAAAATGTGAACTTCATTGGTTTTATGTTTTTGGATTATAAAATACCGTTATAAATTGTGATCATTTCTAATATAGTCGTTGAATAGTGATCACATGGTTAGTATAAATAGAGGGCTTTAACAAATCCAATTTACTTAGAGAAAGGAAGCGGTGGCCTCATCCGGTAGACCTGGCCCATAAAAATTCCATTTTTCAGAGCTTGTAAAGGAGGTGGAATCATTGGGATTCACTCTTGACCAAGCCCAAGACAAACTTGAACACGTTAATCTTGAGTGGAACCGACTCTGGGAGAAGTGGAAGTTAATAGAGATTACCACCCGAGCGATGTTATCCGAGCCACCCCTAGAGTTTGTCACCATCTCATAGCTTACCCATTGATCTTATGTTGTTGTTATAAGGGGTTGTGTAAAAAGACCCTATCACTATGACTATGTATATTATTTTTGTATAAGGAATGTGCATTCATTTTATTATTGTTACTTTGTAAATAGTTTTTAAAGCACAAAAAGAATTTTTAGTTAATATTCAACTAAGAAATCTGTTTTGATGAATTAATGTATTTTTGAATTAAATAATATTTTAATAAAATATTATTATAATTAAATTACTTTTTATTAAATATAAATGATCATATAATTTTAAGAAATCAATCGCAATTTTTATTAAGGTTTGAAAGCTGTTTTTTCAAAACCCAAGAAATTTTTGTAAATGTCAGTTTTTATTTTAAAAGTAAAAATTAAAATATTTATAAAATTATTTAGATAAAATGAATATTATTTTTGGATTCCGGACATTGAAATTATCCAATGGTGAATTTTTCATAATTTTATCAGATAGTGGAATTTTTGGGTAAAAATTAAATACTGTTTAAATATATAATGTGTTTTATGAAATCATAATGACCCAATAATGATGAAATAAAATAAAATAAACATTATTTTTGGTCAATATATATTTTAACATTAAAATAATGTGATTTTGGGTTTGTTTGACTTATTTTACAAATCTTTAGTGGACCCTTCAAGGCTTATAAAATATTTTGTCTTTTTAAATTGTTTTCCTTGAGAGTGTGACTCACCCCCACATAAGAAATACTATTATTTTAAAACGTTCAGCCGTTGGGTTTATAAAATATTTTTTTCCACTCCCCTTTGGAAAAAACCATGGGCTGCTTTGTGTTTTTGATTATTTTAATGTGAGGTGTCCCAAACCTAAATAATAAAGAATTCCATCTCATTTCCTATATAAACCCACCCAATCTCCCACTTCCTCTTCACTCAAAGCCTTTGGAGTTCAACCAAACCTAGCCCTCATCTCTCTATAATCCTCCCAAGGTTCCCCAAGCTCCAAAGAAGCCTCTCTCAAGCATCTCCCAAGCCTTTGCGTTCGCACTTCAAAGTAAGGGATTTCTTCCTTTCTCAATTTTGTCCAATTTTATTTAAGTTGTTATCACCCTTTTTTCAATTAAAATTTTTGGGGTTTGATTTTTCACCTTCCCCATACATCCCTATTTATTTTTGGATAATGGGGGACCCCTTTCTCTCTCATTAATTCTTCCCATGTACACTCGTTACCATGCCGAAATCCCTCAAGGGATTTCCCTCTCCTCTTTTACATCCAAGTAGTTCTTTTGAATTATGCATCTAAATTCCATTAAGTTTGTTGGGAAATGTATCTATATGACCCCATTACTATAAATTTCATATAAATATGATGAGACACCCATTTATCTCTCATAAACCATTTTTAATGAGTTCTTATTTCATGTCATTATGCTGCCGAAATTGCACTATGATTTTCCAAGCCAATGTCATTGTGTAGTGAATACCATGCCCATTTCTCTATCAAAGGTATTGAATTTTATGAACATTTAATTATTGATTATAAAGATTCATGTATTTATTCCACATCCCTTTATTGTGGAATAAATGATGACGATTTATTCCATGTTGTATGATCCATGTGGCACACATATACATGAAATGAAATGTTTAAGAAGGGTGTGCCCTGATAGTGCTCTAATGCATTGGGTAAAGTATAGTATCATGGAACATCATGTGCAATGGGTTTTGACTCATGATAATTCAATTGAAATGAGTTTTTACTCATGCTTCTTGTGCAATGTGGGTTTACTCATGCTCTATGTTCAATGAGCCTAGGCTCATGCTAATTCCATGTTAAGTGTTGTTGCCACATTTCCATGTAATGATTATCATGATTTATCATGCCTTTATGTTCATGTTTCTCTTGTACTCCATTTGTATGCCTATTTTCTAACATGTATTGTATTCCTCATTTTATTTTATTTTTATTCTCTTACTGGGCTTTGTATCTCACCCTTTTCTTATGCATGTCCTTAGGTTATCCCATGCAATGCTAAGTTCGAGGGAATGTAGTGGTCATGTAAAGGAATTTGTCAATAAAGATGTTGTGTGTTTTATGTTCTAAGATGTTATGTAATGTTCTTAATCCCCCAAAGACACTAGACCTCTCGATCTTCTATGTTGTATCAAGTAAATATTTTATATAATAAATCCGGTTTAAGTGTATAATAAAAAGTAGGGTTGTTATAGCTGGTATCAGAGGATAGGTTTAGTTATTTTTGGAATAAGGATTATAAAACCCTAGTGAAGACTTAGAGACAAGAATAAGTATATTAAAAACATACCTAAGTATTGGTGAGTATTGATTAATTTTTTTATCAAGAAAATACATTCCTGTTTGGATATGAGCAAGTAGAGGAGGCTCTGGCACATATGTATCCAAGGGGTAAAACATGAAAGAACTACTTTGAGCTAGACTCAAATAGGAACTGGTGCACGAAAATAGGCCTTGCTACACTCTTGGTTACAACACTCCTGGGGGATATGATTTGGTAAATTCACAAGCTTAGTATGAACCCTTATTAAGGGAATGAAAAAAATGCCCCTGAGAATATATGTTAGAAAGTAGATCATGAATAACATAGATTGAAGCCTATGGATTAATAAGTTTAGGAAATAAAAGTTATTTATACATCATTTTTTTAGTCCTTGGATTACCCTAATGTGTTATCCCTAACTTTCCTTTTATTCCAGCCAATGGCTGGTAATAGGAGGACTCGGGCTAATAAACGATTTGAAGATCATTGTGATGATTGTGCTAATGAGATGCCCAATCTGATGGGAGAAGAAATCATGAACTTTGTCACACTTCTCTCTCAGTTAAATCAATATTTGAATAGAAACATGGGTCAAGAGAAACGTTCAACCCCCCTAAGAAAAAACAAGTCGCTATCGAGAGCTTCATGAGACAAAGTCCTCCTACTTTTAATGGATAATATGATCCCTCAATCGCCAATCAATGGATCAACTCCATTGAAAAGATATTCTTCATCCTTCAATGTTCTAAACAAGAGAAGGTTATTCGGACTACTTATCGTATGGAGGGTGAAGCTGATCAAAGGTGGGCATTGATAAAAAATATGAAGTCTGAGGAAGAGATTGAGGCATTGGAATGGAAGGATTTCTGGAAGATGTTTTTTGATAAATATTTTCCGCGCACCCTCCGACTTAAGATGGAAAGGGACTTCTTTTCCCTCAAGAAAAAATATGAAGAATATGTCGGAGCATACAAGGAAAACTTTACAAGGCTTGCACGATACGTCTTCGGCTTTGTCGTTACCCCCAAATTCAAGATTGACTGCTTCATTAGTGGGATGAAACCTAGCCTACGGAAAGCGATGGCGATCCGTGACTTTGACGTCTATAAGGAAATTGTCTGATGTGCCCTCAAGGTTGAAATGGAGATCAGATGATCTCAGGGGTATCATGGGGATAAGAAATTTAAGGTGGACTTCAATGCTGGCGGTCCGATGGATAAATCCAACGGTGCCAAGAAGATCCAACACCCCACTTGCCAAAGCTATAGAAAGAAGCACTCTAGAAATTGTGTGAAGGGGACGAGGGAATGCTTTAGGTGTGGAAGAGAAGGGAACCTAGCTATTAACTACCGACAAGAAAAACCCACAGTTTCAATAGAGGAAAGGAATGCTCCGTTTGAAACTCAACACATTGTTCATTTCTACAACTGCAAAGAACCAGGGCCTCTTGCAAATCAGTGCCCTAAGACAAGGGTTTTCAGAGGCAACCAACAATATCCAAGGCATTAAGGGAGAGATTTTTCTATCACTACTATAGAAGTGTACCCCAACAACAAAGTGGTGATAGGTACGCTAGTTATTCATTCAAGAATAGCGAACGTAATTTTTGATTCAGGTTCTATGCATTCTTTTATATCCCAAAATTTTAGTAGACCAATCCCAACACCACCACAAATCATGGAAGTAATGATGTTGGTGAGTAAGGAAAATGTGGCAATCATTGCATCCCATGAATATAACTACTCCCCTATCATAATATGTAGATTTAATTTCCTGGTGAACCTCATCATACTCCCTCTGGTGGAATTTGATGCAATTCTTGGCATGTGTTTTATTTCCATATATAGAGCTAACATAAATTTCCGTGAGAGGGAAATCACTCTCCATGTGGAGAATCGACCCCCGATTCTATACAAGTGCAAGGAGGAAGATGAATCTTCTTTAGCTCCATCATCTCAAGCGTAGATATTACTGCCCTATGAGCACGCGTATCTGGCTCAGATGATTGACTCTAAGGAGACAACCATCCTTGAAGACTTTCCTATTGTGAGAGAATTGGTTGAAATGTTTCCTGAGGAATTGTCTGGTCTTCCTCCTAAAATAGATGTTCAATTATCAATTGATCTTATACCTGGGTCATTGCCAATATCCAATACACTGTATAGAATGGCTGTTTTAGAGCTTGAGGAGATGAAGATACAATTACATTAGAATCTAGATAAAGGGTTTATACACCCACGTGCTTCACCATGGGGTGCACCAGTCCTCTTAGTCATGAAGAAAGATGGGTCAATGCGCCTTTTCATCAATTATTGCGAGCTTAACAAAATCACGATAAAGAACAAGTATCATCTCCCAAGAATCGATGACTTATTCGATCAGCTGTGTAGAGCACAATGCTTCTACAAGGTTTATTTGCAGTCGGGATATTATCAAGTAAGGGTGAAAAAGGAAGATATCCCCAAGATTGCTTTTCGTTCAAGGTACGGGTACTATGAATTTATAGTAATGCCTTTAGGACTCACTAATGCTCCAGTAATCTTTATGGACTTGATGAATAGAGTCTTTAGGGATTTACTAAACAAAATTTTGGTAGTCTTTATATATGATATTATGATATACTTCAAAACCAAGGAGGATCGTGAGGAGCATCTAAGAACTATACTAGAGACCTTGCGGAAGGAGAATCTTTATGCAAAGTACAACAATTGTGAGTTCTGGTTGTAGGAGGACTCATTCTTGGGCCATACCAGCACAAGAAATGGGATATCTATAGATCCATCCAAAATAGATGCAATTGAGGGATGGCTGAGGCCAACATTGATAATGAATATCTGTAGCTTCTTAGAGTTTGCTGGATATTATCGACGATTTGTGAGAAATTTCTCACGATTGTCCAACCCTCTTACCAAGCTAACTCAGAAAGGTGTAAAGTTTGCTTGGAGTGATGAATGTGAAGAAAACTTCAAGGAGTCAAAAAGAGCCTTATCACTGTTCCCATGATCACTTTGACCACAAGTGGATAACTTTTTGTGGTATTCAGTGATACTTCGAAGAAGGGCCTGGGATGTGTGTTGATGCAAAATGACAGTCATTGCCTATGCTTCAAGGAAATTGAAATTTCATTAGAAGAATTATCCAACACATGATTTGGAGTTGGTTGTGGTGGTATTTGATTTAAAAATTTGGCAGCATTATCTCTTTGGGTAGAATTTTGAAATATATACGGACTACAAAAGCTTCAAGTATATATTCAAACAGAAAGAGTTGAACATGAACCAACAAATATGGTTAGAGCTGATCAAAGACTATGACTTCTCAATCCATTACCACCCTGGGAAAGCGAACAAGGTGGTGGATTCTCTAAGTAGAAAGGACCTAGCAATACTATCATTGATGAGAATTGAGAAGGATCCAATATTATTAGATTTTATGAAGATGGACATGGGAATCATAAAGATGGTAACATCATCAATCCTTTCACAAATGATTTCTCAACCGTCTCTTTTGGAAAGGTTAAAGGATGCTCAAAAGGATGATATGGAAATTCAGAAGAGAGTAGAAGCTATCAGAAAAGGAAAATCCTCATAGATCAATGTTAATGAATAAAGAATTGTGAGATTTAGGAAAATACTATGTGTTCCATCAAGTTCGGAGGTGAAGAAGGAAGTTTTGGATGATGCGTATAGTTCAAATTTATCTTTTCACCCAGGAAACACAAAGATGTATCGAGATCCCTGAGAGCATTATTGGTGGGATAATATGAATAAGGAGATCGCTGAGTATACCTCAAAGTTCCTGGTGTGTCCACAAGTGAAGGAAGAGAGGCAGAAGTCTAAGGGGATGATGCAACCATTTCCCATACCATCATGGAAATGAATGAACATCACCATAGACTTTGTCACCGGACTTTCGAAGACATCCAAAGGCAACAATGCAATCTTGGTTGTTGTGGATCAACTTACAAAGTCTTAATATTGCAATTCAGTAGGATTTTATATTGGATTAGTTAGAACATATATATATCAAGAAAGTGGTAAGGCTGCAAGGAGTACCTCTATCTACTGTATCCGATCGAGATCCAAGATTCACCTCTATGTCTTCGAAGAGTCTTCAACATGCTCTGGAAACTGAACTGAACTTCAGTACAGCCTATCATCCTAAAACTGATGGCCAATCTGAAAAAACTATTCAAACACTGGAGGATATGTTAAGATCATATTCTATGGACTTCAAAGGTGGGTGGGACTTACATCTTCCACTGGTTGAATTCATCTACAATAATAGTTTCCACTCGAGCATCCGAATGGCACCTTATGAAGCCCTATATAAGAAGAGGTGAATAACACCTGCATGTTGGGATGAAGTCAGTGAACTTAAGATGCTAGGACCATAAATGGTCAAAGAAATGGTGGAGAAGGTGAAAACCATTCAACAACATATTAAGGCAGCCCAGAGTCGACAGAAGAGTTATGAAAATAACAATCGACGAGACCTTGAGTTCAACGTTGGAGAAATGGTATTTTTATGCATATATCCTTGGAATAAGTCCATGATGTTTGTAAAGAAATGGAATTTATGTCCTAGGTTCATCGGCCCCTTGTAGATTCTTGATCGTGTTATGGTTGTGACCTATCGACTAGAACTTCCACCTACCATGGACAATGTACATAATGTCTTTCATGTATCCCTCTTAAGGAAGTACATACCAAACCCTTCACATGTACTCTCTTCAAAGGTAGTACAAAAAGAGGATGATCTTTCTTATGAGGAGCAACTAGTGAAGATCTTAGTTCATAGAGAATAAGTTCTACGAAATAAGATAATTCCCCTCGTCAAGGTGTTGTGGAGAAACCACAAGTTTGAAGAAGCGGCGTGGGAATTAGAGGAAGTGATGAAGTGGAGTTACCCACATTTTTTTAGAGTGGTAAAAGGAAATTCTGAGGGAGAAATTCCTTAAGGGGGGAAGATTGTAACAACCCAAACTTTTATTAATGAAAATTCCTATTGATCTAATTAAATTTATTATTATGGTTATATAAAATTTGAACTTCATTGGTTTTATGTTTCTAGATTTTAAAATACCATTATGAATTGTGACCATTGCTAATATAGTTGTTGAATAGTGATCACATGATTAGTATAAATATAGGGCTTTAATAAATCCAATTTACTTAGACAAAGGAAGTGATAGCCTCATCCAGTAGACTTCCCTCGTACGAAGCTCATTTATCGAAGCTTGGTAAGGAGGTTGTGTCATTGGGCTTCGCTCTTGACCAAGCCCAAGCCGAGCTTTAACACGTTAAGCTTGAGCGGAATCGACTACGAGAGAAGTGGAAGTTAATAGAGATTACCTCCCGAGTGATGTTATCTGAGCCACCCTAAGAGTCTATCACCATCGCACACCTTACCCTTCGGTATTATACAGGTTTTATAAGGGGTTATGTAACAATACCCTAGTACTATGACTATGTACATTATTTTTGTATAAATAATGTTCTTTCATTTTATTATTGTTACTTTATAAATAGTTTTTAAAGCACAAATAGTATTTTTAGTTAGTATTCGACTAAGAAATCTATTTTGATGAATTAATGGATTATTCAATTAAATAATAATTTAATAAAATATAATAATAATTAAATTAATTTTTATTAAATATAAATGATCATATAATTTTATGAATGCAATTGTAATTTTAATTAAGGTTTGAAAGCTATTTTGTCAAAACCAGTGAATTTTTAGTAAATGTCGGTTATTATTTTAAAAGTAAAAAATTAAAATATTTATAAAATTATTTAGATAAAATGAATATTATTTTTGGAATCATGATGTTGAAATTATCCAATTGTGAATTTTTCATAATTTTCCAAGACAGTCGAATTTTTGGGTAAAAATTAAATACCGTTTAAATATATAATATGTTTTATGACATCATAATGACCCAATAGTGATATAATAAAATAATATAAACATTATTGTTGTCCAATATATGGTTTAAAATTAGAATAATATGATTTTGGGTTTGTTTGATTTATTTTACAAAGCTTCAGTGGACCCTTCAAGGCTTATAAAACATTTTGTCTTTTTAAATTGTTTTCCTTGAGACTGTGACTCACCCCCACATAAGCAACCCGATTATTTTAATAAGTTTGGCCATTTACCTTATAAAATATTTTTTTCCACTCCCCTTTGGAAAAATACATGGGCAAAAACCATGTTCTGGTTTTTGGTTTTGATTAGTTTAATGTGAGGTGTCCCAAACCTAAATAATAAAGAATTCCCTCTCCTTTCCTATATAAACCCACCCAAGCTACCACTTCCTCTTCACTCAAAGAATTTGGAGTTAGACCAACCCCTAACCTTCTATCTCTATAATCCTCCCAAGGAGCCCCGATATCCCAAGAAGCCTCTCTGAAGCCTCTCCCAAGCCTTTGGGATCGCACTTCCAAGTAAGGGACTTCTTCCTTTATCATTTTTTTCCAATTTTCTTTAAGTTGTTATATCCATTTGTTTTCAATTAAAAATGTTGGGGTATAATTTAGCACCTTAAACATATTTCCATCCTTATGTTTGGATAATTGGAGACCCATTTCTCTCTCATTAATTCCTCCCATGTACAGCTGTTACCATGCTGAAATTCCTCGAGGGATTTCTCTCTCCTCTTTTACATCCAAGTAATTCTTTTGAATTATGCATCTAAATTTCATTATGTTTGTTGGGAAATGTATCTATATGACCACATTACTTTAAATTTTATGTAAATATGATGATAGACCCCTTTATCTCTCATCAACCATTTTTTATGAGTTCTTATTTCACGTCATTTTGCTGCCGAAATTGCACTACGATTTTCCAAGCCAATGTCATTGTGTAGTGAATACCATTCCCACTTCTCTATCAAGGGTATTCACCTTTATTAAAATTTACTTATTGATTATAAGTCTTAATGTATGTATTATACATCCTTTTATCATGGAATAAATTATGATGATTGATTTCATGTTGTATGATCCATGTGGCACACTTATGCATGAAATGAAATGTTTAAGAAGGGTGTGCCCTGATAGCACTCCAATGCATTGGGTAAAGTATAGTATCATGATACATCACGTGTAATGGGTGTTGACTCATGATAATTAAAGTGAAATGAGATTTTACTCGTGCTACATGTGCAATGAGGGTTTACTCAAGCCTCATGTGCAATGAGCCTTGGCTCATGGTAATTCCATGTTAAGTGTTGTTGCCACATTCACATTTTATGATTATCATTATTTATCATGCCTTTATGTTCATGTTTATCTTGTGCTCCTTTGATATGACTATTTTCTAACATTTATTGTATTCTTCATGTTATTCCATGTTTATTCCCTTACTGGGCTTTATATCTCACCCTTTTCTTAGGTGTGTCCCCAGGTTATCCCATGCAATGCTAAGTATGAGGGAATGTAGTGGTCATGTAAAGGATGTTTTCAATAACTATGTTGTGTGTTTTATGTTCTAATATTTTATGTAATGTTCCTAAGCCCCAAATACACAAGACCTCTCAATATTCTATGATGTATCAAGTGGATATTTTATTTAATAAATCGGGTTTCATTGTGTAATAAAAAGTAGGGTAGTTATATGTTCTGTCTGTAAGAACCATTCAATCATTAGAGGATATATTTAGATAAATTTAAATATATTTAAAAGGATGTTAGGATAAACATATCCCCCTAGTGAAGGTATTGTATAAAAATTTTATATTCTAGAATTCAAATGGAACCTTATGAGGATCTGTATGGGAAGAGGCGTTGGACTTCAAAATGCTAGGATGAAGTTAGAGAGAGGAAGATGATGGGACCTTGTCTTATCCAAGAGATGACAGAGAAGGTTAAAACCATTAAAAGACATATGAAATCTGTAAAAAAAATTACATAAAATATATGAAGACAATCAATGATTAGACCTAGTGTTTGAGGTTAGCAATAAAGTGTTCCTTCACATATCACCATGGAAGAAATCCATAAGGTTTAGGAAAATGGAAATCTTAGTCCAAGATACATCGGTCCATTTTTTATCCTTGATCACGTAATAATGGTGGACTATAGACTAGCACTCCCGCCTAACCTATCTCAAGTACATGATGTGTTCCATGTATCCCTCTTCAGAAAGTACATACCAAAACCCTCACATGTACTAAATATAGAGGTGATATTGTTAGAGAATGATCTTTCATACATGGAGAATCTGTTAAAGATCATAGATTATAAATAAAAAGTAATAGTAAATAGGACAACTCACCTGGTCAAAGTGTTTTGGTAGAACCACACGTTTGAAGAACCGACATGGGAAATGGATGAGGAAATGAAAAAAAATACCCTCATCCATTTTAGTGTATGAAATGAAAATTTCAATGGTGAAATTTCTGAAGGTAGAAGAATGTAACGATACAAACATTTATAAGTGAAATTGTAGAGACCCTAATCTTATCGTACATGGACATTACATTACTTTTGCGGAATACTTAGTACATAACAAAAACACACACACAAGGATCGTAATAGTTTAGTGTCTTTGGAAACTCGGATCGTAATCTTCTAAACGTGGTGAAAGATCTTCAATATCTCCCATAAAGATCTTCCCCTTTTTTTTACCTAAAACCTTTCTTTATATCCTGGGGAAAAGAAAACATAAAAGGGTGAGCTCAAATGCTCAGTAAGGGTAAACAAAGGAAATATCAATCACATAATTTTCATAAGAACATAACATTTTTGGAAATCTTAACCTGCAAAAGAGAGCATAATTTCATAACATGGGATAAATCATAGTAGTGAAATGAAATCATAACTTAAAACATTACTCATTGTGGCATACACACATAATCATAGAGAATCATTTCTTGTTAGTCAAGACTCATTGCCAAGACTATCTTAGTGGACAAAGTCCCTTTCTGAATCGAGTAATCCTCGTTTCAGTCCTGTTTCACTGAACCGGTATAACCTACCATTCCAGCCATGTCTATCTCATGAGATATAAAATCTTTACCCAATGCATTGGAGGGAGATATAGGTCCCACCCATCTTATAATGAATCCTTTCTTATGTGTGCCACATAATCATAAACCATACATCATAACGTAACCCATGTAATAAAAATGGGATTCTTGAAACATCATGACATCATAAAACAAATCATATAAGGTAAATGACTTCATAAAAATAATTCCATCATAACATAATCAAATAAATGTAATTAAAGGGATAAAAACAGAACCCTTTATTATCTTAGATGGAAAATAATTTTGATAAAACACTTGAATTGAATTCTTGAGGAAAATATCCTTTCTTCTTCAAAAACATTTTTCCTTTCATAACATGTCATACAACTTTAAAATAAAAGAAGTTGATTAAAAATAAACTTGAAAACTTGTAAAGGAAGCTTCTTTGAAGTAATGTTTTAAAAATCCATTCATGCCGTATAAGTTAAAAAAAACATTCTTCGTACTTTTGTCGGAAAAGTCAAAAAGTACCTCGTACGGAAAAACGACAAAAGATTCCTTTCATATTCTTTACTAAAAACTCACCTAAGGGTAAAATTGGATTTAAACTATTTCAATTGGATGGAAACAATATTATATATTGAGGGAACATGGATGTGGATGATAAAATACACCCCAGTAAATACTTACGAATAAACAATCTCGGATAAAAATGAGATTGTGATATTTCCCTTACCTTAGGTCCAATTTGCTTCATATGTGTCCGAACCTCCTGTATAATGATTTAAATAATGTCATTGACTTATTACAGAATCATATTCATTGTTATGATATCATATATGGTTCACTTATGACATTATATTACCCGTTCTTTTGTAAATTCCATGTTAAAGAAGTGTTTTGGGTAAAATCGTTTCATTTATCGTAGGTGTTTTGACTTGTTGTTCTTGACATCATTATTACTTATATCATGATTTACTTACTTCCAGAATATAAAATATGATTTATATATCATATATATTCAGTATATATATATATATAATAGATAGATAAATAAAATGAAAAACACCGTTCATGGAGACGGTAGTCCGTACGTACGCATGAACGCTGTTTTTCTTTCCTTATTGTCTTGAAATGGAAGTAAGTAGATGACATACATATGTATATATATACATAAATCCAGTAGCTTTATAATGTCATTTATTTCATTATTATTTCTTATATATACATTATAATCATTCTTAAATGGTTAACATGGAGAATGAATCTCATCGCGTCGTGGAGACGGTATTCCGTACGTACGCACGAGCGATGATATCATTTCTATAAATATTGAATTGAATTGGAGTGTATTATACAATATATCAGAATCAATATGATGTTGTAATAACTATGTATAGTTATTCTTTACACCATTATACCCATCCATGTAAGGTGGTGGTGGAAAATAGATTACACCACGGCGTGGAGACGGTATTCCGTACGTACGCACGCGCGGTGATTTCTTTTTCCGTAGGATGGATAGATGGTGAAATAGGGTTGTTTCATACTTATAATAACATATCAGTATATTAGTGATACTGATGTTATTACTTCATAATGAAACAACCTAAGAAGAAGAAGTGGAAGAAGAAATAAAGATGAAAGAATTGGTAACGGTAATTACCTCTTCTTTGAAGTGCCTCTTTGAGACCTCCTCTTAGGGCACTAGAATTGGTCTTTGAGGAAGACCAGAACCTCTAGGATGTTGCTAGGGAAGTGGAGAAGAGATTTTGGCAGGGGTTGGCCGAGCTTGAGTGCTCAAATTGGTGTGAGGAGGAGGGGGAGGAGGTGTCCTTTTATAAGGGAGGAGAGGGGCACCTTAGGAATACCTCAAAATATTATTAAAGTTAAAATCGGTTTATAATGGTTCCAAAGGGTCTTATTTCGAAGATAAAGTGGGGATGGGTCGAAATCCTATCAACCAATAGGATTTAGACAAGTTTAGGGTATTATTGTAACCTTATCAATTAGATTTAACTCTAAGTTAAATAATTTAACTTTTACCGTGTCTTTTTGTTTTCTTTCACTATATGGTTAATAAACATACTATAACATGCCAAACGAACCCCAAATTGTATATTATTAATACATATATCCTTATCTAAGTCATTTGGCCGAACCTTAGATTTTTAGGAATAAAATAACAATTAATAATATAATATTTGATTTAAAAACTATTTTGTGTCAATTTTGACACTATTTGATATATGATTTTTGTGAAAGTCATAACAGAATTACATATTCGAACCAAGTTGATTAAATCAACACTAATATATCATAGTAACCTATAAAATTAGTGTAATTCATAAAAAGTCTTAAATTACATTTATTTTGGTATTTATATTATCAATTATGTCAATATTTCATTAATAAGATAATTACTGCATCATCTTTGTGTCATAAATAAATTATATTATTTGATGTCTAAAAATTACAAATAAAATACCATCATGTAGGAAAGCTTTTTAGCTTTATAATTAATATTTATAGTCGAATTTATCTTATGTATAACCCCATATTAAAAATGATTTACTTATTAAACTTTGATTTTAACTATTTTAACCCTTCTTTAAATAAATTAATAATAAATGTCCTAATCTAATCCAAGTGGGCCTAAATGGTCATATTTTATTCCTAAGTTTGTTTTTGGTCGAATTACACTTGTCCAATAGAATTAGGACATGTGTTAGGGTAATATTAATATCATATTTACCCTTAGTTACCCTATTTACTATTAATCGTGGTAAAAAAAGTAAAAAGTTACTATTCACCAAAAAATTATTTTCATCTCATTGAACCACATTTTAGTCCTTGATATTAACCGTGTCTCTCGGATTTTCGAAATTCCATTCACAGAAGCGGTAAAATTAAGTTTTATGCAAAATTCAGTTTTTAACCTACCACTTAGTAGTTTCACTATTCATCAAAAATTGATGTTTTCCAGAACAATGCCAAAATTTCATCCCAAGCTATATTTCATATTCCGAATTCAAAAATGAAGTCTATTTTACCAAATTCATAACATAAAAGTTTCATTAATTAATTTTATAATTAAATCCCGCTGTTAAAACAAATAGCGTGTTTTTAAGAAACAATATCTATCAAAAGATTGACACTTGTTTATGTCTAGTTTAAATGTGAAATTACATCCAATGACCAACATTGTATTAAATTGTAAAAATATATTCTAAATATACTTTAAAACCACTCAAATTAATGATTTATCACTATTAATTATTTCGATTAAAAAAGTTGCTTTTAATTATAATTTAGTATTTTTCACTATTCATCAGAATATGAAAGTTATCCGAAAAGTACCAAAATTTCACCTTAGGCTAAATTCGATACTCCGAATCCAAAAATGAAGTCCATTTTGAGAGTTAAAATTTCTAAAATTTAAAAAGTGGTTATTACTATTCATAACGGCTAGTTTTAATAATATTTTAATAGCATATCATTGTTTCGTGAAACTCTGGATTACGTACCACACACGCTATCGAGGAAGGTTGTGATTGCGTGTAATGCAAGGCAAGTCAAGGATGTGTGTTGTGAAAGCTCCTTTTGGTGTAGCGTATAACACAAGACATTAGTAAAATAAGAAAGAATATTTTTCCTAAAATCTCGGGCTGTTACATTCTACCCCCCTTAAAATGAATTTCGCCCTCGAAATTCGTCGGGGTTATAAATGGTTTACTATTCGAAAGTTTCTTTAATAGAAACCCACATCGTAAAAGGGAATACCAAAACTTGGCTTTAAAAACTAAAGTATGAAATGTAACGATTACCCAAATAAACTAATCACTGGGTTTCCACATAGGTGAAAATATGGATATGGAAGAGAAATCTAACCATCATGTTCTGATGGAGAGTGGTAGAGAACATGGCTATGGAAAATCCAGTAATCACAAATCCATAGATTTGTGACGATCTAAGGTACCATCTAATTCATCAGGTATAAGATCACTAGGACAACATTTTTGGTTTTCAAGATCATTTCCCTAAAGTTGAAAATTTGAATTAGAATAAATACATACTTTATTTTGATACAATATCACTGTTGTTCGTGCCTTGAACAATTTCCACTTCATCTCTTAAATAAATGAAGTTGAATTTGTTATTCGTGAAGTGTTAGCAGATCATGTGATAGAATGACGGGTCATTCCATCTGTCTCAAACAAAAGGTTAGCAAAAATTATATTCATAAATCGATCTATAGTGAGATTAATCATATATGGTTCCTAAAATGGAATTATACTTCATATATCATACTCCTTAATATAATAAAACTAGTTTCTACTAAACAGGGACTTCCTGTAGGTCAGTGGTAGGCGATAAAGGCCAGTCGCACTTCGGTTGTGGGTTCGATTCCCACAGCCTTGTCCGAAGCGATGGGCTGTCGCCCGTCCTGCAGGTTGTCCTTTTTCTAAAACTATATTACTATAACATCCCATAATATCGAAAAAACTTCTATCCTTAAACAATACTAACTTATTTCCAACATAATCCATTCCAATCTTTAGGCTTATCCATAATACTACAGTCCATTCTCATAACATAGTGAAAACGATTACCAGAGATTTAATACCATCGTTGATCCCCATATATCATAAGATATATCTTGTTGGTCACATTCCAAACATTCAAAGGCCTTAATCTTGTACTCTCTTGAATACCCATTGAACCTTAGTGAAAACTTGAATGCAGTTAAAAGTTAACACTTTTCACATACCGAAATCCTCAAAATTCTATATACTCAAACCATGATATCACTTAGTCCTTATATCAATCATGAGCTCATGAATACTGTTAAACATTTCATTTTCTCGTTTTCCTTGCATAATATCTCAATCACTTTGAATACCACATTAGAGCAATACATAAGTATTCCAATATTCCATGATACAACATTATTTTGGAATCCCATTACATAAAAACTTAATCATTCCACCACATCGTTGTCATATTCAACATTGCCAATAGTGATCTCATGTGACTTCCCTTTGTCCTTTGCCTTAAGCGGTTGCTCATGTCAATCATCACTAACCCTTGGATTAGGGCAATTATTAGCATAATGCCCCATTTCCTTGCACTTGAAGCATTGAAGTGTTGGCGGTGCGTTCTCTGCAGTGTTTGCTTTATTCACATCATTAGAAACCCTTTTTCCATTACTTCGACACTCAGCTGCTCGATGACCTTCTTTTCCACACTTAAAACATTTTCTAGTCCCTTTAAGACAATCTCCACCATGCTTCTTTCCACACTTTGTGCATAAGGAAACATTCATCTTCTTTTCACCATTATTCTGAGATTTCTCCTTGAACTCCATCTTTCGTTTCTTGTCAAAACCATGAGATGGATATGTAACACCAACTTCCATTTCTACCTTGATAGCACAACGCACAATTTCTTCATAGCTACTGAAGTCTCTTATAGCTAATGCCCTTCGAAGACTTGGTTTTAAGCCACTGAAAAATCGATCAACTTTACTTTCAGGTTGGATGATAATTCCAGAAGCATACCTTGCAAGTCTTGTAAAATTTGCTTCATAGGTACCAACAGATTCATCGTCCCTTTGCTTCAGTTCAAGAAACTCTTTCTCCATCTTTGTTCGAAGAATACGAGGGAAGTACTTACTGAAAAACAAGTTCTTGAACTCGTCCCATTCCATGGACTCAATTTCATCTCTTGGCCTCGTATTCTTGATAAGATTCCACCATTGATCAGCTTCACCTTCCAAACGATATACTGCTAAGATGACTTTATCATGTTCAGAACATTGAAGAACTGAAAATATCTTTTCAGTAGTACTGATCCATTGTTCAGCCACAAGTGGATCAGAAGACCCACTGAAAGAAGGTGGACGTTGCCTCATGAAGGACTCAATAGAATATTGTTCCCTTCTCTGCTCATTTGGAAGTCCAGAATGATTCATAGCTTGTGTAAGTATAGCAATAAGATTTTGCACTCCATCTCCCATAACATTTGTTTGTTCAGGAGGGCAATCATTGCATTGTCCATTGCATTGATCAACACGGTTCCTTCGGGTTCCAGCCATCATCTAAAACCCAAAAAGAATAGTGTGAGAGGAAAAAATCATGCTAGGGAAAACAACATAATAAAGGGGGAGTACCTTCAATATCTAACATGTTAGGTTTAATTCTATGACCGTTAGCGTAATTCTAGTACTATAACCTATACGTATACTTAACCTTAGGGACATCCCTAGACATACCTTAGAAATATCTCTAGGGATCTCACTAAAGTTCTCGCATCCTAGTTTCCAAAGGTTGACTAAACCTTTCCTCTGATACCAACTGTAGAGACCCTAAGCATATCGTACATGGACATTACATTACTTTTGCGGAATACTTAGTACATAACAAAAACACACACACAAGGATCGTAATAGTTTAGTGTCTTTGGAAACTCGGATCGTAATCTTCTAAACGTGGTGAAAGATCTTCAATATCTCCCATAAAGATCTTCCCCTTTTTTTTTACCTAAAACCTTTCTTTATATCCTGGGGAAAAGAAAACATAAAAGGGTGAGCTCAAATGCTCAGTAAGGGTAAACAAAGGAAATATCAATCACATAATTTTCATAAGAACATAACATTTTTGGAAATCTTAACCTGCAAAAGAGAGCATAATTTCATAACATGGGATAAATCATAGTAGTGAAATGAAATCATAACTTAAAACATTACTCATTGTGGCATACACACATAATCATAGAGAATCATTTCTTGTTAGTCAAGACTCATTGCCAAGACTATCTTAGTGGACAAAGTCCCTTTCTGAATCGAGTAATCCTCGTTTCAGTCCTGTTTCACTGAACCGGTATAACCTACCATTCCATCCATGTCTATCTCATGAGATATAAAATCTTTACCCAATGCATTGGAGGGAGATATAGGTCCCACCCATCTTATAATGAATCCTTTCTTACGTGTGCCACATAATCATAAACCATTCATCATAACGTAACCCATGTAATAAAAATGGGATTCTTGAAACATCATGACATCATAAAACAAATAATATAAGGTAAATGACTTCATAAAAATAATTCCATCATAACATAATCAAATAAATGTAATTAAAGGGATAAAAACAGAACCCTTTATTATCTTAGATGGAAAATAATTTTGATAAAACACTTGAATTGAATTCTTGAGGAAAATATCCTTTCTTCTTCAAAAACATTTTTCCTTTCATAACATGTCATACAACTTTAAAATAAAAGAAGTTGATTAAAAATAAACTTGAAAACTTGTAAAGGAAGCTTATTTGAAGTAATGTTTTAAAAATCCATTCATGCCGTATAAGTTAAAAAAAACATTCTTCGTACTTTTGTCGGAAAAGTCAAAAAGTACCTCGTACGGAAAAACGACAAAAGATTCCTTTCATATTCTTTACTAAAAACTCACCTAAGGGTAAAATTGGATTTAAACTATTTCAAGTGGATGGAAACAATATTACATATTGAGGGAACATGGATGTGGATGATAAAATACACCCCAGTAAATACTTACGAATAAACAATCTCGGATAAAAATGAGATTGTGATATTTCCCTTACCTTAGGTCCAATTTGCTTCGTATGTGTCCGAACCTCCTGTATAATGATTTAAATAATGTCATTGAATTATTACAGAATCATATTCATTGTTATGATATCATATATGGTTCACTTATGACATTATATTACCCGTTCTTTTGTAAATTCCATGTTAAAGAAGTGTTTTGGGTAAAATCGTTTCATTTATCGTAGGTGTTTTGACTTGTTGTTCTTGACATCATTATTACTTATATCATGATTTACTTACTTCCAGAATATAAAATATGATTTATATATCATATATATTCAGTATATATATATATATAATAGATAGATAAATAAAATGAAAAACACCGTTCATGGAGACGGTAGTCCGTACGTACGCATGAACGCTGTTTTTCTTTCCTTATTGTCTTGAAATGGAAGTAAGTAGATGACATACATATGTATATATATACATAAATCCAGTAGCTTTATAATGTCATTTATTTCATTATTATTTCTTATATATACATTATAATCATTCTTAAATGGTTAACATGGAGAATGAATCTCATCGCGTCGTGGAGACGGTATTCCGTACGTACGCACGAGCGATGATATCATTTCTATAAATATTGAATTGAATTGGAGTGTATTATACAATATATCAGAATCAATATGATGTTGTAATAACTATGTATAGTTATTCTTTACACCATTATACCCATCCATGTAAGGTGGTGGTGGAAAATACATTTTACACCACGGCGTGGAGACGGTATTCCGTACGTACGCACGCGCGGTGATTTCTTTTTCCATAGGATGGATAGATGGTGAAATAGGGTTGTTTCATACTTATAATAACATATCAGTATATGAGTGATACTGATGTTATTACTTCATAATGAAACAACCTAAGAAGAAGAAGTGGAAGAAGAAATAAAGATGAAAGAATTGGTAACGGTAATTACCTCTTCTTTGAAGTGCCTCTTTGAGACCTCCTCTTAGGGCACTAGAATTGGTCTTTGAGGAAGACCAGAACCTCTAGGATGTTTCTAGGGAAGTGGAGAAGAGATTTTTGCAGGGTTTGGCCGAGCTTGAGTGCTCAAATTGGTGTGAGGAGGAGGGGGAGGAGGTGTCCTTTTATAAGGGAGGAGAGGGGCACCTTAGGAATACCTCAAAATATTATTAAAGTTAAAATCGGTTTATAATGGTTCCAAAGGGTCTTATTTCGAAGCTAAAGTGGGGATGGGTCGAAATCCTATCAACCAATATGATTTAGACAAGTTTAGGGTATTATTTTAACCTTATCAATTAGATTTAACTCTAAGTTAAATAATTTAACTTTTACCGTGTCTTTTTGTTTTCTTTCACTATATGGTTAATAAACTTACTATAACATGCCAAACGAACCCCAAATTGTATATTATTAATACATATATCCTTATCTAAGTCATTTGGCCGAACCTTATATTTTTAGGAATAAAATAACAATTAATAAAATAATATTTGATTTAAAAACTATTTTGTGTCAATTTTGACACTATTTGATATATGATTTTTTTGAAAGTCATAACAGAATTACATGTTCAAACCAAGTTGATTAAATCAACACTAATATATCATAGTAACCTAGAAAATTAGTGGAATTCATAAAAAGTCTTAAATTACATTTATTTTGGTATTTATATTATCAATTATGTCAATATTTCATTAATAAGATAATTACTGCATCATCTTTGTGTCATAAATAAATTATATTATTTGATGTCTAAAAATTACAAATAAAATACCATCATGTAGGAAATCTTTTTAGCTTTATAATGAATATTTATAGTCTAATTTATCTTATGTATAACCCCATATTAAAAATGATTTACTTATTCAACTTTGATTTTAACTATTTTAACCCTTCTTTAAATAAATTAATAATAAATGTCCTAATCTAATCCAAGTGGGCCTAAATGGTCATATTGTATTCCTAAGTTTGTTTTTGGTCGAATTACACTTGTCCAATAGAATTAGGACATGTGTTAGGGTAATATTAATATCATATTTACCCTTAGTTACCCTATTTACTATTAATCGTGGTAAAAAAAGTAAAAAGTTACTATTCACCAAAAAATTATTTTCATCTCATTGAACCACATTTTAGTCCTTGATATTAACCGTGTCTCTCGGATTTTCGAAATTCCATTCACAGAAGTGGTAAAATTAAGTTTTATGCAAAATTCAGTTTTTAACCTACCACTTAGTAGTTTCACTATTCATCAAAAATTGATGTTTTCCAGAACAATGCCAAAATTTCATCCCAAGCTATATTTCATATTCCGAATTCAAAAATGAAGTCTATTTTACCAAATTCATAACATAAAAGTTGCATTAATTAATTTTATAATTAAATCCCGCTGTTAAAACAAATAGCGTGTTTTTAAGAAACAATATCTATCAAAAGATTGACACTTGTTTATGTCTAGTTTAAATGTGAAATTACATCCAATGACCAACATTGTATTAAATTGTAAAAATATATTCTAAATATACTTTAAAACCACTCAAATTAATGATTTATCACTATTAATTATTTCGATTAAAAAAGTTGTTTTTAATTATAATTTAGTAATTTTCACTATTCATCAGAATATGAAAGTTATCCGAAAAGTACCAAAATTTCACCTTAGGCTAAATTCGATACTCCGAATCCAAAAATGAAGTCCATTTTGAGAGTTAAAATTTCTAAAATTTAAAAAGTGGTTATTACTATTCATAACGGCTAGTTTTAATAATATTTTAATAGCATATCATTGTTTCGTGAAACTCTGGATTACGTACCACACACGCTATCGAGGAAGGTTGCGATTGCGTGTAATGCAAGGCAAGTCAAGGATGTGTGTTGTGAAAGCTCCTTTTGGTGTAGCGTATAACACAAGACATTAGTAAAATAAGAAAGAATATTTTTCCTAAAATCTCGGGCTGTTACAGAAATACCCTTTTTGAATGAATAAATTAATTATTAAGTAGTTAGAGAAAACACATGCACTAATTTTGTTATTTTTAACATATATATGATCTTTCAGATTTTAAATACAATTACAAATCATAACCATTGATAATATAGACTTTTATAATGACTGTCAAGATTAGTATATTAAGGTTTATGATATAGTCAAATTGACCCAAAAGGAAGGAGTGATGGTTTCGACCAGTATGATCATACCCTATGAAGCCCATTTATCAAAGCTTTTGAGGGAGATATCATCATTATGATTTTCCATTGACTAATAAAAAGTCAAGATTAAAAAACTAAAGCATGAGAAATCCCATTTATGAGAGATGTTCAAGAACTTCAATATCACATCCCAAACCATGTTTTCCAAACCACCCCAAGACAATTTCACAATCACACACCTTTACCTTAGGGAATTCAGTGGTTCAATAAAAGGATATGTATATGCAACCTAACCGTATAAATTTTTAAAAATGAATTCAATAAATTAATGATTATATTTGTTCATTTTTTTATTACTTTATAGATGATTAGATAATGAGTTTGACAAAAAAATAGATTTTGATACGATGAAAAACAAATTGTATTTTTGGGAAACATATCATTTAAATCATGTCACTCTTTTTGATGAATTTAAGATTTTTTAAAATAAATCATATTTTATGAAAATATTATTTTTAAATAATATTTATTAAATATAAATTATATTATAATTTTATGAAATCAAATGTAAATTTTTATATGGGTCATGAAAAAATTATTGCCAAAAAACATTATTTTTTAATAAATGTGGATTTTTTATTTAAGTTGGAATTAACATATTTAGAGAATTATTTTTATAAAAAAAATTTATTTTTGAAATAATTGCATTGAAATTATCCAATTGTGAATTTTTCATAATTTTCGGAGGCAGTCAAATTTTTGGGTCAAATTTAAATACGATATTAATATATAGTAAGTATTATGATCATTATAAAATATAGAAAAGTAATTTAATAAAATCTATAAATAGTATCCACAACCAAATTATGTTTATTATTTAAAATAATATGTTTTTGAAGTTATTTGATTAATTTTATAAACCCTTAATGAATCCTATCTAACCTATATTATATTCTAAGTTTTTAAAATCAATTCTTTATAAACATGACTAACTTCTACATCAATAAAGGTATTATTTTAAGGATTTAGGTTCTTAGACATATAATTAATTAAATACACTCCTTTTTTGTAGAAAACATTGGAATAAATGAGATGGTTTTTTGTTTAATTTAATTTGTTATATAGAGTCTAAAACCTATGTTTAGAAATTAATAAACAATTCCCATCTCTTTCACTATATAAAACCACAAAAATTCCAATTCCTCTTCACTAAAAAACCAAGTAACAAGATTTTAATCTAAAATTACCTCTTAAATACTATCAAAAGGTTCCCCAAGCTCTTAATAAGCTCCTCCCAATCTTTAAGAAGAACCCTCTGAATGTTAAGGATCATCTCCTTCTCCTATTTATTGAAGAACCTTCTTTAAATTATACCTTTTTCTGATTTTTCATGATGGGTTATGTTTTAAAACGTATATATTACTATCAACATTACTTAAAAGTGATTATATAACCCATTCACACTCATTTAACCCTTCCATGAATCGTTATGTACCCTCTTTATGCTGCAAAAACAATCATGTAATTTTCCATTTAAATCATTTTTATAATGAATACCCATTCCTATTTTCACTCAAAGGAATTCACATAGTTGTATATATCCTTAATTTATTGGGAATCCCATTTAGTTAAACCAAAATCATTAATAATGGTGTTAAAAGTGATTAAATTCAACCTTATTTTGTATGATATATGAAGAACACTTATGCATGTACATGATATGAAAGTGACAGGTGGGACAAGAATTGTATAGGATTCCACTACATTGGGTAATGATTTTATCTCAATGTATTCCATATATGGTGTACCAGAGGTTATTCTAAGTTTGTTATGTTATTATGACTCTGAGTTTATCATGGACATATGTTAATGATGTCATGTTTTGTGTTATTTCTACATTTTTATGATGCCTTCATGATAACATCGTATACCATGATTTGATATTCTTGTTTAATATTCTCACCTATTTTATATCTATTTGATATTCCTATTGACTCACATATATTAATTTCACCATGTTATATATGATTTCATTATCCCCTTATTATATTTTTATCTCTCCCCTTTCTTTTATACATCCTTTGGTTATCCCATGAAGCTTTAGAAGATCTAAAGAATATAATGACATGTTTTGAAGTTTTTAAATAGTGATATTGTAACCATGTTTTAAGTTATTACGTCATGTACCTATTTTCCTAAGGAAATTAGGTATTATGATCTTCTTGGATTGTATTAAGTGTATTTTTATGTAATAAATCATTAATTAAGGTGTATGGATGATATGGGTTATCATAAATATTATTCTCTAGTGTATCATGTTCTTTAATTCCATTATGATTCATGTATATTGAACTTATATTATTAATTCCATGACTCAAGATTATGATATATGATATGGTTTAAATGTTTTTAAAATGTTAATATCATTATCACATGCCCTTATGCTCATGTTATGCATAGGTGACCATTGATAACTCCCTTGTTTACCCTTACTAAGCATCTGAGCTCACACTTTCTTTTGTTTCATTTCCCTAGGGTTTAAAGAATTATTTTTAGTATGATATTTCTAATAAGGGTTACAGTTAACAATAAATTAGTGAGAGATGATGTAGATCTCCGATGAACAAGTTTTTCACATATCAAAGTTTCCAAATACATTATACCTTTATTATTCTGTAACATATCATAATGTTATGTATTGAATATTAATCTAATAAGATGTGGTATTTATGTATGAGATGTATGGGTCACTATAATTAGTATCATAGCAAGTTTTATTTACCATTATACTATAGGATGATAAAAATTTAGTGATATCCCATAGGATAGACCTATGTACTTCAAAATTTACTCTGATATAGGAAAGAAAGGAGAGTGATTTTCCTAGAAAAAACATCCCTATATAGAGAATATAAGTGGACATGGTTTTGGAATAGATGCATCTAGGGGTAAAACCCCCCAAAATAGATGTTCAATTATAACTCAACCCTTATTCTTATGCATTGTGAGTATTACCTTACTATACACCTTATTTGACACTCTTATGGGGATATACTTAGAATTAATCACATTCTTGTTATGAACCATAATGATGGATTTGAATAGATTATTACCATGAATGACCATGGTTAAACCTAAGGTTTTATATATTGAAAATAAAGATTCAGGATTTATAATTCATATAAATGATTTTTCATGATTTATCCCTTTAATTAAAGATGCATGATAGTCATTCTATCTATTTTTGTTATAAAATGGGATTAAAGATAGAATAATAAATTTTAGGTGTGAACATGCTTGTTAAAATATTGAATTAACATATTTGAGTTTAGTTATATGAATTTATATTGTCATGAAATGTATCTCTGGATTTTATTAATATAATTAATGATTATATTTTTAATTTTTAGTGAAACTCTTAATTGTATGATGATCACATCTTAAGTATGTGATTCTTCTCCAACTGAAGTTTTTGGAAACGTGCTTCTTTAAAATATCACTATTCTTCATCTAGTTGAATTTGAGTTTATCCTAATTATGTTTTGGATTTGTTTACATAAATCCAATATCAATTTCCATGGAAGGTAATTCATATTTGATATTAAAAACCAACCTATGATTATATATCACTGTAATGATAAATATGAACATCCAATAGAAATTATGTCTATTATATGGGTCTTGATACCTATTCAAAATCCGTCTTTATATTAGATTTCTAAAGGGAAAAATAAACATCGAAGATATTAATATTGTGAAGGAGTGTATAGACATATTTATATAAGAGATACATAGTATTCAATTGAATTATAATGTTGAATTTTTAATAGAACTCATACCTGGTGTTAGAAATATTTCAAAGACTCCATATAAAATTACCTTGATTGAGTTAAAGGAATTTAAGATTAAAATTGAGGAAAATATTGAAAAGGGATAAATTCATTCAAGTTCATCACCTTGGGGTGAACCTATTATTTTTCTTAATATGAAATATTGATCAATGCGACTAATAAGATCACTCTGAAGAAAAAGTATCCTCTACCCCGTATTGATAACTTATTTAATAAACTACACAAAGGTCAATACTTTTCCATGATTAAACGTCCTTCTAGATATCATCATTCATGGGTCAAGAAGGAATATATACTCAAGATAAAATTCAAAAAAAATTAAGGACACTATGAACTTATAGTGATTCCATTTTGTTTTACCAATGGCCCCACTATCTTCATGGATGTAATGAATAAAGTCTTTATATATTACATTGATTAGTTTTTGTATAAAACCCTAAAACCTTTATTCATTAATATAATCGTTTTCCCATATTTACTCCCTTTTTTATTGTTGAAACTTTTTTGGGTAAAGTACTTGTGTGATTTGAGAATTTTGTGTTATAATTTGTGGGTTTTGGATGCCTTTTTAGCTAAATCAGGGGTGGCTACACCATAACACACATGACTACACCATAGAGGAATGAGTTGTGTTGTAGTGTTATGGTTGTGTTGTAGTCTTATTATGGATATAAGGCCACACTAAAGAGTAATTGGGATGTTCCATAGTGATGATATTCAGAGGTGGTTGCACTGAATCCTTCGTTATGGTGATTTAAACTGATGAAACTATTTCATGGTGTCTTATACCATCCTACATAGACCTTTCCATATTAGTTATAGAAAATGGATTCACCAACACTGTATATGAGAGTTATATCTATAAATTAATAAATTCAAGATTTTATTCAGTGAATGCATTTTAGAATTGAACAATATTATTCATTTCATAATATAATGGGCTTAAATGAGGTAGGTCCACATAATAAAGTCATATAAATACCAATTCCATCTATATGTTTATCCATAAATCTAGATATCTGAATGGTTATATAGTTAACTCCACAATTTAGTCATCTCTATATGCTACATCATTTCTTTTTTAGTGAATTTCTATTCCACAATGCCAACACTATACTATACCAGTTTGGGTTCTAGTTCAGATTGACATCGCATTCCCCCCTCTTGCATTGTGGATGAAATTTTTCTTTTCCATTCAATCAATAGTGACCTGTTATATGTTGTGGTGGTTTTCTTGGGTACACCTCCATGCTGTAAAACTATTATTTCAATGTCAACCCTCCTATAATTTTATGAGGCCTTACAGAAAAACCTGACGGTCGACCTTAGGTAAAATTGTGTTTTACCCTTTTCTTATGTCACCTTCCCGTACTCTAGAACCCTATCAAATTTAGTTGGAACTAGTTTTAGGGGTCATGGAGTGCGATCATATTCCAGTTCATATTAAAATGTTATTCAGGTGATGGTGCCTTTGATAAACATTGATGTTGATGTTGATAACCATGACTTAGGAGGTTACTTAAATTTTAGGATCTTGTTGACACATATTTCCTTGTTATAATTTTTCTGATGGAATAACTGATGATCAAGATTGATTGTAATCACATGTGGGTGTGTTTGTAGTTGTGATACCCATTATGATATTTGATTGCATGAGTGATACTAGAGTATCATTTTACCATGTATGATTATGGTAATATGTTGTTATGTGTTACTTAATTATTTTCATAATGATATTCTTCCCATGTATGATCTACCTACTCACTCTGTTACCATGATTTGGAGGTATCATTCATGGATCTTGGGATAAGTGGGTTTTAGTGATATGTTTATCCCTTATATGGGGATTATGCTTGACTTATGCTGATGGTGATGATGGAGTTAGGATTAGGGTGGAGATACAAGGATTCCATGGAGACAATGTTGAGGACAGACTTGGGGACCCATAGTAAATTGAAAGTACTATGCACTCAATAATGCCTAATGGATTTCAAGTAACACAATTACTCAATACTAGGGAAAATAGGTAGCCTAAAATACTTGACGACTAGAGGATGCTGGGTAGAATATATAAATGATGACATGATAATGTTAGGCTATTGGTTTTAGTATCCTTGTGACTAGTTTGTTACTTATGACATCACTATTTATACTTCCAGTATATATTGTAAGCAAGTATGATCATGGGTTTATGGAGGCTTGGTTAGAGCATGATCGCTCAGTTTTGGATTGTATGTTTTATCCTTATTACACATTAATTATCATTATATATTTCAATTGTAATAATTAAGAAAAATAGGTTAAGCATACATTAGTGGTGTCTTACTGAGTCTTATACTCACACCCTACTTGAGCATTTTAGTGTGCTTATAGATTTCAAGACTAGAGATCTGGTGAAGGGAAAGGGCCCTGGTAACATATCGGGATAGACTCTAGAAGACCCCACTAATTTATTTATTTATTTATCTACTGCTTTATACACTAGAAATACTTCCCACTTTAGAAGCTACTTATTATTGTATTTCATTATTTAATTTCCACATGTTCACTCCCGTTATTTATTATATTTTTTATGATTTATTTTGGATCTTATAACAACACAATGAGTTTATAGTCTCCCCATTGACAGACTCGCACCCTCGTTGCAGGTTAGTATCCTCTTGCGTACGAGGAGGAAAAAGTAAGGTCATGTAACCTTCCAGCTTGTATCCGGAGGTTCGGGTCAAGATATTAAAAAATGGAATCAAAGGGACTTTGATTCACTAACTCTATCATTTATTTTCCTTGATTTGGGACAGGATAGTTAGGATCTTGGACAGTTGGGACTCAGGTAGGGAAACTATATCAGTTCCTAGCCATCATTGTATAGTGGACCTCTGAGTTTCCAAAAGGGGGGGAAAATATGGTTCACTGTTACCATTAAATAAATTCCCCTTGGGTGATGCACATGAAATTGATATGTGATTTATGAGATTTCGAGAGCATTCATGCATCATGACTAGGCATGTAAGTCCACATACCACATATATACCTATTGGTATGCTGCATAGTAGTTATTTAATTAAATGCCTTGATTCTACAATCTATTTGGGATAGTTTATCTTTTATAATATAACATTACTAGAATTAATTAGTTGAACCACTACTGAAAAATGCGCAATATACAACACTATCCTTTATCAGTGCAAAAAAAGTGCTAATAAACAGTACCCTTTATTAGCACTAAAAAAGAATATATGAATAATACCCTTTATCAGCCCCTTTTTTTAGTAATGAGAAACAATACCATTGTTAGGGATTTATTTGTAGCACTGATAAAGGTTAACATTTATCAACATATTTTCTCATGTTGATAAAAGTCCCGATTGCAGGTGTGTGTCTCACATTGGAATAGTGGATGTCTGGCCGAATTTTTATATACAATTCCACCGCATCTAAAACTTAGAAGCCTGCTTTAGGGATGGGCTCCCACATTCATTCTCCACACACATTTATATGGGACCATGGGCCCATCGGTCCATCGACCAACCCTTATCTAGGCTTATACATGACCCAACCCACCCATATCCCCCTTTTGTCATTATAAAGCAATGAAAAAATACAACTATTAAAAATATTGAAACACTGAAAAAATTAAGGAAATAAAAAATAAAAAATTAAAAAATTAAAAAATTATTAGACATTTTATTAATTAAATAATTATTAATATATTAAATATATATATTAAATATTAATTAATAATATATATTAAATATAGATATATAAAATGTACAAATTAATAAATTAATAATAAATTTATTAATGATACAATTATTAATAAAACATAATAAATTTAAAATATATATTGATTTTAAATAGTAATTAATAATACATATTAAATATAGATATAAAAATGAATAAAATTTAGTAATTAAAAACATATTAATTCTTTGTTAATTTTTAATGTGTTGATACATAATTATTCATTAATATATTTAATATAGAAATATATTCATATATATTTCAATATATATATATAGAAATATATAAAAAATTTCATAAAATATGATTTTTATAATAAAAAATATTTATGCTTACATTAAATATGTCATATATTTAGCAAAAAATGTTTCATAATTAAAAAATTATATTAATTAAAAATATTTACTAATTGTATCGAGTAATGGATATTTAATTGAATGTCCTTTGATTTTTCAATTTAAGTATATCAAATGTGTGTTACATTTGTTTAACACATACATATAAATAATTAATGTGTTTTTATATGCAATACTCACACATAATATTTTTTAAAATTATTCAAATTGAAATATTCATTTTAGAATTATATTTATTAACATAATATATATAATATATATTATGTTTCTAATCAGTAAATTTTATCATTTTTTATATTTTTATTCAATATATACAATTTATTGTTTATTATTATTATTTTAAAATTTATTAATTTTTAATATTATTTTTTCATTAATAAACTTTATAATTTTATTAATAATTTTATAATTTATTTATTTTTATTTTTTTCATTATTCAATATGTTTGTAATTTTATCCATATTTCAATATTTAATTACATATTTATTCATTAAAATTTATTGTTTTTAATAAGGTTATATTTTATATAGTTAATATGTATTCATTAAAATATATAAATATTCATTTTTAATTTGTTTAATTATCTATATTATTAAAAAAATTATTCAGTTTCTAAATTTATTCAATATTATTATTATTTATTTCATTAATAGATGCTACATATAGTACGTCATTATTCATTTTTAACATATATCAAACTTGTATATATGTGTACACATTAATTTCACAAATACAAATATTTATGTAACTAATGGAATCTTATACAGAAACACATTCAACTAATATTTATCTAATTTATTCAAATTTTAATATTCATTTTAGAATTTAATTTTGTTACACATTATATTTAATATAATATGTTTTTAATCTATAAATTTAATTTATTTATTTTTAATATTATTACAATTAGTATTGTTTATTCATGTTTAATATTTTTTATTTTTTACTTTTTATTGAAATTAAACACTTTCTAATATTTATTTATAAATTTTTATTTATTCTATTTTAACATTTTCAATATGTATACATATTCATTTCAATATATATCCATATTTTATTTTTTTTCAATAATTTGTATAATTAATAAAACATGTCCATTTTTTCAATTTTTTTATAGTCGACTCATTTTTAATTATTCAATTTCACTCAATTTTAACATCCATTCATTTAAGATTATATATTCATTGAAAATATTGAAAATATTAAAAATATATTTTAAAATAAGTATTTATAAATTAATATATTTATAAATCTATATTTAATATATTTATAAAATTATATATTTATAATTATAAATAAATAAATTTAATTATTTTAAAAGCATTTATATAATTATTAATGAATAATTATATATTTAAATAATTATAAAATTACACTAAATATATTTAAAAGATGAATATATTTACTATATTGATATTTATATTTATATTTATTAAAAATATATATATAATTATATAAATTTAATTAATGATGTAAATATATTTATAATTATAAAATTATAATAAATATATTAAAATAAATAATGTATTTAATATATGTATATTTATATTTATGTATTAAATATATATAATGATATAAATATATTTATAATTATAATAAATAATTATAAATATATTTATTTATAAATGAATAATTACTTTATTTTTATAAGTATATATATATAATTATAAATAAATAAATATTTTTTTTGAGTATTTATATAATTACAAATAATTAATTACATATTTTAATGATTATAAAATTATAATAAATATATTCAAAGATTTAGTATATTTGATATATTTATATTTATGTTTACACATATTTATTAAATATATATATAGTTATATATATATATATAATGAAATCAATATGTGTAATGAAATAAATATATATATTGATATAAATATAAGTATAATTATTTAATTAAAATAAATATATTTAAATAATGGATATAATTACTACATTTATGTATATTATATATATATATATAATTATATACATATATATAATGATATAAATATATTTTTAATTATAAATATATTTATTTTTAAATTTATATTTACTACACATAAAAAATAATATATTTATAATTATAATTATATATACTTTTTTAATAAATTATTTATATAATTATAAATAAATAGTTATATTTTTATGTAATTATAAAATTGTAAAAATATATTTAAATAATTAATATAATTAATGTATTTATATTTATTTTTATATTTATATATATTTAATAAATATATGTATATAATTATATAAATATATATAGTAGGTGATTTGGGGGTACAATGACATCAAACACACTCACACCTCACACACAAGCCTAAAAGGTGGTCCATAGCCCCCCCCTAAAGGGGTTAGTCCACCAATCAGACATATATAATTATCATTATCTATATATATTCATGTAGACTCTATACAGGTTATCCACCAGTACTACTACTTCATGTTAACATGCACTGCCTCGCCTCACAGTCCACTCATTCAGGATCCTCTAGACACCCCCCTCCATGTGACCTATCTTCAGTCAAAGACCCATCAAAGCTGAATTGCCTACACCGATTGTCGCCATGCTACCAATCTCCCATTCCAAACGCTCGTGTCTTAATGGGCCGTCGCCCAACGAAGTTGCCTGCCTATATCCCATTCAAGCCACCCGTCTCCTAGTGGCCCATCTCCCAATGAAGTCCTCTGCATGTCTATTGTCTATCAAAATCACTTTTTTAGAAGTACTGATAAAACTCTAACCACATTTTTAAAAATAACCATAGTCACACCAATTTCAGTCATTCCATTAAAGCTCTCATGGAAGTCCAATGATTCCACCTCCTAAAAATTCTCTCATTCGAGTCAAACATCAAATCAATGGAGTTTTATATTTTATCCTCATCTCTTGTTGCTTTCTCGTTTAGGTTCAGTGGTGTGTAATAGTGCAGTGTTGTCTTGGCTTAGTGCCCTTATGGTTCCACATTTAGTAGCTCTATTGATGAAGTCCCCACCACCATTCATCATACTCATATGGTTCCATGTTTTTGGGTCTCTGTATTCTTGATTTTACCCTACTACAGCTCGCAATGGTGTTGATCGGTTTACGTATTGTGTTTTGGGTTTTGTGTTTCCAACCCACTCCATGACCATCGGTTTCCTCCTACTGTTAGTGTCACCTCATTCCAAGATCTCTTTATCACTATCTCATATAGGTTCACATCTTCTTCTCCACTGCATAGGCCTGCTACGGTAGAGTGTGGCCACTGCCTCAGGGTGGAAGAGTATATCTCTTACAGATTTATTAAGATTTAAATATAATTTAATAGATATTTTATATATTCTATCTTGGAAAAAAATTCACTAAAGTGATTATTATTATCTATTAACTCTCAATTAATAAAATTAACCTTTACATATTCATAGAATATAATTTTATCAATCATTCAAGTTGAAATTTTTAATCATTACTTGTTATATATTGATTACATTTATTTATTTTAAAATCAAATATATTTTAATGTTGTTAATTTATATGATAATATTGTTTGAAATTGAATATTATAAATGTTTAAGATATTTTAGAGAGGAATGAAAAGTTTGATTCATTTTCTAATTGTAAGGAAGTCCAAATCCTCTCACAACTGTTATGACAAATTGTTGGTAGTAATTTTTTAAAAGATGGTTTTAGATTTATAAAATTGATTTTTTATTACATTGTTTTGAGATTTATCTCTAGAATTTCTTTTCAAATATATATATATATATATATATACGTATTTAATTTAATTTTTTAGGAAATATAATAACATTCATTAATTCTGGGATTTCCTAATTTCAAGGATAAAATCATGGATCACATTGAATTACTTTATTTTTTAAATAAGGGTTACTGGAATGGTTAGAATTATTTTGGAGTTATATATATGAATTTTCGGTAGTTTGATAAAAGCTATAATGTATTGAAAAATTATGATTATCATGATTATTTTCAAACTTCTAAAATTCAATATAACTTTAAACAAAAAAGATAAGGGAGAATAAAAAAGAAATAAGCATGTTATAATTTTGAAACATTGATGATTCAATTCATGTATTTTTTAGACATTAACATTTAATACATGCATATTATCTTGAAGAAGAATCATAATCTAGAAATTATGGATTCAACTATGTGTTTTCAATTGTATTAGACTTCATACATATTTTTTATTTCTAATTTATATCATCACATCTTGTATAAAGTGTAAGAGATAATGTTTCAATTACTTTTACTCATCTATTAAATCCCTAGAAAAAGTATCTAAAGGCCATGTATAATACTTGTAATAGAGATGATGGTAAAATCTCTTGGAACATTTTACCTATTTTCTGATTCTTGCAGTCTGTTGTGAGATCACATGGAAAATGAAATAATAAATATCATCAAGTCTATATTGGGTGTTAGGGGATATTATTTATAAAAATGAACCAATATAAAAACTACTTTTTTCATAATTTTTATTTATATTTTATTTGTTTTATAGTCTAAATAAAATATAAAGTATAAAACTAAACCAACATGAAGAAGGGATTTTTTATTTTCTAAAACATTTTAAATCACTCAATTCAACCCCCCCCCTTTGGTTCATTTTCTATGTTACTGTTGGGAAAAATCTCATTATTGTAGTAGTATAGAATCATATATAAAAGAGATAATTAATAGTATTTATAGGTATAATGAGATTAGGAAGATAAGGACAAATCATGAAAATATCATGATGTATATCAATGCTTAGTGAAGACTCACTTTTTATTAAATTTTAAAATCTATTTTAGTAATTGTGAGCGATAAAATTACATAGGTTAGGAAACATTTTATTTTAAAAGAGTTTATGGATAATCACTACTCATTCATAATCTATATAGTGATTCTAGTGGATTGTGTTGGATCGGGTTACACCAAATATACACAAGAGGGGGGTAAATTGTGTCTTTCACAATTTCTTTGAATAATCGTGATATGTGTTTTACCTTTAAATCATAGATTTAGAAGCGGAAAATAAATAGCACAGGACACACGATGTATAGTGGTTCAAGGAATAGAAGGCCCCTAGTCCACTCCACCAACTTTCTACTCCAAGAGCTTGGTGATTTTCACAATCCAGTCCTCTTATCAACAGACCGTTCCACAACCAGTACAGGCAGTTGACTCCTTTACAATCTAAGTCAAAACAGAGCCTTCTGGTTCAAACGCAGAACCTAATACACAGCTTAGTATGAGAATCTGATCACTCAAGATAAAAGGGTATTTGATCATTGGAAATACTTTCCCAGTTGTTCTTCACAATTGCAACATAATGGAATTGACAATAGATGGATCGTCATCTTCAGAAATTATGACCTTCAAGTAAGAGTCGTTCTGAGTCGATCTGGTTGTAGTAGATATAGAAATATAATTTTCAACTTCAGCAGCAGTAGATTCACAATATATCTTTGATGTCAAATGGGTGAATCTTCTGTCATGTTTCTTCTTCTTTAATAAACAGAGCTTTGTTGCTCTTCGTAATCATCAGATCTGTAGATCTTGATTTTTCTTTATTTATCTCTTATATATCAATGTTGTCGTGAAACAGATATTTTATATCATAAGTGTATCTGCTCTCATGTTCTTGTTTTTGACCTTGTACATTAGGTATATTGAATTTCAAAATAGCACAAATATATCGAGTGCTTTCTCTGTAAAGTCAGATCCACAAAAGTCACCTTCTGACTCGCGATATTCAAACATTTTAATTAACAGAGCAGTCGTAACTCCCCTTGAAATTCTCCATGAAAATATCCTTTAATTTTGATCCTTTTAATCATAAATAAGCGGTTGTGAACTTGTCAAAGACGTGCTTTAAAAATAGATTTTAATCTGGTTTGAAATCATCCTAATAATTCGCTTATAGACCGTTGTATAATAATATCATCTTTAATTCTTTGACTCCAAACGTAAGGTTGAACTGTATAACATGCATCTTTTGAACGTAAGGTAGGCACAAAACATAAGGTTGATAACGAATCCTTTAAACATAAGGTTGAATACAAACGTAGGGTTGATCATCCATACTTTTCTTTTCAACATTCAAACAAATGACAAATGATCCAACTTTTATAAGCTTCCAAATGTAAGGTACATGATCCATACTTTTATATGAAACGTAAGGTTGTTCAGAAAATGTAAGGTTTATAAACCATACTTTTGAGAAACAAACGTAATGTTTAAAACTTACGTATGATTTTTCTTCCATAATTTTCAATATTTCAAACGTAGGGTTCCTTCCTAACGTAGGGTTCCTTCTTAATGTAGGGTTATTCTTCTATACTTTTCTACATTCAAAACATAGGGTTCTTCTTCCATACTTTTCTGATAACGTATGGTTGATTAACCATACTTTTCTGATATCTCTTTATAGTATACACCACATTCCATCCTTATGCTACACTTCTCAACATAGGGTATGAACAGTGTTTCCATAACATGCTTAAGTAATTTCCGAATATGTAGACCTTGAATAGTGTTTCCAGAACATGCTTAAGTAATTAATTCTCGCTGTTCAAGAACATAAATATTTCTTCCAGTAATAAAAATGTAATGAATAATAAATTCTTGAAATACACTTAAAATGAAATCATTATAATAACAAATAAGGGTATTTTTGAGCATCAACATCATCATAAAGAAATAGATTATAGTTCTCAACAATCTCCCCCTTATTAATAATAAAATCATGTATGGTTGAAAAAAACACTTGCTCAACAATCCCCCTCATTTTGATGATCACAAAACCCAAAAAATAATAAATGAAATTAACTTCCAAAATTAATTACATATAGTTTAGAAATTTTCTTAGATAAAACAATATTTAATTTTTAAAATATTTTTTTAAAAAAAATTGTATTATCCATAATAATAAAATTAAATTGCTCCCCCTTTTTCTAATGTAAAAAAAATTAAAATAAAAAATATGTTTATCCAAATTTTTCCCTCAATAAAAAGAGTTAAAAAAAATTCTCCAATAAATTTAAAATAAATATTTAGAACAATTAAAGTACAATGTGAAATACTTAAAATAAAATCTTGTGTTTATCCAAATTTCTCACCCTTTAGTGATATAAAAAGGAATGATAGAATATGGAATATAACACATTTTAATGTAGCACTGAACTTAAGTAAATGCTATTATTAACTATTTGTCAATAAGTGAATCTAGATTACTAGAATATCTAAACAAACACATAAAAACTAATAGAAACACACAAATATAGAATGAAACCACATTTCATTAAAAATATGTAATAGTTATAATCATGATGAACATAGAAATCAAGGTGTGGTAAGGGTATGAGATAGGGTCTATCTCCTCTGAACTACTGCCTTGATTTCTTTCAACTACTCTCTCAGCCTTCTCATCATTCCATATCCCAGCTTGATAAAAAGATCTCTATTATCCTGAGACATATGAATATCTTCTATCAAATTTACTTTGAAAAACTCATGCAGCCTTTCTTCTTTCTCCATAAATAGAGTCAACTTTTCTGTGAACTGATTCAGCACAGTTCTAAGTCCCAGTTCATGTGAAGTCATATGATCAACTATGAGCTTCTAATTATCTAATAGCACAGACAAAGGGGCACTATTTCATTGAATATCTTGTAATCTATCATTCATATTGCTCATTTCTTCTATAATAGCATGAAATCTTCTGATTAAATCAGGTGAAGTACCTGAACCACTAGCCTCACTCAGTCTGACAGATGCAAATTTTTTCTCCATTAAGGATTTGAATTCCATAAAATCTGTCTTTAGCACTATATATGATTTCAACTTTGCAACTTCATTTAACATCTCTAATTTAAATACTTCAACTTCTTTCTTTGAAACTAAACTAGCTTCCAACCTCTGTAATTTCAACTTTTCTTTCTCTAAGGCTCTTCTCAGAGCAGCATTTTCATATTCCAAACCTGAAAGCTTCCTGTACAGCTCTTCTACTTCCTTATTCAATGAATCAGAGGCACCATGTTCTTGATTCTCATCCTTAGATTGTACTTGATGCAGCAACACTATAGGTAATGACTCTGCATCATATTTTTTCTTTATCTTCCTCTTGAGCAGGTTTTTCCACAGAATTTTCCTCAGAGACATTCCTAGACTCTTCCCAAGAAAAATCCTCATTCAACACCTTTTTATATACTTCAGAAACATTTTCATCCTGAATTTCAAAATTTTATGGAGGTTGCTCTTCATGAGAATCCTTAGTAGCCATATCCTCCACTGGGTTTTCTAAAACAATTTCCTCTTGAATATTCTTAGTAGGCTGTTCATTTGGAGAAGATTCCAATTGAGACACTTAAACTTCCCCAGGATTTTCAACAATTTGAAACACACTTTCATGATCCACTAGAGTAGTCACCTCAATATGAGAAACTATTGGATGAGCAGTGTCTTGTACTGCAGAGTCTCTAATGAATTTGTAGATTAGAATAGGTTCAGTTTCATCTATGAGTGATGAAGTAGTCTATTCAACAGCTTTAGTCACTCAATATCATGATCTTTAAAGTTCATTCTAACTTACCTCATCATCTATAGGATCAACTTCCTTAAACCGTATCCTCTGTGATACTACACTGGTTCTAAATTCATCTACTCCTTTTGATTTTGCTGGTTGGGCCTGATCACTTTCTTCATCCTATTCAGCTCCAATAGGCAGTAGTTTGACTTTGATAGTACTCCAGAAATATCCAATTTTTCCCATTGTACCAGCATTAAAGATATTACTATGGTTTCATTTTACCTGAGCATCCACCAATCTTATCATATCTGTCATAAATAGACTTTTTTAGATAAACCATGCAAAAGGATAAAAAATCATTCTTGCCTCTGGTTGGCAACAGTAACTGAGATACCTCACCATATATCTCAGAAATTTTAATTTAATATCACTCATTAGCAAAAACATTAAATACATATTTGGATAAAGAATATTTTCAATTTCATACGTCTTGAGTGCAATCCCAGTTTGCACAAACTTTATGAGAATCTTCTAATAATGCTCCAAGTATTTCAATATCATTTTTATGATATTTTTTGAACAAAAAAAATGACATAATATCCTCAGATTTATGTTCTGAATATCTAATATTCAATAAGTCAAAATGGAAAACTCCCTCGTGAGGGAATTTTAGAATCTGAGCTATCTCTATAGAAGTGATAGAAATATCTTTGTCTTCTATTTTCAATATCATGTAATGTTCATCTTCCCCCAGACTAAACTGAACATATTTGAAGAAATAAAAAAGATCCACCTCATATTAAAACTCAGTTTTCTCACTATTAAATGTTTGTTCAAGGGTTCAAAAAGCAAGAGCATGCTTCAGCAACAGGTTCATCTGATATAACCATTCTAGATCTATGACCTTTCCATGCAAAATTTTCCTTCCTACCGAGAACTGCCTCTTGGTAGTGCTAGCCTCAGCCTCATCGATCCTCTTTGTTTTGGCCATTACTGCGAAGATCTATTAAGGTTCGAAGATTAGTGTTTCAAAGGTTTTATTAGGATTGAAAAAGATAATTAATGCTTCGCGGGTTCGAAATGGTTTTTGGTAGAAATGAAACGATTCAGAATTCAAAGGGGCTTTGACAGCCTTGGTTACCATGTCATCAATAATCATTACATTAATTTTAAAAACAAATAAAATTGTAGGCACAATATAAAAATAAATCTAATAAAAATAAAAATTATTCTGTTTGAAGAAAAAATAATTTATTTTAAACAGTATTAAAAAATAAAATAGAAATAGTATAATAAAATGAATAAAATAAAACCTTATTTAAAAATGAATAAACATAATTCCCCCTTAATAAAATCAAACCTTGCAGTGGGAAATGGTTTAGTAAAAATATCCAGCTAATTGAATTTTAGTACTTACAAATTCTAAGAATATATCCTTTTTAAGAACATGTATCTTAGAAAATGATGTCTGATATCAATATGCTTAGTCCTAGAATTATTAATAGGATTTTTTGAAATATTTATTTCACTTGTATTATCACATGAAATAGGTGTATTATCAAAATTTAGTCTAAAATCCATAAGATTGTTTTTCATCCACAAGACGTCTGCATAGCAACTGCCAGCAGACACATATTCTATCTCAGCTGTTAAAAGGGCAACTGAATGTTGTTTCTTACTAGACCGTGATACTAAGGATTTTCCTAAAAAGTGACAAGTACCTGAAGTTATTTTTCTATCTAATCTAAAACTCCCAAATTCTACATCTAAATATAAAATCAAATTAAAATTAGACATTTTTAGATAGAGAATAAATTGAAAAATAGTTCCTTTTAAATATCTAAAAATTATTTTAAAAGTAGTTAAATGAGATTCTTTAGGATTTGATTGAAATCTGGAACAAAGACATATTGAATACATTATATCTGGTCTGCTAGTAGTAAGATATAATAAACTACCAATCATACCTCTATATAACTTGTTGTCAACTGATTTCCCAATTTCATCCAAATCAAGTTTTATATTAGTACACATTGGAGTTGTATATGTCTTTATGTTTTCAAGTAAAAATTTCTTTAATAAATCGGAAATGTATTTGATTTGATTTTAAACAATTCCAAAATCATTTTGATGAATTTGAAGACCTAAAAATAAATTTAATTCTTCCCATCATACTCATTTCAAATTATTTTTTCATTAGATTTGAAAACTCATGACAAATAGGTTTATTAGTTGATCCAAAAATTATATATTCAATATAAATTTGAAATAATAAAATATTAGAGTTTACAGTTTTTTTAAATACTGTTGGATCATCCATTCCAACAGTAAAATAATTTTTCAAAATAAAAGAGTTTAATCTTTCATACCAAGATCTAGGTGCTTGTTTAAGTCTATAAAGAGCTTTAGTAAGTTTAAAAACAGAATCTTTTTTTATGAATTTTAAAAACTAGGAGGTTACTCAACATAAAATTCCTCTATTAAATAACCATTTAAAAAAGTAGCCATAATACCCATCTGAAATAATTTAAAATTCATATGAGATGCATATAAGTAGAGGATTCTAATGGCTTCTAATCTAGCTATAGGTGCAAAGGTCTCATAATAATCTATACATTCTTCCTAATTATATCCTTTTGTTATTAGTCTTGCTTTATTACTAGTTATTATTCCTTGATCATCCTGTTTATTTATAAAGACCCATTTTGTTATTATAACTAGATAGTTCTTATGTCTTTCAAATAAGTTCCAAACTTCATTTATTTTGAACTGGTTTAATTCTTCTTGAATTTCTATCATCCACATTCATCAACTAAGGCTTCTTCTATATTCTTGGGTTCTAATTGGGACAGAAAGGAAGAAAACTCAACAATATTTCCTATATTCCTTATAGTTTCTATTCATGTTTCTAAGTATCCTATTACAGTTTCTAAATGTTGATTATTTATAGTTCTTGACTGTCTAGGTAGTACACTTATAGGTTCTTCAGTATCATGTTTTTCTGGACTGGACTGAATTTCATTTATTTCTTTTTCAAAATCGTCTTTCAGGTTCTTAAGTCTCTTATTATCATTAGAATCAAGTTCATCAATTTGATCTGTCCTTTTCTCAAATGGATAAGATTCATCAAATTTCACATGAATTTATTCTTCAACAATCCTTGAATTTTTATTAAAAACTCTATAAGCTTTGCAAGTAGAAGACTATCCTAAGAAAATGCCTTCATCAGATTTTGGATTAAACTTACCAAGATTTTCCTTGGTGTTTAAGGTATAAACCATACATCCAAAAACTTTAAAGTAATTTACTTTAGGTTTTCTGTTATTCCAGAGTTCATAGGGTGTCTTTTTGAAAATCGGTCTAACTAAAACTCTATTCATTATATAGTAGGTTGTACTTACAGCTTCTACCCAAAAATAGGTAGGAAGACTGTATTCATTTAGTATAGTCCTAGCCATTTCTTGAAAAGTCCTATTTCTTCTTTCAACAATTCCATTTTGTTGAGGTGTTCTTGGTGTAGATAAGGTGTGTTTAATGCCCATATTTTAGCAAAAGGAATTGAATTTCATATTCTCAAATTCTCTACCACGATCACTTCTTATTGAAATTATTTTAAAACCTTTTTAATTTTGAACATCTTTGCAAAAACTTTCAAATAATGTAGAGACATAATTTTTATATTTTAAAAAGAAAATCCATACAAATATAGAATAGTCATCAACTATAACATATACATATAATTTACCAACCAAGCTTTCTACCCTTGAAGGTCCAAAAAAATCCATATGGATAAGTTCTAGAGGTTTAGATGTAGCAATTTTGTTAACATATTTGAAAGATGATTTGTTCTTATTTCCAAGTTGACATGCATCACAAAATCTATCACTTTCAAACTTGAGACTTGGAAAATTAGAAACTACCTGTTTCATAGATAACATATTTAAAATATATATATTTTAATTTCTAACTCTTCTATGCTAGATCCAGGATACATTTATCTTAGCAGTTAAGCAGTTTACTTTTTGTTTACACAAGGAATTTAAATCCAGGGTGTACACATTATCAGTTCTAGGTGCTCAAAATTTAAGCAATTTATTTTTGAAAATAGAACATCAATTGTTAGAAAAATCAACAGCATAACCATCATTAAAGAGATGAGAGATACTTATCAGGTTGTGTTTAAATCCTTATACATAGATTACTTTATTGATTGAGACAGCTTCTGGATATCCAACTATTCCAATACCAATTATCTTACCATTGTAATTTTCACCAAAAGTGACTATTCTACCATCCATTTGAGTTATTGTAGTGAAATTCGATGAGCTTTCACTCATATGCCTTGAGCAGCCGCTATCCATATACTATATGGCCTTTTTTCTTCAGTGACCTACTTCCTGTAAAGGAATTTAAATAGATTGTTTTGGTACCCATATTTTTTTGGGTCCAGGAGTGTTAACTAGCAAAGATCTGGGAATCCAGACTTGCTTTGTTTTTCTAAAATCAACCGAATCGTATAAATTATTTGAGACAAAGGATTTATTTATTCCACTTATTTGGGGTTTCCTTAAGTAAAAATTCTTATATAGATGTCATTTTGCACCAAAATGGTTACAAATTACCTTTCTAGTACTTGTAACAAAGTAATTCTTGTACAGTTTAGGATTTTCACCTTTACTGCCTATTCCATATCTTCCCTTTTTAATCACATTCTTTCCATGAATTTCATTTAGTGTATTTTCTCATTTTTGTAAAAATAAGAAATGCACTTTTATATGTTTCTACTTTAGTTTGCAGTGTTTTTATTTTAGCTTCATGATCTGTATTGCTTGTATTTATGAAATTATATTTTTCCAGTAATTCCTGATGTTGTTTTAGCAGAGTATCTCTTTCTCCTAAAACAGTATTATGAATATTCTTTAAATACTTGTGTTTCTTAAATAAAGAATCATATTTCTTATTAATAATATTGTAGTAAGTAGTAAGTTTATCATTTGTATTGCTCGATTTAGAATTAGATTTACTAGAGTAATAAGATTTTACCTCATCAGTTTCTTTCATAAATCATGTATTTGCATTCAAATTAGATTCCTCATTTTCTGAATCAGACTTTGATGAGTTGCTGGAGTCTTCAGATATACTTCATGTAGCTTTTATTTTTTTTCTTGTCTTTTTTCTCATAATCATTCCTTTTGAATAACTTCTTCTTCTTATCTTCCTTTAATTGAGGACAGTCAGGTATGATGTTCCCCATTTTCTTGCACTCATAACATCTGACTTCTTTTTCATCCTTTTTGAAGGTTTTTCTATAGAATTTCTTCTTTTCATAGAATTTACTAAACTTTCTAGCTAGCTGAGCCAGTTCGACATCATAATTTAATGAATTATAACTTTCTTATTTCACCTTTACTTCCTTTTTCTTTATCTTTCTACTTTTACTTTGTGATTACACTTTTAAGCTAGTGTCATATTTCTTGATAAAAACCTTATGATCATTTTCTTGGTCTTTCATCTCGTCTTCATACATCATAAGTGTTCCAATCAGCTCTCTCATGGTTATGTTTTTGACAAGTTTTGACTGTCTGATTGCTGCAGAGATTCCATTCCATTTAGCAGGCAGAACTCTCAGTACTTTTAAAGCTTGATCTTCTTGTTTGATTGGTTGTCACAAAGCAGTTATATTTTTTAAAATTTCTGTCAATATTCCATTCATTTGAGTAATTCATTCACCTTCAAACATTCTGAATGTATCAAATTTAAGCTTAACAGTAGCATATCTCATTTTCTTGACATTGTCAGTTCCTTCATAAGCAACAACAATAGTTTTCACAACTCATATGATGTCAGACATTGAGATACTAGGTTGAATTCATTAGGTCCTAGACTACATATAATTACATTCATTTCTTTCTATTTCATATCATATTATGCTTTAGTAACTGCACTCCATGTCTCATGATTTTTAGGTATTATATATGGAGTCATCATCTTAAAATATACCATGTATCCAAGGTTTTTCAGATGAATTATCATTCTTGACTTCCAACAACCATAATTTTCTCCATTGAAGTATGGTGCTCTGACCATAGACATTCCCTCTCTTGTATCAATCATCTTGCTATGTGTATAATCCTTTAAAACTTTTATCTTGTTATAGATTTTAACAAAATCTCCTCTTCTGATACCAATTGTTTGATCGTGTTATACCAAATATACACAAGAGGGGGGTGAATTGAGTCTTTTACAATTTCTTCGCATAATCGTGATCTGTCTTTTTTTCATTTAAATCAAAGATTTAGCAGCAGAAAATAAATAGCACAGGACACGCGATGTATAGTGGTTCGAGGAACAGAAGGCCCCTAGTCCACTCCACCAATGCTCTACTCCATGAGCTTGGTGATTTTCATTATCCGGTCCTCTTATCAACAGACTGTTCCACAACTGAGTATAGGAAGTTTACACCTTTACAATCTAAGGAAAAACATGGCCTTTTGGTTCAAATGTAGAACCTAATACACAGCTTATTATGAGAAGCTAATCACTCAAGATAAAAGATTATTTGATCATTGAAAATACTTTCCCAGTTGTTCTTCACAATTATAACAGAATGCAATTGACAGTAGATGGATCGTCGTCTTTAGAAATAATGATCTTCAAGTAAGAGTCGTTCTGAGTCGATCTGGTTACAGTAGATATAGAAATGTAATTAGAAACTTCAGCAGCAGTAGATTCACAATAGATATTTGATGTCGAATGGGTGAATCTTCTTTCGTGTTTCTTCTTCTTTAATAAACATATCTTTGTCACTCTTCATAATAAGTAGATCTATAGATCTTGAGTTGTCTCTGTTTATCTCTTTTGTATCAACATTGTTGTGCAGAAGATCTTGTATATTTTAAGTGTATCTGCTCTCGTGTTCTTGTTTTTGACCTTGTACATTGTGTATATTTAATTTCAAAATAGCACAAATATATCGAGCGCTTTCTCTGCAAATTTAGTTCCACAAAAGTCGCCTTCTGACTTGCGATATTCAAACATTTGAATTAACAGAGTATTCATAACTCCCCTTTAAATTCTCTATAAAAAGATCCTTTAATTTCAATCCTTTGAATCATAAATAAGTTTCTATGAACTCATCAAATACGCTCTTTAAAAATAGATTTTAATCTGGTTTGCAATCAGCTTAATAATTTTCTTGTAGACCATTGCATAATAATATCGTCTTTAATTCTTCGATGCCAAACATAAGGTTGAACTATATAGCATGCATCTTTTGAATGTAAGGTAGGCACAAAAGGTAAGGTTGATGAATCATCCTTCAAACTTAAGTTTGAATATAAACTTAGTGTTGATCATCCATACTTTTCTTTTCAACATTCAAAATAATGATAAATGATCCAACATTTATAAGCTTCCAAATGTAAGGTACATGATTTATACTTTTTTATGAAACTTAAGTTTGTTCACAAAATGTAAGGTTGATGAACCATACTTTTGAGAAAAAAACATAACGTTTAAAACTTACGTACGGTTCTTCTTCCATACTTTTCAATATTCCAAACATAGGGTTCCTTCCTAACGTAGGGTTTCTTCCTAACGTAGAGTTCTTCTTCCATACTTTTCAATATTTCAAATGTAGGGTTCTTCTTCCATACTTTTATGATAACATATGTTTGATTAACCATACTTTTATGATATCTCTTTATAGTATACACCGCATTCCATACTTACGCTACGCTTCTCAACGTAGGGTATGAACAGTGTTTCCAGAACACACTTAAGTAGTTTCCGAATATGTAGAGCATGAACAGTGTTTCCTGAACACGCTTAAGTAATTAATTCTCACTGTTCAAGAACTTAAATATTTCTTCTAGTAATAAAAATGTAATGAATAATAAATTCATGAAATACACTTAAAATAAAATCATTATAATAACAAATAAGGGTATTTGTGAGTATCAAAATCATCATAAAGAAATAGAGTATTGTTCTCAAAAATCTCCCCCTTATTAATAATAAAATCACATATTGTTGAAAACAACACTTTCTCAATATATTGTGTGAACATGGGTTTTATATAATGATTCCAAGGATATAGCTACCCATTTTGAGTAGTGAACCTTTTTTAAAATACACTATGGTTAACAAGAATTTTTTAGATATTAAAAGAAAATTTTGTAAGATAAAATTATATAGAATAAATGATAGTGAATGAAAGAATATTTACTGATTAAATATATTAACTAATCTGAAAAAATATTAAGGTTTATATTGTCAGCTACTAATGAATTAACTTTTCAATAAGATACATATTCATTGATAGTAAAATTCCATAGCTAGATTTAAATAAAAGTAGATATTGGTAAACCTTTAATGAAATGATATTTATTTAATGGGATGTATTTACATATTGTTATTTACTATATTATTTTTATAAAGTCATATACAAAAATAAAAAAATGGGAAAATAATAGGTGTGTGTAGAGAAATAAAACTAGTGAGGAGATGATTTTTTAAATATTTACATGTTTGATCTAAAAATTAATATGATATATATTATTGATGCCAAATTACATGGATATAATCAAAAAAAATTGTTAAATAATTATAAGAATTTATGGATTATGATAAATAACTAGAAATTAGTGGGTTATAATAAAAATATATATTTTTTGGTATTCCTATAATAAATGGTCTAAAATAATATACAGAAAAATAAAGTAACATGGAATCCAACTTCACTTTTTCTGTCAATAATAGTTTCATCCATTGGTTTCAAGAAATTTGAAGCTCATTAACAATATGTCAAAATCCGGTGATTACATGAGCTTTTATATTCAAAGAGAGTATATTTTTACAAAAATTTAGCAATCTAGGTCACAATTAAATAGAAAGTAATATACAATAATTTCTCAGGGAAGTATTTGATCCAATAATTAATAAAAATTTTCTTCCAAAATGGTTATTAGTGATGATTAGATTAATATATGTCTGTAAGTGATTCAGTTGATTAATAAATCCTTTTTTATTAACATTGTTAATAAGATAATTTATAATTACAAAAAAAATAATGATTTTAAAGCCCTTGAATGATGATGTAAATTGTATCAGAACAAGGTAAATGATAATAAAAGAGGGATGAAAATTTTATTCTTGTAGTGGATACTTATCATTGTTAAGATTTCATAATTAAAGTAATGAAGGATAAAGTATTGACTGATACTTATCAGTCTTCAAATGTCTTATATGATTTCAATTTCTCACTTATTTTTCTGGATATTCAAATTAATCATACATGACATTTATCCACTGATAAGTGACGATCACCTGAGCATTCACACTCCTTTAAATCTCCACTTAGACAATCAATGAAACACCACCTGGCGCACCACATTCCATTTTATGAAATTTATAAACATAAACTCCTCCAAATTTTTGGAATCCCACCTAGAAAGGTTATAGAAACCATTCTAGAATTACTACCTTTTTTCCCACACAACATCAAATCGAGAACATGTACCAACAAAACCATGTTTACCCCATGTTTTTTCTTTCCATGCCACCATTGTATAAAATTATAACATTTCAAGAATAAATACTCGTTTTAATGATGATGGAGATCGTATGGAAGAAATGAAAATAGAAATTGAAGATGGAATTCATTATTTTCAAAAGTAGTTTAAGATGTTAAATAGAAGTTCTTAGAGACCATTTCATATTTGTTATACTTAATACAAAACCTTGTTGTCTGTATTGAAGTTATATAATTTAAAATATGGCAGTTGATGGAGTGAAAACACCTTTACAGAACTATTTGGTCTCCTAAATGATATGCAACCAGAAGAAAATGAACATAATTATTGAACATATGAATCTAAATGAATTCTATGTTACATGGGAATGATCTATAAAAAACATGATTTTCTAAATTATTTCATATTGTTATGCAAGGACCATGAATCACACATAAAATTATCTAAGTGTGGAACATATCAATTAATGAATGATGAATAAATTACTTCAAAATTTTTATGGTATATTTCTATCATTCTATGGTTTAGAAGACTATATGGATGTTAGGAAAATACCATACAATTGAAATAGAATTTTGATAAAAGAATTAAATATGGGAAATATTTTCATCTAATATACTCTCCTTAGTGAAAGAAGGTTGATTATGAGTATATTTAATTTGTAAATGAGTAGAGAAACTTCCATATAGTGTTATATACAATTGGGATAAATCCTTTTGGTGTAAATAGTGGTCATTATAGTACATGGCCAATCATGTTGATAAATTATAACTTTCCTTCATGGTTATGCATGAAGCACATATACATTATGTTGTCTCTACTTATATCTGGACCAAAAAAACCTAGTAAAGATATTTATGTCTATTTAGATCCATTGATCAAAGCTCTGGAATTGATGTGGGATAAAGGTGATGCAATGTATGATGCTCATAGAATTGAATAATTTACATTAATAGCCATGTTGTATGAGTTGATAAATGAATTTCCTGCTTATGGAAAATTCATAGGCTATAAAATTAAAAGAATGTTGAGATGTATCATTTTTAAATAATTCAAACACTTTATTCATATGAAACATTCCTAGAAGTCTGTGTTTTTAGGACATCAGAAAGTTTTACCTCGATGATATAAATAGTGATCTTAGATGACAACATTCGATTGGATTACCAAATAAGGTAGAACACCATCTCCACTAGTGGGTGATCAAATTTTTGATAAAGTAAAATTTATTGACGCTATTTTTTGTCAACCATTTTTTGAAAAACCTTAAAAAATCAGGTTAGGAAAACATATTAATTTTCATTGAATTAACATATTTTAATTATTTTAATGTCATAAGTTTTCTTGATTTCATTCATGTACAAAACAATGTATTTGATTGTGTTATTAGAACATTGCTATATGTTTCTGGAAAAAAATATGTCATCAGGTCTTGGTTTGACATGATTAATATGGGGATAAGGGATGACTTTTCACTAGTATAGGGTAAAGTTCAGACTTTGCTGCCTCCAATAGATTACACTGTATCTAGATATGAAAATTTTAAAATTTTCATTTACCTTAATTGTGTAAAATTTACCAAGGGGTATTCATCAAATATTAAGAATTTCATTTGAATGACTAATTTGATGTTAAAGGGACTAGAATCAAAATACTTTCATGTTTTGATGTAGGATTTGATTCCCTTCACTTCACGTTTCATTCTTACAAAAAAGTTATGGCATACATTAAACAAACATTACTTATTTTCCAAATCCATAAGAAGTAATGTTATATACCCAATTAAGTTTCCAATATTGAATAAAGAGGTTATATTCATATTATGTGAATTAGATATATTCATCCCACTATCATTCTTTGATATAATGGTCCATTTGATGGTTCACTTTGTTAGAGAGGTTCAAATATGTGGTCCTTTCCATTATAGATGGATTTACCTCATTGAATGGTATATGAAGATTTTTAAATGGTATGTTATGAATCAATTTTTTTAAGAAGGCTGTATTGTAGAATGATATATTGTTGGAAAATATGTTTAATTCTATACCGATTAACTATAACATGTTTACAGCATCGGTCTCCCAAATTCTCATCATAGAGGTTTCCTTATGGGTGATGGGATTTATGGATGAGATGGTGTTACAATTACAATCATAGACTAGAAGAAATTAAACCTTTAAATTTTATATAATAGTGAAGTTTTGGATCCATATGTTAAATCCCACAAAAAAATTCTTAGTGATTTGAATCCATCAGGGGCTAAAGGGTTGATATCAAAAACACATACTCAACTTTTTATAGGATGATTCTGAAATCATATTTATAAGGAGTTATCTAAAAATATAAATTCAATGTCTGAACGACTTTAATGGATATCTGGGGGACCAAATTAAAATTTTATATCTTACACCAGTTTTGTAATCAATGGTTATATGTTATATTCAAAAGAACACGATGGCTACAATATAATGAAAAACAGTGCAGTAATGCTTGTAGAGGTAATGATGAATATATTTGGTTCCAAGGATTGAAATCCAAATTATGAAAATATGTAATATTTTAGCATTATAAAAAATATATATGAGTTGAATTATTAAAAATTTCAAGTGGTGATTTTCCATAGCAAATGGGTTGACAATAGGAGTGTAGTGAAAGTTGATGAAATGGGCTCTGTTAAAGAGATTTTTTGTATAAAATGGGAAAATGATGATCCATTCATAATGGAATCAAAATTAGTGAAATTATTTTAGGTCTCAGATCTAGAAAACAGGAATTGGTCGATTTTACTACTAGAAACTAAAAAAACTGTAGGTTCAGATGAAAATTCAATCAAGGATGACCCTTTCATTGGGATATCAGAATACATTTATAGAGGTCCCAATGTAGACAATATTTTTTACATTTTATGGGGCATAAATAGGGAATTTGGATTCTTGATAGAGGAGCCAAGTCCCTTCAATATTTAAAAAAATAATGAGAGTTTAATGAGTAGGTTAATGTGTTTTATAATATACAATAATTTTCCTCATAATATTATGTGATATATACTATATTAACATAATATAAATTAAATGTTTTACTACTCATGTATAAAATTTCTTATTCACATGATGATGTTACCAATTTTTGGGATGAATAGGAATTTTATGTTGAAACTATAGAATTATAAGAAGATCAATAGAATGTTGATGAAAAAAAACAATAATGATGCAAAATTTTAATATTAACTAAAATTATCAAGGTGAGAAGAAAGGTTATAGACTTTAAAGTAGGATAGAATCAATTTGGAAAACCTATTGACCCCAAAAAATCAATATTCAATAGTTATGTTGGGGTCAAAATGAGGATGAATGTGTTGATTGATATAAAATCATGGTACAATATCTGGTCTTTAATGAAGGAAACCCTTTGGGAAGATATAATGTTAATCTTAAGATATACTTTCAATATTTTACCAAAAAATAATATAATTAAATGTTGATTTAATTTTCATTATTCCATATAGAGTTCATTTATTTTTTTGATTTCTATGATAAATATGTATTAAAGGCTACTAGAAAATCCCATCGAGGCTTCCAAAAATTCTTACCAAGTTTCATATTAGGAATGTTGAGGGGAAAGTAAATCCCACCCACGAGTTACTTATGCACACATTATAAAGCTGGAAACATGAAATTAGTTCATCACCCTTCATGATGAGAAATTATTTTAGGTGAATTATAATTGATAATATATTTTTTGACATTATTTATTTTATCCAATTTGAATCAAAATTGTTAATTTATGAAACATCAATGTGGTGCTGAAAATAAACAACGTGCATGAAAACCAATGTACCCCTATCATAAAAGAAATATGTAGTACACTTCACTAGAGGATAAATTGGTATATATTTTTTAAAAAAATAAATGTTTTATGTTATATGAAAAAACATATGTTCCTATATTTATATGCATATTGATAAATAAAAATCTGAAGCCACTTCCATCAAATTTCATGCACTATGGCTGGATTACCATGTAAATATGGAGGGTAAAATAGTTGATGAAAACAAAAAAGCGGCATTGAAAAAAAATTAAGTATAGAATAACATTATTTCATTATTATTTATAACAATATTCCATAAAAAATATCTATTTAGGTTTATATTTTTTTTACAGTTTAGACAAAAGAAACAATAGCGACCGTACCAGGAGAAAAAATAATGTCAGTAGCTTTGAAGTAGATGAAACAATATGGTAACGTTAGAGGTGTAGGTTTTAGAGTATCTCATTGAATATATTTATAGAATATATAATCAAAAGAAGATGCATATTATATTATTAAATGATTGTAGGCACAAATAGATGCTTTAAAATATATTATTATCAGGTTTGGTTTGGAATACCAATATATGAGAAAGGATCAAAGAAAACCGATGGTGGAAAAAAGACCTGCACATAAACAACTGAATGTCCCCACTGTATTTGAGTCTAGTCATTCCCCTCAACCACATACCTTACCTGAGGTTATCAATTTTTTCTTTACTCATTCTCCAAAATGCGAATAAAACAACTTCTGATAACATTATATAACTAAAAAACTACAGGGTAAAGTTATATGTCATTTATATCTATCAAATCCCATTCACCACCTTATTGAAAGGGGTACAATATATAATATCCCAAGAGACATTCAACTAAAAAATAAATCCAAAAATATAACTTGATATTGATGATTGAGGTACTTTTACAGCCAAACACTGAGTTGTCTATTCCACTTGATGATCTTGATTTTACAGTGGTCAATGATTCCAGTGGAACTTTCATAGCATGATCATATAATATTATAAAGATACATGAGTTATGTCCTTAAAAAAATTCAAATGAAAACTATAACAGTTGATGAAAAATCTTTAATGTCAAGTATGGTATTATAGACGAATAAAACAATGGGAAATAAAAGGCCAAATCAATACATTTTAATGAATCGACCATGAAAACAAAAATAAATTCTAAGATAACTGAAGTGCCCAGATCAGTGTGAATCACTGAGAGGGGGAGGGGGTGAATCAGTGATCCTTTAAAACTTTTTACTAATTGATTCTTAATCAATTAAACATCTATGGATGGTTAAAGCCTCGATCCACTCTTCTTGTATCTCTCACCTTTCCTCGAATGATGCAGTAAATATAAAGGCACAGGACACAAGGATTTACAAGGTTCGGCACCAAAGGCCTACGCCCTTTCCATGTTGGTTATACGCCCCAACATGGTTACTCCATTATAACTTGTTAGAATTACAATGGTCGATACAGCATCCCACTGTATCTCTCCTGAGTCCCACAGGAGGGTCTTTATACTGCGTCCCACAGTGTTACCAGAGTCCCACTAGCCTGCTCCAGAATCCCACTGAAGACTTCTTCTCCCTGAGTCCCACAGGGTCTTCTCTTGGCTCCTCGAGTCGCACGAGTAGCTCTTCTTCACTTTAAGCTTCTTCAAGTATCTTCAGAAGTCTGGGATAAAGACTGCTGGCCTTGCTCTGTACCTCTGATCACTTGAGTTGATCATGTCTTCTCGTCTTGCTCAGGATTTATCTCCTTCTTCTCAGGATGACCTGGCTTCTCTCCAACTACTGAATACTCAGACAACTGATATCTTTAACTTCAGTCTGGTCCAGTCTCACAACAATTCAACTTCATGCACTGAATGCATGGAAACTCTGATTCTTCAAGATCATCTGGTCTTGGACTTCTCAATTGCACACAACCTGATTTAGCTTTGTTCACGTGTGCACGTGCATGCATGCATGCATGCACTCCCCTTCTCTTTCTTTGGTGTGATAAACCCTCAAACGGCGTAAACACTTTCAGCACACACACCTTCCTTGAACTTCACACACTTTGTTCAATTTGTTCACACACTTAAAAGTGTGTTATACTTTAGTGTGGAAGTCTTCCACTTCTTCTAAGTGTATACACTTCACTTAGTGCACACACTAGGTTCGGCCTTTTTATTCCTTTGCACACACGCCACTAAGGTAAGTCTTTAGCCTTCCTCCTTCACTTTGCACACACACAAAATGTTTGGTCTTCACTTGGTTCCCACACAAGTATGGTCTCGGGTTCTCCTTGAACACACAAAACCGTAGGGTCCTCTTACTCCATTTGCACACACACACTAGGTATGCACTCCACTGTTCTTTAAGAGCCGCGCAAGGTACACTTGGATCCAAGGCTACACGGGCACGTAGGGTGCAAGGTGCAACCAACCTTGGGAGAGCAAGGTTGCTACTGCCTCGGGTGTGCAAGGTGCAACACCGCGGGGCGTGCAAGCTACTCCTGCCGCGCAAGTATGCGGGCAGAGAGAGCTCCTTCCTGTCGCGCAAGGGAGACGCGCAGGGGTCTTCTCCCCTTCTTCTTTCACGCAAGGAGTGTGCAAAAGGAACTAACAGAGCCAAGGGATGGCTCCGGGCTTCACTGCCGCGCAAGTAGTGCGCGCAGGCTGTTCTTCGCTAAGCACCGAGGCTTCGCGGGACTTCAGATCTTCAACAAAGATTCAGCAAGCAAATTCAGAGCCTCGGGTGCTCCTTTTATAGGCAGAGGGATGCCAAATCTTCCGCGTGAGATATCTCTCGAATTCCCGAACTTCTCGGGTTTTCAAGATTTTCTAAATCTTGATATTTTTCTCTCTGTTTACGCGGGTTCACTTATGTTTCGGCTTTCTTCACGTGCATGCATTTTAACATGTGCATGGCCTCTGTTTAGGCCCATTTATGCAAAGCACGAACACCCGATGCCTCGAAAACGTTGTTTGCCTCGGCCTTCTTCGGATTCTTCCAAACATTGCATGCATGCATATTTTAATGCATGAATATGTTCATTATGGCCAGACGATCACAATGGTGGATTTAGCTTGATCGGAGGTGGCCGGGAGCTCAAAAACATCTTCGGAGGGCCACTGGTTCAGGCGGCGTCGCAGGAGGTGCTTCGGCTGAGCTCGAGGAAGAGGATAACTTGCGGGCCGTTGGATCGGGCGATTGAAATACATCGGACGGCCGCGATCAGAAGATCTCGCGCGGGATCGATCGTGCGGTCGAGATCTGGCGCACGATCGATCGAGCGGCCAGGATCCGCTCCTGGAGATTTTTCCGCCTCCCACATCGAAACGCAGCCCGGTATTGCCGCGGTTTATCAAAGATCGGCTGCCGGGATACGCTCAGTTGAACTTCTCCCCTCTCGGTGCCGCCCTGCGCCGAGTTCTCCCTGCGAGCGCGCTCTGCGCCCACCTCTGCTCCCTACGGGCGCGCTCCTAGCGCCCACCATGCACTCCGCGCGCTCTCCTGCGCCCCTGCCACGCGGGTGTGATACCCCTGCATGGCTTCTGCCGCCTTGGGTTTGCCCCACGGTTTCCCCTTGGGCGTGGCGCCTTAGGCCCACATGTTCCTTGGGGTTGAACCCTCAAGGTGTCCTTGGCTGGCCAATTTTTTTTGGCAAAGGAATATAAGGAGTACTTTGTTAAACAACAAAGTAACCACATGAATATAAAATGCCAAATGCCAAGAGCCACTCCTTCCTCTTAATTTCCTCTTCTTTATTTCTTCTTCTTTATTATAATTCCTCCAAATCTCATCAACATTTATTCAACACTTAGGAATGGAATTCTTGAAGGGTCTTTATCTTCAACCGAGCTCCTTAATCACATAAATTCTTCAATGAACTTCGTTGATCTAATCAGAGATCAAATTGGATCTTCTTCAAATTCACATGCACTAAGTGATATTGCATGGACTTAATTACTCCACTTCATCCACTTAGAACTTGTGGATGGATCTCTTGCTTCTCCTCATGCATTGTCAATACTGTGCATGGTCTTCAAACATTGTTGTGACTTTGTATCCAGTTGATACAAGTTCTTAGAACTTAAAGAGCAGCTCAGCAATTGTCTGATGTAATGATGATACTCCATCATCATCCATTCTTCAAGTGGTGTAACTTAGTATCATCTTGATAGAAGTATTGAAACATTAAGATCAGTTCTTCAATCGTCTGATATTCATAGAGAATGTTTCAACCACAACATCCTATGTCACTTAGTGAATCTCCTAAGTGACATGCCTCTAAGTACCATGGCCATTCTCCTTCATCACCATCACCATCACATCCTTTGTCATTCACATCTTGACATTCCTTGACATCCATTCATTCTATGACAACATCATGCCTCATTGACAACAAATGCAACACAGTGCATTTCAATCTCCCCCTTTGTATTTGTTGTCAATACACTACTTCTGCACATATGAATGGGTCAATATGTGTGCCAATATTTTCTCCCCCTTATTGGAAATCAAATGCAAAGATGTGTTGTGGCTCTCTTCCAAAATATCTCTTCCTCCCTTCAAATAGTATTTTCTTGAAAAACACTGAGAGAGGGATGATGTCACATGTTCTCTTTAGCAAAGAACCTTTAGTAAATCATCTCTAAGTCTACTTGGGCTAACCCGGTGTAGAAAACAAGAGTGATGTAACCAAGGTACTCAATGCTGTCCAACATTCACTGTACATGTGAGATCATTCTCCAAGGGGTTGAAATTTTTCAGATATAACAATAAATTGCTAAATCCTGCACATACTTCACAAGACTCATTAGAAAGTTCAGTGCAAAGATAAAGCTCCCCCTTTCAACCATTTGTCTTCAATCAATACTCCCCCTCAATTGTCATGATGAATACAATTAAGACACAAGGGATGAAAGTATGATTGGAATACCTTCACTTTTCTCAAGATGGTATTAAATCTCAGAATCCCATCTTCTACAGATTGGCTCCCCCTTAAGGGGTGCACTCCATTCTGTCCAAACCACTCTCCAGATAAGAATGATCATCATCTTCAATTCCCTTCAATGTTAGCACATGTAAATACAAGTGGTTAGGGAATAAGATGGAACCTCCTTGGTTCATCAATGTGAACAACAAGGTTGAGAAGATTCTCTTAACCGAGATGTCCCATTTTCACCATTCTTCACACTTGCACATTTGATCTTCAATGATGTTGGTGCTGGTGTGGATCTCAATACATCTTCATGTGAAATATTCCTCTTCCCTTTTGCCTTAGCAATTGCCAGAACTTCATCTTCAGCTCTTTGCAGATCTTTGGCAAGTTGCAACTGATTTGGCCATATGACTAGTAAGTCACTTGTGAGTGTGGCCTCAGTTCTGGATATTCCACATGGTTCCTTCGATGCTTTCAAGCTACCTTTCTTAGGCAACTTGTTTTCAATCAATCCCTTCTGCTTATTTTGGATTGATCGCCTGTTTGAGTCAAGTCTGCCTCTATTGAATTTCATGGCTTCTTTACAAAGATCCATGATATGTCCTTTATTTCCACAGTAGAAGCATTTCTTCTTGGTGGTCCTTCTGGATGAATCACCCTTCTTGGATTTAGACTCCAAGGTCTTCTCTTCCTTTTTCATAATCTTCTTGGGAGCATCTTCAGCTTTCTTCTACTTACTTCCCAAGGATTCTTTCTGAGCCAGGTTCTGTGATCTTTTCTTCTTTTGAGCTCTGGATACATTTGGAGATTGACATGTATCTTTTTGACCACTTTTTCAATCATCCCAGATGTTGTCAAGTAATCCAAATCTATTTGCAGTAAACAGATGTCTCTGGACCTGTGGATGCTTCTTATTTTCTTCTGGCTTGCTCCCCCTTGGCATGGGCTTCCTTTGTGCTTTGACATTTAGTAGATTGTACCAACAATCCTTTGCACAGTGCCCATACTTATTACAACACCAACACTGACCCACAAATCTTGACCTCTTCAGTCCTTCTGATTGTTGGGTACTTTTCTTGACTTGCTGTGTTGTTTCAGGAGAGCATTCTTTCTTCAATGTCTTCATCCATACTTGTTTGGATTCATTCTTCCATCCTGCACTTTTAGTAGAAACACTTTTAGAAGCATGAGTACAAGATGGTATGGATGTTACCTTCTTTTTAGAAGATGTTGCCCTTTCATTAGAGGATGTCTTTATTTTAGAATCATCCTTCTTAAAGCTCACTTGACTGGCAACATTTCTTCTTCCAGCTATCTGGGAGGCTTTGGATTTGGGTGATTACTGATTTTTCAATATCACCTCTAATTCTAAACACTTCATGTTAAGGGAGTTCTTCTCATCCTCAACAGTTCTTAGCTTTCCTTCCCATTTCTCTTCCAGCTGTTTCATCTGGTCTTCATGCACCTTATTCATTTCAAGCATTGAGTTGTCAAGCTCCTTCACCCTTTTTACTTTGTCTGCAAGTTGAGCATCCTTAACAACCATTGATACTCTATGTAATTTTTCAAGTGCACGGAAAACTTCTTTGAACATTGTCTTAAATAATTCTTTCTCAGAAAGGCTTCTTTGCAATTCTTTAGTAGTGTCTTCATATCTTTCATTGCAAAGGGAAACGGTTTCATCTTTATCCTTCACCAGCTTTCTGAGAGTGTTGGTTATGCCAACCCTTTTTGCCAATTGGACTTCCAGAGAATTGGCTTCATCTTCTAGCTGTAATTTTTCTTCTTGAAGATCAAGTAGGCCTGTAGCTATACACATTGCCACTTCCTTGGGGACTGTCTTCTGAAGATATTTGATTGCATTTAGAAGATCATTGTTTCTTCCATCTTCATCACAGCTAGAGCAGGCTTCATCAGAAGAATGATAAAAGGAATTGTCATCTGATGTGACTTTCACATTTCTTTCCCTAGAAGGAGTTTCTCTGATTGCAACAACCTTCTTCTTTATCTTCTTTGCCTGTTTCTTCATTCTATTTTTCAGAGTCTTGGCAGATATCTCTATTTGAGGTTGTTCTTTCATTTCCTCAAATCTGCACTTCATAAAGACTCCCTTGGATCTTTTTATAGGTAACCTTCCCTCTGATACCAATTGAAGTGCCCAGATCAGTGTGAATCACTGAGAGGGGGAGGGGGTGAATCAGTGATCCTTTAAAACTTTTTACTAATTGATTCTTAATCAATTAAACCTCTATGGCTGGTTAAAGCCTCGATCCACTCTTCTTGTATCTCTCACCTTTCCTCGAATGATGCAGTAAATATAAAGGCACAAGACACAAGGATTTACAAGGTTCGGCACCAAAGGCCTACGTCCTTTCCATGTTGGTTATACGCCCCAACATGGTTACTCCATTATAACTTGTTAGAATTACAATGGTCGATACAGCATCCCACTGTATCTCTCCTGAGTCCCACAGGAGGGTCTTTATACTGCGTCCCACAGTGTTACCAGAGTCCCACTGGCCTACTCCAGAATCCCACTGAAGACTTCTTCTCCCTGAGTCCCACAAGGTCTTCTCTTGGCTCCTCGAGTCACACGAGTAGATCTTCTTCACTTTAAGCTTCTTCAAGTATCTTCAGCAGTCTGGGATAAAGACTGCTGGCCTTGCTCTGTACCTCTGATCACTTGAGTTGATCAGGTCTTCTCGTCTTGCTCAGGATTTATCTCCTTCTTCTCAGGATGACCTGGATTCTCTCCAACTACTGAATACTCAGACAACTGATATCTTTAACTTCAGTCTGGTCCAGTCTCACAGCAATTAAACTTCATGCACTGAATGCATGGAAACTCTGATTCTTCAAGATCTTCTGGTCTTGGACTTCTCAATTGCACACAGCCTGATTTAGCTTTGTTCACGTGTGCACGTGCATGCATGCATGCATGCACTCCACTTCTCTTTCTTTGGTGTGATAAACCCTCAAAGGGCATAAACACTTTCAGCACAAACACCTTCCTTGAACTTCACACACTTTGTTCAATTTGTTCACACACTTAAAAGTGTGTTATACTTTAGTGTGGAAGTCTTCCACTTCTTCTAAGTGTATACACTTCACTTAGTTCACACACTAGGTTCGGCCTTTTTATTCCTTTGCACACACACCACTAAGGTAAGTCTTTATCCTTCCTCCTTTACTTTGCACACACACAAAATGTGTGGTCTTCACTTAGTGCCCACACAAGTATGGTCTCGGGTTCTCCTTGCACACACAAAACCGTAGGGTCCTCTTACTCCATTTGCACACACACACTAGGTATGCACTCCACTGTTCTTTATGAGCCGCGCAAGGTACACTTGGATCCAAGGCTACACGGGCGCGCAGGGTGCAAGGTGCAACCAGCCTTGGGAGAGCAAGGTTGATACTGCCTCGGGTGTGCAAGGTGCAACACCGCGGGGCGCACAAGCTACTCCTGCCGCGCAAGTATGCGGGCAGAGAGAGCTCCTTCCTATCGCGCAAGGGAGACGCGCAGGGGTCTTCTCCCCTTCTTCTTTCACATAAGGAGTGCGCAAAAGGAACTAATAGAGCCAAGGGATGGCTCCGGGCTTCACTACCGCGCAAGTAGTGCGCGCAGGCTGTTCTTCGCTAAGCACCGAGGCTTCGCGGGACTTCAGATCTTCAACAAAGATTCAGCAAGCAAATTCAGAGCCTCGGGTGCTCCTTTTATAGGCAGAGGGATGCCAAATCTTCCACGTGAGATATCTCTCGAATTCCCGAACTTCTCGGGTTTTCAATATTTTCTAAATCTTGATATTTTTCTCTCTGCTTACGCGGGTTCACTTATGTTTCGGCTTTCTTCACGTGCATGCATTTTAACATGTGCATGGCCTCTGCTTAGGCCCATTTATGCAAAGCACGAACACCCGATGCCTCGGCAACGTTGTTTGCCTCGGCCTTCTTCGGATTCTTCCAAACATTGCATGCATGCATATTTCAATGCATGAATATGTTCGTTATGGCCAGACGATCACAATGGTGGATTTAGCTTGATCGGAGGTGGCCGGGATCTCAAAAACATCTTCGGAGGGCCACTGGTTCAGGCGGCGTCGCGGGAGGTGCTTCGGCTGAGCTCGAGGAAGAGGATAACTTGCGGGCCGTTGGATCGGGCGATTGAAAGACATCGGACGGCCGCGATCAGAAGATCTCGCGCGGGATCGATCGTGCGGTCGAGATCTTGCGCGCGATCGATCGAGCGGCCAGGATCTGCTCCTGGAGATTTCTCCGCGTCCCACATTGAAACGCAGCCCGGTATTGCCGCGGTTTATCAAAGATCGGCTGCCGGGATACGCTCAGTTGAACTTCTCCCCTCTCGGTGCCGCCCTGCGCCGAGTTCTCCCTGCGGGCGCGCTCTGCGCCCACCTCTGCTCCCTGCGGGCGCGCTCCTAGCGCCCACCATGCACTCCGCGCGCTCTCCTGCGCCCCTGCCACGCGGGTGTGATACCCCTGCATGGCTTCTGCCGCCTTGGGTTTTCCCCACGGGTTCCCCCTTGGGCGTGGCGCCTTTAGGCCCACATGTGCCTTGGGGATGAACCCTCAAGGTGTCCTTGGCTGGCCAATTTTTTTGGCAAAGGAATATAAGGAGTACTTTGTTAAACAACAAAGTAACCACATGAATATAAAATGCCAAATGCCAAGAGCCACTCCTTCCTCTTCATTTCCTCTTCTTTATTTCTTCTTCTTTATTAGAATTCCTCCAAATCTCATCAACATTTATTCAACACTTAGGAATGGAATTCCTGAAGGGTCTTTATCTTCAACCGAGCTCTTTAATCACATAAATTCTTCAATGAACTTCGTTGATCTAATCAGAGATCAAATTGGATCTTCTTCAAATTCACATGCACTAAGTGATAGTGCATGGACTTAATTACTCCACTTCATCCACTTAGAACTTGTGGATGGATCTCTTGCTTCTCCTCATGCATTGTCAATACAGTGCATGGTCTTCAAACATTGTTGTGACTTTGTATCCAGTTGATACAAGTTCTTAGTACTTAAAGAGCAGCTCAGCAATCGTCTGATGTAATGATGATACTCCATCATCATCCATTATTCAAGTGGTGTAACTTAGTATCATCTTGATACAAGTATTGAAACATTAAGATCAGTTCTTCAATCGTCTGATATTCATAGAGAATGTTTCAACCACAACATCCTATGTCACTTAGTGAATCTCCTAAGTGACATGCCTCTAAGTACCATGGCCATTCTCCTTCATCACCATCACCATCACATCCTTTGTCATTCACATCTTGACATTCCTTGACATCCATTCATTCTATGACAACATCATGCCTCATTGACAACAAATGCAACACAGTGCATTTCAATAACTTTATCCCTACCAATTCCATTGTAACATATATTATCATTACAACTTCATGCATACATCATATTCAAATAATGAAATGGGTCCTATATTACATATGGAGAAGAAATGTTTGGAACTGTCATTACTGACACAGTTGGTCTCGAGTGTATAAATGTGATGCTGAAGTTTGAATGGGTTGGAGTCTCAGTTTTGAATATATACATAAAAAAACTTTAATAATACATATGTAAAAAAATGGTCTAAAATGTTCATTAATGTTAATAACTATTTATATTTTATACAATAATTTATCTTACTACCATATAAATAGAAAAACCTGAAAATCATGATTTGGATTCATTAATCCCTGTATTATTTCTAAGGATGAAATTAAATTGTATTCAAATGAAATTTTTAAGAAAAAAGATTAGATAAATGAGGCATTTGAGGAGAATATAACAGATGGCATACACTTTTTGATGCTTACAATGCTGGGGTAAAACTCTGCAATCTAATCATATAAAATATATTTTTATTTTTTTCATTAATTATTTGTTTTTATTTTTTAGTAAGCACTGGATGTTGATCGCAATCAATTTAGATAAACTAAATATTCATTTTTTGGTTCCAATGCATGGATATCCATCAGAATGATGACACATGATAAGTATTGTGAATTTTTAATGAACTAGAATAAATATTATAAACATAAACAAAAAAGTATATGTTTCAGTATATGATTTAATAATAATTTTGTTATGATATAGTGATCGCTAAATATAGGATAAATCATGGAATTAAGTTAACATATAAATATAAGAAGCCTATGGATTACTTCAAATGGAAATAGATTAAGGTATATATAGAAATACTTAACAATCAAAACATATTTCAAAATTATTTACTTATTTTTTTCAATGTTTCTACTGTTTACAAAGAATGGTATCAAAAATTATTATGTATATTATGTTTTATTTTTTTGGATAATATCATAAACTATAAAAAAACTACCATCCCTAAATAGATAATTTCCAAATGTTAGTAAAATATTATTAAAAATATTTATTAATTATTTTTTGTATTTATTTTCTTAGTACTACTATGATTGCTAAAAATCTATGTACTCAAAAAAAGAATTAAATTTTTTAGAGATGAGTTGGCATCATACATGGTGTCATATTGTTTTTTGACATCATATTTAGGTGATTACCTACTATGTTTCTGATATATCATGGGATGTGACCTCAGAAATATATTTTTGGGTGTGAAGCATTAATATCAGAATTATTATATATTATTTATAATCTATTTCACAAGGAGAAGTATAATGGATGAAATAAATTTGTTTAGAAACAAATGGGAAGAATATATGGTGTCAAAATGTATATTGACACTATAAAGTGGTTATTTCCTACTACTTATTTAGTTTATTTTTTCATCATTTTATGTAATTTCTTTGTTAATTTATTTAACTTTTTTATCTGATACTTATTTTGTTAAAATTATACATTAGTTCCACAAACATGTCACATACTGAAAAAAGAGAAAAAATATTAGATTGTTTCCAAAAATTACTAAAATGATCCTTAATTCATTTTCCTTGTGTAGGAATTAACAGCATTCCAATACAACAAAGGATGTGGTCAGTATGAACCTAAGTACATGATTTCTATATAAAAGTGTCATTTTAGTTTAAAACACATGTCACATTTCGAAATCTTATAAAACAAGATTAGATTGCTTTCTATATTTTGTAAAATAATCCAAAATTCATTTTTCATGTATAGGAGTTGACTGCACATCAATATGATACCTGAAGTGCTTGGTATGACTCAAAGTATGTGTTTTAAATACAAAAGTGTAATTTTTGTTTAAAACATACATCAAATAGTCAAAAACAAGAAAACGAGCTCTTATTATGTTCAAACTTTAGAAAAATGGTCCATAATTTATTTTTCACCTATATAAATTGACCACACATCAATATGAGACATGATGTGGTCAATATAAACTCAAGAATGTGTTTTCAATAGAAATGTTCCATTTTAGTTTAAAATGATTTTCAAATAACGAAATCTGAGAAAAAGAGCTCATATTGTTTTCAAAAATTAGGAAAATGATCCATAATTAATTTTTAGCATGTAGGAATTGACCACACATCAATCTTAAACACATTGTGTTTTATATGACATGAAGTTATTATTTACAATAAAAAAGTTCTATTTTAGTTGAAAACACGCATCAAATATCTAAAACCAAGAAAATAAGATCAAATTGTTTTAAAATTTTAGGACAATGATCCATAATATATTTATGATGTGTAGGAGTTAACCACATTTCAATCTAACACATTATGTGGTTAGTATGACTCAAAGTGTATTTTTTCAATATAGAAGTTTCATTTTAGTTTATAATGCCTATCATATAGCAAAAACAAATAAAATAAGATCTTATTGTTTTCAAACATTAGGAAAATGATCCATAAAATATTTTTGATGTGTAGGAATCATCCACACACTACTAAAAAAACGGCCATTAGCGACCGCCAAAAGCGGTCACTATTGGGCTCTAGCGGCCGCCCAGTGACCGCCAATGGCGGTCGCTTTAGCCTCGTCACTAGAGGCCAATAGCGACCGCCAATGGCGGTCGCTATAGGAGGCCCGGATTTTGGCCTCCAGCGACCGCCAAGCGGTCACTGCAGGCTTCCTGCCGGGAAACCTATAGCGACCGCTTTTGGCGGTCGCTATAGTGATTTTTTTTTTAAAAATGTCCACTGAAATATATATATATATATATATATATATTAAAAAAAATATTCACATATATACTATTAAATACAATATTTTAAATATATATATATATATAATATATATTAAATGTTTTAATATATATAATATTAAATATATGTATAATATCGAATCATTGTGCTATAATAATTTAAAACCCCTGATTTAAGAAATGCTATCATTTCAGGTTTTTTGGAGCACGTTTGCTCCGAATTCGACCGCCGCACGCCGTTTTGGTGCTTTATGACTCCAGAAATGCGTTTCCGGCCGCCGCGGTCAAACGGTACCTCCGATTGACATGACGTCCCTCAGACCATTTCACAATTCACGCAACGGATGTTGTCGTGCGGTTTCGTGGCATTCGGAGGTCGTTCGGGTGATTTTGACCCCCCAACGCGCCATTTCAGCACGCGCCGAGCTGCTGAAAACGGGGCATTCGGTCGTGCCGCGCGCACCACACGTCCGATGGACATTCCGTCTCCTCCTGCATCTCAGGAATAATATTCCTATCCTTCTTGTGCGGTTTCAGGTTTTTCGGAGCACCTTTGCTCCGAATTTGACCGCCGCATGCCGTTTTGGTGTTTTCTGACTCCGGAAACGCGTTTCCGGCCGCCGCAGTCAAACGTCACCTCCGATTGACATGCCGTCTATCCGACCATTTCACAATTCACGCAACGGATGTTTTCGTGCGTTTTCGTGGCATTCGGAGGTCGTTCGGGTGGTTTTGACCCCCCAACGCGCCATTTCAGCGCGCGCCGAGCTGCTGAAAACGACGTATTCGGTCGTGCCGCGCGCACCGCACGTCCGATGGACATGCCTCCTCCTCCTGCATCTCAGGAATAATATTCCTATCGTTCTCGTGCGGTTTCAGGTCGTTCGGAGCACGTTTTCTCCGAATTCGACCGCCGCACGCCGTTTTGGTGTTTTATGACTCCGGAAACGCGTTTTCGGCCGCCGCGGTCAAACAGAACCTCCAAATGACGTTCCGTCTAGCTGACCATTTCAGAATTCACGCACCGGCTGTTGTCGTGCGGTTTCATGGCATTCGAAGGTCTTTCGGGTGGTTTTGACCCCCCAACGCGTCATTTCAGCGCGCGTCGCGCTGCTGAAAACGACCCATTCGGTCGTGCCGCGCGCACCGCACATCCGAGGGATGTCCCGCCTCCTCCTCCATCTCAGGAATAATATTCCTATCCTTCTCGTGCGGTTTCAGGTCGTTCGGAGCACGTTTTCTCCGAATTGGATCGCCGCACGCCGTTTTGGTGTTTTATGGCGCCGGAAACGCGTTTCCGGCCGCCGCGATCAAACAGCACCTCCGAATGATGTGCTGTCTAGCCGACCATTTCATAACTCATGCACCGGCTGTTGTCGTGCGGTTTCGTGGCATTCGGACGTCGTTCCGGTGGTTTTGACCCCCCCAACGCGCCATTTCAGCGCGCGTCGCGCTGCTGAAAACGACACATTCGGTCGTGCCGCGCGCACCGCACGTCCGATGGACGTGCTGCCTCCTCCTGCATCTCATGAATAATATTTCTATCGTTCTCGTGCGGTTTCAGGTCGTTCGGAGCACGTTTACTCCGAATTGGACCACCACACGCCGTTTTGGAGTTTTATGGCGCCGGAAACGTGTTTCCGGCCGCCGCGGTCAAACGTCACCTCGATTGACATGCCGTCTGTCCGACTATTTCACAATTCATGCAACAGATGTTTTCGTGCAGTTTCGTGGCATTTGGAGGTCGTTCGGGTGGTTTTGACCTCCCAACGCGCCATTTCAGCGCGCGCCGCGCTGCTAAAAACGACGCATTCGGTCGTGCCGCGCGCACCGCATGTCTGATAGACGTGCCGCCTCCTCCTGCATCTCAGGAATAATATTCCTATCATTCTCATGCGGTTTCAGGTCGTTCGGAGCACGTTTGCTCTGAATTGGACGGTCGCACGCTGTTTTGGTGTTTTATGGCGCCGGAAACGCCTTTCCAGCCGCCGCGGTCAAACGTCACCTCCGATTGACGTGCCGTCTATCCGACCATTTCACAATTCACACAATGGATGTTTTCATGCGGTTTCGTGGCATTCGAAGGTCGTTCGTGTGGTTTTGACCCCCCAACGCGCCATTTCAGCGCGCGCCGCGCTGGTGAAAACGACGCATTCGGTCGTGTCGTGCGCACCGCACGTCCGATGGACGTGCCGCCTCCTCCTGCATCTCAGGAATAATATTCCTATAGTTCACATGCGGTTTCAGGTCGTTCGGAGCACGTTTGCTCCGAATTGGACCGCCGCACGCCGTTTTGGTGTTTTATGGCACCGGAAACGCGTTTCCGGCCGCCGCGGTCAAACGGAACCTCTGAATGATGTGCCGTCTGTCCGACCATTTCAGAATTCACGCACCGGCTGTTGTCGTGCGGTTTCGTGGAATTCGGAGGTCGTTCGGGTGGTTTTGACCCCCAAACGCGCCATTTCAGCGCGCGCTGAGCTGCTGAAAACGATGCATTCGGTCGTGCCGCGCGTACCGCACGTCCGATGGATGTGCCGCCTCCTTCTGCATCTCAGGAATAATATTCCTATCGTTCTCGTGCGGTTTCAGGTCGTTCGGAGCACGTTTGCTCCGAATTCGACCGCCGCACGGGGTTTTGGTGTTTTATGACTCCGGAAACGCGTTTTCGGACGGCGCGGTCAAACGGAACCTCCGAATGACATGCCGTCTAGCCGACCATTTCATAATTCATGCACCGGCTGTTGTCGTGCGGTTTCGTGGCATTCGGAGGTCGTTCGGGTGGTTTTGATCCCCCAACCCGTCATTTCAGCGCGCAGCGCGCTGCTGAAAACGACACATTCAGTCGTGCCGCGCGCACCGCACGTTCGATGGATGTGCCACCTCCTCTTGCATCTCAGGAATATTATATATATCGTTCTCGTGCGGTTTCAGGTCGTTCGGAGCACGTTTGCTCCGAATTGGACCGTCGCACGCCGTTTTGGTGTTTTGTGGCGCCGGAAACGCGTTTCCGACCGCCGCGGTCAAACGGCACCTCCGAATGACGTTCCTTCTAGCCGACCATTTCAGAATTCACGCACCGGCTGTTGTCGTGCGGTTTCGTGGCATTCAGACGTCATTCGGGTGGTTTTGACCCCCCAACGCGCCATTTCAGCGCGCGCCGCGCTGCTGAAAACAACACATTCGGTCGTGACGCGCGCACCGCACGTCCGATGGACGTCCCGACTTCTCCTGCATCTCAGGAATAATATTCCTATCGTTCTCGTGCGGTTTCAGGTCGTTCGGAGCACGTTTTCTCCGAATTGGACCACTGCACGCCGTTTTGGTGTTTTATGGCGCCGGAAACGCGTTTCCGGCCGCCGCAGTCAAACGTCACCTCCGATTGATGTTCCGTCTGTCCGAACATTTCATAATTCACGCATCGGCTGTTGTCGTGCGGTTTCGCGGCATTCGGAGGTCGTTCGGGTGGTTTTGACCCCCAACGCATCATTTCAGTGTGCGCCGCGCTGCTGAAAACGACGCCTTCGGTCGTGCCGTGCGCACCACATGTCCGATAGACGTGCCGCCTCCTCTTGCATCTCAAGAATAATATTCCAATCGTTCTCGTGCGGTTTCAGGTCGTTCGGAGCACGTTTTCTCCGAATTGGACCGCTGCACGCTGTTTTAGTGTTTTCTGGCGCCGGAAACGCGTTTCCGGCCGTCGCGGTCAAACGGGACCTCCGAATGACGTGCCGTCTGGTCGACTATTTCAGAATTCATGCACCGGTTGTTGTAGTGCGGTTTCGTGGCATTCGGAGGTCGTTCGGGTGGTTTTGACCCCCCAACGCGCCATTTCAGCGCGCGTCGCGCTGCTGAAAACGACGCATTCGGTCGTGCCGTGCGCACTGCACGTCCAATAGATGTGCCTCCTCCTCCTGCATCTCAGGAATAATATTCCTATCATTCTCGTGCGGTTTCAGGTCATTCGGAGCACGTTTGCTCCGAATTGGACCGCCGCACACCATTTTGGTGTTTTATGGCGCCGAAAATGCGTTTCCGGCCGCCGCGGTCAAATGTCATCTCCGATTGACGTGCCATCTGTCCGAACATTTCACAATTCACGCAAAGGATGTTTTCGTGTGGTTTTGTGGCATTCAGAGGTCGTTCGGGTGGTTTTGACCCCCCAATGCGCCATTTCAGCGCGCGCCGCGCTACTGAAAAGGACGCATTCGGTCGTGCCGCGCGCACCACACGTCTGATGGACGTTCCGCCTCTTCCTGCATCTCAAGAATAATATTCCTATCGTTATCGTGCGGTTTCAGGTCGTTCGGAGCACGTTTGCTCCGAATTGGACCGCCGCACGCCGTTTTGGTGTTTTTTGGCGCCGAAAACGCCTTTCTGGCTGCCGCAGTCAGACGACACCTCCGAATGACGTGCCGTCTGACCGACCATTTCAGAATTCACACACCAGCTGTTGTTGTGTGGTTTCGTGGCATTCGGAGGTCGTTCCGGTGGTTTTGACCCCCCAATGCGCCATTTCAGCGCGCGCCTCGCTGCTGAAAACGACGCATTCAGTCGTGCCGCATGCACCGCACGTCCGATGGATGTGCCGCCTCTTCCTGCATCTCAGGAATAATATTCATATCGTTCTCGTGCGGTTTCAGGTCGTTCGGAGCACGTTTGCTCCGAATTGGACCGCCGCACGCCGTTTTGGTGTTTTATGGCGCCGGAAACGCGTTTCCGGCCGTCGCGGGGAAAACGGCACCTCCGAATGACGTGCCTTCTGGCCGACCATTTTAGAATTCACGCAGCGGCTGTTGTCGTGCGGTTTCGTGGCATTCGGACATCGTTCGGGTGGTTTTGACCCCCCCAACGTGCCATTTCAGCGCGCGCCGCGCTACTGAAAACGACACATTCGGTCGTGCCGCGCGCACCGCACGTCCGATGGACGTGTCGCCTCCTCCTGCATCTCAGGAATAATATTTTTATCATTCTCGTGCGGTTTCAGGTCGTTCGGAGCACGTTTGCTCTGAATTGGACCGCCGCATGCCGTTTTTGTTTTTTATGGCGCTGAAAATGCGTTTCCGGCCGCCGCGGTCAAACGTCATGTCCGATTGATGTGCCGTCTGTCCTACCATTTCAAAATTCACGCAACGGATGTTGTCGTGCAGTTTCGTGGCATTCGGAGGTCTTTCGGGTGGTTTTGACCCCCCAACGCGTCATTTCAGCGCGCGCCGCGCTGCTGAAAACGACACCTTCGGTCGTGTCGCGCGCACCGCACGTCCGATGGACGTGTCGCCTCCTCCTGCATCTCAGGAATAATATTTCTATAGTTCTCGTGCTGTTTCAGGTCGTTCGGAGAACGTTTGCTCCGAATTGGACCGCCGCACGCCGTTTTGGTGTTTTATGGCGCTGGAAACGCGTTTCCGGCCGCCGCAGTCAAACGTCACCTCCGATTGACGTGCCGTCTGTCTGACCATTTCACAATTCACGCAACGGATGTTGTCGTGCGGTTTCGTGGCATTCGGAGGTCGTTTGGACAGTTTTGACCCCCCAACGCGCCATTTCAGCACGCACCACGCTGCTGAAAACGACACATTCGGTCGTGCCGCGCGCACCGCACGTCCGATGGACGTTCCACCTTCTCCTGGATCTCAGAAATAATATTCCTATCGTTCTCGTGCGGTTTTAGGTCGTTCGGAGCACGTTTGCTCTGAATTGGACCGCCGCACGCCGTTTTGGTGTTTTATGGCGCCAGAAAGGTGTTTCCAGCCTCCGCGGTCAAACGACACCTCCAAATGACGTGCCGTCTGGCCGAACATTTCATAATTAACGCACCGGCTGTTGTCGTGCGGTTTCGTGGCATTCGGAGGTCGTTCGGGTGGTTTTGACACCCCAACACGCCATTTCAGCGCGCGCAGCGCTGCTGAAAACGACGCATTCGGTCGTGTCGCGCGCACCGCACGTCCGATGGATGTGCCGCCTCCTCCTGCATCTCAGGAATAATATTCCTATCGTTCTCGTGCAGTTTCAGGTCATTCAGAGCACGTTTGCTCTGAATTGGACCGTCGCACGCCGTTTTGGTGTTTTATGGCGCCGGAAACGCGTTTCCGGCCGCCGCGGTCAAACGGCACCTCCGAATGACGTGCCGTCTAGCCGACCATTTCAGAATTCACGCACCGGATGTTTTCGTGCAGTTTTGTGGCATTCTGAGGTCGTTCGGGTGGTTTTGACCCCCCAACGCGCCATTTCAGCGCGCGCCGCGCTGCTAAAAACGACACATTCGGTCGTGTCGCGCGCACCGCACGTCTGATGGACGTGCCGCCTCCTCCTGCATCTCAAGAAAAATATTCCTGACGTTCTCGTGTGGTTTCAGCTCGTTTGGAGCACGTTTGCTTCGAATTGGACCGCTGCACGCCGTTTTGGTGTTTTATGGCGCCAGAAACGCGTTTCCGGCCGCCGCGGTCAAACGACACCTCCGAATGACGTTCCGTCTGGCCGACCATTTCAGAATTCACGCACCAGCTGTTGTCGTGCGGTTTCGTGGCATTCGGACGTCGTTCGGGTGGTTTTAACCCCCAACGCGCCATTTCAGCGCGCGCCGCGTTGCCGGGGGGGCTGTACGGGGGTGCGGGGGGCTGTACGAGTGTGCGGGGGGGGGGGGGGGGGGGGGGCTGTCCGGGGGTGCGGGGGGCTGTACGGGGGTGCGGGGGTGCTGTACGGGGGTGCCGGGGGGGGGGGGTATACGGGGGTGCATGGGGGGGGGGGGCTGTACGGGGGTGTGGGGGCTGTACGGGGGTGTGGGGGGGCTGTACGGGGGTGCGGGGGGCTGTACGGGGGTGCGTGGGGCTATTAGGGGGTGCGGGGGGCTGTTAGGGGGTGCGGGGGCTGTACGGGGGTGCGGGGGGGGGGGGGGGGGGGGCTGTACGGGGGTGCGGGGGGGCTGTCCGGGGGTGCGGGGGGGCTGTACGGGGGTGCGGGGGGGGGGGGGGGGGGGGGCTGTACGGAGGTGCGGGGGGCCTGTCAGGGGATGCGGGGGGCTGTACGGGGGTGCAGGGGGGCTGTACGGGGGTGCGGGGGGGCTGTCCGGGGGTGCGGGGGGGGGGGGGGGGGGGCTGTACGGGGGTGCGGGGCGGCTGTACGGGGGTGCGTGGGGCTGTACGAGGGTGCGGGGGGGCTGTCCGGGGTTGCGAGGGGCTGTACGGGGGTGCCGGGGGGGCTGTACGGGGGTGCGAGGGGCTGTACGGGGGTGCGGGGGGGCTGTCCGGGGGTGCGGGGGGGCTGTACGGGGGTGCGGGGGGCTGTACGGGGGTGCGGGGGGCCTGTCAGGGGGTGCGGGGGGCTGTACGGGGGGGTTGTACGAGGGTGCGGGGGGGGGGGGGGGGGGGCTGTACGGGGGTGCGGGGGGCTATACGGGGGTGCGGGGGGGGGGGGGGGGGTGTACGGGGGTGCGGGGGGCTGTACGGAGGTGCGGGGGGCTGTCCGGGGGTGCGGGGGGGATGTACGGGGGTGCGGGGGGGGGGGGGGGGGGGGCGGGGGCTGTTCGGGGGTGCGGGGGGGGGGGGGGGGGGGGGCTGTACGGGGGTGCAGGGGGTTAGAGTTTTTAAATGCACGCTTTAGATAATATTAGCTATCATATAATAAACAAGAAAGGAAAGAAATTATAAGTACACAACCTTCTAATTTAAATTAAATGAATACATACAGTACATCAATGTCAACCCCACCAGTAAAAACAAAAAACATATCTCGTGAATATATGATGCGACACGCGTTGTTATCAATGCTACCTCCTTCTGGTGGGCCAGGGGCCTACAACAAATAAACATTATAAATATTTTAATAAAAAAAATAATTTAAATTAAATAAATAAATACATTATATACCTGCGTCGTATGATCCCCTGCACCATCAGCTCGACGCACATATTCCCGCAGTGCTCTAACCTCACCTGTCAATTGCGCATTTGCCTCCTCAGAAGCGCGCAGCCGTGCCTCAAAATCTAACATCTGTTGTGTCATATGAGCAACAGCAGGACCGAAAACTGCAGCACGTGACACTACAGAACGAGGAATCCCTGCTCCATAGGTCAAACTATAGCCATGCCCGTCCCGACCGATAATGCGATGAAAGATCTCATCCCGTCGCATGGGAAGCTGTCGCTGGTCCTCTGGCAGATGTTCTAACTCAGCTTCAAATTGAGCCTGTGAAATATTTAAATATATATAAATATATATATGTTAATATATATATTTATGTAATTATTGGTAAGTACAGACACTTACTATCAATGCTGCAACCTCTGGATCATTGCGATCACGAGTCCTCATCCACACCGACATTTTATCAGTTGCTGTACCTTGCTCTCGCAACTGTATATTAAAAGAATATAAACACAAAACCATATTAATTAATAAATTAAAAAATGAATAATATATACCTCATGTCAGATCTGAGACACGTGACGAGTCCCGAGCCTGTGAGGTGGTCCCTGCAACACTCGATTCTCAGAATGGCGTGTTGACACCTCCTACATTCAATTCATTCAAATTTCAAACAAATCACATATTCATAAAAATATATATACACCAAAATAATTAATATACAAACCGTAACACCCTCAGTAGACCAATATGAAACCAAGTCATGCCACTGAGCCGGGAGGACACCTCTCGAGACTTTTTCCAAAATGTCTAGGGCACCCACATTTGGTACCCAGTGGTCCCTCTTCACTTTGCCTTTATAATCTTTCCACATCTTACGGAATTTTCTCATACACACGGGCCGAAACTCTTCAGGGCATACTTTCAAATTTTTCTATAAAGAAAATAATCAAACATATTAGTATTCTTTATACATAGAAAATAAAGTAAAATGATTATCTTACCTGAACCTCCCTCCATAGACGATCTAATGTGTCTTGAGGGATAGAAGCCCAGTCACGCATGGTCAATGGAAATCGATGTGGGTCATGTATGATATGACCCAGCTGACGAATAAATGTCGGGGCATTCGGTCCCACACGATGAAAAACCTCATCAAATGAAACATCTATCGCCGTGTCGGAATTCCATGATAATATGCCACGACCAGGGCCTCTCCTGCGAGAGGAAGAAGCAGCCGAGCCTGATCCTGTTGAAAACAATTTTATATATAAATTGAAAAATGTTATATATATATATATATGTCAATTACATAAAAAATATAGACAATGACATTCAAACATACCTCGACCCTGAGACGTAGATGCCTCAGATAGATGATGTGGATCTTCTGCCTCTTCCCCTGACATGCCTGCAGTCATGGAAAACATCAGTAATGAGTCCAAAGTGTTTAAAAGATAAATTGGATTGTTATTAAAAAATAAAACTTGTACAACTGTTAATCAAACAAAAAATGGATTGAATAATTAGTTGTGAATGAATTTTAAAAAATCAGAAAGTTAACAAAACAGATATACAAATTATGTACAAAACCAGTCAATGCATAGCCAAATTTCAGATAGAACTAATAAAAATTCAAGCAGCACATGAATCAGATGAAGAATACCTTAAAGGGATGATACACCGACCATAACATCAATAAATCAAGAGTAAAAACAACCTAAATATTTATGATTGAATTAAAACTTACAAAAGTGAGGATTAAAACTTATAAAGATTTATAAAATGATTAGATAATTTATGATATCTTAGGACATTCTACTGAATAGCGGGAAAACAATTATACCTTTCATTAAGCATGAAAATCGACCATTTCTCCTTCAACAGTCTCTCTGACCCAATAAATATCTTCTTCACGTTGAACTATGGTATGTTGATCAAGTTGTTGGTAAACAAATGGAACAGTCTCGGGTTCATCTTCTTCAAATAAAAACACTCCTCGCCGAGACATTTTGACAACATCTTGCCAACTTGGATCCGAAGGTAAAGTAACGAAGAATACTTGTTCTGCTTGTGATGTCAAAATGAAAGGTTCATTCTCAACTCGTTCATTATTTCTGTATAACATATAGTTAAAATTCACCAATGAAAACTGATATTGATCGACTTTACATCCACGCACTGGATCAACCCAATTACACTTTAACAATATGTACTTCAAACCGTGTGTGTATACAACTTCAATGATGTCTATCAATTGAACATAGTAATAATCAGAATCGACAAAGGGACAACTGATTCCACTGTTTTGTGTTTCTCGTTTGTCGTCAACATCTTTAATGCGAAATCGAAAACCATTAGCATCAATAGCTTTATAACAACGAGCCGTTATAGGTGGACCCTCAGCCAGTTGGATAAATACTTCAGGTAGCGTGGGGTCCCCTAACTCCCTCATCTTACGAACCTACATAATTTATAAAAATCAATACTGATATATGCAGAAAGAATTAGTATAATACTTCACTCATAATGAAAATCAATTTATACATACATAATCTTTGAACCAATCATGAAATGACGCATAATGAGATTGTTGAATTTGCAACTCAGTTGCACGATGCATCTCTTCTTTTATCTCATTAATGTGATTCCTGCAAATGATAATGCGATGTTTAAAAGATCATCTTATGCAAACAAAACATGTAAAAGTTATACAAGCACATTGATAAGATACTTACTGCATTAATGGTGCAACTGATGGAGTATTGAACAAGATATATCGATGTGCTTGTATCCACTCGATGTTGTCCATATCAAATGTGGTTCCTTCTCCAACTGGACCATCATGAATCCGAGAGGGCTTATCTAATTTTGTTTCAACATCCGTAAGATATTCTACACAAAAGGTAGTACACTCATCCATCAAATAACCATTGGCTATTGATGCCTCTGGATGAGCTCTGTTGCGTACAAATCTTTTCAATGTACTCAAATAGCATTCAATAGGATACATCCACCTAAATTGCACTGGACCAGCAGCCATTACTTCATCAGTTAGGTGCACTGTCAAGTGGACCATAACATTGAAAAAGAGGGGGGGAATGTTTCTCAAAGTGAAAAAGTGTAAGTACAATTCGGTCCTGAAAACTTTTTAAATCACTCATTCGTTGATTTCTTAAACAAAGATGTCTAAAAAATTACTCATCTCAATCAAGGGCTGAACAAAATTGGGGGATAAACAATCACAAATTGCGATTGGAATCAACTACTGAAGTAATATGTGATTGTCATGACTTTTCAACCCTTGCAATATCTTGCTCGTTAGATTCACACACTTTGAAATATTAGAAGAATAACCATCAGGCACCTTGACCATCTTCAAAATGGAAAGAAATGTTTCTTTCTCCTCTGTAGTCATCGTATACTGTGCAGCATGCATATATGCCTTGTTTCCCTCAGCTAACTGTAAATGCAACTGTTTCCTTAAACCCATTTCTTCCAAATCACGGCGTGCATTGACATGGTCCTTTGATTTTCCACTGACACCTAAAATGGTCCACAATATGTTATCACAAACATTTTTTTCAATGTGCAGACATCCAAATTATGCCTCAACATGTTAGTTTTCCAATACGGAAGACTATAAAAAATACTTTTCTTTTTCCAATTGTGACTGCACTGCCTACCCGCAGCACGAATATTACGTACTGGAGGAGCCACCAAATCCTGAATTTCATATACCGTGCGGATGTTTTCTTCCTCAATATGCGATAACATTTCGACTCCTTTCATGATCTTTGGTGCTGGGATGAACTCTCTAGAACCATCAAATGCCACTCTGTCCTTTCTGAATCTGTGCTGAGGAGGGAGAAAACGCATGTGACCCATGTATACCCATTTTTTGGAATGTTTAAGCCATACAGATTTGTTACTTTTATTGCAAAAAGGGCAAGTAAATTCCCCTTTCGTACTCCAGCCTGATAAATTTGCATAAGCTGGGAAGTCATTGATTGTCCACAATAAAGCAGCATGCAGTTTGAACATTTCATTCGTTTCGCAGTCATAAGTCATCACACCATCGCCCCAAAATTCATTCAACTCATCAATCAATGGCTGAAGGTAAACATCAATCTTATCCCTCGGACTTTTAGGTCCATCAATAAGAGTGGAAAGTAATATAAATTGTTGCTTCATACAAAGCCACGGAGGAAGATTATATGGAACCAACACCACGGGCCATGTGCTATGAGTTGCACCAACGATAGACTTGAATGTATTGAAACCATCTGCTGCCAATCCCAATCGGAGATTATGAACATCTTTAGAAAAGTCGGGATGTCTCTTATCAAATTCCTTCCATGCATGAGAGTCTGCCGGGTGGGTTAACATATCACTTTTATGAACTCTTTATGCATGCCATCTCATTAAATTAGAAACTTTAGATGACATAAATAAACTTTTCAACCTCAGTTTAAGGGGAAAGTAACGCATTTTCTTTACGGCAATCGGTTTCCCCTGTATCGCAATCTGACTTTGATGAGTATTATTTCCCCTGTTCTCTTTCCACCTGGAAGCACCACAAACCGTACAAATATCCAAATGGGCAGTTTCTTTTCTAAACAACATACAGTTGTTTGCACATGCATCTATGGTCTCATATGTAAAACCTAAGTTCTCTGTCAACTTACGAGCATAGTAATACGACTCAGGAATCTTAGAATTGACAGGAAGAACTTTTTTCAATAAAACCAAAATCATGTCGAATGATGTGTCTGAACAATTATTAAAAGTCTTCAAATGCAACAACTCCACGATAAACGACAGTTTATTGTAAGAAGTACATCCAGGATATAATTCTATTTTCGCATCATCAAGTGCTTCATAAAACCTCCTCGAATCACGATCTGCACCAGAGCGAAGATTTATCTCACCGGTCTCAAGATTCTGGATGTCAATGCCTTCAGGATCAAACCCACGTACCATTTCAGTAAGCATTTCATGCATTGGATCAGTCATCCTTGCATCAACATCCATCTGAGTTGCATCTGTATTTTGACAACGAACATATTCTTCTCCATGACGAGTCCAACTCTTATAATTTTTCAGAAATCCATTAAAGAAAAGGTGCTCCCTCACAGTATCTCGTGTGAATTGATATCTGTTAGCACATTTTCTACATGGAAAACTAATATAGTCACTTCCAAATCCTCTCGTGAAGTCAATAAACTGCATAATGCCATTGAAATACTCTCTAGACGTTCGATTTGGAAGATCAATCCAACTCTTATCCATAATAAGATCCCTATAACAAACATTTACATAAGACTTATTACATTTTCATTTTTGATATCAAATATATTTAAAATAAATACTAACTAATTGTTTGTGAACCATTTATAAAATAATAATGTAAGTGAAAGCCCATGTCATACCTGATTGCGCTACAAACCTGGAAGGGAGGGGAGCCGACAGTGGTGCTTTGAGGGAGAGGAGCGGTGGGGAGCCGGAGCCGGAGTTGGTGCGGCGAGGGAGGGGACGGTGAAGGAGGGGACGGGTGGCGGTGGTGCGGTGAGGGAGGGGACGAAGACGAATGGGACGGGGGTTGGCGGGGTGCGGGGGGGGGGGGGTGTTCGGGGTGCTTGGGGGAGGGACGAGGGGGCGGAGGGCCGAGGGCGGAGGTCGGAGGGCGGAGGGGCTGGAGGCCGAAGGCCGGAGGGATCCCGAGGGCTTCCGGGCTGCCGGAGGCAGGTGGCGGGAGGCCGCAGGGCGGCCGTAGGGCGGAGGGCGGCCGGAGCCGGAGGGCGGAGGGCGGCCGGGGAGGGCGGGGCCGGCGGAGGGCGGCCGGAGGGCTGCCAGAGGGCTGTCGGGATGCCGGAGGCAGGTGGCGGGAGGCTCGAGGGCAAAGGGAGGTCCCAGGGCGGCCGTAGGGAAGAGGGCGGCCGGAGCCGGAGGGCGGAGGGCAGCCGGAGGAGGGCGGGCCGGCAGAGGGTGGCCAGAGGGTGGCCGGAGGGCGGAGGGTGGACGGAGGGTGGCCGGCCGGAGGGCGGGCCGGCGGAGGGTGGGGCTGCGGAGGGCGGGCCAGCGGAGGGCGGGCCGGCGGAGGGCGGGCCGGCAGAGGGCGGGCCGACGGAGGACGGGGCGCCGGGGAGGGCGCACGGCGGCGGGGGTGGCAAGGAGGGCGCGCGGCGGAGGGGGGGGGGGGGGGAAGGGTTCGGGGGGGCACGATCGAGTGGAGAGGGGGGGGGAGCCCTTATTTTTTTTAAGGAGGCTTAGCGACCGCCATTGGCGGTCGCTATAGGTAACAGGGCTCAAATGCCCTGTTTTCTAGTAGTGACATGTCAATCCAACACACAATATGGTTATTATGAATCAAAGTGCATGTTTTCAATATAAAAGTTACATTTTAGTTTAAAACCAGTATCACATAGACACAACAAAGAAAATGATCTCAGATTGTTTTCAAATTTCAGGAAAATGATCCATAATATTTTTTTGACGTGTTGTAATTGACCATACATAATTCTGCCACATGATTTCTTCAGTACAACCCAAATTACATAACTCGTAAAAAAGTATTTATCACATTGGCCCTTTCACATCGGTTATTTATAACCAACGTTCAAATCCATGCATATTGATTTATCACATCGTTTATCCTATAACCGATGTGATAAATTAAGTATCCCACTTTATCTAATCATTTATTATATAACCAACATGATAAATCACATTTTTTATGTCAGTTATTCTCAAACTGACATTATAAACCAAATTTAATTGCTTTATAAAGTCGGTTATAAAATTACCGACATGGTAAATCAATTTATCACATCAGTTTCTATATAACCGACATGATAAATCTAATAGAAATTTATTTATCAAAGTAACTATATAATAACTGACTTGATAAATCATTTAGAATTTTATCAATTCTGATTTTGAGTCATTTCAGCATTTTTCGATCGAGTGAAGGCATACTCAATTCTCTCTCACGCAGAAACCCTAATCTCATTTCTACAATACAATGTCCTCCAACCTCATTTCCTAGATTCGTACATCCTTTTTTTCAGTGCATTAAATTTTATTGACTCTAAACTTTTAAGTAAGCCTCACGCACCTTTATTTCATTCATTCAATGTTGTAGATGCCTTGACTCTCCATTTTTCAATTTTTTTTACTAAAACATCACATTACCAGCTTGTTTAATCTCCTCATGTTATCTCATATATTCCCTTTACATGTATCCATGATTATAATGACAATATTTCATCTTCTTTTATCATGTTGGATTATTTATCATGGGGTTATGTCTTAGGATATACTACCTTAATATCAAAAGAAGTATGATACATACCAAAGAAATGGGTTCACAATTATGGGTCCATCGTGAATAAATCTATGGCTGACTATTTACTAGAATGGGTGTTGAATTAATATATTTTCTTTGAAGGATAATTTTATGCGGATTATGGATGTCCATTCTAGGTGAGATAATTCTACTAAATATTAGATGATAAGTATAATATAGTAGGTCTATATGTGTCCATCTATGTCATTAAGGATATATCTCATTGGAATAATCACATTTTTACACACCTGATTAGTATATGGATATCTAACATTAATATATTCCTTCTAGTGAATTTATAGATAGGAGTAAGCCTCTAAGATGTGGATATTATTAAAGCGGACAAGTTTTTTCTAAATATTTATAATTGTTCATTCTCTAATCGTCTATATGGGATAATACAAAGGGAACTACTCCAATCACTAGAGTAATACTTCTTCATGAAATTAATGCATTGGGTGAAGAAATTAAATAATAAATTGAAATCCTCTTTTATACATGAACTGAGTTAGTCATCATGTTTAATTGGAAAGAGCAGTAGTCAATGATTCCCCAAATCTACTGAACTCATAAGACCCATGGGCTTACGGGTGGTTATTGGATGACAACATATGAGGGTCACTATAGTGATTGATATTGAGATATCACCATTCAGATCAACTAGATATTCAATCTAGAAACTTTATTATCAATATATACATCATGTTTCTCATACTATTATGAAAATCATGCAATATAATATGATTTGGGAAATTTATTATTTCATCATAGATGTAAATTTGTCGAAGGATTGGTATTACACTTATTGATATTGAAAATTTTATATTTATATATCATGAAAATAAATGTTTTTATGCCCTAGTTATGGTTTTTTAGTCCTTATATATTACTATGGGGCTATATCAAAAACCATTTGGGGGTATGAATTAATCAAAAATAAACAAATCATGGGTTCTTATTTTAGATCATGGATATAAATAATTAGTTTATTTATGGAAATATCATTAAATGTATGATAATTAATATATATTTTCAATCCCCACAACAATTTCATTTTCATTCCATATGGTTCCCTAATTGAATCCATTGTCAACAAAACAACATAAAACCTTGATAAATATTCATATATAATAACACAATGAATGTGTATATTAGATGCCAAAATTTATAGTCTAACTATACTTTCTTTTCCAAATTATTTCCACGTATATATTTTTATGATTTACCATTTATATTTAAATCTGTCTTCCATTATTATATAGAATTTTTAATTATATTCTTCAAATATGCATATATTTGTTTTATATTTATTAATTATGTTAATTTTATACCATGGAATATTTCATATAAATTTTAAATTGGATTATATTGACAAGATATATATTTTTGATATTCTTTATAGGTAATAATGATTCAAAGTTACATTATAGCACTTCGAATGAGTGATGAATATGAGAAAGGTGTTGATGATTTTTTGGAATTTGAAAAATAAAATGTTCCACACAATAACATGTTTTTCTTTCCATGCATGAAATGTTAAAATATGAAGAAGTTGAAAAGTATAGAGATCAAAGATAATTTAATTTTTCTTGGTTTTAATATGAGTTATAGCCCTTGGATTTGGTATGGTGAAACTGGGAAGAATTTCATATCTATTGATGATGATTTATTGTTAGATGATAACTCTGATGATATTGAAGAAATTATTTTTGATATTGAAGTTTAGGAAACTAAGGAATAACTAAAAATTAAGGATCTATATAGTGATGCTGAAAAACCATTGTATCCTAGTTGTGCATAATTTATAGTTTTATCATCGGTGTTAAGATTGATTAACTTGAAGGCGAAAAATGGAGGGAGTAACAAATGTTTTACTAATTTTCTATAATTGTTTAATTCTATTTTTCTTAAAGATAATGATCTTCCCGATTCACATTATAAAGTGAATAAAATACTATTCCTGATGGGATTAGGGTACAAAAAATTACATGTCTACCCAAATGACTGTGTGTTATATAAGAAGGAATATTAATTTATATCAAAATGATCTAAATGTGGGATTTCACAGTATAAGTTGAAAGAAAAAATACAAATTAATTTAGTAGTTACAAAGACCCCTTCTAAGGAATTTTTGTATCTTCCAATAATTACTCATTTAAAACATTTATTGTCAAATTCACATGATGGAAAAAGGTTAATATTGAATGCAAATGAGAATATATGTGATGAAAAATTATGGTATCCTACTAATTATCCACAGTGGAATAAAATTAATCATCAATTTCAGATATTCAGAAATGAAGTTAGAAGTATCAAACATGAACTATTCATGGATGGAATGAATCCATATCGAAGCCTGAGTAGAACACATAGTTCATGGACTATTATATTTTTAATTTACAACCGATCCATGGAATTTTATATGTAGTGAAAATATTTCATGTTGAGTTTAATGATATCTAGACCAAAAAAATCAGAAATGATATTGATGTTTTATTGTTACCATTAATTGGTGATTTTCAACTCTTATGGGAACATGGTATTGTGGTGTATGATTCTTATAAATTGAAATATTTTCAACTCCATTAAATGATTTTATTCACTATAAATGACTTCCTAGTGTATGGAAATTAGTCTATATATAGTGTTAAGGGGCATAAAGTGCGTCCAATTTTCAAATAACAAACTTCATATTATCAACTAAATCATAGTTGAAAATTAGTATACTTGGGTCATAAAAAGTTTTAGTCTATAGATCACTCTTATTAAAGATTAAAAAAGGAATTCAATGGGTCACAAAAAATTGATATTTCTCCAAAACCTTTATCCACACATCATTATTTTGAGAGTGTGAAAAACCTTGATGTGACATTTTTAAAGACACATAAATATGGTAATGATAGAAATATTTGGAAGAAACAATCAATAATTTTTGAGCTTCCATATTGGAGATATCATGAGGTGAGATATAACATAAATATCATTCACCTGGAGAAGAATATATGTGACATCTTGATTAGAACATTATTAGATATTAAAGGAATGACTAAAATGTGTTGAATGCTAGATTGGACTTAATTTCAATGGGAATACGTTTGGAGTTAGCTACCACATATGATGAAAGGAAAACATTTCTTCCCTCGTATTTTCATACATTATCCAAGAGGAAGAAAATTAAATTTTTTCTGTAACTTCATGATATCAATGTGCCATAGGGATATTCTTGAAATGTAAAAAAAATTGGGGTTTTAAAGGATTTAAAGTTGACAGGTATGAAATCTCATGATTATAACATAATGATGAAACAACTTATACCAGTTGTATTGCATGGAATATTTCCCATCCCGTTCAAAAATACTATCTTAAAGGTGTGTTATTTTTTCAATTCAATTTTTAACAAGGACATGTATCTGAATGATTTAAATTTTTTGTAAAATAAATAACTTTATATACTTTTCTAATTGAAAATGTATTTTCTTCCATATTTTTTTTGATATAATGGTGCATTTAATGGTTCGTTTTGATTAATAAATAAATCTTTTCAGACCTTTATATCTACATAGATGATGATACACTATATATAACATTTCATATTAATGTGTTGAAACAATGTTATCCAAAGAAGAAAGATATGTGGATTTTGAATGAGCATAAGAAAACTTTTTTTCCATGGTTTAAAGATATCGTGCTTGGTAAATGAGATGCATTAGAAACATTAAAATGGTTAGTGGGTGTTCCAAGGTTAAATTTGATAACATGGTCTGATTATTAAATTAATCTCTATACATTTCATATGAAAGATCAGAACAATAGAAGTGCTGTTCAGAATAGTGGTATATTGGTGTTAGTAGAAGTAATTAATTTTTTGAGATCTAAAGGCAAAAACCCAATTTATGCATCAAGTAAATATTATGGAGTCATTTAATAAATATGGTGGATTGATTGCATTAAATTTGAAGTTCTAGTGTTTAAATGAAAATGATTTTTTGGTAAAAATATTGTTATACATGATGAATTTGGAATGTCACTTGTTAATATAAATAGATTGTAATACACAATTGATCCTTTTATAATAGAAACACATGAAAAATAAATTTTCTATGTTCTTGATCAATCTAATATATAGTGGTATATTATTTTACAAGGAAAGGACAATATATTTATGATGATAAACTTGAATAAGATGTTTATTTATGTGAGATCCCTACTTTTATGGAAATTTTAATAGATAATAATTCTGAGCACATCGTAGACATTGATTTTTCTATAAGGAATGATCATGAAAAAAGAATATGGGAAAAAATACATTAGTAAATTTCTAGTAATATAGGTAACATATTTTTATTTTTCATTAACTTTTATAAATTTCATAAAATGTTAGATATGTTAATTTTTTTTATTAAAACATGTATTAATACTAATAAGTTAAAATGTTTGTTTATATTTGTTTAGTTTTGTTTATTTTACCATGTTTACCCTTACACAACTTATCTATTTATTGATTTTATTTAAATAAAATTATTTAAAATCTAATATGTTAAATAAAAAAATATTTTATAAGAGTATATTGAAAAAACATTCTTTTTTAGTGTAAAAGGATTTATTAGGTTGAACTATTTTTAATATTTATACACCATTTCTGGATTTTTTCTCATTAATTTACATAGAATTTCATAGAATAGTTTTTTTATAATTTATTTATCTATGAAAAATATTAATAATAATGTGTTCGGTTTAATTTAGTTTACATTTGTGTTTTATAATTTTTCATTTTCTAATTACTTTAGCATTGTAATAGTCGAATTTGTATATTTGTGTACTAATTTTTTGTTTCGTTGATTTGTAGGATAATAATAGATCAATATTCTAATCAACCACATACTTCTCAAGATGAGTGTACTCATACCTCTGGGGAGAAACATGCACATGCTCCTCTTGATTATCCCCATCCTACATTACAAGATTTATATACTCCCACATATCCATAAAAGAGTTTGAGGGTTGGTAAAAGTGGCAACACATGTTTACCAAAATTATTAGTTACTCAAAGCTAGGAACAGAGGATACTGGTGGAGTTTGACAATAATAATATTCTAGTATATCATAATTCCAATCAATTCAAGAGTTTTATATCATTTCATGCTAAAAGAAAAGTCAGTATTTTGATTGATGATGGGAGAAGTGTTGACAAAGTGACACTATCTCAATTGTGGGAGACCATTTTGGTAAGATAATTTGTTCTTATTTTACTAATCTTGATATTTTTATAGTAATATATGTTTTCCCTCTTCTTATCAGATGAAATGTGATATACCCGAAAATGGAAGAGTTTGGAGGAAATTTTTATCATTAGTTTCTAGGAGATGGAGGTATTTAAAATCAACCCTCACATATAATTTCATTTATAGGAATAGTCAACATCATAATCCATTTGATATATATATACTTTTATAGATGAAGTCACATGGAAGATCTTTGTTAAAAGTAGAAGACAAGTATCATTTTTGGTAAGTGAAATGTAAAAATTTATAAGTTTTTTTATATTAATGATCTTATTAATGATTTAATATTCTTAATTCATAGAAATTGAGGAGATCTCACCAATATATCAAATCTAGAAATGTAAACCCTAATACCTTATCTCTAAGAGGGTATGCATTATTGGAAGAAAAAATGATGGATGAAAAATTTTAAAAACTAAGAGCAAATTATTCAAGCTCCAGAGAGGTTTCCCCTCTATCCCTCTATATAGACATGAAAAATAGAAGAGGACTCAGATGATAAAAAAAGGAAAATATCTTACAGAAGAGTCAAGTGTTACATCTGAGATAATTATAAGATGTTTACTTTATTTATTTATTTAAGTTAATTGAGTTCTTTATATATTTTTAATCATTGCAGGATTTTTCAAATAATTCATACGGGAATATATTGAGGATCAGAGAATATCTAGAGTCTTTGTAGCTGAGGGTAGGCAAGATATTTTATCTACAGCACTGAGAAATCCTGAACACCTGAGTCATGTATGAGGATACCTGGTGGGTGTATCGGTAATAAAAGTTTTTCCACATTATTCAACATCTTAAATAGAGGGTTTTTATAAAAAAAATAGAATATTTGGAGTCTCATGTTCAAAATATTAATGTGATGATGGTGGATAAGGTCAGAGCATCGGTAAAATCTATGTTTGAAGACATGCAATGAGAGTTTCATACTGCAACTACCACTCCTCTTCCTCTTCCAGCATCTACCTCTTCTCTACCTCCGCTTGCATACCCCACTCGTTATACTTCTCCTACACCCCTCCTCGATAGTTTCTCAATTACTACGAGTTATATGTTGATGATGCTCAGTATAATATTGTTTCATATGAGATTATATTTTTTATTGGAGATACTTTTTATCATCAGTAGGTAGAGATAGATCATAATATGTTTAATGTACAAGATATTATAGATAACTCATCTAGAGTGTTGGTACCTACATATAAGGTTACTACAGTTGGAAAAAGTATCAACCACTTTCTATTTTGTCCATCTAGACTTCTACAAAATATTACCATTGGGGTTGTGTATATTTTATCTTTTATTTTATTTTTTTATTAAATTTGGTTTAACATTTTACTGTTTATATATTTATCTATTTTTTATAGGAATACCTTAAAGGTAATGAAATAATATTTAATCAACAAAAAAATACAAAGAGATATGACTTCATATATAGATTCTAGTAGTCTTTATAAATTTTCAAGATATTCAAATTTTTTATCTGGTGTTTATGAGATTCCAATGGAGGCTGATGTTTTGTGGGTGTGTAATGACTTTGGGGATTTTAAAAATGATATCATGGAGCTTGTAATTGGAGATATGTTGGGCATCAATATGATGCAAATTTTTCCCTGTAAGTATTAACATATATCTTTATCTATATTTAATTTATTAAAAATTTATACTAATGTTTTATTTTTATTAGGTATCTTTGTATAATGTGTAAGGGGAATGATATGATAGATGTTCATGGATTTATGGATCCACGGTTTATTTCACCCATAGTGAGGACAATGATTGAAGTGGTAAAAACAATTTATATTGCTGAAAGATTTCAAAATAATGTAATTATTCAGTGTTAGATGTTTCCATATATTCAAGAGTAAGAAACATTTAATTCACAAAGTGTTATATATTTTTCAATATAATCACCACTAAGATTAAATTTCATTTTATATCAGTGGCCATTTAATGTTAGGTGTTTTTTTCAAGGGAGAAGAAACATTACTGGTTATGCTCTATCCATGGAGAAGTGTAACAAAATTTTATGGTTGTATTGGAAATGTAAGTTTTAATTTCATAAAACCTGTTTATATTATAATTAATTTGAAATTTATTTAATTATTAATATTTTATAATAGAGGATGCATTTTATTTTGAGATACCACAAAGAAAATGAGCACCAAGATCCAATATGTTGTAGTAAAGGTGAGTTTTCATTTATAATTTGTACATTTTCAATACATTATATAAAAAAATTACGTTTAATTGAAAATTTATTCTAAATATTATTTTCATAAACCAGAATGTGTCAAAGAATGCAGATATTATGTGTTAATATTTATGTCTAAAATAATTTCAAGTGGGAAAGTTAAAAAGTTCAATCAAGGTGGCTTTATTTATAAACCATTCTTTAATATTTCATTTTTTTATTCATAATACATGTTAAATGATTTCCTTTTAATTTGTATCCTTTTTAGGAATCTCACCCTTATAGTGAAAAAGATCTCACACACTTACAAGTGGAATTAGAAAAATATTTTACAGGTTCGGATGTATTTTAGTTTGTTTTTACTAAATATGGTATTTTAGAATTTTATAATTATAAATTTATTGCTAGATGTTATGTAGATTCGTCTTCTTGTTTTCTTTTTATTTATCGATTGTGGAGAGTAAAGTCGAAAATAAATATTTTTAAAAAAAAATCATATCGGTTATTTTATAACTGTTGTCAAAAACCATTTATGTATATGTTTCCATGTTGGTTATTTAATAATTGACATGGAAAAACTGTATTTCACATTGGTTATTAAATAATAGATTTGAAAAGCCCTTATAAATGGGTTTTTTTACATCAGTTTCAAAATAACTATTGTAAGAAAAACAATTCAATGATTAATTTACAATGTTAATTTTTAAGCAGCATTAAGTACATATTTACAACATCACCTTTAATAATGGTGTTGTGTAACCGACATAAAAAATAAAAAAAATATGATGTTAAAAATAATTTCCTCACTTTTGCGTGTTTCAATATAGATGTATCGTTTTAGTTTAAAAAACATATCACAAATCCAAAATTGATAAAACAAACTCATATTATATTCAAACCTTAAGAAATAAATCCATAATACATTTACGACATGTATGAATTAACCACATATCAATCCAATACATGATCTGGATAGTATGACTCAAAGTGTATGTTTTTAATATATGTATCACTTTAGTTTAAAATGACCCTCACATAGTCAAAACAGATAACATGAGCTCATATTTTTTTTTTAATTTAGGGAAAAATCCACCATTAATTTTTGACATGTAGGAATTTACTGCATGAAAATATGGCAGATGTTATGGTTGGTATGACTCAAAGTTCATGTTTTCAGTATAAAAGTGTTATTTTAGTTTAAAATGCATATCCCATACTTAAAAATGATAAAACGAGCTCAAATTGTGTTCAAATATTAGGAAATTGACGCATAACTCATTTTTTAGGTGTTTGAATTTAACATACATCAATTCTACATATGATGTGTTTGGTATGTCTTGAAATGTGAGTTTTAAATTCAAGAGTTATTTTAGTTTAAAACATTCCTCACATAGACAAAACCAAGAAAAAAATATTAAATTATTTTTAAACTTTAGTTAAATGATCCATAATGTATTCTGGATGTGTTGGAATCAAACACACATCAATCTAACACAAAATGTGGTTGGTATGCCTGCAAGTTACTTTTTATTATTATTCAGAAAGGGCTACAAAACAAGCGGTCTCCCTTCAAGGAGGTCGAAAGTGATGGAGTCCAAGGGAATCTCCCTGTACAATAATAAGGCACTCATTGGGGAGGGAGTTCAAACTTCCAAAAATGAGAAGAGGCTCTTCCTGTCTACCCAAGCGAGCTAGAGCATCTGCCGCAAAGTTGGATTCCCTCCAACTGTGGTGAATGGCCCTTCCAGTGAATCAATGTGTTTTTTTACAATATAAATGTCATTTTTATTTCAAATGTTCCTCACATAATCAAAACCAAGAAAACAATCTTGGAATATTATTAAATTTTAGGAAAATGATCCTAAATATAGTTCTAATTAGTAGGAATTTACCACACATCAATCTGACACACAATGTGGCTAGTATGAATCTAAGTATTTGTTTTATATATAGAAGTCTGAGTTAAGTTTAAAATGAATGTCACACAGTTAAAAATAAGGAAATAATTTTGGATTATTTTAAAACTTTAGGAAAATGATCTGTTATATATTCGAAACATGTAGGATTTCACTAAACACCAATCCAACACATGATGTTGTTGGTATGAATCAATGTGCATTTTTTCAATTTAAGTGCCATTTTAGTTAAGAAACCTCCTCACATAGTCAAAACCTAGAAAAAAATCTTGGATTATTTTCAAAGTTTAGAAAAAATATCCATAAAATATTTATAACATATAGGAATCAACCACATGAAAATCAGACTCAATGTGTGTGTTTTCAATATAAAAGTGTCATTTAGTTTAAAACACATATCAAATAGCCAATAAATAAGGAAATGAGATCACATTGGTTTCAAAATTTAGGAAAAAATATATAAATTATTTTTTATGTGTATGAATCAATTTTAACTCAATCAGACACACAATGTGGTCAGTATGAAATGAAGTGCATGTTTTCAATATTAGTGTAATTTTAATTTAAAATGTGCCTTATATTCCCAAAATTGAGAAAATGATATTTTATTGTTTTAAAATATTAGAAAAATAACCCATAATATGTTTTTGATGTGTAGTTATCAACCGTACATCAATATGACACATGATTAACTGATAATATCCTTAATATATATAGAAATCAACAATATAATTTATCATATGTAGCTTATGTAACATTAAAATTATTATTTTTTATTTTTTATTTAATTTTATTAAAATAAACATTGGTTTCATTGTAGTGACAGGCTTTTATAAATAGGTTGATCATTGAAAAGAGTATTCTAGTTTTGATTTTGTATATGGGCTATATATATTTTTTTGGTTAATTATAAATATGACATTAATGTAAATATTTTGTAAGTAAATTTTAAATTGAAATGATAGTACAATGTGTTATTTGTATTCAAATATAGTTTACTATATATTTCTATTCCTTTTTATATGTTCTGATTGGGTTTTATTTTAAAAGGATGTTGTAGGGTTTCCACTATATTATAGGTAAAATGGCCTTTATAATCTAAAATGGAATTTATCAGAACTTTATCTAGCACTGATAAAGGGCCTCTCAATCATCTATTTATCTAGGACTAGTAAATGGTCTTTTTATCATGGCTTTATATTTCACTTATAAAGGTTCCTTTTTATCAGTGATAGATAAAGTGCTGATAAAAATACCCTTTATTATCACTTCCAAAAAATGATAATAAAGATACCCTTTGTCAATGCTTCTTAGAAAGGAGGATAAAATGATTATTGATCAACACTTTTTATAGTGCTGATAAAGTCAATGTCTTTTAATATCACTTAGATTGTTATCACTTTTAAGCATAGGAAAATATCATTTTTAGCATTGTTAAAAGAACATTTTATAATAGTAAATTTAGCATGCTACTATTTTAGTATATATGTGATGAATGTGGATAATATTCTTAGAAAGAGACTACAATTATTATTAGGTGGGGTATAACTTTAGTTATGGGTAGACTTCAAGGAAACCCATATTTGATACCATAAACCGATTATGAACTTTTCATGATACCAATGTCCTTTATTTTGTAGAGATATTTCCTTGTATAAATTTGGTTGGATATCTATTTTAGTATGAGGTTTCTCTAGATCACATTCACACACCTTCTATAGTGGTGTAGGAAATGATCCCACTCCATCTACTGCCAAGATCCATGGTTGAATAGGTCTTGGGTTTCCATCTCCAGTATCCTATATATTTTTTTGGAAAATAATGGACCAAAGGATTCTAAGGAATATGTGGACATCATTTAGGGAATCTTTGACATCATCATGACCTCAATATATAGTAAGGTGATGGGGTAAGTATTCATGATTTAGGGATTTTTGAGACATTAGTAGGAGATATGGGTTAGGTTGGATGATGTTAGGTACACTAAAAGGATGCATTGAACAAAATGTTTTTCAAATAGTTTCTTTCAGAAATGATGAATCTTGACTGACCATAGGATTTCATGGAGATACAGTAGGGATCTCTTATTGTATCTAACAAATCTACATTTTTTATTGGGTTACTCTTCTTTTTATGCTTCTAGTCGATAATGAGTCTCAAAAGGACACAATGCTCAAAAGATGACTTTTACCCAATATTTAAAATCTGGTTAGGATCTTTGACCTATATTCATACCCTGATGTTCTATAGAAGTCCTTTACCATTGATAATATCATATAGGATGGTTAGGTAGTTGGTTTTTACCAACCATTCAGTTCTCAGCAAGGTGGACCTTGTGCTGCTACTATGAGTAACTCTTCTGATTGTAAGAGGAGGAAGACAATGTATGTGTGGATGAGAAAAAATATTCATATGGAGTAGATTTTGTCTTCTTCATCCCCTTATATAGGTGATCCACAGTACTTTAATTACAGTTAGTTTAGACACTATAGTAGGGTTTTCACAATACCCCAGTGTTAGTGCTGAAAATTCAGAAATACCTGAAATCTCTAATAGTTTTTGAATCATAGAATCTGGTAAGAGGTTGAGGAAAACATGTTAGGGCTCCAAACATCCAGGTGGGGGTTATCATCACTTGAATTATGATGGTTGTGCACCTAAAGTATAGGGATTTAGAGATGAGTCTTTCCATTTATACAAAGTGGATCAGACTCTAATATATAGTGGAGTGGGGGAATCTACTATTCAAGGTATGGTCTTGATTATTTCTTCTTTATCAACTACCTTGTTCAATACTAGTGCTTCCTATGCCATTATTTTTGTATAAGTAGTTTCTGGACTCGACCTACTAGTTAAGTAATCTTCTTAGTTAGTCTCTCATGATACACCATTGGGAACAAAAGTGGACCATCTACTGTGATTCCTAGACTTTCCAATAGTCATAACTGGCTATGGACATCAGAGGGAGTACTTTATTCTGAAGATGATGAACTTCAACGTGATTAACCATATTATAAGATCACATTGATTGCAATCAAATATGTGTGTCATTAAATTCATTAAAGGGATAGAATTTTGTGATGAATAGAGAGTGGTAACTAGGATAAAGGAAAGTTAGAACATACTTGATTCAACTTTCAATGATTACAGTTTAGATGGAATTCTTAGATCCCTTGGTAGGATCAATAACAACCCCCTCGACTTTTTCTATAGTCATAGATATTTATCATGATGTATTTCAAGATAAATTAATAGGAAACCCCATGATAGTGGATTTGAATTTGTAATTGCTCACATAGAGGGTGAATAAACATTTTTAATATCCACTTATTTTATGGAACCAAAAGAGTAGATTTAACTCAAGAAACAACTCAAGGACTTGGAGGAGAAGGGATTTTTCAAGTTGAGTACTTCACCTTGTGGAGAGCCTGTGTTTTTTACAAGAAGGTGGATTGTATTATTTGACTCTTTATTGATTTGTGGAAGCTGAACTAAGTGATGATCAATAACTAATATCCCTTTCCCAAGATAGATGATCTTTTCTGTCAATTATGAGGAGCCTAATCATTCTATAAGATTGATCAATGATTGGGCTATCACCAGCTGAATGTTATAAGGAAGTACATTCCTAAGATGGCGTTTCATAGAAGGTATGAGTTATAAAATTACTATGTTATTGCATTCAGTCTGAATAACATGATGGCAGTGTTCATAGCCCTCATGAACAATATTTTCCACCAATATCTGGACTCAGTCATTATTGTATTTTTCAAAAATATACTCATCTAATCTACTACACCAAATTAGCATGAGAGACACCCCAAGATATTCCTAAGTATTCTTGGAGCACATCACATTTATTCCAAGCAGTAAAAGTGTGACTTTTGGATATAGGAGGTGAGATTCTTGGGGCATGTGGTGTTCGATATGGGTATATCTATGGACCCATAAAATGTGGGGGAAGTGATTTCCTAGAACTTCCCCAGAACGTGTATGAGATCAAGATATTTCTAGGCATCTAAGGATATTACATATGCTTTATATAAAACTTATCCTTATTATTATCACCCATGACCAGACTGATAAATAATGTAGTTAAGTTCTAGTGGCCAGACCAGTGTGAATATGATTTACTTGAGCTGAAGAGGAGGTTTAATATATCACAATTACTGATACTTACCAAGAATGGGATTGGTTATATAGTTTTTTGCGATACATAAGGTGTGGTTCTAGGAGTGGTACTGATTTAGACAAAGTGGGTACTAATTTACAAGTCATATTATATATTACCCCATGAGTGGAACACTATACTCACCACATGTAGTTAGATACCATGATCCACACTCTGAAGTGTTGGTGAAACTATCTCTTAAGAGAGATATTTATTGTTTACATGGACCACAATTGACTTCAATATATATTCACACAATGAGACTTAAATATGATTCATAGTAACTCGGTAAAGCAATTTTATACATTTGACTCTAATATAGTTTATTAACTAGGGAAGGGTAATGTCATTGCAGATTCCATTAGCCATAAGATGAAGTCTGAGATGGTCTTATGAGGTGTAAAAAAATTTATGATCTTATTGGATAATTGAAGGATGTATGCTTCAAAGAATCATGGATTTATGACTTATTACCCTTTAGTTATCAGATCCTCACTAGTATAACCTGTAAAGTATGGGCATGCATTATTCCCAGTGTGTGCTGTGATACAGGTACAACTAGCTCAAGGTCGTCTGATACGTGTGTGGAATTTAGTAAATGATCAAGTGATCATGTTAAATCAGATATTATTAGTCCTTTGCCTAATTATATATGTATTGATGAAATATTTACATACCTTGAGATGGTAGGTACATCCTTTAGTGATGAAGATGTACTCCAACTTCTGATGTGAGTTTTGGTTTTGAAGAAATAAAGGGGCACATCCCTAGGTATGTGTTCTAATTCCTTATTAACTAGAGGGTAAAATAAAAGTACCAACACCTTGGTGGGTTTCTCTAGCTAGTTTTATAAGGATAGTTTTGGGATATTCATAACACTAAGAGGGGGGTGAATCATTGATGGTGACTTTTTAAACCACTTTTATCTTTTTATCCCTGTAACTCTTAGACCTGTTTGGATCTTGATCCTATTATTCTAATTTCCCTATTGCATGAAAGTATATGAAATTAGTAAATATATTACACAATATTTTTACAAGTTTCACTACTCAACAAGAGTATCTACATCCTTGGTATGGTTTGGAAATAATCTAATACCACATAATCCACAAGAATATAATCCTTTTGTGTGTAATACAATGAGTAGGATATGTTATTACACTCATGTAGAACTATAGAAATAATCCAATAGTTAATTCATGTAGAACATTGAAAATAATCCAATATTGTTTATTCTACATCACTTTCATGGATCTTTATACGATATCTCAAGATAGTATTCTCCTTATTGAAATGGTTTTGTAACACTAAAAAATTCCTCCACTAGTTGAGTCCTATCTGATGTCACAGTTCTACTTTTTTCTTCAAAAACCTTCTTCTTCAGTTTACTACTTGAAAAAAAACATGCAATAAACTCTTATAATCTATTCACATTGGTAAATTTGATACCTACACTTTCTTCTTCTTCTTCCAGTCACAATAATGTGAAAGTAATAGACTGATGGACTGAATTCTCTCTAAGACAAATTATAATCAAATGATGTCAATTTTTTCATCAAATATTCTTTTATTATTTACTCTTCATCATTGTAATACCAAATTCACTAAGATGTCTTATTCTTCTTATTTTTAGAATAAAAAACATCATGTGTGATTACTAAATCAAATAATTTCATCTCAGCTTAGCATCATCACAATTTATCATCCCTAAATAATAATCAATAATTAATTAGAAAAAATATATTCTTCTTGGACATAGAATAATGTAGAACTATGTAGAAAGTGTCTTATTCACTTTCTCTGATACTTAATCCCAACACATGATTATACCGGTTTACTTTTCTTCTTAATTGTCCAAATATGAACTTAGGTACACATATAGTTCTTCTTCACACAAATAGATAGTATGTGTTTTCTCTTATATTTCCATTTTGTATCAACTGGGTATATACACAGTTTTACATTTCAGAATACAGTGGGGGTATTATACCCAAGAACTGGTTCATAAAATCATTCTTTGAAAATATCTAAAAGCGTGTGAGTTTAACATATATCGAGTGTCCTTGGATCTTCTTGTTCAAAAAGAATGATTAGGGTGTAAACACCTATCATGTGTATTCAGTATTTATCCTTCATGAACTATCCTTTATCCTCTATAAACTATGTTTATTATCATTGAAATAACTTTTCACTTAAACTAAATATTCAAAAATGATATTCTTGAGTCTCCCTCATGAATCTCACAACATTCACGAAGAAAATTTCCATCATGGAACAAAATATCTTCACAACACTCACTCAATCAACATGGAATATCCTGTCATCACAAATCACCCATTACTTAGAATTATTTTCAATAGTTAATACTATAGTATTTTTTTCATGATTCTCAAGCTCACATAGAAATAAATCTTCACAGAGCTCCTCTACCTCCATGAAATTATATCAATTCCAATTTTATCTGATTTTTTTCATCTAAAATAAAGTGGGGTTCATGTCATATTTATAATATCACCAGTTCGCGATGCTCCACCACATCCAGTGAATTTTTCAGATCACTCAAAAATATCTTCATGTCACTCCTCCATTTGTGATTAACCTTTGATATTTTTCATTTTCATAGAGATCACCTTCAAACCATCACACGCTCATGATGATCTACTTCTCATAATCATGGAGATTACCATCACCATTCACGATGCTCCACATCTTAGTGAATATCATCTCAAACTTTAAAAAACACATTCCTTTACCATTTTTATGAAGTTTCATTCTTATAAAACAATATTTCAGATTTCTAGCATATTCCTCAAGATTTTTGACCCAAAAAATTTGAAAAACACTGGGAAATGATGTCACCTTAAAAATATGATTCAAAAACACCAACCATACTAATTCGTAGTCATTTGGATTTTTCAGAAAATAAAAAATGGAACATCGTTGATGATTCGGCAATCTTCTTACCAAAGTTCACTTCATTCAAAAATCACTATTTTTCTTTAATCACGTGCCCCATCAGTCATGATATTTTACCTTTAATCATTCAACTTTAGCATCGTCATATTTACAAAGGAAAGTATTGTGACTTCCCAGTATTCTTGAACTATCTTTCTTTCCAATCAAACCTATATATGATTGGTAGCTCCTTTTCTAAAAAATTTCTTAATAATTTTGACATCACAAGTTATAAAAACAACTTATGATTTTTGTGAAATAAAAATCATCAAATCATCATCATATTTTAGTAGGATAATTATGAAACCATGAAATCCAATGTCATTAAGTATCTATAAAAATTATCCAAGAATCACCTTGAAACTGAAAGTCTTCAAACCATTCACAATTTTATTAGAATATCAAGACTTTAGGACTTCATCCAAGTTCCATTAACTTTGTAACTACTTCATCATATTGACCACAAAAAGATCTTCTTATCTCATTGATCACTATTGACCACCAATGACAATTATTTGACAACAAATACAATCCATACACAAAGTAGGATCTTAAAATTATAGTTCCCATGTAGAAATGTAAGTACTTGATGATGGAATTTGTGATGAAGTTACCTAGGACCCCGAGGAGTCACGATGCTTGTTTGGTTATTGTCGATTGGCTAAAATAAGTTACCCATTTTTACTAATCTAAGAGAATCACTCAATAGATGAGTTATGAAAGCTCTATGTTTGTGAGTTAAAATTATTACATGGAGTTACCTTGATAATTTATCAAAAATAGATGTTTGTTTCACATTGTGATTTTGGAATGTCTTTTAGAAAGCTCTAGGGATTCAACTGAGACTGAGCATAATGTACCATCATATGATAGACAAATATTTTCGAGAAAAATATTTTCATACTAGAGGATATGCTATGAAATTTCATCCTGGACTTCATTAGAAATTTGAAAGATCACCTAGTCTTAGTTTTTTTCATATAGAAAATATTTGGTATGCTATGATTATAATGGAACCTTAGAAGGATCTTTATGGGAGGCATTGTCACTAACCACTTTATTAGCATGTGGTGGGATAGTTAGTAGTTGGGGAGATCAATTTATTTCAGGATACTAATAATATAGTTAAAATGATTCATAAGAGGTTGATCATAGCTCATATTAGATAGATATCATATGATAACCATAGGAGGATACCTTTGGAGTTTTTTGTGGGTGATAAAGTTTTCTTTAGAGTGAATCCTGAGTTTGGCCCCAAATGTCTAAGGAAGTAATATTAGATCAACATTTTTTAGACCATTTGAGATTATTGAACAGGTAGGTATAGTGGCATTCCATATGGAACTTTCTTCGCACTACCGAGAAATACACGACATGTTTCATGTGTCATAACTTTGGAGATACAAGGCTATTACTATTCATTTCATCGAATGTGAGGCACCAAGATAGAACTAAATGTATCTTATGATAAGCGTCTGGTGAATATTATAGACTCGAGTGAGAAATTAATTTAGGGAAATATGGTACCAATTATCCAAATTCAATGGAAGAATTGAATGATCTAAGATGAAACTTACGAGTGAGAGCTGGACATTTTAGCTCAGTGGCCTCAGTTGTTCTAGCAGGATCCATAGAGATGCTTCTTAAGGATGATAAGACTTTAGAGGGAAATATTTTTTAAAACTCAAAAACTTTTTAATTTAATATAATTTTTATTTTCTATCTTGTATCCTTTGTTTTTTTTGTTTAGACTTGTTTTGGTAGAGGAAATATGAGATTAGAGTTCTTTATAGCCAAATAAGATGTGGGTGTGTGAAAAATCCTATTACTATTTTCAGTTATTCCTAAACCCCTATTTTTTACCATGATTTTTTGGGTTTTTAAGGGATAATCAAGTGAATTTTTGAAAGTGTTGAATGTTTCTTGGCCAGGGAATGGTTGGCACATTGTTTTTCCAAACCGTGCGCCCTCCCAAGGAAAACCGTGCAAACCTATGTAGTGGGGGTTTTTACTATTGGAACATGGTTTAAAATACCATTCACCCACATAGTAGAAATCATATATCCCCTTTAAAGTAGTAACATAGATAGGGTGCACATTTTGGAATAACTATGCGGCCCTTCCAATGAATCAATGTGTACGAGATTTTTTTTCTAGATTTTAATTTTAAAATTCCCAAAACCCCTATTTTAGTTCACTGATGGGCTTGTACGACCCCTAAATGAACTATTCTTCCTCAAAGGCTCACAAGAGTATTTTTTTCCCCTTGTAACCCCTCTGATAGTTAATGGAAGATAGAATAATGATATTTGGTCCCTTACCTATCAGTTTCCTTTTCTCATTATCTATCTCCCACTCTCTCTCTCTTTTCCTCCCTAGGGTTTTTAGATCTCTATGTTGATTGGAAAATATAATACCCTCTATTTTTTATCTTAAGCATTGTTCGGATTCCTAGTTCATATTAAAATTGTTCTTCTTTGGAAAATACTGATTAGGGTTTGGATTTTCACAATCCACTGATCTACGGGAGGTGGTTCCATCATGATTCCCAATTTTTATTAACCCTAAATTTCATAATTTAAATTTATTTGTTGATTTAAATTCAATTACTATTAAAATGAAATTTATTTTAATTGATTGATTTAAAACCCAATTCCAGTTAATTGGGGTCTTTGGAAATTGAATTTTGTCCTGAAATTGGGAAACCCCCAATTCCATTGAACTGGGGTGTGATTGTGAAATTGATGGAAAATTGTGGAAATTTAAATTGTGAAATTGATGGAAAATTGTGGAAATTTAAATTGTGAAATTGATGGAAATTTTTTTAATTAAATTATTGAATTTTATTATAGAAAATTTAATTATTAAATTGAATTGTGAATTTATTTCAAATTCTTATTTGGGAAAAAATGGCTTAAAGTGGTTTGGATAGAAACCTTTAGGTTTTATCTTGGAAAAATTTATGTTTTGATTAAATATACATTTTGGTTTTTAAATGGAAAATTAGAATTTTTGTAGTATAATGACATTTAATTGTATTTTATTTTTTCTTAAAATAAATATCCCATCATTTATTTATACTATAGAACATGAAATCCAAGGTATTTAGTGAGTTATTTGGGGAAAGAATGCTTTGATGGGAATGACCTAGCTCCAGATTGACATTTTATAACACTAAGAAAACATTATTTTTGCACATATCATTACTCTATAGGATATAGATGATTATTAAGGTATGTTTTTACACATTTCGATAATTATCACATGAGTGTGTGACGATCCCATAATATGGAACTATCTTACCTCTTGGGAGATGACCATGTTGCTCGCTTATTTATATATGATATATAAATGTATTCCCATATTTGTGAATTGTTTTACATGAATTATGAATTTATATAAACTATTTTATATAAAAAAACTATTAAGACATTTGTTTAGAAATATTCTATCATTTGAAAAGTGTAGCATTTTCTTAAAAGTATTTCTATCATTTTAAATGTAAAGAATGATTTGTTTAAATAAGATTTTGAAATACCAAACCTATTTTTTTAAAATTGAAAGCTATTTATTTGGTTAATTAAATGTTGGAATCTTATTATGGAATCATTGGTGAGTCCCTAATTGTATTTTAGGTCACACCCTACATATGACTTTGGGTGTTTGTAGATTATCTCTTTACAAGTTAGATTAGGGGTAAAGCTCCATTTGGAGGTGTTTCTAGATATTGATCTATGGACTTGTTGAGTTGTATCCATTGGGACTTGGGTAATTTTTCTTACTTTTGGAATTTTTCTGTAGTAATTTTGTTTTTTATACTGGTTTTTCTTATGGTAAAAATCTTCCCTATGGAGTTTCTTTTATATAAATATAGATTTGTTCATATTTACTTCCACAATGATTATAGGAAAAAAATTTCCCAATTTTATTTTAAATTATGACAGGTGCTTGTTTCTAACCCATGGAGATCAGGAATTCCCTTTGGGCCATGTTAGGATATAATAATTTATTGGTTTACCAAGGTACCTGGGATGATTTGTGATAAAGTGGCATTAGAGCTCTCGGTTGATCTTCTTATCTTGATGTCAGTATGCACTTGAGGACTTTTTTGAGACTTAGGTGGTAGTTATTATTGAGTTCCTGGGCATCTCTCATTGTAATGAACCTTAATTTGCTAGGGGTGCTTAGGGAAATACATCTTGAGGATCAGTTCTTGTATTTTACCTAGTTTTTATTTGGATGGGTGAAATCCAAATATTTGTTTTCTATCAATTGGGATATATTTCCCATTGTTTCTCTATTGATTGGAATTTCGATGTCTTCATCATTGTTTGTTGATGTTGTGTAGAATATTTCCTTTAATAATATGTGAGAATCAAATCTAAAAGGAAGATAATTTTGAACCACATTGAATAAATCCTCTTCTATATCCGAATATATTTGAGGTGATTGTGTGTACTGTCCAAGCCTTGGGATATGCACCAACATCATCTCCTATTCAGGATCTAGTTGTGAAACCTCAAAGGGATGATCTCCAAAATCATTCTTAAGAATTACTTCACCATAATCTAGCTTCATTAAAATTATCAAATGATCATCAAGAGGTTGAGGAGTGGTTGAACAGGATGGAACATTTTTTTGGGTTCTTTGAGACACTTGATGAAATCTAGGTGTAGTGGTCCACCTTTATGATTGAAGGACCGAGTAGTAGATGGTGGGACACTATGGTGATGGAGATGAAGCATGAGGTATTATAGTGGAAACACTTCAAATTTATTTTCAACAACTATTTCTATCAAGAATCAATGTTATTGGCCAAGGCTATGGAGTTTTTGAAACTTGAGAAGGCTTTCAGGACCATGATATAGTATGAAAACCATTTTGCTAACCCTATGAATATTTCACTTGAGATAGTATCAAATTGGAAGATGAAGGCTCAAAATTTTGACTTGGGAATTTGATATAGTATTCATTTTTAGGTTTTCTTATTGAAACTTCCATTTTATACTGATGTGATGGATAGAGCGTTGATGGTAAAAATGGACCTGACCGGGAAGTCAGGGTTGTCAGGAGTTTATGTTTCTCCTAGTGGCAGTGCAAGTTCCTTCAATAGAAATCAGAAAAGTGATGATTTTCAAGGTGGTTCTCAACAACAAGGTCTTTCTAGACCTCATGTAGTTCCTCGAAGAGGTCTATTGGTTTGATACTAGTGTGGAAAGCATGGGAATTAAAAGAGGGTTTTCACTGGAGCACCAAAGATATGTGGATCGTATGGATGCTTGGGTCACCTACATAAGTTATTGTATATCTATTTCACTACTCGTAGTGGCACAAGATAATCTTCTCTTCTAAAACTATGGGGTAATTAGATTCTTCAAGGGTTAAAGGGATCCATCAATAGAAATATGGAACAAATCTTCTCTACATAGTGGAAGTGTATATAGAGGAATAATATATGGGTCCAGTAATTGTAAAGGGTTCTATTATTATAGCTTCATCATTAGTGACTTCTCTATTTGATATCGGTGCATCTCATTCTTTTATTTCAACCAGAATTTTTAATCTGATAAATCTTACAATAAAGATTTTATCTTATGTAATGGATATTACTAACCCCCTTATTATGAAGAGAAAGAAGGGTATCGATAGTCTCACTTGGGTTTTCTCTCTATCAGATGTCGATCTTTCTTGGAGTTTTTTAGTTTTTGACATGAAACTGTTTGAAACCATTTTTATAATCGAATGGATAATTTCTAATAAATCTATGTTTTATTTTTATCTTTTATGGGTCTCCTTCACTACATCTAATGGTTTGTGATGTTTATATCAAGGAAAATGGGACCCAAGGGTGAGATGAGCCAAACCTTATTATCTGAAGTTGGGGAAAGAGATATCAATCTTTAATTTTGATATATATTTTTAATCTTTGATCGGCAATCTCCCTCTAATTGTCATAAAGTTTCCTGATGTGCTTCCTTCTAACGTATCTAGTCTGTCCCCAGTAAGGGAGGTAGAGTTTTCTGTTGATTGAGTACCTGGTACTCAACCTATTAATATTCCCTCATACCACATGGAACCATCTGAAATGAAAGTGCTGAAGACTCAGTTGGATGATCTTCTAGAGAAAGGCTTTGTATGCTTGAGTGTGTCTCCTTGGGTGACACTGGTTCTCTTCTCTAAGAAAGTTGATGGTTCCCTTCACCTTTGTGTTGATTACCAAAAACTAAATCAAGCTACTGTAAAGAACAATTATCTATTGACACATATTGATGATCTATTTGACTAGTTTAAAGGGTAATAGTGGTTATTAAATATTGACCATTGATCTGGTTACTATCAATTTAGGATAAAAGAATCTGATGTTCAGAAAACAAACTTTCAAAGAAGGTATGACCATTATGAGTACTTGTTCATACCCTTTGGTCTAACCAATTCTCAAAACGTTTTCATGTATTTAATGAACAATATTTTCCATGAGTATCTTGATACATTCATGGTAGTATTGTTTTATGAAATTCCCATTTACTCTATGTCTAAGGAGTATCATGCATGTCATATGAGAGCATTTCTAGAATTGTTGAAAAATCACTGACTTTATGCCAAGATTTTGAAATTTGATTTATGGATTAAGAATGTGAAGTTATTGGGACATGTGGTGTCGAAACATGGAATATTAGTTGATCTTGATAAGGTGAATGCCGTTATAATATTGGATAAACCACTAAATGTTTTCATGATTTGGAGCTTCTTGCATTTAGACAGGTGTTATCATGGGTTTGTTAAGAGCTTCTCTAAGTTTGATTCACCAATGAATGCTCTGACATAGAAGGGAGTAATGTTTATTAGGATGATAAATGTCAAAATTATTTTGTTAAGATGAAATTTATTTTGATTACTAATCTGATGTTGACTCTTTATAATTTTGGGGAGAGCTATGTGGTCTTTTGTGATTCATCAGGTACTGGTTTGGGTTGCGTTCTTATATATGGTGATCATGTCTTTACCTATAACTCTTGTCTCTTAGTCCATAAAAGAATTATTATCCAACCCATGAAATTGAATATGAAGTTGTGATGTACGTGCTTAATCTTTTATGGAAATACCATTATGGAGAAAGGTTTACCATGTTTTCAGACCATAAGAGCTTGAGTTATATCTTCTTTCAAATATATTTGATTCTTTGCCAGAGGTGTTGGGTAGAATGCCTGAAATCTTTCAACTTTGACATTTCCTATACCATGGGGAAAGGGAATTTCATTGTAGTTTCATTGATCTGTAAAATTATGTGCCAATCCATTAAGTAATATTCAAAAGAGTGGAACATGATGGTTGTATTTGCACAATTGCATATTGGAGTTCAGGAATCAGGGGTTGAGGTTGCATTGGCTAGTGTTCCATTGATATACACACTTCTCAAGATGATTCTTCCAGACCAGTAGCATCCTGATGAGTTTCATAGTGTTAGAGATTTTATTTAAGTTGGGGAGACCATTTCTGATTGTTTGTTCTTCTAAGAGGTCATTATATGCTATCATAATTTCTTTGTTTTTCTATTAGCGATAAGGAAATCCGTGATGAGTGATTTCCAAAATTCCCAATGGGTAGTGCACCTATGAATCACTAAGATGTTCTATTGCAAGAAACATTGATTCTGGTGGCTAGGTATGATATAGAGAATTTTTGAATTAGTCTCCCATTATTATGCATGCCAAAATGTCAAGGCCAATCACCAGAAACCTTCAGGTTTTCTTCAGCCACTTACAATGCCTACTTTGAAGTAAGATGAGATCTTTATAGACATTGTGGTTGGGTTTCTACATAAACAGAGAAATAATAATACAATATGGGTTGTTATTGATAGGATGACCAAGTCATCTCACATTATCCCCATTTGTGATGCAACCAAAGTTTAGGAGTTGGGAAGTCTCTATGTGAAAGAAATTGTTCATTTTCATGGAGTTCAATCTGTTATAGTCTTTGATAGGGATCCTTATTTCACTCCTCATTTTTGGAGAGGCCTTCGAGAGGAATTGGGATATCAGGTCTATTTAATACTAGCATACCATCCATAGTTATATGACCAGATATAAATATATATACATATTCTTGAGTATATCATCCACTCTTGTGTTCTCCACTTTGGTGGGGATGGTTGAGTTTTCTGATAAAAATAGTTACAACTCCATTATCATAATGGATCCTTTTGAGGCCTTGTATTTCCACCCTTGTAGATATATGTTCTGTTGGTTAGAGATTAGTGAATGTTCCTTTGTTGGACCAAGCTTTTTATGAGAGACAACATCAAAGATTCAATTGTTTTATCAAAGAATGTTGATGGTATTGAGATGATATAAGTTATATGATGGTCTTTTTCATAGAACAATGGAATTCCTAGTTGGTGACAAGGTGTTTCTGAAAGCTTAACCCTATTTGGGTCATAGATGTCTTGGAAGGCAAGGGGAGCTTTCTCCTTATTTTGTGGGGCATTTTTAGGTTGTTGAGATGGTAGGAAAAGTTTCTTATTTTTTAGAACTTCCAACGAAGCTGACATTGATACATAACATGTTCCATGTATCTTAACTTTGAAATGATATATCTAATCCATCTCATGTTCTGATCTAGATTGATCTCGATATCGAGCCTAATTTATCTTTAGGGGTTGACACTATTTATCTGATTTGGGCCATCGGTCCACTGATTTGGGCCTACAGGTCTTAGGGCCTTCAAGCCACTACAGGACTTCAGTCCACTAGGCCTTTGGGTTGTTAGAAATTCAGGCCACCAATGGCCTCAGACCATAGGGATTTCGAGCCACATAAAAGATCAAATAAGGGAAGAACACATGGGAGTAGGCCCAAACAAAGATTCAGAGAAAAAATAGCAACTATAAAAGCAAACCTAACCAGATTAGAAGAATGAGAGGGTGTGACAACTTCCTTTAGGACCAAGAACCATGGAGCTCTGCACAGATAAATGCTATTTGATCACTCATTCGAGGTGGGGATCTATGCACCTTCAAGATGCAGATGTTGGGAGAGATTGTTTCAAGTGTTTCAGGTCCTGTGACATTGAAGTCTTGTATTGAGTTGTGTATGCACCTTGTTCCTTGGGACTAAAGGTCATATTAAGGCTCCCCTTCAACCCTTAAAAGGCTGATTATCCAAAATTCAAATAAAAAGAAGGCCTACAGTCCATTCAGATAGTTGATTCTAAAACCAAGGCACTTCATGAGATGAATGAACCTTTGGATCATGTGTTATCGAAGCATGGTTCTGATAATCATGAAATGTGGGAGAGGGAGGCACTGATGAGAGAGAAGTATTTTAATCTTTTTGGCATGGAAGCTTCTTTATATGATTTGTAGGGTTAGAAAGTTCCAATGGTGGGGAGGTTGTAACATCTTATTATAGTTTTTTGGTATTCCTAAACCCCTCTTTATACCATGGTTTGGTTGGGATTCATTTATGGGTGAATCTGAGTAAATTTTAAAAGTTTTAAAATATTATGGTCTTCTGCATATTTGGTTCATGGTTTTCCCAAATTGCATGCCCTGTATAAGAAAACCTTATAAACCAAGGTAGTGGGGTTTTTCATTGTTAGTGAAAATTTTAATAGACCATGTTCCCACTTAGGATAAACTATGAAACCTATTTAAAATAGAAGCATGACCAGGGTGCACAGTTTGGTCTAACCATGTGGCTCTACTCAGGAAACCATGCTTACGAGATTTTTTAATCTAGATTTTAATTTTAAAATTACCAAAACCTCCCTTTTGGGTACCTAAAGGGCATGTACGACACCATACAAGCTCTTATTCCTTGGAGGTTCCCAAGTGTAGTTTCGGGACCCTTATAACCCCTCTAGTAGAGAATCAAAGCTGGGAGAATGGCATTTAATCCCTTATCAGTAAGTTCCTTATTCTCATTATCTACCTCCCTACATCCCTATTTCCCTCCCTAGAGTTTTATAGATCTCCTTATTTGTTTGAGGATCTATTAACCCGGTTTTGGGATCTTAAAACTAGGATTTATTTCTAGTTCCCATTTTCATCATTCTCTGTTGGAAATTCCTAAATAGGGTTTGGATTTTTGCGATCCATTGATCTATGGTAGGTGGTTTCGTCATGATTTCCACTTTTTATTAACCCTAAATTACTTAATTTAAATTCAATTTAAATTATAAGTGAATATTCTTCTAATTAATTGATTAAAACCCCAATTTCACTGAATTGGGGTGTTTGGAAATTAAATTTTGTCATGATATTTGGAAAAACCCCCAATATCATTGAATTGGGGTGTGATTGTGAAATTGATGGGTAATTGTGGAAATTTAAAATTTTTAATTTAAAATATAAAATTGATTGAAATCGTTTCAATTAAATTGTTGAACACAATTGTTGAAAATTGAATTGTGAATTTAATTCAAATTATTATTTAGAAAAAAATGGATTAACATGCTTTTGATAGAAACCTTTGGGTTTTATATTGGAAAAATGTATGTTTTTATTAAAAACTCATTTTGGTTTTTAAATGGAAAATTATAATTTTAAAAATGGTATAATGAGATTTAATTATATTTTAAGGTTTCTTAAAATAAATTTCCCATAATTGACTAAGATGGGAATTCCCTAGCACCAGATTGAAATTTTAAAACACTAAAAAACATTCTTTTAGTATATATTATTCCTCAGTAGGATAGATATGAGTTCTCTCTTTCTAGTGTTGAGGGATTTGTGAACACATTGTATTTATTATTACATGAGTGTGTGAGGATCCCATAACTTGGAACTATCATACCTCTTGAAAGATGAACATGTTTCTTGCTTATTTATATGCGAGATACAAATGTATTCTAATGTTTTTCATCTGTTTTACATGCCTTCTATATTGATATAAACTATTTTATTTAAAATCCTATATTAATCCATTTGTTTAAAAATATTCTATCATTTGGAAAGTGCCTCATTTTTTTTAATGTATTTACATCATTTGAAATGTAAAGCATGGTTTTTTTTAAAATGATTTTTGAAATTCCAAACCTATTTGTTTAAAGTTGAATGCTCTTTATTTTGGTTAATTAAATGATGGAATTTTAGTATGGAATACTTGGAGAAACCCTACTGGGATTTTATCTCATACCCACCCATGTCTTCAAGTGTTTGTAGATTATCTTCTTCCAGGTTTGAGTAAGGGTAAAGCACCACATGGAGTAAGTTCTAGATGTTAATATATGGACTTGGTGAGTTTTTTGCATTGGTACTTGGGATGTTTTGTTGGGAATATATTGTCTCAATAATAATCTAATGAATATTATTGATTTTGATGCTAAAAAATACTCTGGTTTGTTTTACTGGTGAAATTATTTTAAGTTAATTTCATGAAATTAATATTCATTGATATATTTATTAAAGAATTATATTCATGTTTTTGATCCATAAGGAATATTTTTTAAAGTGATTTGAATGTATTTTAAAAGATTATGGAAAAACTGTTTATACCCCACCTGTGAAAGTGTATCATAATTATGAAATGTTATGTTTGGAAAAACGCATATGGATCATTAACCCTACACTATTAGGAAAGTATCATTCAGGAAAACTATGTTTGGATGGAACATTACATTTTTAAAAGCGGAGATTATGGTTAAGAAACCCTATGTAGGTAAGTAATCATGTTATTGATGAAACAAACATATGGTATATCAACCCTAATTTTGTATTTAGTCATACTTTTGGTGTTTTTTTATTTTAAAAAGGAACCCTATGTTTGATTATCCAATGACAGAGTCATTAAATCTAAATTTTATCTGATATGTGTGCAACAGTATTTACAGAATTAAAGATCTTTCCTAGGACCAATTACAAGGATATTTATGATTGATTTAAATATTTTTATTCAAAGGAATAAGTCATTTCCATTTCTAAGTGAATTTATGAATCTCTTGAAGGATTTAAATTTGAATATTTTTGATCTGTTAGGTGACTTTGTTGGATCTGAAAATCTAAACCAAGCCATATTTTATATATATTCTGTTAGATTATCATTTAATAAAAAATTCACATATACATAATTTCGAATATCTTTTTGAATATAGAATTGCTACAAAAAAATAAACTATGTCATTTTCTGAATATTCAAGGATTTAAAGGTATATATTTCAACCTCGTACTACTGTAACTGCTGTTATTTATTTGTTTTTCTTCCTATTGAAGATCATTCTCAACTAGGATCTCTTCATAGTTATTATTTCTTGAAAAAATTCATCTTTGAAGAAGAATATACTTATTCGGTTGGTTGTTGCAGCAACAATGATGTTAAACCCAAACCATAAATAAATAAAACTCTTGATTTATTGGAGTTTTGACTACTCAGTCTTAGTCATGGATTAAGTTTCAACTTCTTGTACTATGCTATGGATATCTGGTTCCATTTATAAGAACCAGAAGGTCCTTTTTTAAACTTGTTGCAATTATGTCAACTTCCTATACTCAATTGTGGATTTTAAGGTATTTTGATAAGAGGATCATTTCTAGTTAAAATCACCAAACTCGCAGAGATGTAATTTGTGGAGTGGACTAGGAGATCTTTGCGCCCTGAACCACTATAAAAACTATTTTTTTCATCTTTACCATTAATCTACTAATCATATTACATAAAGAAGAAAACATTGCATATCTTCATTAATCATAAAGACAGTTGAAAGATCGAATCTATGAAGATTATCAAAGAGTCACAATTAACCCATAGTGTATCTTTTTATTATTCTAACCCAACAATTGGCATTAGAGGCGATATTTTTGATAAATCATATAAATCTCTAGCAAGATTAATAGAATAAGGTCTATTCAAATTAGATATCAATGGATAATCAAAGAGAAGGTATGTCTATCATTTTTGCTCCATATTTCAATGGTGATAACTATAGATGATAGAAATCATTCATGATCGTATACGAGAAGATTCTAGGATTCAAAGTTTATTCAATGATCACCACTCCTTATGTAATTACTAAGAATCCAAAAACTATAATTCTACACAAGAATCTGAATATGATATAAAATCAAAAAAAATTAATGCAATCATCAGTAGACTCAGACCTAATGAATTCAATTGAGTATCACAATTCCCTACTGCTTGTGAAATGTGGAAAACAACCAATTTTACATATGAATGAACAAATATCATTAGAAAAAATAAGGTATGTTGCTGTGAAAATAAAATTTTACACTATTAGGATGTATGATAGAGAAATAATCACATAAATGAATAGATTATTGACAAAAGTTGTCAACCGTATCACTACCCTAAGAGATCCAATTTCAAAATCAGTTTAAGCAATAAAAGTACTTCAATTACTACCTAAAAAGTGGAATATAATATCTGTAGTTATTTGAAGATCATCACCTATAAACAATTTACTAAAAAAATTTAATTGGAACATTGATGATGTATGAAGCATAGATGAAAGAAGAAGTTGAAGATATCCTGATAGTAGTAGAAAGGAAAAACACTTCTCTTAAGGTGATATCTCAGAAGCATGAAAAGAAGTCACAAGAAAATTTCAAAATCACAAGAGATTCAGACTGCTCTGATTTTGAGATAGAACTGGATCAAATATCTAGAAAATTTATCAAATTATATAAGAATAAAAGAGGCTTGAATAAATCCTTTAAAAAATATAATAAAAGATCTAAGTAATTGAGATGTTACAAATGCCAGAAGATGGGTCATATCAGACCTTATTTCCCTCAAATAAAGGACTAAAGAAGAAAATTTGAAAAGAAAAATCCGAGGAAAGCTAATTATGAGCCTAAAGTAAAAATATACATGAAAGGTACGTGGAGTGTGTCTAAAGACACCTTCAACTCTTCAAAATTTGATTAAGAAAAAGGGCCATAAAATCTCAAAGCTAATATGCGCATTAGGGTTAAATAAGAAGAAGAGGTGTGATCCTATTACTCTTCTACTTCTATCTATAATAGCTACTAAAATAGTAAATTATTTTCTTATGGATTAATGCTAGAAAATAAATATGATTATTTAATAAATAAGAAAAATCATTAAGAAATACTCACAATGCTATTTTAGGCGAGAGATACACAATGCTAAAACAATATCAAGAACTAATTTAAAAATTCAATCCATCTACCTAAACCCGTATTGTTTGTGAAAAAAGGATAAAATAATTATAGGTTGAATTATAATCTTATAAAATTAATTCAAGTATTTTAACTAAATGAGAAAAAACGTAGAATGAAATTCTTAGAAAAAATGTTATTAAAAAAATGCAGAATAAGAAGAATGGAAGAAAAGACAAAGTTATATAAAAACAACTTTGTGCTTGGTACTAAAAATTAGACCTAATTTTATTATGGAATAAAAGGACATTAAACTAACATATATTATTTAATTAATCCTGAAATAAGTGGTATTAAAAAATTATTCATTTCTAAAAAAAATATATGAAGAAAGTAATATAAATTTTGGAAAAATAAGGTAGATCTAGATTCCAAAATCATTTCTTGCTAGCACAGCCCGACCCAAGAAAATATGGGTACTAAAACAAACATGTGTTTAAATACTATTGTAGATAAAAGACCATAGGAAAAAAATTCTATATGGTATATGGATAGTGTCTACCCCAGATACATGAGTGGAGACTCTACCAATTTCCATACACTAATACGAATGGATGTGGTCTAGTCACCATTGGTGACATTAAAAAAGGAAAGATTGTTGGAGTTGGAATTGTTGGAGATTCAAAGACAATATCAATCAAAAAAGTATTTTATATAAAAGGTATAAATAACAACTTGATAATTATTTCTCAAATTTGTGATGATGGATTTTATGTTTATTTTTATAACAATTTCAGCTCATTCTTTTTAAAATAAACTGTTCAAATTTAGATCACTGAGAACTGAAAATTTTTATACTTTGGATCTTAATTTATTGTGTAAACAAAAAGTGAATTGTTTAACTGCAAAGAAAAAAGATTCATTGGTCTAGAATAGGAGACTTGGAGGTAATATATTATCTTTATATAAGTTATCTAAGAAAAAATTAATTTCTGATTTTCCTCGTCTTTAATTTGAAAATGATAGATTATGTGATGCATGCCAAATCAGAAAAAAACACAAATCATCCTTCAATTAAATTAACAAAGTTGTTACATATAAACCTATAGAACATATACATATGGATTTTTTGGACCATTGAGAGTAGAAAGTTTGGATGGGAAATTATATATTTATATCTTCGTTGATGATTTTTTAAGATTTACATGGGTTTATTTTCTAAAACTTAAAATTTAGGCATTCACTGTGTTTGAATTTTTTTGTAAAATTTTTTAAAATGAAAATAGTTTTTAAATAATTCCATTTAGAAGTGATCAGGAGGGAGAATTTGAGAATCAAAAATTGAGTTTTTTTTCTCAAATCTTGGTATTAAACACACCTTCTCTACACCAAGAACACCTCAAAAAAATGGAATTATTAAAATAAGAAACATAAAATTCATGAAATGGAAAGGATTATCCTAAATGAATACAATCTTCCTACCTATTATTGGGTATAATCTGTAGGAACAACTTTCTATACCATGAATAGAGTTTTAATAAGACTAACTTTTAAAAAAACACCCTATGAACTTTGGAAGAATAAAAACACAAGGTAAAATACTTTAATGTTTTTTGATGTAAGGTATATATCTTGAATAATAAGGATTTCCTAGGTAAATTCAATCCAAAAGATAATGAATGAATCTTTTTAGTACATTATATTACTTATAAAACCTATAGACTATTTATTAATAAGTAAAGGATTATTGAAGAATAAGTTCATGTGAAGTTTTATAAAATTAACCCTTTTATTAAAGAGATAGATCAAATAGATGAGATTACTGAATCTTTTGACAACATGAGACTTGAAACTCCTAAAACCGATTTTAAAAAAAAATAATGAAATTCAATAAATTTCAGAAGAACATGAAACTGAATAACTTAAAAATATACAACTGAAAAAGTCTATAACCATAAAGGACCATCCTTTATAAATAGTTATTGAAAATTTAGACACAGGGGTTCGAACTAGAAGAAATGTAGGAAACCTAGCTGTATTTTATACCTTTCTATCCTAGTTGGAACCTATTTATATTGAATAATATTTACAATATGATAGTTGGTTATTATCTATGTAATATGAACTTAACCACTTTACTATAAATAATGTTTGGGAATTAGTATACATACTACTAGATTATCCAGATATAAGAACTAAATGGGTATTTATAAATAAACAAGATGATCAAGGGATCATTACCAGAAAAAAATTCTAGATTAGTATATAGAGGCTAAAACTATAATGAAGGAATAGATTTTGATGAAACCTTTGTTCATATTTCTAGATTAGAGGCCATTAAAATCATGCTAGATTATACATCTCAAATTAATTTTAAATTATTTTATAAGGATGTTAAATATTCTTTTTTAAATGGATATTTAATGAAAGATGTTTATATAGAATAACCACCAGGTTTTGAAAACCCTCTTAAACTAAATCCTATTTTTAAACTTATTAAATATCTCCATGGACTTAAATAGCTACCAAGAGCTTGTTATAAAAGATTAGGTTCTTTAACATTGGAAAATTGATTTTAAGTGGGAATATAAGATCTTAATCTTTTTAGAAAAACCATTTTCTATAATATATTATTAGTGTAAATTTATATTTAAGATGTTATTTTTGGACCAACTAATAAAAATCTTTGTAATGGTTTTTCAAATCTTATGGAAAAATAATTTGAAATGAGTATTATTTGAGAATTAAATTTATTTTTAGGATTTAAAATTTATAAAAAATATTGTGGAAATGTTTTAAATTAAAGTTAATATATTATTGATTTATTAAATAAGTTTAGACTAGAAAATAGTACGACTTATAAAGCGCACATGTGTACCAATATAAAACTTGATTTTCATGAAGAAATAAAACTAGTTGACAACAAGCTATATATACATCTGATTAATAGTTTATTATATCTTACTACTAGTAGACCAAACATATAGTTTTTTTTGTTTATGTGCTAGATTTCAATAAAACCCAAAATAATCCCATTTTATTTCTGTTAAATATATTTTTCAAAATTTAAAAATGAATATTTTTCAATCTATAATTTACTTAAAAACTATTTATTTTAATTTAATTTCTTAATCAGATGTAGACTTTGGAGGTTGTAGAATAAATAGAAAAATAACTTTAGGGACCAATACCTTTTTAGGGAAATCTTTAGTTTCATAGTCAAGTAAGAAACAATATTCAGTTGATCTGTTAATATCTAAGGTAGAATATATATTTTCTAGATTTTTTTGTGCATAAGTGTTGGGATTGAAACACACCTTATTGTACTTTGGACATAATTTTGATAATATAACTATTTTGTGTGATAACACCAGTGCAATTATTGCTTCCAAAAATTCTTTAAGTCATTACAAGACTAAGAATATTTTTCTATAACATCATTTTCTAAGAGATCATGTTCTTAAAATGATATATCCTTAGAATTTGTGAATAACTAATATCAACTTGCTTATATTTTTATTAAACCACTACCCACTTAAAGTTTTGATTTTATTAAGGGGGAGTTAGAAATATTTAATTTCAAATAAATATCTATTATTTTATTTCATTTAATTTCTCTCTTAATTGTTTTATTTTATATAATTATTATTCATTTATTTATTGTTTACATAAAATGAGAATTTATTTCAATTTTTGATAAATAACATCTTTTTTTTAAAAAAAGATTACACTATGTAATCGGCTCGAGAAACAAGAATAAGTCACTCAAAAACCATCAGAAACCCCTTCCTTACCATGTTCTCCTATTACCCTAATATTTAAAACCCTTTCAAAATCTAGAACTATTGTTTCTCTTTTTAAACCCTAGAATCTGAAACCATCAACCTTTAGATTCATATAAATGTCGATAACGGAAGACGTAAAACCAACTGGAATGACGAAGAACATTACTTATAGAAAGATTATTCGAGGAAATGTAAAATATTTTGAATAGATAAATTTGAAAAATGTTCTTATGAAGAATTCCGTAGCCTTTAAAGGTCTCAGAAATATTTTTTTCCAATATTAGAAATGATATTATTTTTGATATATAAGTAAATGAGTTCTTCGTAAATTCTAAATACAGTTTCAGGGATACATAGGATATCTTTGCTTATTTGATTTATCAAATAGATGTTTCTTTCTCTATAAAAAATAGCCAATGTTTTTAAGTGTCTACGTGAAAGGGTTTTTCATTTTGACATGTGGTCAATTGGAAACCAAGAACATAAATCCAAGGATATTATGTCATTTCTTATTTGATCAACCCACATTTGAAAAATGGCTGTAAAGAATCCTGATATTGACCAAAGGATACTGGTCAAGTAAATTCAATATTCTATAATTTCAAGGACTGTTGAACTTGAGAAGATTCTTTTTGTAGATATATACATAATTTTTTTGATGATGAGTGATGTGAAATTTAATTTCCTAAGGTACATGTTAATGTACATGCACCACTGCATCCAAGATTTGGAAAGGGTGTCCTTTTATACTTATGTAATGATAATCTCAATGCTTCTGCATCAGAAAAGTTATATTTAGGGATGTTATAATAAATGACATATGTCATCACAACAACATTACCAATTCTATTACTCTAAGGATGATAGTATACTTATGTAGTATAGAATAAGGAACACTATTACCTATTTGTGTAGAAAACGAACAAAGAACTGTTCCTACTATTTAGGAAGAGAAAAGAGTTTTGGGATATTCTTTTAGGATTCTAAAAGAATAAGTTAAAGAATAAAGAATAGGAAATGAAGTTCAAACAAAGTCGCATCGCATTAGTTATGATGTTTCTAACTCACAGGCTATGAGATATGTCACACTATATCCTAAATTTTTTTAGAAGAACCAAATAATGAGACCTTTATCATCCGATCTAGGAATAGAGAAGAACTTGAAGATCAAGTGATATCAATACAAGCACCAGGTTTAGAGGTTTTTTCCATTAGTGAAGTATACCTCCTATAAAGTCTCTGATTTAACATATATTAACAAGAATAGATTCATATAGATGAATCATGATCTTAAAAAACTCTTGTTGAAAAAAAGTCCAAGAAAATATGGAATCTCAAAGAGATGAGCCAACTTAACATGTAGTGGATTCCACTCCTAGGTCAGTTTAGAATCAATATTTTTTTTAAATATACCTAATTCTCTTTAAAAGTATACCAATGAACCTATTGATTTGAAATAGGCTCTTAATGTTTAATTTTATGACTATAATGAGACCAGTAAAGAAAAATATTTATCCTTGGTTGAAAGAGGTCAACAATCTCAAGCTCAGGAACCATAATCTTATGATTCATTGAATAACTATATTCATGGATTTGTGGCTCTGTTAAATAATATAAAAGAATAAAATTCATGTTTCCAAGGAGAGTTAGAGGGTAAAACAATGTATTTAGAATATTTGAAAATTTAAACTATTCCAAGTGAGTAATTTAAATCTATTTAGAATCTTCTTCAAACTATTAGTGAAAATTAAGTTTCCAAAAGAGATTTTGATGCTTTTCATAAATAAATGTTAGATCAGTTTGGAAAACTAAAATCGGAATCTATTTAAAAAATAGATGTTTCATATCTGAAATGGTATTTGGGAAATTAGTTTGAATCTATAAGAGGATGTATCAGTCAATTCTGGCCTTCTACTTCTTCACAACCAACTTCTCTCGATACAATCAGAATATTTCAAGAAATTACTTCACTGATGGATGATATGAATGATAGGATTCAATCACTTCATTATGATAGTGCACCTATGAATGTATTGTTGGATAATTAGGGAGATCTTTTCACTCAATTAATGTCAAGTGCACTTGGTATCAGGCCGATGCTCAATCGGTTAAGTGAAAAACTCACTCAATTTTTGCAGATAGAGGAATATATTCATGAATTTATAAAAGTAAATCTTTTTGAAAGTTTAATAGTGGGACATGATTCAAGTTTTTTTATTTGAAATCTAGATAAATTTTTTTGGATAATTTACAAGGAAAATTTTCTGAGTTAAAGAAAATTTTCAGGCTACTCAAGTTTCACCAGAACTTGATCCCTATTTTGAACCATAACATTCAAACTCAACCAGCCCTTCCTTTTAATCTCTCTCATCCAAAATTACTCTAGTAATCATAAACCATATTTTAAATGAAAGTAAAATTATTTATCATTATTTCTATTTACTCTACATGTTTATTATTATATTTTTTTAATTTTACTACCAGAACACAGGTTTTGTTTTACTATACAAAAGTGTTAACATTTATTTATAGTTATGTGCAACATTACATGTGTTTTAATCCTTTTTCTTATACATTCTTTTTGATAACACAAAAAGTGTCAGAAATTTGTGTAAGAATATACATTCTATAATTTCTGTAATCTTAATCAAAATAATACCATGAAAGTGAAATACTACTATGAAAAACAAATTTTCCAAACCGTAAATGTATTCTTTAGAATATTATTTCACTAGTGATTATAATTCCTTTATTTTACATAAATTTTGTTATGAGATTTTTGATCATCAAAAAATAGGGAGATTATTGGGTATGTATTGTCTCAGTAATACTCTAATAAATATTATTTATTTTGATGCTCACAAATAAACTTGTTTTATTTACTGATGAAATTTAATTAAGTGAATTTTAGAAAACTAATATTCATTGATTTATTTATTATGGAATTATATTCAAGTTTTTAATCCATGAGGAATATTTTTTTATAATGATCAGAATGTTTTTTAACATATTCTAGAAACATTGTTCATTCCGCAGGTGTACAAGAATAAGGTAAGTATGAAACCATACATTTGGAACATCACATATGGATCATCAACCATATGTTTTTAGGAAAGTATCATCCAAGAATGTTATGTTTTTATAGAACCTTACATTTGTAAAACGGGAAAGAATTGTTAAGCAACCCTTCATATATAAGGAACACTATGTTTGAGGAAACAAACGTATGGTACATCAACCCTATTTTTCATTCAATCTAACCTTTGGTATTTTTTTTGTTTTATAAAGGAACCCTATATTTGAATATGCAATAAAGAAGTTATTAGATCTATGATTTTGTCTAAGATGTGTGAAACAGTCTTGATGTAAGTAAAGATATATTCTAACACCAATTCAAAGGATCATTATGATCTATTTAATGATTCATTTCAACATAATAAATCATTCCTATTTCTAAAGGAAGTTACGACTCTCTAGAAGGATTTAAATTTGAATATCTGGAATCTATCAAGCAACATTATTGGATATGGAAAAATAAATCAATTTGGATGTTCTATATATTCTATCATAGAATCTTTTCAAAAGATATTTTCACATCTACATAATTTTGAATATGTTTCTAAATATAGAACTACTACAAAAGAAAATCGACTCAGTCATTTTCTAAAGAGGGTATGCTTTGATGATATACAATTTTACCCCATACTGTTGTAACTACTGTTGTTTATTTGATGTTATTCCTATTTAAGATCATTAAAACCCAAGATATATTCAGATATATTCCTTCTTAAAGACATTCATCTTTTAATAATAAGATATGTATTCTGTCAGTTAATGATGTAACTATGAAGTTCAACCTGAACCATCAAACAAATCAAACTCTTTTGATTAATTGAAGTTTCGACTGATCTAACCTAGTAATGGATTAAGTGATAGATTCTTATACTAAGGTGTGGATATCTGGTCCCCTATAAAAGAACCAGAAGGTACTTTTTTGGCCTTATTGTAAAGGTGTCAACTGTCTATACTCGTTTGTGGATTTGATGGTCTTCTGATAAGAGGAAACATTCTAGTGAAAATCTCCAAGCTCATAGAGAGAGAATTGGTGGAGTGGAATTGTTGATCTATGTTCCCCAAACCACTATAAAATTTTTTGGTTCATTTTTACTATTAATATGCTTCTCATATTACATAAATAAGAAAATGATACATATTAGCATAAATCTCAAAGAGAGTTAAATACCAAAATCTGTGGTGATTATCTAAAACACACAATTCACCCCCATCTTGTGTATCTTTTTATTATTCCCACCTAACATGTTTTTTCTATTTTTGTTACTTTTTTATATTACTTTGGGTAGTTATACCTATTTTTATTCTGGTACACTTCTCTCTATGGAGTTTATTTTTTACACATACTGATTTTTTCATCTTTAATTCCATAATACTTCTGGAAAAAATAATTCCCATTTTCATTTTGTATGAAACAAGGTGATAGTTGCCAACCTATGGGGATTGGGAATTCCCTTCATGCCATTTTTACACCATCTTAGTTATCGGATTACCAGGGTACTCAGGTTGGTTCATTAAATTGCTCCATAACACACACGACCACACCGTAGAAGAATTAGATATGATATTATGATATGTCTATGTCATAGTCCCAATATGAATATGTGGCTACACAATAGAGGAAAGGTTATATGTTTTATTGATTCTGTTTGAAGGTGGATGTGTCTTGTCCTTCATTGGGGTGATTCTCATAGACGAAGCTACACCATGGTGGCTTACACCATGTTGTAGAAAACATTTTTTATTAGTTACAAACAATGATTTTACCAGTATAGTATTCAAGAATTGTGGAAATAAATGAATCCATTTTTTATTTGAATAAGGGAATTCACTTTGAAATTGAATAGGAGCATTCAGTTCAAAAATTTAGGGGCTTAAGAAAGGGTTTCCCACATGATAGAGACCTAAAAATATCGATTCCCTATTCATGTTTGGCCATTTATCTAGTTCTATGAAGTGTTGTAGAGATAACTTCATGTCATATTCCTCAGCCTATAATTTAGTGGTTTATTTTCTAGTGTTGTTATACACCACATAGATTACCCTATATCATATCAGTTCAGTTTATAGTGTGGTTATATTCCATAGTTCTTCATATTGCATTGTGGAGGTCCTTTTCCAGTACTGTTTATAACCTAGTACCCAATTATTTATGATGGTGGTTGTATTCAATACACCTCAATAACGCATCACCTTTATTGTGTCATGGATCCATGAAAACATCCAAGAGTCCTTCCAACTGAACTTGGTGGTTAACCCCTATGTATGATTTGGTTTTTCCTTTGACTTGTATCACCTCTCTATACTCGATAACCCTTTTCTTTTTTTGTTTGAAACCAATTATAGGATTCCTTGGTGTTAAATCATGTTCTTATTGGATTGTGAATATGTTTTTGGTGATGATTCCTTTGACAAACCTTGAAATTGATGTTGAAAACCATGTTGTAGGAAGATCTTTAATTTTTGGGATCTTGTTTACACATATTTCCTTGTAATAATTTTTGTGTTGGAATTACTAATGATTGTGCTTGATTGTGATCACATGTGTGTGGGTAGCCACGAGACCCATTATGATATTTGATTTCCTGAGTGATAATAGAGTATCATGTTTCCATATTTGATTATGATCACATGTTGTTATGTGTTGCTACTTTATTCTCTTAATGGAATGATTTCCATGTATGATCTGCCTTGTATATCTGTTACCTTGATTGGGAGATATCATACTTGGTGCTTATAAATGGTGGACCATTAGGACATGTTTATCCCCTAGAGGTTAAGTGTGTTTGAATTGGAATAATGGAGATAAAAGAATTTGGAATAGGGTGGAGATTTTTTGGATGCTATGTATACCTTGTTTAAGATGCACTAGAGGACACAAAGTAAATATCAAGCACCATGAATTGGAGTATTCCTAGTGGATTCCAAGTAACATGGTCACTCAAGACTAGAAGAAACTGGGTAGAGTGACACACTTGGTGAATAAAGGAAGGTAGGTAGTATGTACGAAGGATTCCATGAGGATGTTGAGCTACTGGTTTTAGTATCCTCATGACAAGTTTGTTACTTATGACATCTCTTATTATCCTTTAGGCATGGATCCAAATCTAGTATGAACAAGATTTTGTGTTAGATTGGTTATCCCATGAATTCTTGGTTTTGGATTGCATGTTTTTTTTCATTACACATTTTTTATTATTATGGAATAAACTTTTATACTTGAGAAAGATAGGTTATGCACACACTTTTTGTGTCTTATAGAGACTTGTACTCACACCCTTATTTGGAAGTTTGGTGTGCTTGCAGATTTCATGACTAGAGACCTGAGGAAGGGTAAAGGACCTATTTTGGATTATTGAGTATAGGATAATAGTGTTGGTAGAAAAATAGGATGAATTCCAAAAGCCCTAATTTTATTTATTTATTTATCTACTTCTTTATACACTACAGAATCTTTCCAATTTGGAAGATATTTATTATTGTGTACTATTATTTTGATTATGCATGTCCACTCTAGTAATTTATTATAATTTTCATGATTTTTTATTGATATTATGACATGATACTGATTTTATAGACTCTCTACTGATGTAATCATATCCTCCATGTAGGTAACAACCTCTTGTTTATGGGGAGGCGCACATGAGGTCATGTGACCTTCCGGGTTAGGCTTGATGGTTCGATTTGGTATCTCACATTATGGTAATGTTTAATGTTGATATTCTAATATATTCAAATAGAAAGTCATATCATGAAGATCAATTGAGTATTGTACTAAATACCCTAAGAAATGATAAGTTGTATAAAAAATTAGCATGTTTTATTTTTTGGGATTAAAAGTTTCATTTTTGGGTTATATAATCTCAAGAGAGGGTATATCTATAGATCAACTAGTGATTAAAATTATTGAAGGTTGTTATAGAACAAACATTATGACTAATATGTGTAATTTTTTCTTGGTTTTGATAGATATTATTGATTTTTTTGGATATTTTCTCACATATATATAATCCACTCACCATGTTAACTTATAAGGTAGATAAGTTCCTTTGGATAGATGAATTTGATGAAAATTTCAAGAAACTAAAGAGACGATTAGTTAGTTCATCATTTAATACACTACTCTACAGTGAAGAATGGTTTTTGATATATTTTCAATCATCAAAGAATGAGAAAGGATTCATCCTCATTTAGAATGTTGGGGTTATAACTTATAAATCAGGAAAATTAAAGGTTAATGATAAAAATTTCCCAACTCATGATTCAGAGTTAGCTATGATTTTTTTTAATTAAAGATATGGTGGAATTATCATTATAGAGAAAGTTGTGATATATACTAATTATAAAATATTATTGTATATATTCAATCAGAAATAGATGAATATTCTCTAGAGAATATGGTTGGAGTTGATTAAATATTATGATTTCAAAATACATTACCACCCTAAGAAAGAAAAAAAGATGGTAGATTCTCTAAGGTGAAATGATCAAGCATGTTTATCTATGATGAGGATAAAAAAATATATAATATTTTTGGGATCTAAAAGAATGGATATGGAAATATTGATGAAAGGGTATTAATATTATCTTGATCAAATTAATATTCAACTATCTATTCTAGTGAGTGATAAAAAGGTGAATATTGAAGATATTGAGTATTTAAAGAAGGTGATAAATGATCATGAATTCAACCTTGATTAAGATGGAATGATAATGTTTAGGAACCATGTATGTTTCCTCCCCATAGAATATTTAAAGAATGTTATATTGGACTAATCTCATTGTTCATCATTATCTATTAATCCTAGAAGTAAAAATAAGTATAGATATTAGAAAGAGTATTTTTTGTTAGAAAACATTAAGAGATATATTAAAAAGTATATATCTCAGTGCATGGTATGTAAATATGTTAAGGTATATAGATAGAGGCATAATAGGATGTGATAACCATTACCTATTCCATAATAAAAAGGGGAAATCATCACCAAGGTTTTTTTCATCGAACTCCCCAAAATTTCTAAAGGACGTATTGCAATTTGGTTTGTAATTAATAACCTTATGAATTCATCACAACTCATTTTCGATCAAAAATGATTTATCTCTTGATCATATTTCCCTAATATACTATAAATAAGAGATAAGGTGGCATGGAGTACCAAATTCTATTGTATCTAGTTAGGATCCATGTTTTACCTCGAAAATCAAATGATGTATTTAGAAAAATCTTGATTTAGAGATGTGTTTTAGTAATTCAAAACACCCTAAAAAAGATGGACAGTCTGAGAGAACCATTCATACCCAAGAGGATATTTTAATACCCTATTAAATGAATTTAAAGGTTATTATGATCAACATATTTTTATATTCAAGTTTTTATACTATAATAGGTTCCACTCAAGAATCTAAATGGATCCTTATGAATCTTTATATGGAAATAAGTGTAGAACTCCAATGTTTTGGGATGATGTTTGAAAAAGAAAACTACTGGGACCTGAGCTAGTTGAAGAAATGGTATATAAATTCAAATCTATTCTGACATACAACAAGGAATCTTAGAGTCAATAGAAAATAAATGATATCAATCATTGGAGAAATTTGGAATTCGAAGTTGGTGAGAAGTAATTATTATAAATTTATCTATGTAAGGAGGTTATGAGATTTGGAAATAAGGGAAACTTGATCCCTGGGTATATTTTCCCCTTTTAGATTTTTTATTGAGTACGGATGATAGAATATCACTTAGTGCTTCCACCAAACCAATCTCAAGTTCATATTTTGTTATATGTATCTCTCATAAGGAATTACATACAAGATATTTCACCTGCATTGAACTTAGAGGACATAACAATGAATAATAATCATTCCTATAAATAAAAACCATTATAAATATTTTATTATGAAGATACATTTCTATGGAACAAGACAACTAACCTAGTTAATGTTTTATAAAATAATCATAAATTTGAAGAATATAAATGGGAACCTGAGGATATAATTAAATAAATATATTTTCATTTAATTTTATAGAAGTGGCGATTTTTTTGGGGAAAATAATTTTAATAAGAGATAGAATGTGATACCATGAGATATTATGATATATTTTTCTTCAAATAAATTTAATTTTCTTGATATCTTGTGATATATGTAAACCCGAGTCTAAATGAATCATAATATATAATGTCATTATATAATAGCCATTAAATTAAAAAAAATGAATAGGAATAACCACATTTGGAAAATTATGTATAACATTTTTATATAAATAATATAAATTTATAAATAATTACTCAATTTTAAGAAATTTCATTGTAGCTTTAAAAATATATTTTGTCCTAAAAATTGGGTGTTATTATTTTTGAGATGAAATTATAAAATTAATATAGGAAATTTTAGGAAATTTTTTTAAATAAATTAACATAATTTTTGAAATAATCATGTCAAAATTATCTATGAGTTATTTTTTGAGAATTTTCTATAAAGATTTATTTTTCGATGAATATTAAAAAACATTATTTTTATCGAAAGATTTTTTTTCATTTAAATCATTTAGAAAGTTACACTGATTTTAAAATGGTTTTAAAAGTTTTATTAGTTAAATTATATCATGGATAAACCAATTTAGCACACTGGAATCAATTTTATGTTGAATTTTAATATAAATGTATTTTATACTTAAGAATTTTTTTTAAAGCTAACTTCCATCGCATTGTTATGGTTTAATTTTAAATTAAATTACATAAATTCTGTGAATATAATTTGATACAATAGATTATATATTAGAAATAATTATAATTAATATTATGTAACAAGTTAAACACAATTTTTTACATAACTAATAGTAAAAGAAGTCAAAATATTTTATCGTAGTTAAGGCTAAAACATGTTTACTGGGGGTTAAACAAAGAGAAAAGGGTATGTTTGCAAGTTAAACTTATCTAATTACTATGTTTTAGCCATATTTATGCATAATTATTACCCAAAATTTAATATATATATATATATATAGAATAATTTTAATATAATAAGACTTTATTATATTTTAATCTTTTAAAAAATTACATGCCCCATGGGGTGTAGTTCAGTGGTTATGCCCCTACTATCCGTGAAGTGATGTGATTTGTTTTTCATTTCTACTTTACATGGATGGTAATAAGGATATATTTATTGAATATATATGATATATATAATATAATATTTATCTTTTAAATGAGAATTATTATTTACCTTTATTTCATTCCATCCATCAAAAATTAAAAACAATGTCCATGGGTATGTATGACCTATCATCTCCATGAACAGTATAATTTATTTTTTTTAACTATACCATTTATGGTTAATTGAAAATATACTTATAATAAATATATATGATATTTATATTATTATTAACATTATGTAGATGATGTAACTATGATGAAAGTACAAGTAATTAAACTTCTAAACTGATATTCTCATGATAAACAAAATAGATAACCCCCAAAACCGATGATCTTAATAATGAATTATTAAAAAATTGTGATAAAATTTCATATGGGGTGGAGGCATATTTCCAGGTATTGTAGAAGCACTGTAGTAGGTACTGTAGTAGTACTATACATCGTGCAGGCCTGTAGCAGACTGTAAAATGTACAGAAACTGTAGCAGAACTGTACATGGTGTGGTACTATAGTAGGCACTATAGTAGTTACTATAGCAGGTACTATTCGGTACTGTAGCAGCAGGAACTATTCACCTTGGGCCACCGATTTGGGTTTGGAGTCCTTAAGGCATTCAAGCCACCCAGGCCTTTGGGTTAGTAGGGATTTCGTGCCATCTTTAAGGCCCTCGGGCCACATGCAGTTGCCCCAGACACACTACAAAAAAAGGAGCAGCCCCAAAAGAGGATTCAGAGCAGGTGCACTCACCAGAGCAGAACCAAATGGATTGTCAGAATTAGAGGATATGGCTATACCATCGGTACCAGCCTGTGCTTGCATGGGAAGCCTAGCCAGATGGCCATATAAATGTGGAGAGCTACTATCATGACACAGATGCTAGGGAGGGGAAGTTCCTTGTATATAGTCTAGTTGAATTCCCTAAGACCTTCATGTCATGTAATCTCGTAAGCCTACGGGCCTTGTAATCTCTGAGCCTACGGGCCTTGTAAGGGTTCCCCCTCATCCCTTGAAAGTGGGGTTATCAAAAATAAATAAAAATGAAGGCCTTAGAATATGGTAAATAAGTATAGTAAATTTAAATTTATTATACATGAGTTTTGAGCATTTTCAAATAACATCAAACTCAATGTAATGGATTTTCATCTCACATTTATTTTTGTGAGACATAAGACCTTTTTTCCACAAATTTATTTCTTGTGGTGTTCATAATTCACTTGAATTTATTTTATGATAATTCCATGAAAATTATGGGGATTTACATATCCATATATTTTTTACTATTTCATTAGGTTTTTATTTTAATGTTACCAATGTGGTAAGTGATTTATGTTTCAATATCATTGTGTTTCATGATTATTTATGATAATGTTTATGAGGATGAAATTATATGATGTTTCTCTCAAGGATCTCATGAATTTTACTATCATATAGTTATTTATAGAGATTATATGTTTTCCTTTAATTTTTAACTTTTAAGTATAAATAGACTAAAAGAATATTTTTTATAAAAAACCACCATAATTTACCTCTTTGGTTGAAAATAATTTTTCATCAATGTTAATGTTTTCTAGAAATGTTTTATTGAATATTTTTAATGATATAAAATGATTTTCAAATTTTTTTTACTCATTGTTGAATTTAAAAAAAAAATTAAAATAAATCTTATTGTCCTTTTTTGAACGACGTATTATTGACTTCTTACTAGAAATGTGAAAGGAATATTTGTTTTCAAATACACTATATGAATATAATTTCATGATGTTATAACCTCTATATGAATTAAAGATTTATTTACTTTTTTTGAGTTTATTTAGAAAATAATTGTTTTCATCAATATTTGGGAAATTTTTTAGATTATAAATATTTAACTTTAAATTGATAATGTTATTTTTGTCAAGAAATGTTCCGGTATTATTTTAAAGTCATTTTTCATCTATGATAAAATCCTTTGATGTTAATTATAATTTACTAGGGAAATGATCTGACGACACCATCCACCTTTATTATTTTGATGGATTATGATGGTGATTATTTAAGGATGACTATATTAAACCCATTTCATTCCCACAAGTTAATTAAGTTATGATGAAACCTTTCTGAAACTATTTTCTTTTTCATGGGTCATGCTATGATGAAATGATGATATGTTTATGAAACATTTTTATTTTCCAGTTGATATACTATTATGAATGATTAAATGTTTATGGAACACATTTAATCTACACTATTTATGCTACAATTAATGTTTTATGATCTTATGGAACACATATGTATTATTTTTTATGTGATGTATGGGAATAGAATTATATAGACCTCTAATAAATTCGATAAATATGAATATCTAATGAGATAATAAAGACTAAAATGGGGTGTGAACCAAGATCAGTAAGAGACTCTATCCACTAAGATAATCATGGGATTGAACATAAATAAGGATATAATGTAATGGAGTAAAAACCCTATCCACTATAATAGTCCTGGAAGTGAGACTTGACTATGGAACTAAATTTCCATGCTTATGTCTATTCCAAAAACTTATCTCACATGACAATGTTAAGATCTCATGGATCAAATTCCTTGATTCATTTTGAATCATTCCTTATAAAAATTCAAGATTTATTATATGACTTAATATTATGATCTTTGATATGAAGGGTATGGTTTTCAAATGTTAATATCATGTTCTCATATTATTATTCTCGTGTTATTATTAAGTTATCATTAACAACTCCACTATTTACCCTTACTAAGCATTTGAGATCTTCCTTTATTATATTTCCATTCCTCATTTAATAAATAAATGTTCTATGTATGATATTTCTATGAAGGGTGATAGTCTTGAAAAAATTGTGAGAGATTATGTATATATTTCATGAATAAGTTTTTTATATATCCAAGATTACAAAGACATTAGACATATAAAATTATAGCATGGATCATAATGTTATGTATTGAATATTCATATAATAAGATGTAATATTTATATATGAAAATAATGGGTCACTATATCTTAAACACATATAAATACCACTATCCATTGTCTTTTGTCTTCATTGATGTGGTGATTGTGATCAATACCTCTTAAATGAAAACTGAGCTACTTCATATAATGGAATAGCCATTACTACCAATCTCTTGATTCTTGTTTTAATATAGATAATTATTTATTCAACAAATATAATTTTTTCTTATCTTCATGAATGATAATACCATCATGTTACTCAATATAAAAATCTTCCTCAAGGACTCCATTCAAGAGTGATGATTTTATGTTAATTTGATACACTTTAAATCCTTTTTTGCATCACCGTCACAAAAAATATCTTAAAAGTATCCAAGTACGCCACATGTGAAAAAATTTCAGCAATTTTTTCCCCTTAGTTTGGGAATATTTCTTTAATATTAGAAATTTTTTTTCATGTTCACCTTTCCATATTCATTGAGTTTGTTTTGAAAAATCCATTTGGTTCTGATTACATTCTTGATTTTTATCCTTAGAGAAACTTCCAAAGTGTCCTAATTTTCAATTTGTTCAATCTCCTCATACATAAACTTGACTAAACCTTCATAATTGGAATATTATTCAATGTATTTTGGTAATACATGAGATAATAGTGAAATATATTTTTGTTGTTCCATCTTTCCTATTTGAACTGAGGATGTATAGTCACAAATGATATTGATTTTAGGGATTTCATCCCCACAGGATTGTCGTCTTGAATAGGTTAACCCTCCTATATTTCCCCCATAATCTAGTATTTTATCATATTTCATTATATCCCTTCAATCAAATTTATATGGAAACATATTCATCAATTTAATCCTATAAAAATAGGTTTTTCGTGAAAATTATGATGATATGAAACCAAAATATACTCACCTCTATTCAAAATCAGATAATTTTGTACTATAGAAACATCATTGATTTTGATTATTTTACAAAGATGTTTATTATGGAACTTATCTTCCTTATTATTGGATAAATTATAAATAAAAATCATTTATCTCTATATGATTAATTTATTTATTTATTTTACTTATTAATGATAAGGAACTTAAATCCAAACACTAAGAAGTACTTGAGTATCATATTCATTCCATACCAAATTAAATATAGATTATTTTAATCATTTGGACACAATAATGTCAATTTTGATATATTGACAACTATAAGATCAATGTTTTTCAAATACTTATTTTGTAGGGTGTTTTTAATAAGTATAGTTCAATCCATGGTTTTGATTAATTGGGTCCTTCTTTTAATAACTCTATTCCATTGAGGAGTTATCACTACTGACATATGATGATGAATCCCATGTTTTTCTAGATATTATTCCAATTGGTTATTTTTAATACTATATTATTATCATTGTAGAAATTTTGAGTATGTACACAAATAATTTTATCATATTCTATTTTTTATTGAGTTATACACTTTAATACCTAGTTTTGTTAGTAATAATCTTTAACTATGTCATGCCACTATAATAATAATAAAACTTAATACCTTTTTTAATTTAATTATTTTAGATTCATTGTACCATATACATCCACATGAACACACTTGATTAATCTTGATGATTTTCCCTTTATAAGATCATAAGTCTTTCATAAAATATTCCTTCTTTTACAAGAGTTAGATGTATGAGTGTAGTCACATGTGAGCATAGGGAAGTCCTATGCTCTTTCATAATTCCCTATAATTTACAATGAATATTGGCTCAAATGTCTGAGATTCTTATTCCATAACTGATTTTTATTATACTTATACAACATGTATCAATTCTCATTACCAATAGGGTAATGATTTCTCTTGTTTTTTATTCCTTATAGAACAACTAAACCATACAATGTTTTAATAGTCCACCCTTTAATTCCAAATTTCATAGTAGTTCAAGGGTAACATAACTAGATAACATTTATCATATTGTGTCTAATACACTCAACCAATAGCATATTATTTTTTAGGAGATTCATTCAGCCAAACTTGACCATCCAAGAGCCAACAATTTTGAGTACCTTATTATTTCCAAATCAAACCATTCAACCTTTAATATATTTGATGTTAATTAAATTATTTTTATTTTAAGTCATGTTAAAGGTACATATACTATACAAAACCAATACAAAGATTGATCTATTTATCTCAATTAAATCTAAAAATAATTTTCCTTATCTGGTCTTCTTTTTCTTCACCCATGTTTGATGGTTTCCATTTCCTAAATATGGGAAAGTTTTTTTCACCTTTACCTCTTTGGTTTCTTTCTAATTTTCTATCATTAAAAAAATTGTGAGTTTTCTTCTCATTTGGGATCACATTGGGTTATTTTCATTCAAATTTCCATGTTTTTAAACTACATTATTTTGTAACCATGAACCATAATAGATTTCCTTATTATTTAAGTCTTCACAGCAAAAATAATAATAATTAATATCATAGGAAAATGATGAGAAAATGATATAAATTTTCTTTTTGTTTCTATATAAAATATCCCCTTGTGATAGAAAACATAAATTTAATATATCCAAAATTTCCACATCAAATAACCTAAATTTTTGTGTTCACCTTTCTCTATTTAATGATTAAAAAGTAATCTTTTGTGATTCATAAAAATTAAATTTTCATCATGGTGTTTATGATTATATTTTAGAATAAACTATATTTATATTCTCATTATAATCATTCTACATAATAATATTTCTTTTCTTTTTGAATTACTCCACTTTTAAGATAGGAATGCAATCTTCAATAGACACATCATGAGTTTCCTTTATCACTAATACACTTGAACTTTATAGGCTATACTAGGAGTGAGGAATATCTACTAGTATTAACACATTTACAACTACAACATGACTTCTTATTCTAGATGTATAATTATTTTAACTCTATGTTTTATATATTTTAATATGTAATAAATTATATAGTGATACTCTTTAATTTTGATCATTATCTCAACCTCTTTCTCTAAATTTGTAGAATTATAGCATTTTATTTTTTTTAAATATTTTCCTTCACTTATAACTTCCCTTCCACTTGATGTTTCATATAAGACCTAGAGTCATGGAAAAATGTATTTTACTTACTGTTTTTATCTTAACATATATTTATTTCATCAAGGGATTCTTCAAGTTATACTTGAAGTTTGACCCTTATCTCTACTTCATAATTTGAAATATCACTATCATCACCCCATATGCTATTCATAACCACCAAAAAAGAATATTCACTATGGTTTTAGTAGTATTCAACATACTTTACTTTAGTTTCTTATGAAATTTTATCTTCTTAAGAAATAATTTTATTTCTCTTAAAGAACCAATACTATGGGATTTTCTTTCATTTCATTTATATTGATTATTTCTTAGAAATGAAATCAACAATTCATTATCCTAATATTTTTTAAACATCTAGACACAAGTTTTTAAAATTTATTACACCTACATAACGAGAGTGGAATCTTTGCTATAAACATTATTTTTCCCCTCTTATGGTTAGAGGAAAGAAATAAAATCACCTCATTAACCTCTTATTCATGTGGATATTCTTTTACAAAATGTATATTCATTATTTTGAACACAAACTCATATATGATATCCTTCTATATAGAATAATCATATTTATTTATCATTTTATACACAAAAAGAGTACTATATAATATATCCAAAGATAGTTCCTTCCTATCATTGTATTTAAGAATGGATACAATCAAATTAAAATGTGGAGTTAGTCTCATTAAAATTCATTTAATGATTTTAGAATCATTTATATTCTCTCCAAGACCACACATATATTTTATAAGAGAATTTAAATGATTAAATAATGCATAATCTTTTTTGATTAGTCATATCACAAGATCATTATATTAATTATATAACACTTTCATCTTTTCCTCATAAACCTTAGAATCAACTTTATAAATTTTAAAAAATCCCACATAGATTGAGAGGTTTTTCATTATATTACCTTGTTATATATTTTAGGATCATAAGATATTCTCATATATCTATACATACAAGAGAGGTGGTGAATTTTAGTTTAAAAACATAGTTTTAGAAATTAAAACTATTTAACCCAAATCCTCCTAAAGTATGTTATCATACATAACCCTAAGTTCGATTATCTAAATCATAGAATTGTAACTAGGATTAGTCTAATTAAATTAGAGTAAAAATCATAATCACTATGGATCAGATTTATTAGAGTATGATTATTGTAATCAGAGTTAATATGATAAAATAATCAGAATATAATGATAAATAAAATGAAAAAATTTCTACTAAATGTGCAGTGGAATTATAACTTGTAAAAACATATAATAGAATAGCTTTTTAAAAGTAAGAATGACTTACAATATATTATTAAAAAGATAACTCTTTTATCATTAAGAGAAATTTATTCCCTAACCTTGACTAAAGGCATCCAATGTTTTATAATTATAGTAAAGTATGTCTTTCCTTACAAGGTAAACCCTTGATATGATGATAAATTTTCTCTCTATTCATATCCCCTAAATCCCTCAATATGATAATCAGCTCTGTATTACTATCCTCATAAGACCTCTATATGATGATCATTTCTATCTTACTATCATTGTAAGCCCTTGATCCAATAATTGGATTCACTATCTTTCTATCTCCAAAATCCCTCGATAATAACAATGATTGGACACATTTTACATTTATAAAAGTTATTACAAAGACAACCTGACAATGCTTCCTTAGAAAAAACACTCTAAGGAATTAAACTGACTAAGAATGAGACTTTCACATAGAGAAATATTTAAGATAGAAATTAATCAACCCACTCCAAAATATTCAAATGACTTGATATTTATAGGTGATCTCCCAACAATCATATTTCCAAGTTTGTTGAAACAGCCTTTAACAGTTTGAACTTGGAAGCTCATCATAACTAAATTTTCAACATTTTAGTTATTAATACCATTATGGTTTTAAAATTTTTCCTTACATTAGAAACAAGTTTTCTATATTATGATTATAAATTTCAGTCATTCTGATGGACTTAATTAACAATGTCAATAAAATAATCCTTAGGAGTATTAGTCTGATTTTATCAGTACTAGTATCTGTCTAATTGTTAAGAATTTTTGTTAGTATAATATACATGACTAAATTGTAACTTATGGTCTGATAAAGGAATGTATGATTTATCATACACATACTAGTTATGATGATTTTAATGAAGAATTTAAATTTTATTTTCATAATACTTTGAAATTTTTTCAAAGTATAAGAAAATGTAATGTTTTCTACAAAAACATGATAAAACAATTGGGACATAAAAAGTTAGTAAACATATTTTAAGAAATTGTTTGTGATTTATATAACTAAAGTAATGGGAAATTTAGATGTAGGACTTTTAACACAAAAATCTCCCCCTCTTTTGGAATCACAAACCCCCAAACATAAATAAAAATAAATTGACAAGCACACAACCCATTGTTATTTTAATGAATTAATATTCAGAGTTATTATTTAATACTTAACTCATCCTAAGTTTATACCTCTTATGAATATTATTGTAAATATGATGGAGTTTCAAAATAAATCTTTCATTTTGATAACTTATCCCCCTTAGTAAATCTTCTCCCCCTAAGGATCATATTCTACCCATTAATATTACAACTCGCCTTTATAAAATATTCTCATAATTTAAAAATATATCCCATATATAATATTGTATACCCCTTTTTAATTTTTAAAAAGAATGCGTAGGAGTCTATAATTTCTTGAAATGTTATAGAAACAAATTTACGAAACAATATTGAACTAAATAATTATCCACAGAAAATATTTCAATGAACATTCAACCAATCATAATTAGAAAACATTTATACAAATAATAATCGAATGAGAAGATAATTCATTAATTACTAAAAATTAAAACTTTTTTAAAAAATTGAAGAGTTAAAAAAAAGTATTCTTTCTACATCAATGCTTTCACAAAAATCATTCATATTTTTAAACTCCCTCTGGTATTTCTCTAGATTCTCAATTCTTTCTTCTTGAATCCAAACTTTCTCATAAAGCTATTTGTTCTATTCTATCAATACAATTAATTACTCTTTAAAATATACTATCCTGGTCATCTCTAGCTCCACTTCTTTGATCTTATGCTTCAAAACATTAACTTCCTATGTATGATCATCATTGGTATCTCGAAACTCTTCAACAAATTTTACTCCATCGGCCATGTATTTTGAAAATTGATTGAATGAACTTTATGAATATACCATAAAATTCTTCACTTCATTAAATTTTTTTTCAAGAATTTTAATATCGACATAAATATGATGAGACAATTTAACCATATGATTCCATGAGTTTTTATGAGTCCTTGAACTTCTTGAAAAGTTTTCAAATCATCTTCTATAATATTCAACTTCTATGTTAAAATCATTAGATATTTTGATTTCCAATCAAAAATTTCTTTAATTATATTTCCCCTTGCTTCAAGCCTTGGAAAATAATAATTTTTTCCTTCTAGTATCTTCAAAATGTGAATAAAAAAATTAAATTATTCTAGTGATATGGTTCCAGTAGAGTCTGATTGATCTAGCTATATCTCAGGAGGTTTTATTCTACTCGTGACGACTTCCATTTTTTATTTATTCTTATCTTTATTTTTTAATTCCTTGTTATATTTATTTGAAACTACCTTGTCAATTGATATTTCCAAGATATCCAAATCATCAGTGTTGGGATTATCATCATCTTTGATCTTAGAATGTTGACCATCTTCTTCATTCTTATATGATGACTCTACTTCTTCTTCTAATCAGGTTACTTTTTCTTCATTACTACCAACTTTACTTTCCTTATCAGTATTGGAAGGTAGATCTAAATATGATGATGATGATGAATGTGATTATTTATTTTTTAGTATTAGTTTCGTATTTATCATCTACCTCTTCATTCTCACTTGCCTCTTCATTTTCATCGTGTTTTTCTTCCTCTTTTTTCTTCCACTTCTTCTTCAATATCTTCTTTAAGCTCTTCGTATTCTCCTTCTTCATATTATTCATCCCATTCTTTTTCTTCCTTTTCTTCTTATTATTTTGATTTTATATATTTTTCACCAACATTTTCTTCTTTAAATTCTTCTCTAGGTTCTTATTCAATTTCTTTTATTAGTTTACAAGTAGTTCTTGTAACTTCCATTCCTGTTGACTCAAGTCTAGAATATTTCTTTGGGATGAATGAGGCCAAATATTATGCATTAACTATTGATTTTCCTTTATTTTTAATATTAGTAACATCGACTTGGACTATAATGGTTTCTAAAAAAAGTATAACTGCTTCCATATTGACCTGGTTGGTGTGAGAAGTTGGTAGAAATACCTTCTCATATGCTCTTTATACTTATTTAAAAATGTTTACACAAATAATATATTATCACAATATTTTATTTTGATTCATCTTTATTGATTCTACTTCCAATACTTCAACAAATATGATTCTGGATGCCCTATATTTAGCAGGATTGAGTCCAAACTCTAGATCCCCTATTTTCTTATCAGATTTATATTTCATCATTTTTCAAAAAAAATATTTTGGAACATTATTTTTTTTCTTCCTCTTTTCAGAAGGGGAGGTCTCTTCCTTTATTTTATTTTTCTTTTATACCATTTCTGACTTTATTGAAGGTTGTGCTTTTAAGGTATCCCCATAAATATTCTCAATAAACTTCCTTGATTTATCAGTAAGGATCAATTTCATTCTATTCATCATATCATCACTGATAAAAGAACATTTTCCCCATAGTAGATACAATTTATTTTCCACTTTAGAAACTTTCATACAATCAACAACCATCTTACTTATAATAGCTAAAAACATGATGATCTTGGATTTAATAGAGTAAGTATTTGAAATCTCCAAAGTGAGTAGGAAAAATTCTACCAAGTCGATCTTCGTCATGTTCACAAGGAAATCCAACACAAAAAAATATGATACTTTTTATGTATCATCATCTCCTTTTATTGTAATATAAAATCCATGTATTCATAGAGTGACTACTCCGTTATCCCATGTGAGGTGGGAAACCTTTCTGACTTTCTCATAATAGGAAAACAACAAATCTTTAGCATTATTCTTGTCAAATGAACTAAGATTACTTGGAGTCTTGTGAGAGGGAAAATGAGACTCACCTTACGAGGGTACACCAACCAAACTAGAAATATTCTTATAAGAAAATTTATATCATTTTAAATATAATGAAAATGTTACTTTTTCTTTTAAAACTTCTTTTAAAAACATAATGGATGTTTAATACTCATGTACAATATTAGGATAAAACAAATCAATGTCATTATCAGTATTGTCTACTAAAACTGATTCAAAATCTTAAAAGAAAATTATCTTATTCAGAGTAGAGTCATAATTTTCATATAATGAACTTTCAAATAACCTTTCACTTAACACATACGACACTTCAAAATACTCCTTTTTCACCATCATATCCAAGACTGATACTGAAAATTGGATGAAAATAAAACTTATCAGATTGAGTAACTAGTATGTTGCAATAAGTTGGGAGAAAATATTTGTAACAACCGATGTGGTATAGAATATAGAAGGGTGACCCTCATTTATATAGGCACTTAGGTTGATGGTTCATATTCTATAATAAAACTAGTAGTTGAGATGAAGACTTCTCTGATCCGATAGTCAAGGTTTCTTGAAATAAAGTTTGAAAAATCATTTTGGACTCTCAAAGTATTAAAAAATTTATCAGATTAAGAATGAATTTGATTAGGAAAATTTTTAAAATAAATTTTAAAAAATGTTATATGACTAAATTATTAAAACAATAATTAAATTACTAATCATAATAAGATAGTGTAACAATATAAAAGAATAGAAGAGTACCTTTCAGAGTGTAAAGTGTAATTGGAATGATATATATGTTATAATTAGATTTTATAAAATATATTATTATAGTTTTAAAATAAAATGTAAATGTGATAGTTTTATTATAAAAATAGAATATTATAGTTTCTATATAATACTAAAAAATAGTTTTATAAGTAAAAATTTATTATGATAAACGTGATTATGGAAATTTGAATCTGAAAATGTTTTTATGAAGTTTTGAGTCCCAAAAATTTATAACATTTTCATTTTATGAGAGTCATTTTGAGAATTCTAACTCTAAATTTTTATAAAAAGGTCATACTGTAGAACACTCATTATAATAAAAGTTTCAAAAAAAACTAAAAAACAAACAAAACTTAATGTTTTTGAAAACAAAAAACATATGTACCCATATTAAAAGGAGTAACTTAATGTGAGGAGATGTGTAAACAAGATGTATATATAAATGACTAATTTATGTTTATCATTATTAGATTTTATTTAATGTATTCAAATCTATCAAAAGGAAGGTGTTTTGTAAAAATATCAGCAAGTTGTTCTTGAGTTTCGATGAATTGTGACATAATATCTCCTTTTATTGTGTGATCTTGAAGTAAATGGTGTCTTATATCTATTTTTTTAGTATATGAGTGATGTAATGGGTTTTTACTTAAAGAAATAGAAATTTTATTATCACAATGTATTTAGGTGTTTTTAAAAATAATTCCATAGTTAGTGAGTGTGTGTTGCATCAACAACACTTTATCACAACCACTTACAACTACCACGTATTCAACATCATCAGTGGAAATTACTATTGAGTGTTTTTTTTCTTGAAACATCAAGAAAATAAATAATCTTTGAATAAATGTCAAGTTTTGGATGTCCTTTTTTATCCATTCTAAAACCACCAGAGTCAGAATAAAATAATTGAATTCAATTCTTTTAGAAGAATATAAAAGCATTAAATCCATAGGTTCCTTATAATAATGAAAAATATGTTTTATAGATTTTAAATGATATTATTTTGGATTTTCTTGATATCTTGAACATAGGAATATAGAAAAAAAATAAATCTGGATGACTACCATTAATGTAAAGTAAACTTCCTATTAGACCTCAAAAAATATTTTGATCCATGGGTTTCTCAGCCTCATCATGATCTAAGGTATTGGAGGTTCCAATATGAGTACTAATAGTTTTAATATTTTCGTATCCTAATTTATTAAGAATATATTTTGTATAATTATATTGGAATATAATGTTCCGTCTAGTTTTTGTGAAATTTAAAAACTAAGAAAATATGTTAACTCACCCATCATACTCATTTCAAACTCAGACATCATAAGATCCAAGAATAATATGTTAAATATTGTTGAGTTGAACCAAATACAGTTTCATCAACATAAATTTTAAAAATAAAAATATTTTTATCAACTTCATTTATAAAAAGAGTTAGATCTGAAGATCCCTTAACAAAATTTATTTATAAAAAAAACTAGTTAACCATTAATACCAAGCTCTAGGGGCTTTTTTAAGTCTATATAAATATTTGGTAAGTTTATAATGGTATTCATAATGTTTTATATTTTGAAAAATAGGGGGTTGTTCCACATAAAATTCATCCAGAACATATCCATTTAGAAAAGAATACAACACATTCATTTGAAAATGTTTGAAACTAAATAATGATGAAATGGATAGAAGTATTAGAATAGATTAAATTATAGATACTAGTTCATAGGTTTCCTTATAATCAATTCCCTCTTATGGATTAAATCCTTTATTAGTAATTATATCTTTTTTCTAACAATTATTATATTTTCATCAAACTTATTCTGAAAACCCCAGTTTACTCTTATTATAGAAGTTTCTATAGGTTGTTTAACTAAATTCCAAAATTACTCTAAAAATAATTTAGTACATCTTATATATCTTTAATCCAATCCTCATAACCTAAATAATCGTCAAGATTATTAGGTTTAAATTGGGATAATAAATATAGATGTTTAACTTCATTTCTTAAGGAACTTCTTGTCCATACTAGTTGATCAAAATCACCAATGATACTTTAACTAGAAAGATTCCTAAGAAACAAATGAATTCTTAGATTTTGAAAAATAAATCTTAAACAATAGGTAAAAAATATTCCTAATTAATATCTTTAGAAACTATTTCTTGATTTATTTTCTTAATCTAACTTTCTAAAAAAGATTGAAAATTAGTTTTAGAAATAAAATCTGAGGATGTGGGTTGAGGTTGTTTGAAAAAAAAGGGCATGTTTCATCAAACATAACATACATTGTTTCCTAAATAGTTAAAGTTTTTTTGTTTAAAAATCTATATGAGTTAGAATTAGTGGAATAACCATAAAATGTTCCGTCATCAGATTTGGGTGAAAATTTATGTAAGTTATATTTATTATTCAGGATGAATACTTTTACAACTAAAAACATTGAATTAGACGAATTTTTTGTTTTTTTTCTATCCTCAACTCATAAGGAGTTTTATTAAGAAATTTTCTAATTAAAACTTGATTTATAGCATATAAAGTTTCACTAACTGTTTCATCCCAAAAAAATTTGCAACTGAGTATTTACTTAGAATGGTTCTCATTATTTCTTGAAGAATTATATTTATTCTTTTAGTAAAACCATTTTTTTGGGAGTTCTAGGGGATATAAAGTTATATTCAATAACTTTTTAGTACAAAAATCTTCAAAATCATAATTTTTAATTTCTTCACCATGATAAATTTGAATAGTTATCAATGACTGATTTTTCTCATTTTTAACTTGGTATATAAATATTGTAAAATAACTAAAGGATTCATATTTATTTATGATAAAATAAACTCTTGTATATCTAGTGTAATCATAAAATAATATATATACATAGTATTATCCAAAAATAATTCTAGTTTTTTTAGGACCAAATAATACCATGTGTAGTTACTATATAGAATAAGGATTTGAGACTTCACTAATAGATTTAAAACTTGACTTATGTTGGTTGTTGTATTGACAAGGGTCACAAACTTTTGAAGTATCAAACCTATATTCCAATAGATCCTTAACAATTCCATTATTAGTCAATTTAAATATGTTTCTAAGGTTATAGTGACCTAAAAATCTATTCCATAACCAATATTGGTCTTACATTGAACCAAGTCAAGGTAAGTCTTGGATCCTAAGGTCTTTTAAGTCAAGTGTGTAAACATTCTCATGCAGATTGGTAGAAAGAATTAATTCATCCTTGGACCTATATACTAAACATTTATTATTCTTATAGGTCATAACGTATAATTCATAAAATAATTGAATTGCTCTTTTTAGGTTTTTCTTAAGAACATTAACAAACAAAACATTTGAAATAATATATTTTCCTTATATAATAATGTTATGTATTCCGATAATGTCTCCTCGATAATTATCTACAAAAGTTACTTTACCACCTTTCATCTTGATTATCTTTTTGAACAAGTATTTATTTCTAGTAAAATTCCTAGAATATCCACTATCAATGTTCCTTGTATTCTTGTTATTGGTACTACCTTTGTTTTTATGAAAACAAAAAGATTAGAATTTCAAAACCCAATCCTTCTTGGGTCTAATAATTCCTGAAAACAAAACTTTAGGTATCAAATTTTTTTAGAAAAATTGTATTTTTGAAAACCTAGAATTTTAAATTTATTTATTGAAAAATAATTTTTCCAATTCCCACCATGTTGGAACTTAGTACAAACAAATTTCAGTTTTTGGAACAAATAAATGGTTACTAAAAACATGATTTTATAAGAAAAACTCATTCCAAAACTAATAACTTAAGGGATAATTTGTTTGTAAATTTTATAAAACTTTTTTTTACCATTGGTGATGTTTGATTAATGTTTTTTAAAAGAATAAATTTCATATTTTAGTTTTAAAACTAAATTATTATCCTAATTATGATTAATTTTAGAACTAATTTTGGTTTATAAAACATATTTAACAGAAATAACTTTTTCTAGGCCTTTTGAAATAGTATCATTTTTATATTTAGTGTCATAAAGATCATTAGTATCATCAAGATCTTTTGAAAGATATGATATTTTATTTTTCAAAACATTTATCCTTGAATCATCCTTGGCTATTTTATCTTTATCAACAATGTTTTTTATAAAAAGTTTAATTTTCATTTTTTAAAAGTTTTGAAAAATAAGAAACTCCATAATAAGAAGGTAAAGAATTATCTTCTATTGAGGAATATTATTCATTAGATAATATATAATTTTTCACATTAGGATAATAAGTATTTAAATACATATTGGAGATGGATTTAGTTGTGTTCACCTTATCAATGAAGTATTGATTTACAAAGGGTACAATATAAAAAATACCTAAGTTCCTCTATCAAGAACTTTTATTCTTAGAATAATTATAAGACAAATCATAACCACTAACACTCCATATTTTAGTTTCTTTCAAAACATTATTTCTTTTGGATGTGTAATATTTTTTTTCATTCCTTTATGAATTTATTTCTTTTCTATATTTCCTCTAAATATTTGGACAATCTGGTTAGATATGTTTAACTTTATTACATTCATGACATGTGACTTCCTCTTTCTTGTCACCTTTATTCTTATGAATATTTTTTTATTGGAATTAAAAATATTTCTTCCTGAATATCTTATTCATTATTATAGTGAGATTAACTAATTAATTCTCAGAATGTTTAGAAGTAATAGAATCATATTAAATAATAAATTTATTCTTCCTCAAATATTTAACAAATTTCCTATATTACTATACTTTAGGGGGTAAGGTATATGTTGAAGGAAAGGAAACACAACCATTTTTCATTTTATTTTTGTCAAAATATATTTTGAGTCACCCTCATTATGTATAAGGGTACTAATAAGACCATCCAAGGTAATATTGTTAAAATTTATTATCTCTTCAAAAGTAGTCTTTTTTTATTCCCACTAATTCAATATGATATAAATAATATTCTCAATAAGGATTTCATAATTAATAACTTTTTAACAAATAGATTGTAAACTATTTATGGTGGTCATGAATCTTTGGTGAATATTTGCAACAGATTATCTAGAATGAAAATAAAAGGCTTGATAGTCTACTCTTAGCATATATCTCATGGTCTCAAAAACTTTTTACGTACCAAAATGTGTGACTTCAAGATTTTTTGAGATTCTATTTACAGCTTCACATGAAGATATCTCACTGTAAATACTTCTTGTCATGGAACATAACTAATTAATCCTTACACTATAATTTAACTAATAATCCAACTTCTCTTTATGGGTAAAATCAGTAACTTCCTTATCTGAAATATTATAGTTACCAATAATCATAAAAATATTATCAACCCTGGTGTCAATAACAAAAGTTTTCATCATATATCACTAGTACTCATAATCATTTCCATCAAAGATATGTGGTTTGTTTGGATTGATATTTTATATAGAACCAACATTCATACCTTCCAACATTTAAACAATAGAAATTATTTTTCAACAGATACTTGTTATCTTAAAAAAATCTTGTAAACATAAATTTTATATTAAAACTTTATCAAAACTGAAAAATTAAATAATGTAAAAATATCATCATGTATTTGAATTGTGGAATTATGATGGGATACCAATTATAGGATTGTAATATTTGATCATATGGCTATAATTACAGGGTTTAATTATAGTTTAAAAATTTAGTATAATAAGTTTAAACTATTTAACCGAAATACTCTTAATGTAGGTTATCATACTCGACCCTCAATTTGATTATCAGAATTACAGAATTGGAACTTTGATCAGTTTGACTAAATCTAATTAAAAATTTCAATCAATATGGATCGAATTTATCAATGTGTGGTTATTTTAATCATAGTTAATATGATAATACAAACATAATAGAAATATGAGGATGAGACACACTTACTTTTAAATGTTAAGCTGAATTAAAACATGTAAAAACAATTAATAAAATAGCAATGTGAAAGTAAGAATGACTTACAATATATTATTAGAAAGACAACTCTTTTAACCTTAACATAAAGTTAGTCAATAACATTGACTAAAGGTATCCTCTATTTTATACTTACAGTAAGTCTATATTCCTTTACCATGAAAGGCCTTGATAGGATGATCATATTTTATCTATATTCCTATCCTCATAAGACCTTGATAGGATGATCGGCTCTATCTTACGATCCTTATAAGCACTCAATATGATGATTGGCTTTGTCTTACCGTCCCTGTAATCCCTCAATATGATGATCAGGCATGAGTTACAATTACAAAATTTCTTAATAAGACTACCTGACAGGGTTTTCTTAGAGAAAAACACTCTAAATAATTACACTAACTAAGAATGATCTGTTCACGCAGAACAATATACGAGATCAAAAGTAATCAACCAGCTCCAAAGTATTTAAATGAATTGGTATTTATAGGCAATCTCCCAATAGTCATATTTCTAAGATTGTTGCAAAGGCCTTAGATAGCTAGAACTCGACATCTCATCATAATTGAATGTTTGACATCGTATTGATTAACACCTTTATAACGCTAAAATATTTCCTTAAATGAGCAACAATTTTTCTCTATTCCAATTATTAACTTCAGTCAGTCTGATGGAATTCCTTAACAATTTCAATAAGTTAATACTTATGAGTGTTAGACGGATTTTATCAGTGCCAGTATCCATCCGAATGTTAAGACTTCTTAGTAGTATGATAGAAATAACTATAGTCTATATTATGGTCTGATAAAGGTGAGTCTGATTTTTCAAAAAAATACTCATTATGATGATTTTAATGAAGAATGTAATGTTTATTTTCATAATAATTTATAACTTTTTTATGTATGGTAAAATTTAATGTTTTCTACAATAACATTCTAAAACACTTGGGACATAAAAATTTAGTAATCATATTTTAAGAAAGTGTTTGTGATTTCCAAAAATAAAGGAATGAGAAAGTAAGAAGTAGAACATCTGACTCAACATATATTGCATTGTCTAGAGCTCCACATAAATGATTGGTTGCCTTAACATATGTATCCAATTATTTATGATATATTTCTAATAAATCCCCATGTTACATAATCACTAAGATACCATTTATGGTTATTATGTATAACTCCATTCCCAAAGATCTGAATTAGTGATGCATCCTTTTCTTCCATAATTTTAAATTTATACCTTCAAAAATAGGTATGCCTTTAGGATTAATAACTGTTTCTAAATCTATTATTCTAATAGACAGAATACATCACCAAAAAAAGTATAGCTTTGATACAACTTATTGGTATTTATCTAGGGTTATACACATAAATGGGTGAAGTAGTTTATTCCATTTTTAAAAGATTTTTCATCACTTGATCACACTATTGTACTATCAATAATAGGAACACATTTTTCTATCCATAAAAAATTCACTAAAGTGATCAAAGAATCCATGAACAAGGTAAATTTTTATTGGTTCACCCAAACATGAATAATCTTATGATCATGAATATGGAAATATATTGATGAATCTAAGAAAACAAGAGCAATTGGATTTGTGATTTTAATATGGAACAATCACACTGATCCTGAAAATTCATTATCTATAATGTGTTCAAAGAACTTTCTATTATTCTCTATAATAGGTGCTCACTACTCCTTTGGTCATATTATGTATGATTTGAAATCACACTAGAAATATTGTTCCAATTCTTTATAGTCCTGATGGGTTTTCATTGAGATAAAGCTACTATAATTTATTTCTTATATAATAATGTTTTCTTTCCATGATTTCTATAATTCCATTCTTTTTCTCTATCTCTATTTACTCTATTTTGATTATCAAATATATATCTCAATTTCATGGACTACACTGTGCAGTTTTTGAGATAATCCTACCAATTTATTTTGATATAAGGGTTAGGATCTAATTTTCATTCTTTCACCTTATGTGATCATTCCATGTGTCATACAAATATAAATTTGAATATTAAGGCACATATAAGTAACTTAAATCCCTTTAAAGTCACATACATAACTCCCTAAAAAATTTCTATGTTGTCTTTAATTTATTGACTATGGTATAATAATTTATTTATTTTTGAAATAATCTTCTTCCCTTCCTTTATTATGGTGTTAATATTTATACAATAATGTATTATGAGTTTACTATTTGAAATTATAGTGTGGATGACGTCATTATGGCATAACATCCTCTTGTTGACCAAAACTAGAAAACTCATGCATGTTAACATCCTTATAACTATCCCATGATCATGGAATAAACTCTTCAAGCTTCTTCAAACATTGAAATGGAAACAACATAGTATCCCCTCTATGGTGTAATCTTCTATAGACATATAAAACATCAAATAATTAACAATTCCTAAATCACACCCTCTACAAGTAAAAGAGTTTCTATAGTGTGGACTATTTCCCTTTACCACGAATATAGAACAACCTTTTATCCTTGAGATAATCACCCTTGAATCTTTAGTAAAATTAAAAATTAGTTGATCACACATATGGTGTAATCCATTTTGATATGGAGAGTACAAATTAAATTACTTCAAAAACATCATATTCTATATTCTATAGGGTAGTGGTTGGTATCAAGGCATGGTAAAAACAATTTTTTATCCCACATCTGAATTTCATTGGAATTATCACAACTATATTATCATGGATATGCCAAAGACCACCTATCTAATATCTTAGGGTCCTACCCATCAAAATGGGTTGCATTCTACACACACATTCTATACTTCTATATTTTACTTCATTATTCTATGATACTTTACACATACTAATGTAAACATGTGATAGTTCTTACCTACACCATTACCTATGTCAAGGATGTATTTGATGTCAGATGGATACCCCTCAATTCTTAGCTTCTCGAATGTCCATAGATTATGGGTAGGAAAATTTTATTTAAATAAACTTTATTAAAGAAAAACTTGAGGTCCTACAACATAATATATTTATCTCAATTTGATGATAAATGTTGTAGTGTCTAGTTTTGGTGTTGGAAACCTCAATATACTAGAGGAAAATTCAACCAAACTCATCATATGGTGCAACATCAATCACTATTGTATAGAGTCTATATTTTAGACAAATTTATTCTCCATAAGTATCCATTTTTCTTATAGAAACCTCTATATGTATTTATCAACCAAAAAAACATATACAAAAAAAACCATGTGATTTTTTCTATCAGAGTAAATATTAAATCATCAAATTTTTACTTGATGATTGACAAGGTGGGTAGTGATCCTTTATAAATTTTACATATACTTCACCCCTTATAAGGACATCAATGGAAATGAATTGGAATATTTTCTTACTACACACCAAACACCTATGGAATTTCCCTTGTATGACAAGTAATTTTGGAACTATTATGTGTGAGGAATTGATATCATGTGTCCTTACCCTTTATAAAAAAAATTATTGGTCATGTTTTACCATAATTTCACTGATTTAATATTATAATGGGTTGATTCTATTCCCCTAAAGGTGTTCAATACCTGGTCCATGATTGATTTCAAGAAATCCCAAATCATTCATGAATTTAGGATCCCTCGTAACATTCTTCCAAATAATGATGCCATTTTTTACCTCCAAGTTAAATAATGTTTTTTCCAATTACATTATTTTGTTCAACCAACCTTTTTTATATAATTTTCTAGTTAATAGAAAAATATATCCATTGAAAAAAGTTATCTCTAATAGTTTATAGAATATTTTGAATCTGAAAAAAATTTCTTGAAAATATTTACAAAATTTTATGGGAGTATCTGACCATGAATCATACTTCTACCCACACAACCCCTAACTCCTTTATGTATGGAGCATAAGTAGTTTTTTCCCATCATTATTAATCAACAATCAATCCAAAACACCATCAATGATAAATATATATAGTATTAGTGGTTTCATTTTTTGATAGATGTGTTAGAATCTGTTGATTAGAGAAGGATGTAGGAACTACATAATCTCAAGGTTTACCAGAATAAAATGGCTCAAGAATTTGTCAATATGTTCTATCTTCACTCATTCCACTATGATGACTTGGTTATGGTGCCAATAGGGATAATGATACCTACAATAAAACAATTAATGTTTATTCTAAAATAGAAAGTCCTTTTTATCCTTCACAAGGTCTAACCCAATGGTGCCTAATCATTGATCACTATAGATGGGGAGTGTATAATGCCTCTCACTATTAAAAGTATTCATAATAAGTACCATGTGTAGGTTTTTTAGCCCATTTTAGTCCTAGTTTCATGAATTTAAACTATATATCATATATTCTACTTTTCATGACTTTAAACTACTCAAAGTATATATGTTTCATATGAACTTAAACTTTATGATGCATTGGTCCTGGTTGAATGACCATAAATGGATCATCAATGGTCCCTATCACATGAACTTAAAAGTCACATCAGTGTTATTTACTGAACCACCATAAAAGTAAAATTGTCGATCATTGATGCATAACCTTAAAAGTTTTTTCATCTAGTATAAGTGTTATGTATTTAAACTATATAGCCTCAGTGGTCATATGGGTCACTGCCTTAGTTCATGATTAGATCTCATCCCCATGACACTCATAGGGTTGGAGTTTTTATTCATCTAGTAGTTAGACTTCTCTATATACCCTTAATATATATCATAACATCCCATATATATTCTTAATTCATGATATATTATCCTCAATGTTATAAAAAGATTCTTATGAATCATCATTTCCTTCGAGTACTAAATTTTTTTCTCTAGATTTTGAATTTCCATTAATCCTTCATTTCTAAATGAACTTATGTATATCTATAGTGAAGACATAGGTGCCATGGTCTCATCCAATCTACCATCTAAGTCCTACATCCTTGATAATACATCCATGGTAAGAATGTGACAAAACCCACTATTTGGATTGTCTCCCTATGATCATCCATAACTTTTTTAACCCTATTTATGGATATATGTCCATGAAACCCACCTTTTTTATAGTCACCCAGTGGTTATATTCATTTTATATACCATTTTCCTTTCATTAAGACTCTTTGAGACACAATTTTCATTTTCTTTAATTATCGTAATTCATTTTCAGTTTTAACACCCTTGGTTTTTTTTCTATATTCATCTATATATGTTGGTATGTAAAATCATTCTATTAGAGTGGCACCTAAATGGTTTCCCAATATTTATAGGTTCCCTAACAGTTGTCCATACAACATTCCAACCCCAAGCTATATACCAATATCATGCACTTCTTTTTAATATTAATGATCTTCTACTAACCCTTATTTCTTAAGCCATGGATGAATCACATGGTCTTAGAGGTTTTAGTTTATTATTTCAGTTAATGGGATTCAGTCACATTATAATCAGAAGTTGGTAGTTATAGTACTAGATGTGTGACTCAAAAATTTATAGCATAGGTCCTTGCTATATGATATTAAACTACATAAACCACATCCTCATTGTATAAGGTTAAATTTCATGAATCCATCCTGGTGTGAGATATTAAACCGTGTGATTCCTTGGTCCTTTCCCGAGTGGATACCCACTTATAACAATTTTGACCTCCAACAATGCCTCACTCATTGTGTTTTTTACCAACCATACCACCCCGTAAAAATATATTTGGAATGATTACTATACTATGTGATACTAATGACACCAGAAACGACTTATTCTAGGTCTAGCTACAAGCTCTAATCCGATTCCTTCTTTATGTTTGGGCCTCTTCATTGGCTCATGTCAAGCCACCTTTCACTTCCCCACACTGGGATGATTCTCCCATTTAATCATAGTCTACACATGGTCTATATATTTTAAGAATACTAATTCTCCCAAATAGATGTGTGTTATAATTCCCATTACCATGGGATACTTAGTGAAATTTAACTGCCTTATTTCAGGCCTATCTCCAAACTCCATTTCTGTGAAATATTCTAAGCCTAGTGATGATAATTTTACCAATTTATATTAGGTTTCAGTTTTTATTTCTCATAAGGGAACCCTTACCATTCCCTGTCTTTACCTCATATACATGAAACACACACACACAGATATATGTATACATAAATGTATTATCCCCATAATATAAACTACATGTGACTATATTTCTATTCCATGGGATTAATAGTGATGTTTAGTTCTCCTTTCCCAAGACTAGTCTTAAAATTATTATTCCCCACATCCTTTATTTGTTCTCAGTTCCCCTTCATTAGGTAAACTTTTTAAAACTAGCCCAGATATATTTTTATTCTCTAAGGTGATGGTAAAAGTTTTACGACATTAAACTATAGCATCCATAGGGTTTGAAAACTATAAAATTAAGTGGCATGCATATACCAATGAGGAAAACTTAATTAACATCAGGGAACCTAATTAAAATTGGTATTAACATTACCTTATTACCATATAGTCGGCCTTATCCATGGTTAGTTTTGTATCTATTAAAATATTATCCACCTATAGTCTGAGTTCCATGACCTTAAACTTGTAACAATCCCCCTAAGAATTGTGTTATATGAATGTAAACTAGTATCCCCATTTGGCCTCATCTTTCAACTTTAAGTATAAAAAATATATAGTTTGATTTATATGACCTTGAACTATGAGCCATAGTCTGATCTATACTACCATGAAAACTAATACCCCTATGGTCAATGTTTTATGAACTTATACTCTAGCACCTTGATGCTCTAAGATGTTTGACCATAAACTCCACAATCCCTATGGTCCAAATTGTTTGACCTTAAAATCAATCACCCTTATAAAGGCCCACCCAATATAAAATTATCACTAAGAGGGGTGGGGTGATTCAGTGATACCCTTTTCTTTTAAGTTTTCTTTATTTGGAAAAAAATATTTTTATCCAATTAAATAATTATCACTTTGATGAATAATAGAACATTCACACACCTAAATGAACACAAGTATTTACTTTTTCACTACCCAATAAGAGTAGTTATTCCCTTGTCATGGTTTTGAAAAAATCTTATACCACACAATCCACTAGAAAACAATCCTTTTTTGGGGATACAACAGGTAGGATATACCCTTAAACTTTTTCTGAACTATGTATAATATAATAGTTCATGTGATTCATCTATCACGAATGATGAAATACAAGTTTGTATAACAAGTAATAAAACCTTCCCCATTAGGTTCAAAACAAGTTATTGTGCTTCCTTATAAATGTACATTAGAAAAACTTCAAAACACAATTATTCACTTTTCTACCCAGTAGGAAGTAGAAACAACCTTTCAAAACATTGGAATGAAAAATAATTCTAATCTCTAAGTATGATTCCTCTATTTGATACCTAAGGTCAGTTCCTCTATCTAATACCTGGGTCTGGAAAATAGATAAGAAAATCATACTTTGGAGATAATTCTGAACCCCTTCAATATTTTCCCAAGAACCTATCACTGATGAATTTGTTTAATCTGGTAACTCTTCCTTCTTCTTCTTATGTCTAGAGAACATCTATAAGAAAGATCAATATAGAACTTCTCTCTACCAGAAAACCTTCAATTCTTTCACTGTCTCTCTTCACATGTGAACATTACTCCCTTGTTAGAAAGTACATTATACTTTATTCTATTTATAAGTGTTCTAAGAGAGGAATGGGTGGGAAAATAAATCTACTTTCCCGTTCTACCAAATTTATATAAAATCAAATTTCACATTCATTTAAACTTTATCTTTAACTCTTTCAGTGATTCCCTTCACTTATCAATTCTTCTCAAACCTTATCAAATCCTATCATGATATCATCTATATTCAAGTGGTCTTTCTATTCTTCATTCTGATGCCATTTCATACTCTGATGCAATTCTTCATTATTATAGAAATATATGGTAACTTATATTTTCATAACCCACTTGAAAACTTTATAATAACTTAAGAATTCACATTACTATGACTGCTTTTAAAAAGAAAGAATGCATCCTTATATCGATGCTCCGTACCGACTAAAAAACACATGTTACAAACATTGAAAAAATTATTCCATAAACATTCTGGAAACTTCATTAGACTTATGTTTCTTTTATTTTTACATAAACATCTGTGAAACATCTAATGATACCATAAACTCCTTTAAAAATACTTTAAAAAATTATCCTTTAATTCTTTTCCTCGGACTAATGATCCTTCATCTGATGAAGTCCAGAGTTTTATGACTTATTGGTGATGGCCTGCATCTAATAGATCTGCCTCTATCTCTTTCTGATGGATCAGTGTCAAGCATTGTATAATGAATCGGTATCAATGCTAGTCTGATGATTTAGCACCACTTCTTTTCTAATGACTCTTAACCAATTTGAAAATCAAATTAGAGTTATTATTTTTCTGTTGACCCAATTTTAATACAACACAATATAATGAAAATGGTTGGCTATATTGTTGATCATCATCCAGTTGATCGGTCTTTGATTCCATTTTGATTATTAGTCCCAAAAATCCCCACTTAATTAACAATCCTAACATGAATTGATCTCAAAAATCTATGAAAACTAATTTTTCAATATATCAGTCATGTTCTGCCTCTGATGGATCAATCGATTAATGATTCAACAAAACCATGCCTTTACAAAATCAATCTTTCCAAGATTTTCTTCATCTAAAAACATATTCTTGTGTCATAAAACATTCATGAATTTTGGAACATAAGGATCTGGAAAGGATATTCTAACTTAAGGTACCAAACATACCTTCTACCCATTTATTTCATAAGGCTCGCATCAAAAGTTTTTCAAGAAACTTATGGTATTTAAGAGGTATCTTAATAACAAAGCATCGTCAGATTTAGTATAGAGACATTTTGACTTTGATACTCCTTTATTCTGATTGAAACTAACTTTTCATAATTAAGGTGAGTCTAAAAACCTATTCACCCAATATACCTATTCAACATAGAAAACCAAAATTGATATACATTCTAATCATTTTATCATCCATTCTTCTGAGTAAAATACATAATTTAACCCAACCATAAAAAATTAAAAATTTAATTGATTTATTTTCTTGAAAAAAAAATATATAACATTCAGTACAAACTTCATTCATGCCGATCGACTGCGTCCAATGGGGGTTTGATTTTATACTTTAAAAGACCACTTCATTTTACAGATTTTTACCAACTTATTTTCATGTAAGTTGTTTACTTATATCACTATTTATAAAAAAATATTCCTCATATTGATATATTGAAACAAATATGGCCAAAACCAAAATTGGTCAAAAAAATCTCACACTTTGTGTTTATTTTCAACACCCACTTAAATAAAATTCCTCATAACCCCTATTTTATTATGTATTCTCCATCTACATTTCTTGTCCACATATCTTCTTCCCTTACTAACAATAAAATTCAAAGGTTCCACTCATGATAGTATATCTTAATATCAATATATTAAAACTCTTTTATAGGAGAATATAAGTATCATAAGATTTTATTAACAAAGAGACATTAATTAAACAACTCTAAGTCTATGTGGACGAACCCAAGGTAGAAAACAGGAGTGTATAATCAAGGTTATAAATTTTTTACATAATAAAACTTTCATGTAATATTATTTCATTTGTATTTATATATTCTTATATCTAGGGAAATATAAGAAATTTTGATTAATATAAAAGTAACCTTCACCCATATCAACTAACACATCAAAAATGTTGAAGTGTAAGAACACAACATTACCCAAAACATATTTTTTATAAACTCGTTACTTTATTTTTCAAGGAAAGTAAGAGACTCATACAATATCTTTCTTATTTCAACTCATTAAATTCCCTAAAAGTTAGTATAAATACATAATTGTTTTGGTAAAAAGGGGGAACATTAATAGTTTCTCAGAAGAAACATTCGAACTGATTATCTTCTCTAAATTTTGATATTTTCTTCTTCTTCTTAGATTTTTCATTGGATGAATTTTCATCTTTCTATTCATCCTTCCCATATTTTGTAACAATCATACTTTAATCTATATATTCTTCTGATGAGGATGTTATATTCCCTTCAACTTTAGTAACATTTTTGTTACAGTGAGTTTTTAACATCTTTTTCATGCCTTCTTGTTTTTTTGTAAAAATTGTCAAAAAATTTTGGTAGTATTCTCTTCTTACTCACATATATTATATCTTTTTTGAATCTTTAAACCATAATATGTTGATGTATTTTTATAAACTTTTCTCACTTATTTAGAAATATTTTTCTCGCCCTTTTCATCCACTGATTTTTGTGCTTTATCTAGCTTTCTAGACATGTCAACTTATTTTGGAGAGAAAAATAAGAACTCTTTCTTTTTGGACTCAACATATTTATTTTTATCAACTTTCAAAACACCCTTATCATATTTATTCCTTTGAGAGGATTGAATCCATATCAAACATTACCTTCAGTAATTAATAGAATAATTTTAATGTTTTTGGTTGAACCAACTCATATTTTATATATGCCTGAATCTAGAACGACACTAGTAGTAACCATAGAAATAATACTAAAATCTATAAATTCCATACTACCTAGAGTTCTGAACATGTTTTTTCAATAACCTTTATATATTTATTATCAGAAAATAGTTAGCCCCAAATATTTTTATCTTTAACTAGAATCTTCTTCTTTAATTTTTATTTCTTTCCAACCTTATTTGAACCAGAATTAGTAGAAAAAAAATTTAGACTCAGAATTTTTAGGACATTTTTAATTCTATAATATTTTGTTTTTATCTAGATACATGATTTTCCAACATATATTCTTCTTAAAAAAATTATTTTACTTTCTTTTCAAACTTTAAAGGACAATTTTATGTATCCTTATTAGGTGAAACCTTTCTAGATCTTCCCCCAAAAATATGAGATAGAGTTCTTGAAACTGGTAATTCCTTTCTAGACATTACAAATGTTTTATTGAACATGTTCCAAATTTTTTTCTTTTCCCTATAGTTTTACCTCAAGATATTAATTATGATTTTTTTTCTTTTCCAAGATACTTCTTAACAAAATAAAACTCTTCAAGTAAATTAACATTATATTTAGGAGTATATTCTTTAATGTTTGTTGTAGTAAATTCTTTCTTAAACTTCTTTTTTCTTATTTTTCAAGTCTTCCAATATTTTCTAGACATTTTTATAGTTCACTATTCCGATGAAAATTTAACTCAGTTTCTTCTTCTTCAAAACTACTACTTTCATCATAGGAGAATAGTTCAACATTAACTATTACAATAAATGTGATTTCTTTTGAAAATTTAGGGAACTTTTCGATTTCTAATTAAATATCATAATATTTGGACAAAAACCATCTACTTTTGGGTTTGTATAACTTCTTATCCATTAATTTTGAGTATTATTTTTTAACATGTTTTTTATAAGATATTATGGAAATTATTTCTTCTTCATCAGTTTATTCTTCATCACTATCTTTCTTATCCCCTCTTTGATGAAAATTGGAAGAAATTTTCCTAATGATTCTACAAACATAAAAATTTAAGGGATGGTTCCGTTTATAATTTCTTATATTTATTATCATATTTTTACAAAACAAGGATATAAATTCATCAATATTGTTACATACCACATTTTCAGATTCAATTTCAACAACTTCTTCTTCTTCAAGATTCTTATCAGGATTTCCTTTCATGATATATTTGAAGGTAATTGTCGATCATATTTTTTTCATTTTATAAAATTCTCCCTTATATTTTCACAAGTAATGAGAGTACCATAATTTTCATCCAAAGATATAGTTTCAAGATCTCTATCTTCCAAATATGAAACTTTGGCATCAAACATATTAAGAAGAATTCTCAAGATCTTTTTAACAATAGTCAAGTCTTTCATCTTCTCAAAAAGACATCTGATGTTACTAACAATATCATTCACCCCTATTAATAATTTTCTATCAAATTCATACTTACCAATTTTTAGATATTCATACTCCAGCCTTTATATTTTTAACTTTTCCTTCTTCACTTTTCTATTTCCTTCATTAATTTTCATTAAATTATCCTAGATACCATAGGAAATTTCAACTCTGTTCACCCTAAGAAAATCACTTTAGATAGTGATGAGAGAAAAAAATAGCTCTTCCATAATTCCTAAGATTTTTTTTTCAACATTTGAAAGAGGAAAATTCTCAACAAGAGTATAAAATACATCTATAGAAGCTTCCAAAACAACATGCCTAAGAGATATAAGATTTGTAAGAATTAATTCATTCCAGATAAGATATTTCTTATAATTTGAGATTAAAATCTTATTACTATTCAATCAAGTTAAATTACCCACAACAACTTCATCAAAGTGAAAATAAAAGGGAACTGATGCTTTGATACTAGTTGTAAAGGCCCACCCAAGATCAATATCACTGAGAGGGGGTGGGGGTGAATTAGTGATACCCTTTTCTTTTATGTTTCCATTATTTTCAAACAACATTTTCATCCTATTAAAGAATTTTCTCTTTGAGGAATAAAAAAACATTAACACATTGACCTGAACACAAGTATTTACAAGGTTCACTACACAAAAAGGGTAGATACATCCTTTTCACAGTTTGGAAACAATCCAACACCGCACAATACACTATAAAATAATCCTGTTGTGTGGATAAAACAAGTAGGATATACCCTTACACTTGTGTCACACTATGTTCAATACAACAATGCATGTTCTTCATCTAGAAAGATGTAATATATGTTTGTGAAATACTTAATGAAACGTTCACCAGTTGATTCAAAACAAGTTAGTGTATTGCATTATCAACATCTATTAGAATAAATTCAAATAAAAATTATTCACTTTATTACCCAATAGTAGGTAGAAACAACCTTTCTGGACTTTATTATGAAAACTTATTCTGATGGCTCAGTCTGATTCCTCTATCTAATAATATGTTCATAAAAAATAGTTTAGTGTCAACTGTAAAACCCCATGAAATAAATTTCATAAAATAATCCCAATGAATGGTACACAAGTAGCATATATGCTGTAACACCTCAATGAAAGTAGGTCCTATAGAAAACTTCCTAGCTCTTGGAGTAATGAATAATCACTTTTATAGGTATCCCCAAAGTCGAGGATTACCGAGTAATAACCACCAATGTACTCATTGTTGGAACCAAAAGAATTCTATATTCCTATATCAAAATATATGTAATGAATGTGGCTGCTGTGAAAAATAACTCAGATGATCAGTATGAGATAATGTCAATCCATGTGCATCAAATGACTCACTTCCCCTCAAAGAACCCTCTCTAGGAGTAATTCTCCCCCCCACACTTAGATTGAAAATTATCATGCAGAAATTCAAAAAATGGGTAGGTAAGGGTATCGGTTATGGGATTATTCTAAAAGGGATTATTGATGGATTAAAAGGGATACACGATGGAGAAAATATATGGGTGGCTCAGTGGGTCAACAGGGCTAAAATATCAAACAGATGCCTCGATCATTTTAGTGAAACTTTCAAAATTCTTATCGCTTTGATGAAAAAATATGGAAAGTTCTAGAAGACATAACATGGTTGATATTCCCTCAAGAAAAAAGATAAATAAGAGATGGTTTAAAATGGTTCAAAGTCCTCATGGGTATGGAAATATAATGTTGGATAGCACAGATGAGCATGAGTGAAAATAAGTGTCTCAAAAATATACAAGTTTTGGAAAAACATTTTCGAAGGATGAAATAATATCAGCAATCACCTAAGTCATGAGATCAAGGATAAAAGAATCCCAAACAAGAATCGGGTGCTCAAACTACTTAGGGACACAAGTGGTATGCCCCCAACTGTGTTACGACAAAAAGGCAGTGGCTTTCAAGTGGGTTCATCAATGACAGGAATGTTAGTTTTTTTTCAAATTTTTTTTCTTTTTTTTTGTTAGTTTACATGGTGTTTTTGGAATCATAAAACACGGAAAAAATAAAACACTTCCATGTGTAAGTGCAGATAGACGTGGAGAGGTTGTTTATATCCGATGAAGCTCCAGAAATCGTATACCTGTAAAAACTACACATTGACAACACATACTCGCATCATATCAAAGAATTCACATCATAATAAAAATCATGTGGATGCTAAAAATATGTATGATGAATTCAAATCCATTGTAGTTCAAGGAGAAAATAGATTGAGGTAAATGCATGCCTTTTATTTTATTTTATTTTTAAAGAAAACTAAATGAAATGAAATTAAATTCGGTGAAAAGAAAAAAAACAAATGATGGGTTGCCTCCCATTGAGCGCTAAGTTTACTTCATCTTCATCTAGGAATTGTTGAAACTCCATCAGGATCAAACAAAAATGTAAACCATGCATCTGCTTCTTTTTTAGTAGGAGTGTGGAATCCATTCGTTGAAGATGAATTTATCTTGTAAGATAAAAAAAATCTAACACTACAAAAAAAATGACCATAGTAGAAGGGGTTATTTTTGACATTAGAAGGGGTTATAACCCCTTATAAAGACATTAGCGGTGGTTATGAGAAACCGCCACTAATGTTCCCGCCTACTGTTAGTAGAGACATTTTTAAGAAAGTGCTGGTACATGAGTGATGAATTTAGAGGCGGTTACATTAGAAGGGGTTTAAACCTCATCTAATGTAGTCCAGAATTTACCATACCTCTTTGAAATTAGTGGCGGTTATAACCTTAATCGCCTCTACAAGAATAATTAGGGGTGGTTTAAACCACCCCTAATTGTTAATTGTATTTGGGGAGGTTTTACATAACCGCCCCAAATGTTTCTTTGTTTTTTTAAGAACCTCCCAATCTCCCCCCCTGTCTGTGTGTGTCTCGATCATGCCCATGTCGGTCCTGTGTGTCCCCCGGGTCTATCCCCTGCATCCTCGTCTGTCTCAGGAGTCTCCTGTGTGTCCCCTGAGTCCTCGTGCGTGCCTCTCGGTCCCTGCCCCTGTCTGTCATCAAGCATGGCTCTTGTGTCGGGTATGTCCCCATGTCCTCGTCTGTCTCGAGTGTGTCTCTTGTGTGTCCCCCCCGGTCCTCGTGCGTGTCTCGGTCCCACCCTCGTCTGTCCTCGTGCATGTCTCCTATGTCGGGTCTGCCCCCCCCCCCCCCCCCGTCCTCGTCTGTGTGCATGTCGTCGTCCTCGTCTGTGTGCATGTCGTGGTCCCACCCCGCCCTCGAGGTCCTCGTGTGTGTCCCCCGGTCCTCATGTGTGCCCCTGCCCCCGGGTCCTCTCGTGTGTGTCCCGGTCCAGCCCAGCCCTCCGTCTCTTCTTGGTATTCGGAGGGCTTTTAAAAATGTTGTCGCAGTCGAGATTCGAACCACTCTCCGACAAGGTATGAAGCCAGCGCCGAAACTACCTCGCCAACTCTGATTTTGTTTATATTGAACCTATATTATTCAGTATATATATATTGAAAGTTTATTAAAATATAAATTATTTTCATAAAATATTTAAATACATATAATAAGTTTATTAAAATATGAACATATATTAATAAACATATATATATATATATATATTAATAAACATATATATATTAACAAATTTATACAAAATTTATATATTATTGTATTTATATATAATAATAAGTTTATTAAAATAAACATTATTAAAAATATATATTTAAATACATATAATAAGTTTATTAAAATAAGCATATATATTAATAAACATATATATATTAACAAATTTACGCATATAATTTATATATTATTGTATTTATATATATTAATAAGTTTATTAAGATAAACATTATTTTCATAATATATTTAAATAAATTAAATAAATAACATGTATCTTATATATATAAATATAAATATATATGTATATATTTTTTTTCTGAACACCTCTATAAATCATATATTTACATATATTTAAATAAAATTACGTATGCATGTATTTATAAATACATTTATATCAAACACACACAAACACAAATGTGTATTTATATATTTATTTGTAATTGTTTATATTTATTTGAATACACGTATATTATATATATATATACATATTAAGTTTATACGTACACAATTATATATATATATATATTACATATTTATATGAATATAATATATTATACATTTTATAAATACATTCATATATGTATACACAATATATACTATAGATATATTATGATTTTTTTAAGAAAACAGTAGGGGTTCATACCCCCGCTGATCTCTTAAATTAGAGGGGGTTCAAGAGGGGGTTTTGAACCCCCATTAATTTATTACATTAGAGGGGGTTTTGAACCCCCAATAATGTCTTACATTAGAGGGGGTTTTGAACCCCCACTATTTTCTTTAAAAAAACAAATTTCTTATAACACACACACACATAACACCTCTCAAATACAACTGAATATGTGTGTGTGTTTGTGTGTGTTTGTATATATGTATGTATATATATATAGAACCTCTAACCGAATATATAGTGTAAGTAACTAAATATATAGCACCACTAATTATTAAAGTAGTGACATTTTTAACATAACCGTCTCTAAAATACAACTACATATTATAAAAAATGCTAAAAAATGTAGAGGGGGTTGTGAAAAACCCCCTCTAATGTTACAGAAAATGAATTTAGAGGGGGTTTTGCAGAACCCCCTCTAAATAACCCCTTCTAATGTACTGTTTTTTTTTGTAGTGTAAACGGAATCTTGATAGAAGAATGTATATGTGGAATGATATGAAAATATGCCAACTCACAAGGGAATGAATATACCTCTCCTGAAGAAAGACTCATCGAATAATTGAATTTTTGGAAAAGGCCGTCAATGGAAAGATCAAGAAGATTACCTCCTTGAACATACATAGGTGAAAACGTGCCATTACCAGACTCCTTCAGTGGTTCGGTGATGGGGCCTTGATCTGCCTGCTTTGGTTTCTCATCTGGGTTGCAAATCCTAATATGTCGTCTTGGCATCTAGAGCGGGCTTCGTCACTGTGTGGGGCCGGATTCCCTACTTTGTGGGGTGATGGAGGTTCTCCCTCTTGCGGTGGTCAATGGATGTGCACAACGGCCATGAAAGATCCAGTGCTATGATGTGGATTTCTCTTCCCAGCCTTTCCCTCCCCCTTATGAATGAATCCTTTCTCAAGGTCATTGGGGATTCTCTAGGCCCCTACCTATGCATGGATCTTCGCACTATCCTTCTGGTCGAGGCTTCAGTGGCTTAGATTTTCATGGATATGGATCTCAATTGACCGCTTAAAAATCATCTGGTGCTTAGGATAGAGGGAATGGAGGATCTTTAACAACCTCTGGTTTATCTGGTCTACCCCAGGTTCTATTCCTTTTGCCACATCTCTAGTCATTCCTTGCAGGTATGTCGAAAGGATCGCTCGAAGGGAACTGATTACAGTATGCAGTCGAGGTCTCATGAGCAGACTCCTTCAGATAGCTCTATTAACTTGCAAGAAGCAGTGGACTCGAGGCCCCATGATCAGGGTTCTGTGGCTTCTTCTTCTAGCCAGGTAGAGGATGTGAGGGCCCATTCCAGGAGTGATCTCATTCCAATGTGGGGATCTGATGGTGGTGACCAAAGTCAGGCTTCCGAGGCTGACCCTCTTGTCCAAGGTTTGGATCCCATAGGGATTTTCCTTCATATGAACTTGTTGGCAGAACAATGCATCCCCACGAACCCATATTTTCCTACTTTTGCCTTTATTTTCTCTAGACAGAAGGAGCATGAGGTTTTCATGTCTTCTCAATCTAGTGGGCTGAAGTTCTTAACCCTGGAATCATGTCTAGTTGAGTCCTCCTTTTTTCTATGCCATGTGGCTCCCCCAGATAAAATTCTGCCAGCACAACTCACTGCCTCATCCCCTAAGCCTCTTGTTATTTCCCCTGATCAGAGTACTAGACCGGTTGGTCTGTTTGACTCTCCAAAAGTCATAGGTAGGGTGTCGACAAGAGGTGGTGCCTCTTCCATTTCACCTTCCTCATTGGTGGTGCCAGGGGTTACTACTAGATCAAGAGCCAGAGCAGAAGTTAACATATGTGCATCAATTTCTTCTGATGGAAAGGGACAGGAGTCTAGGGCCAAAGCTAGATGGATCATGTTTAATGTTTAAACCCTTTCTATGGAATGACCGTGGTCTTGGAGCCAGGGTCAAGTCCAACTTTCTTGTCAATGAATTGGTTAACAAACAAGCTTCCCTGGTGGTCTTTTTGGAACCAAAACATGCTCCTTTTAAGATTTCTGAATATGCCCAAAAGCTTAAGGTTCATGGTTTTTTACATGGGGCTCCTCTCAATTCTCACATTTGGATCTTCTGGAAGTATCACATACGTGTGGACCTCATTAGTGCATCCATCCAGGCACTGAAAACTATGATATTTATGGGACTTCAAGATTTCTTCTTCTCCTTCATATATTCCAAGTGCAACCCACAGGATCGTGAGGTGTTATGGGGTGATCTTGAACGTTTCAACCCAAAGGGCACCCCCTGGGTCATCTGCAGAGATTTTAACATCATGGCGAGTTCAGAGGAGAAGAAAGGGGGTGGAGTGTTCCCCATGAATTCTAGCCAATATTTTGTCTCCTTCATGGATAGAAGTGGCTCGTTAGATGCAGGGTATGAGGGCTGTATTTTCACCTGGTGTAACAATCAACAGGGGGGAGAAGATCTTATGGTCATCTTGATACATGTATGATGAATGAAGCGGCTATTTCTAGGATCCCAAATTCTAAATTCACTCATTTGACACGGAGTCTCTCAGATCATTCTCCGTTACGTATTTCACTTCGTGTAAGGGCAATGCGGGAGGACCGTGTCTATTTCTCAGAATCATGGGTGTAAGAACTAGGGTTCCTGGAGGAGTTCAGAGAAGCTTGGGACATTAAACATTAGGGGAATCCTTGTATTAACTTTCATAATAATCTCATGCGGGCCAATAATAGCATTCGATAATGGAGGAAAACCATACCTGATCGTGACCACAATGTTGCTGGAATCAGTGAGGAGGTGGATAGACTAGAAGCTAGACTTGAACAAGCATGGGATGAACCATCCTTTACTGAGCTCAGAGCTAATAAAGATGCTTTAGCTGATATTCTAATGAGACAGGAAAGGTTGGAAAGAGAAAGCGCTCGGGTGATATGGATTCGGGAGGGATACCTGAACTCGGGGTACTTACATTCTTGCATTAATTAGTGTAGGAGAATACAAAGGCCAAACATTTGTAGGGAGGATGGATCCTTCTTTTCTGATCATGAAGAAGTTGCGGCTATGGAAAATTCAGAGATACAGATTTTAATGGCTATTCCAAATCCGGGCATGGCAGAGGGATACCCGAGGAGGGAGGAGGAGTTTTTTTAGGGTATTACTAGTATTGTATCAGGGTTCATTGATGAGGTCATGAGGAGACTTCCGACTGAGGATGATGTGCATGAGGCAGTTTGGTCTTTGAACCCGGACAGTGCTCTAGGTCCTGATGGTTTTCGTGGTTCTTTTTATAGGGTGACTTGAGACATCATTAAAGGTGATCTTGTTCGTGTTGTCTAGGACTTCTTCGAGGGAGGGTCTCTTCCTCGTATTTCTTGTGTAACCAAATTGGTTCTCATTCATATGGTGAGTAATCCTCAGTCCATTAACCAATACAGGCCCATTAGCATGTGTAACTCATCATACAAGATCCTGGACAGCATACTCAATAGGAGAATGGCCACTCACTTGGATTCATGGATTAATCCTGGGAAGCATGGATTCATTAAAGGTAGGTCAATTTATGGTGCGATCGGTTTGGCCCAATAAATTTCAAGTGGAATCAATAACAATTCATTTGGGGGAAATCTTGTGGTAAAATTGGATATGAGAAAGGTGTACGACATAATGGAATGGTGCTTTTCCTAAATGTTTTAAAATGCATGGGATTATCCAACTGGACAATTGACCTCCTCTTTCGTTGCTTCATCTCGGCATGGATATCTACATCGTTCATGGGTAAACAATTTGGCTTCTTAAAGGCCTACTGAGGTCTCAAGAAAGGGGATCCTTTTTCTCCCATCATCTTCATTCTTTCAAAAAATGCCTTCAGCTGCTACATTAACAAGGGCATTGACACAGGGAAAATACTGCAAACAGGTTCAGGATCAGAGCAAGCCCGACCCTAAAACAAATTTATTAAAAAAACAAAGAGTGCGGCAGATTAGGGGGTTTACACAAATGTGAATAAGAAACACCATGTGCATCCAAGTCAACGAGATAAGAGAAAAAATCATGAGTAACAAAAGACCATCCCGAGGATGCCTCCAAAACAGCCCTCTTTGACAGAGCATCCGCAACCTGATTGGCCTCTCTAAAAACATGAGTGACCTCAAGATTAATGTGTTCAATCATATGAAAGAATTCAATACATAAAGGGGGGATTTTCCATGGAACAGATCTGGATCGATATTTGAGGATGTGCACCGCAGTGGTGGAGTCAGATTCCACCCAAAGATGTCACCAGCCATAATGAGTGGCATACCTGATCGCTTTAATCATAGCCCATAACCCAGCCTCAATTGTTGTGCCTTGACCAATGTAATGGAAAAATAATCCTTTAACAAAGCCTTGGTAAGTGAGAAGACACCGCCACAACCTGAGGGACTAGGCGCACCCGATGCTGCCCCATCCACGTTCACCTTCAGCCAGCTTGTAATTAGTGGGATCCATCATATTGACTTCAGGACTAGAGGTTTCCTAGCATGCCCTGTAACACCAAAGGATTTCATAATAAGTAGTTAAGATAGCTCATTTTTCATTATACCATGATGCATCTTGGATGCTTTCATAACAACCCGATAAATAGAACGCATTCCATCCTGAAAGAAGGGGCAATGGCCATCAAAAGCAGCACCATTTCGTGCCTACCATAAAACTAAGAAAGTACTGGCAGTGGAAGTTAAGAGCATAGCACCATCTTTCTCACTTAGCTAAGCACGCTGTATATATTTGAGAAGAGAATCATAGCCGCTCGTGTCCATATGAATTCCAAACACATCCTGCAGATATAACACAAAGGGAAAATACTTCCCTATCATAACAGGCATTCCATGAGGGGCATCTCGCATTTGATGTTTTCCAATGACATAGTCTTGTTTATTAATGGTAATAGAATATCAATGAAGGGGTTGAAGAGGATTTTTAAGGAATAATGCAAGTGGATCAGGTAGGTGGTGAATTCCGACAAGAGCCTTTTCTTCACAGCAAGGAGTGCCTCTCTGAGGAGGGATCAGGACATAAGATCTAGGTTGAATATGAGTAAGGGACTCTTCCCCATAGATTACCTTGGAACACCAATTATACCATCTTTTCTCAGGGTGAAGCATTTTGATAAGATCATTAGAAAAATTTCTAGGCGTATTAAAAACTAGAAAAATAGGTTTTTATCCTTTGGATTTTGTATCACCCTGGTTAACTGTGTGTTAGTATCCACGACGCTGCATGTTTTTTCCACCTTGAAGGCCTCAAAAACTATGATTTAAAACTTGGACATAATATTGGTTTCCTTCATATGGGATGGGTAGAAGGAAGGCTGTCATCATTGGGCTTCAGGTAAATGTTTGTCTAGACACATTTCAGAAGGGGGAATTAATTTAAGAAGCGTGTCTTCAAACATTCAATGATTTCATGCCAAGCTCGCTTTGGAGGTCCTAGAAATTCGATCTCTCTGGGGTAGAACAATGTATCACCTCCATGGCCTTAATGGGACTAGCCAGAGAAGGCATCCCTCAAAGATATGAAACTTGGTACAACCGCATCTAGAAATTCTGCAACAACCTCTTGATGGATTGTCGGAAGGGGGAACATAATCTTCTGGCAGTAAGATTGGGGTTTGGGGAGGTTGTGGTTCCCGGGCTGTCCAGCCCCAGATATCACCTTCAAATAAGCTTCCTTTCATACGAGGTTCCTCAATTCTATCCTCGATGAAAATCAAATGGAGATGTTTAACTCTATAGTCTCAAATGATGACGATGTCCGGTTATTTTTCACAGGTACCTCATCGGGTGCTTTCTCCATCAAAGACTTCGATAATTTGAAGAGGGAGGTGGTGAATGTCAATATGTGGGGGGATATTATATGGTTCAAAGTGATCGCTTATAAATTCAATTTTTTGATGTGGAGAGTGAAAAACAAGGCTCTACCAATGGATACTAACCTTCAACGAATGAGAATTCCAATGGTTTCCCGGTGCTGGTGTTGTAGGTCTCCTAGCACAGAATCTGTGGGGCATCTTTTTTCAGAAATTGAATGGGTAAGGGGGGTCTGGAAGACCTTCGGGGCATGTTTTGGATGGATTGGATATGATAGTAACCTAGAGGAATTTCTACACTTCTAGTATAGGGGAGCTGAAAACCAAGGTGCTGAAAGGAAAGCAAGGATGCTCATACTCACTGCTGGGTGCTAGACTATATGGTAGGCCTGAAACAACAAGCTCCACAGTAAAGGCTCGGTATCTCAGGTCAGTATACACTTCCGACTGAAAAATACTATACTGGATCTGCTTAAACTGTGCTCGGACTGCAATTCTACTCCCTCCATACGCGCCATTTCTTCTGGTAGCAGTGCAGAACATCGGACTGTCCCTCCTGATCATGGGCACTAGGTGAGATGGAGGCCACCGATACGTGGACTGAAACTTAACATTGATGGTTCACTGATCAGTGGAGAGATGCGAGGAGGGGGAATCATGCGTGACCAAATTGGATCTGTCTATGCTGCGTTTTCTTCCTCGTTTGGGGGAGGTGATGCACTTCAGATGAAATCTCGGGCCATTTAAGTAGGTCTAGAGATGTGTGTGTGTAGAAATTTAGTGGTGTCTTCGGTGGAAACTAATTCCCTGGTGTGTTCAATGCACTGCAAAACAGAGGCAAGATTCCATAGATCATAATTTATACAGTCATGCGATGTAAGGCTTTAATGGGGGTGTGCATGGAGATCTCTCATACTTGGAGGGAGGGTAGCATGGTGGCAGACTTTATGGAGTCTACGACAACACCAAACAGCACTATTTCTTCCTTCTCATCTTTGGTATCTTTTCCGACTGAAGGGTTGAAGTTTTTCAAAAATGATGCTTTGGGGTTGCAATACTTTAGACCCTTGTGACTCTTCTCTTTGTATTGGGATTACTATTTTTTAATAAAAATGTAAACCTTCACGTAAAGTGTAGCCACGGTTTTTAAAACCAAGGCTATAGGTAGGCTATTTCTATGGTTTTAGTAAAACTATGGCCATGGATATTTTTTTTCAAATCCTATTACTATAGTTTTCTGGGGATATATCTAGGGTTTTTAATAGTGGCACTAGCACCTATGGGTATGGTTTAAATCATGTCCATAGGTCAACTGCCACGATTAACACTGATGCAACCTATTTCCATGGTTTTGAAACTATAGAAATAGCTCTCCTACTTCCATAGTTAAAACCATGGTACTAGGTTATACCTATAGCCATGATTTTTCGAAAACATGTCTATAGGTGTCCCACGCTTCTCTGGGAGACAAATTTTCCCACCAAAAAATGGTAGGAAACACTATTTCATAGGTTTTCAAGATTTTTCCATGGTTTTTAATAATATATATATAACATAATACATATATATATATATACACACTAAGTCCTTGTTGGTGTAGTGGTTAGGGAACTAGAACATAAAGTGTAGGTTTAGGGATCAAATTCGGCTGGGCATAGATTTTTTCGGCTATTTTTACAAATTTCTAGGGATATATCCATGGTTTCCAACATTGGGAATAGCACTTATGGCCTCATTTTAAACTATGGACAAAGGTTAATTTCCATATTTGACACCGACATGACATATTTCCACATTTTTAAAAATCATGGAAACACTCCACCTACTTATACAGTTAAAAAAGTGGCCATAAGCTACAGTAATGGTTTTGGGTCCTATTGCCATGGTTTTCCACTATGGCAATAACCTATTTTTCTATTTGTGCTACTTCTATCTGGAAAAATTCCATATGAAAGCTTATTATGTAAACTTCCCTCTACCACAAAACCTTCACTGCTTTCACTCTCTCTCCTCACATGTGAAAAATACTCCCTCGTCAGAATTTACAATGTACATTATTCTATTTATTGGTGTTTTAAGATATGATTGGGTGAGAAACTAATTAAACTTTCTTACTCAACCAAATTCCCAGAGAATCCAATTTCGCGTTCATTTCGACTTTGTATTTAAATATTTCAGTGATTCTCTTCACTTATTGATTCTTTTAGAACCAGGTCGAATCATTTAATGACTTCAACTAGTTTTTAACTTTCTTATCATTATTCAGTACAATACCATTTAATGTTCTGATTAAATTATTTATTATGATGAAAACATATGGTAACCATGATTTTCTTGACCCACTTTAAAACATCATAAAAATTGAAGCTTTCTCAATATGATGACCACATGCAAACAAAAGAATGCATCATCATACCGATGCTTCATACCAAATGAAAAAAATGCTAAAAACAATGATCTTTTCCATAAACATTGTGGAAACATAAGTAGACTTATATTTATTTTATTTTGTGATAAACATCATCAAAAATTATAATGATACCAACATGTCCTTTGAAAATAATTCATAAAAAATCATCAAAAAAATCTCTATTTATTCTTTTCCTTAGAATGATGATCATGCATCCAATGAATCCCAACATCTAATGAATTATTAGTGACAACCTATATATGATGGTTCCATCTCTATCTCCTTCTGATGGATCAGTGACAATCATTTTCCGATGAATCAACATCAACACCAGTCTGATGATTCGTCACCAATTCATGTCTGATGACTCTTGAACCATTTAGAAAACAAATCAGTGTTCACTTGACCCAATTGTAATACAACTCAACATGATGAAAACGGTTGAATACATTTTTTATCATTATCCGGTCCATCTGTCTCATATTCCATGTTCATTATTATTCTAAATAATCACAACATACTTAACCAATATAACATGTATAGATCCCAAAAATCTACACCAACTAATATATATCAATATATCAGTCCTATTTTTCCTTTGATGGATCGTTCAATCAGCCCTTCAAAAAAAATTGACTCCAGAAACTTCATCATCCCCAACTTTTATTCCTCCACAAACTAATTCTTATTTCATAAAACTTTCCTGAATTTGGTAACATAAATATTGGAAAACCATTGTTTGGATTTGGGTTCCAAATATATCTTATTCCCATTTCTTTCATAATTCTTTCATCACAAGTTTCTTAGGAAAGTTATGATATTTTATTATTAACCAAATAGAAAAGAATATTCATATATAGTATGGATACATTCATCCTCTGATAAGCCTTCATACCAATTGAAACTAACTTTCTTGACTCATGGTGAGTTCAAAAACCACTTCACCAACAAAAATTCATCAACACAGAAAATGGAAACTGATAAAATTTCTAATCATTTTATCACTCGATCTTCTAAGTACAATGAATCCATTCATCCAACCATCAAAACATACAAAGTGAATTTATTTCTATTCTTGACAACAAAATAAAAAACACTCAAGATAAACTTTATTCATTCTTATAGACTGGATCTGATGGGGGGACTCATTGTCAACATTTGAAAAAAAACCCTTCACCAAGCGATTTTCCACCAGCTTATCATCAAGAAATTTATTTACTCACTTCACTCTTATTCAACAACATATTCCACATATTGAACAATTGAAAACAAATTCAACCAAAACACAACTTGATCCCAACAACCCTACTGTCAAATATGTGTGACCTAAACTCTAACACCTCTATAGTTCAAGATGTATAACACATAAAAATCCAACCTCCAATGGTCTAAGATATATGAATGTAAACTAATAATCCTATTAAATCATATTTATAAATTCTTTGATTCATGATCAAACCTTATTCTCATTTCTTTAAGAGTGTTTAATTTTGTGTCTGGACTAAAATAATATTATATTGTGTGCCATCCATTTATTTCATTAAGCCTTGTTAACCTCCAAAATTCATGAAGACATAACCCTAGTGTTATAAAGAACTTCTTGAGTATATTTTTCTCCTCTATAGACACACTTTGTATACTATGAATTTTAAATTATATTAATCATTCATTTTGAAAAGAACTCCCATCAATAGATGATGATAACACAAGGGGCCAAACTCAAACATACTTCCATCTAAGAATCATGTCTAAGAGGAAAGATTAATGGAAATAATGTTATGTTACCCACTCTTTGGATAGTTTCTAATTATTTTCCTCAACCTTTCTAACTCATTTATAGAGATGTGACCATGGAACGCACCTTTCAAATATCTTTCCAATGGTCACTCTTATCATATCTTCCTTCATGATTCTATTCAATATTTGTTGGGAAAAATCCCACAAGGTGTCCTCTAGGTATGTTTTGGGTGTGATTGTGTTTTTTAACAAATCTAGATGATCGCAAATGAGTATGGTTGGTGTTTTCCAAAGACAAGTTTTTAAGGTGGTGTAGTTTTCCAATGTTTTAAAAAACTTTAGACCTCAAAATAAAAAATTTTTGTTTAGAAATGTAAGGTTTTCTTCATAGTACTGAATAGTGTGAACAACAAAAAATGAAATTGGCAAAGGAAGAGAAAATCGTAGCCCAAGCCATGGATCATGTACCATGTCTGGGAAGGGTTTGTTTTCATGTACCAGGCAGCAAGAATAGTACATAAAAGCCATCCATGAAACTAAAAAAGGCTCACTACAGAAGGTAGTGATGTATACAGATGGCTTGTTGTTGGTGGAGGAGATCGACCATGTAGGAGAAAAGTCAGTATGTGGACCATGGTGGAAAAATGTTATGTGGAAGGGTTGCAGTTCATGGAAAGAGGATCGGTATGTGGTGGAGGCTATACTGAATCAAATATTTAGTAAATCGTGGATCAGAAGATTTTGCGGATATATTTTCCTATAAAAGGATTTTTAATCCCACCAATTACTAGGATATAAAATATCATTAGAGAATATCTCTTTACTCCAGGAATTTGGTGAATTCCAAAGAAAGTTTGTGAGGGTGAATTCCGTGAAGGCTAAGGAGGTTCGTGTGGAAGTAATTCCTCTAAAGGTTTTTATAGTGCATTATAGGATGTAAAGAAAGAGAATTTTTGGAAGAAAAACACAGTACACAGAGGGTAGATCCACTATGTTGAAGTGAAATCAATCCAAAAATAGAGAACAGTTCTTGGATAGAGTGTGGTTCGGAGAGAAGGTTCATGAAGTCGGTACGCGGAGGTGCTACACGATAGCGAAGGTAGAGGCAATCTGTGAATGGAGGATGGTTCACAAAAGTGGAAGCAGTACATGGAGGAGGTGATCCACATACCAAAGTTGGTAATCAGTATGTGGGAGAATAAGGCGGTTTTCACTTTGCTCAAGGAATCTTGAAAAAGCTTTAAATAATTTTGTGAAAGTATTTTCAGTACCTAGAAGTAACCGGGAAGGTAGATTTCATCTGTGGGTGAAAAATGAACTTCAATAGAGAATCTACCTAAAGCTAAGGATATATAAATTCATGAAAATGGAGGGAACTACATGTCCATAAACTGTGTTTGACCTATAAGTTTGTAAACTGTGATTTGATTCCTTTCCATGAGCAGTGAGCAAAGGAAGAGGAATACAGTGACCCTTTCCACTGGCAGTGAGCCAGATAAAAAGGCATAGGGAGTGACCCTTGAGAATGTAGAGAGAAGAACCTAAATCTTGTACTAGAGATGAGAATGGGCATAGAATATAAATCCAGAACATTGTATTCATTATTGGTAGTGATCCTTAGTGGGTTTAATACATCGACACATCGTTGTTGTATGCTCCATGGATGTAGCCCAATGAGGGTGAATCAATTAAAAATAATTGTATCCTAAACATGATTTCATATATATTCATAAATTTCTATGGGATGAATAGATAATTTATTTTTGTTTAACAACGAAACAATATCCAAATGGGTATAATGTTTTAATCTGTCATACCCTGATTAACCCCCCCCCCCCCTCAGGGTATCCGACCTAGTGGAACTAAGAATCTCTTAGAGTGATAATTTTCTATTTTACCACTTATTTTTCCAAATTAGATTACCAAAACCCATCATGTCCCACCCTCATATATTTCTACACCATGTTAGGGAGAATCTATCCTTTATAATCACACCCAAACCAGATTCCCCCAATCTTTATGAGTTCCTTTATAGTTGTTAATGTGAAATTTAGGCCCTAATATGTCCAAACCTATTTTTTGATATCATTTAATATAAATTAGATGATATTATGTGTTTTTTCACATAGAGTATGATTTAGGTGGGATTTATGATTTTAGTTGTTTGTTTCATTAATGTGATCAAAATTCAATGAATTTCATGTCACAAAATTTTAAAAAAGTAAAAAAATTACTATGAGAGAATATTAAGGAGTGATATCAAAATTATGGATCCCTTAATTTAATAAAATATATCTTATGAATTAACTTAATCTTATGACTACTAATAATAGGTTATCCTTAGTTGGGAGGTTTCAACAACCTTATATAGCTTTGTTATCTCTTCGATTTCTAACTCCGTTAATGGGAACACCTCAGCTACCTACACTTGGATATTTCTATACTATTTGTTTCACTGTACCACTCAATATGTTTCTAAGTAAAACTCAACTTTACTTATTATTTTATAATTCCTTATGCATGAGGCTACTTCATCCCACAATATAATAAGGAAGTGAAACTAGAGATACGCCTCTTCCTACCAAGAGATCTCTTGAAGAATAATCTAAAGAGGCTCTATAGCATGGTTCAAAAAAATCCCTAGAAGATTCAACCTTTAAAACTTTATTTTTTTCTATTCAACTAGAAAGTGATGATTCAATGCATGGAGGGAACAATAGTTGAACCTACTATCCCCATGGTTCACCAGCTAGCATTGAAAAGTTCCCATTCATATATTGACCTATCCTTCCTTATATAGTCAGCATAAGATTATCAACCCTTAACGTATGTGATAAGAATAATATGGCCTACCCTTTTTTATTTTGTAGTCACAAGATGACCTATCCTTCCTTATGTGATAATAATAAGACTCCCACATTGATTAACATGAGAAAGAAATAGAATCATTCCTTATTATTTTATATGTAGGATATATCCTTATATGATTTACATAATATAACCTCATGTCCTTATATGATAAATACACAGAATCATCACTTATTATGTGATGAGAATAAGATATCAGTAATTATTTGATGATTATAAGATTACCTCATGGCATGACATGAAGAATATATAGAATCATTCATTTTTACATGACAAGTATAATAAATATATCTTTATATGATGATAATGATATAACATCATGGATTGATATGATGAAGTTAAAAAATCAACCCTTATAATGTGATTATCATAAGATATCCTTTATTTGGTGACATGCATAAGATGCTCCCATAGCTTAATATGTGGATGAAATAGAATCATCTCTTCTCATGTGACAATCATAAATATAATTATCTATGTAATTATCATAATATACCCCATGTACTGAAATAAGGAAGAAGCATAATCATCTATTTGTATATGTTTATAATAAAATATCCTTCATTATGTAATGATTATAAGATATCCTCAAGGATTTAGATGAGGAAGATATAGAATCATCCCTACTTATGTGATGAACATTAGATATCCTTATGGTCTGAAATGAGTAAGACACAGAATCCTCCCTTATTTTGTAACGAGCATATGATATCATTCAATGTGTTATGAGCATAAGATGCCCTAAAGGAATAAAAAAGTAATATATAAAATAATCCCTTCATATGTGAAGAGTATATAATTTCCTCCCTCATATGACCAGAATAAGATTCCCTCATTTCCTAAAATTATGAATATATGGAATAAAAACTTCATAAGTAAGGTGAATAAGATAATGATATTTATGCGATTAGAATAGGGTGTACTCAGGTCCTAACAGAAAAAAGACCCACCTATCATTATTTTATGGCTATAAGAGATCCATATCACCTTTATTAGGTATAAATATAGTATTACCTCACATTTTTACATGAGGAATATAAAAAAGTATCCTCAAAGATACCCAAAAAACCAACCCCCTATAACTAAATGTTTTTTAATTTCTAAGGACACAAGTGATAAATAAATTTATTTCTATAAGGATTTCATTGAAAAGGGACTCATGTACATGTGTTAAATCAATAAGGTATTTCCATACAAGTAAACATACTCTTTTGTGAGTCAACCTCCATTCCTCCTCTTTCAATCAAATTTGATATCAACATCACCCTAATGGTGAAAAGCTATATTCATTATTAATTATAGAAAAATGGACCATGATTTTGATAATTATACACATATGAGAATCATCCTAGTGGAAAGAATTCTAAAAAATGGTTTATCACATTCATAATTGGTTAAGTTACTTAAAGACAATAATCAAATGCGAGACACATAAAAATAGAATTAGTATTGATACTTTATATGCATGAAGTGCTAAATAAGTATTGAAGTATGAATAAATGAGATTTTTGAAAGTATTTTTATACTATAAATGATGTTTTTTTATACTATAATTTTTTTATTTTTAATGGTGACTAGTAATTTTAGAAAAAAATTGTTGAGTTTGAGAAAAATGTGTTAATGTGTTGTTCTTGTGGTTGTGGCTTGATGTGGTTGATGTGAGATAAATTTGAGGATATTATTAAAGTGGTGTAGGTAATTTTTTTATCAATGATACAGTGATATTGAGGTTCATTCATGGTTATTGATATGGTTTTGAGAGATGTATTTTTTGTTTGGGTTATTGTTTCCTTGAAATATGGATTGTATTAAATTAATGATCAGAAAAAGGGGGAAAGGGTTGTGATAAAATTAATTGATGTTTGATAATTAAATCATTGAATAATGAATTTAACAATAGTAAATAATGAAGTAGAAGTTGAATATATAAAAAACTGAATTATTTATGAAAAAAGTTCTTGGTAATTCATTAATATGAAAATTTATTGTGATATGGGGAAAGGGAAGTTAATGTTTTTTGGCTATTGTGTGGTCACGATGGAGTTATGTTGTTTTGGGTCTTGATATGGAAGCTTGGTTTATGTGTAGTGATGGCGAGTATGGTTTAGGGATAGGTATAAGGTTTCTAACCTTAGGTATTTTAGTTTACATTATTTCATATTGACCACTTCTTTATTTCTTAAATATGACCAACACTCATATGAGGATTCTCATTCCAGGTGTTTTACCCAACATCTAGTTTGTATAAGATACTAAAGGCTATAAAATCCCCCTTCCCAAATCTATCTTATAGATGTATAATAGGTTATAATGTATTGAGGATCTGGTATATAATGATATAGGTTCATGGTGAACATTAATGACGCACTATATGAATATGTTCTTTACCATGATGAGGTTGTTATATATCCATGTGATGTGAAACATGTGGTTGTTGATATGTGGTAATGGATGTGGTTATATGATTATAGTTATATGTTAATCTGAGGTTGAAATTATATGGATTTAGATGGGTTTATGGAACTAGAATGTATACCAGTGGGGTGTGGGGGATACTAATTTCATAGGGAAGAGGATGCACAATACCTTCTTTTATATTTTTATTGATATTATTTTAACATAATTTTTTATGGTTATAAGTGAGTTCTACTTAGATAGTATGCTGAATTTATTTTACCTAGTGTAGGTAAGGAGTTAATTTAATTTTTTTCTCACTAAGGTATTGGTGTTCTTCATCCAAATTTTTTCAAGAGATTTTTGGGAGGATCCAATTGAGTAAATTTATATTATCACCCATATATATATATATACAATTTTTATCTGCTTTTGTAATGAATATAGTGATTGAACTGGTCATTACATGTTCATGGCATGTATTTATCTAGTAATCATAGAGTTTTTATCGAAGGAGTAGTTCCTAGGTATTTTTTAATTATTTTTTATTATATATGACATTTATTTCCCTGAAGGATATTAGTTTTATTTTCTATTATATAGAGTTTATTGGGTGTTTAATTATAATTTTCTTGGTCTTTATAAAGGTAATTATTTTAATGTTTAGTTTATATACTTTAGGTTTTAGTTTCAAACCCATGTCTCATTGGATTTAGGCTCTGTGGGTTATACTAAAATTTACTACCATCCCAGGAGGAGTTCTATTAGGGATGGGTTGAGAAACCCAATATATCTTAGAATATGTTCATCTTTCTTCCCTAATCATCTATAACCTAGTAATGGTGATTTTTTTTTGAAAAACCTAATCACCATATAAAATTTGTAATGGTTTATTATGCTTATTATTCTAATATTTCTAATAACATTAAATTATAACAAATTATTTTAAATAAGTTGACTTTTATCCCTTATCCCTAGCGCAATACTTAGTCCCAATATAGAACATTCACTAATATCACCCCAACACCATGGAGACCAGAAATCATAACTATATAAAGATTCAAGGGAACTATCTTTATTGATTATTGACAACAATTATTATATGAAAAATTAATCGATGGTATATAGTTATCCCATGATCTCAAAAAATCTATAACAAAAGTAAGAAAGATATCTTCTATAATTCAAATCAACCTATATTCTTTGTAATATCCTAATTTATTTAATGATAATAAAAACCTTCTTGTTGATAAATTATAAGTTTCTTAAGTGAAAATAATGATTCATCAGTGAAATTAACTTAATAAATGTGTTATAGGATTTTTATAATGGCAAAATCCTAGTTAACTCTTTGGAATATTCAATCGAATATTTTCAGAGGTGGATGTTATGTTGGTGCAAGATTTGGAGGCCTATAAAGCCTTAGAAAAGATGGAATAATATTATTAAATATATTATATTAAGCACATATAATTTATTCAAAATAATTAATATCTCTCAAACAATATGGTGTATGAGAAATATGATACCACTGTTAGGTTCAGAACATGGGGTTTACCCTAGGAAGGGTATAACTTTAATACGCATCAGACATTTGGTCAGGTCACCAATTATATTGACATTTTAGATAGTTATACTAAATAATTAATTTTATTAAATTAATTAAAATACAATGTACTATTTATTATCTTACTCAAATCACGCATAACCTCTATTGAAACGCACATAGGTTTTCAAACCATAAATTCTTCAACCTTTTTTTACTGTAAATAAATTGAAAATGGCCTAATAAGTGAAAATCAATGACTTCACATTAATTTCTAGGTTGATTAATGGTTTCAAATATTGTTTTTAAAATGGTTTGAAGAACATGACAATTTTTTCAAATAACCCATCAATTCACTTGTTTTGGGTCTGATATTCACACGTCTAGGGGACCTTGGAATCTCGTTTCACTATTGGTTTGTACCTTGGTTTTCTAATTGAGATTTAGGGCGTGACCACCTATTTTTATCCTTCATTTCCTACATGTAGAAACACATCCAGGTTTGTGTTTTTAGTTTTTTTTCTTCCTTTTTATTTTTCTTCTTCTCATTTATAAAAATAATGGTTAAATTTAAATAAATATTTAAAGCCTAAATTATATAGTGTGATTTATAAAATTATAATGAAGTTATTATGAAAAATTAATAGAAGATAATAATGTGAAGAATCATCCAATAATAATTCCATCAAATTATCATGGATAATTTATTATCAAAATATAATTTTTAACAATTATAAAATGATAGATTTACAAAAAATCATAAAAAGATAATTATGAAAACTAAAAAATAATAAATATTTCATATTATCAAATGATAATTATGAATAATTATAAAATAATAATTTTAGAAATTTATCACAAGATTATTAAAAGAGTTATAAAATGACAATTGCATGGAATTTTGAGAAATTACCAAAAAAAATTGTGAAATTAAAATAGTGCAATTATTGAAGGATAATTTCAAACACATGCATAATTTAGATAATAATTTTGAAATATTCTAATAAAGATAAATTATCATCAGATGTTATAATTGTATAATAATTTTAAAATTATGCAAAAAAGATAAGTTATCATCGAAAGTTAAAATTTAGATAGTAATTTTAAAATTGTCCAGGAAAAGTAAAATATCATCATATGTGATAATTTAGATAATAATTTTAAACTTTATCCAGGAAAGATAAATTATCATTTCATGGGATAATTTAGATAATAATTATTGAATTTATTCAGGAGAGATAAAATATCATTGCATGTGATATTTTAATCATAATTCTAAAATTATCTTAGAGAGAGAGTATCATCACATATGATATTTTACATCTTTTTTTAATAAAATAGATCTTCTTAGTGCTAGGAAACCTTGATGAGTCATGACTATCAATGTATTTATAATAAGACTGTGAATAGATGTTCATGACCATTTGATCCAAACCTTTTTTTTACATATAAAACTTTTAAGTTATGAATATCATTAACTTATTTGGCTCACATTTAAACTTTCTTCCTTGATGATTATAATTGTTTGTATTTTTATTGATCGTGCTTTATTTTTATCACATGTTAGTGTGTGTGTGTGTAGCCCATAAATACTATTGGGATTCCATGACTGATATTAGTAAATATTTTATACATGTTTGATTATTATCACATGTTTTTGTGTATGACTCTATATACACATGTTGATATACTTTTCCTACTTGTGTGCTCGCCCTATATATGTATTACCATTCCTTGTTGGTTGTTAGTGGTATTTGAGACAGGTGGACTGCAATGACATATTTATTCAGTAGTGGGGGAGAATGATTTATTAAAATTATAGTGACAAGGGACCTGATCTTAGGGTAGAGGTATGTGGTAGCAATGTCATTGTGTCGAGGGTGTGATTGAGGTAGCCATGATGCCAAGTTCCATTAACCTTGATATATCCTATTTTATTTGATTACTAGTTATTCTAATCTAGAGGATCTCAGTTACATGGTCCTCTTGAGGGATAGATGACACCGGGTATCACCTTCATGACACTGTGAGGATTCCTTAAAAGGGTTGGTTTGTTTCTTTTGACTCATTCAGTTGCCTTCTGGCATGGAGATGAAGCAGGTACAACCAGGGGTTGTGGAATCTTTGTTAGTGAACTATCACTCAGTTTTGGATTTTATGTTTATGTGCTTCCTGCATTTATTATTTTTATGGTACACACTTTTATACTTGATCACATAAGGTTAAGGCAACATTGGTCGTGGCCTACTAAGTCTTGTACTCACACTCTACTCGGGCCTTTTTATGCGCTTATAGATTTCATGAGAGACCATGTGAAGGGAAAGGGACCTATGGTGGATGGATGAGTAGGTGGAAAATTGATCTAGGGTGGGCCAATGTAGAAACTAGAGGATCCTATAGTTATTTGATTTATTTTCTATTTATTTCATTCTATACAGGCCTTCCACATTGGGATCATATTTTATTTTCACAAGATGTATGTCATTTACTCTTTGCATGGTTACTCTTATTATTTATTATATTTTAATTATTTATTATTGATCCTATGACATTATACTAAGGGTAGAATCTCCTCAGTGATGTACATAGACCCTAACTACTAGTTGGAAGCATCTTGCATACGGGAGGCTTACATGAGGTTATATGGCCTTCCAAATCAAGCCTGATGGTTCGAGTCAGGACGTTACAAAATGGTATCAGAGTATAAAATTCACTAACTTGTTTTTTTATTTTGTCCTAGTTTGGGATAGGGTAGATTTGAGTAAGTATGGTAGGGACTTAGGAAGGGTAACTATGTCAGTTCATATCCAGCACTATATAGTGGACCTCTAAGTTTCCTTAAAGTGGGGAACTTATGTTCTGTTGTTACTAATGATTAAAATCACATCGGGTGATGCACATGATGTTAATATTTTATTGATGATATTTTATGTATGTTCAAGCATCATGAATAGGCATGTAGGTTCACATTCCATATATAAACATGTTGTTGTGCTACATAGTAGTTCATAAATTAAATTCCTTGATTTTTGAAATCTGTTTGGGATAGTTTATTCTGTGTGATATAGATATGTTTCCAGGCTGTGTGATGTATCTTTATTTGTATTAATTAGTTGAAAATATCATTCTGTTTTATTAGTATATATATGATTATTATGACTAATGTGCAAGGAAGGAAACAAGTGTCAGTGCTAAGAATGGTATATATTTAGTTAAGGGTATACTCGTAGGAAAACCATGTTTGTTACTATAGAGTGGTTTTTAGAAACCTTGCGTGATCCCATAGATTAATTAAGTCAGATCCCAATGAGTCTTTTTCTTTTATAAAGTTTTTAATTTTTGTTATGGGAGATGTCATGTTAATGTGGTCTTATGGGTTAATTAGGATACATGAAATAAAACAACCTCAAGAGATTATGTTTATTCCTTACCACTGGATGTGTAGGAGAATAAAGTTGAAAATTCTCCCACGTCTTCTATGAATTTTTGGAAGCAAAGACACTGCAACTAAAAGTATTTATCTTGGTACCTATTCTAGGCATAAGAGTTCAGAACTATGGTTGAGTATGAAATGATTTTAAACTCCACTATTCTTTATCCATCTACATCACTGAATTCTATTAGGATTTTGAAGAAGGATTTGAAATATTTTTTAAAATATTCGACCTTGTAGAGACTCTAAATGACTAACAAATTAAGCTGATATTGTCTTCATGTTGGGAGTGCATCCATTTCAATACTCTATATCATATGGTTCCAATCGAGATGAAGGTGATTAGGGTTTAACTGGAAAACATGGAGGGAAAGGGATTCATAAAGCCATGTACTTCACTGTGGGTTTCACCTATGATGTTTTCTAAGAAGTCAGGTCATCGTATTCAACTATGCGTTGATTACTGAAAACCTGATTCAGGAGACAGTGAAGAACAAATATTCATTATCTAGGATTGATGATCTTTCTTATAATCTATGGGGATCTCAGTGGTTCTCAAAGATAGAATTTCATTTGGGATATCACCAGTAACGAGTTAGAGAAGATGAAATTTTAAAGGGGTATTTTAGTGAAGGTATGGAATTTATGAGAACTTGGTGATGATTTTTAGGATGAAGAACGCACTAAAATTGTTCATGGCCCTCATGAAGAAGATTTTTATTCCCTAATTAGACTCATTTATCATAGTTTTCAACGATTATATTTTTACCTACTCACCAACAATAGAGAAACATGCTAGGAACCAGGATATAATCTTGAGTATACATCAAGCACATAGAAATTACACTAAGATTTCAAAATGTGACTTCTTGATTAAATAGGTGATTTTCTTAGGTCATGTGGTGTCTGAGACTGATATATCAATAAAACCATAGAATGCAGTAGAAGTCATGTCTTATACACATCCAAAAAATGTTTTTGAGTTTATGATCTTTCTAGGTTTAGTATGATATTATTGATAGATTATCCAGGACTTCTCTTAAATATTATAACCCATGAAAGCACCAAAAAATATGGGATTAAAAAGATCTAGTGGTTAGACCAGTGTGAAGAGACTTTCCTTTAGCTAAAGAGAATGTTGTTGACAACTCTAGTCCTGACACTCCATGAGCCTAGGATTGGTTATGTAGTGTTGTGTGATGCATCAAGCTTTGGTTTGGGGGTGGTGGTGATGAAAAGGGAGAAGGTAGAAGCCTATGGGTCTGGTTAGCTATGACCACATGAGAGGAACTACCCTTCACATGAGTTGGAGATAACAGTTGTGGTTCATGCCCTAAATTGTTGGAGGCATTATCCATTCGATGAAATATTTATTGTTTACATGGACCACAAAATCCTTCACTATATCTTAACACTGAGTTTTCTTAACCTGACACAGAGGTTCTAGGTTGAGTATCTACAAAAGTTAGAAATTGAGATGGTTCATGAACCTAGAAAGGGTAATTTCATTGAAAATGTTCTCAGTCATAAGGCACAAGATGAGAAGGAGATTAGTGAGTGATCTTCATAGGAGTAGTGGCGTTTGATGTAATTATTGGATGATTGGAGGGTCGATGTTTCATAGGATTAGGGATATATTATTTTTTTCCTTTTGTTGATTACATCTTTTCTTGGGGACCGGGTGAAGACTGGTCATCGTTCAAACCTAGATTGAGTTTTCATGAGGGAGCAGCAGGCTGGCGGTGACCTAATACCTAGATGGACTTTGGGTGAAAGTGATGTGATCATGGTATATGAGAGAGTGGTATTATTAGATTCCATCATAGAGGATCTAATAGATGGTCAGTACATCCTAGTGTTACCAAGATGTAACATGACTTTAGGAGGAATTTCTTGTGTTCATGGATGAAGAGAGACTTTTCTGGTTTCAGCTCCTAATGCCTTTCCTATCAGAGGGTAAAGGTTACAGCCACTCCTTATACCTATGTGGAAGTGGGAAGACATCACCATGGAATTTGTGATTGGGTTACACATGACCTTGAGGACTTGTGATTCCATTCAGATGATTTTTTATCAGTTAACAAAGTCTTCCCACTTCTTACCAATTAGAGAGACTCACTTAAAGGAGGAGCAAGAAAGATCTATGTACAAGAAATTTTGCGCCTTAATGGAGTCCGTTTGAGAATTTTTTTTAGATATAGATGCACATTTTACATCATGATTTTGGTTGGGCTTTCAAAAATCCCTAGGGACTCAGCTAATATTGAGCATGACATGCTTCACTCAAACTAACAGACAGTCTTAGCGGACTATATGCATATTGGGGGATAATATTCAAGGTTTCATTATTGATTTTGGAAGATCATGGTATTAATACCTATAATTTATTGACTTAACATCCAATAACAATTATCAAGCTCCAATTTAGATGATACCTTATGAGGCTCTTTATGGAAGGTCATGTCACTCACTATTGTATTGGCATGAGGTGGGTGAGGTTACAATTGTTGGATCTAGTTTGGTTCATCATACCTCTAAAAGAGTGAAACTTTTACAGAAGAGATTGATCACTACTCAGAGTAGACAAAGATCATTTTCTTACAATAGGATGAGACCCTTGGATTTTATTGTGGGAGATCAGGTTTTTTTGAGTGTGACTCCTCGGTTAGGGAACAAATGTCTTGGAAAGAAAGGAAAGTTAGCACCATGTTTTTTGGACCCTTTGAGATCACAGAGTGGATAGGGGTAGTGGCATATCATCTAAACCTCCCTTCTCGCTACTAAGATATGCTCAACTTGTTCCATGTGTTACAAATTTAGAGGTGCATTCTAGACCATGGGGATGTTATTAATTATGAGGACGTTGAGCTAGATATAGATGCATCTTATAAAGAGTGGTTGGTGCAGATCATAGATCAAAGCGAGAAGGTTTTGCAAGGAAAGACAATACCACTAGTCTGGATTCAGTAGGAGCATGGAATGATCCTGGAAGAAATGCTGGAATGTAAGTTTGATGATTGATCTTAGTGGAATCAATTTTTCGAGAAAGACCACTAGAGATACTTTTCAAGGATGAGAAGTTTATAGAGAGGTAGAATTATAATATCATGATTTTTACATAGATAATAAAAAATATATTTTTGATAAATTAGAAGTGTCTTATGTTAAAAAATTATTTATCAGTTAAAATAATTTAATAAATGTGTTGAAGGTTTTGTGTAAAGTTAAAAGCTCAGTTAACTCTCTGGAATATTCAACCAAATATTTTCAAAGATGAACACTATGTTGTTGTGAGATTTCAAGGCTCGTAAAGCCTCAGTGAATATGAAATAATATTATTCTATATATTATATTAACCGAACCGATTTTATTTAAAATAACTGAGTATCTCCAAAAACATGCATCGTATGAGAAATCAGAGACCACTGTTAGGTCTAGGACATTGTTTTTAAACTAGGTGGGGTATAAAATTTGTAAGCATTAGACACTTGGACACCTCACTCATGAAAAAAACCAATTTTTATATATTTTTTTGAAAATAATTTAATATCTCCTAAATGGAGTGTCGTATGACATATTTGAGATCATTTTTCAGCTCAGGATGTAGTTTTTACCAAAGGTCGTGTATAACATTTGTAAGTGTCGGACCTTTGGACACCTCTATCACATAAAAAACCCATTATATTTAATTAATTATTTAATCCATTTTTTAATAATAAATAATTAATATCTCTCAAAATATGTGTCTTATGATAAATCTGAGACCACCCTTAGGTCTGAAATGGGTGGTTTACCCTAGGCAAGGTATGACTTTAATATGCAACAAATGTTTGGTTGGGTCTCTAATTAAATTAATCTTTTAGATAGTTATATTAAATAATTAATTTTATTAAATTATTTGAAATACAATTTACTATTCATTCTCTTCCTTAACTCAGGCATAAACTACATTGAAAGGGACATTTATTTTCAAACATTCAATTCTTCAAATGTTTTGATTAAAAATAAATTAAAAATGACCAAATAATAGAAAATCAATGACTCTGGATTACTTTTTAGGGTTCATTAATGGTTTAAAGTAGAGTTTTGAATATAGTTTGAATAAAACTCTTGAGGGTTTCAAATAAACCATCGATTTGATTGTTTCAGTTCAATCACCTCCAGTCCATGAGACATCATACTCCCATTCCACTATTAGATTGTAACTTGGTTTTTTGGTTGATATTCAGGGCACAACCACCTCTTTTTATCCTTTATTTCATGTTTGTGATGGCCCCTCTATGTTTTTGTTTTTATTTTTTCTTCCTTTTTATTTTTAGTCTTCTCATTTATAAAAATAATGGTTTAATTTAAATAAATAGTTAAATCCTAAATTATCTAGACTAATTTATAAAATTTTAATGAAGTGATTATAAAAATTTAACTGAAGATAATATTGAGAAGAATCATCCAATAATAATTCTATCAAATTATCGTGGATAATTTATTATCGAAATACAATTGTCAAAAATTATAAAATAATAGTTATAAAAAATAATCAAAAGATATTTATTAAAATTAACAAATAATAATTTTGATATATTATTGAATGATAATTAGGGATAATTATCAAACAATAATTTCAAAAAATTATCAAAATATGATTATAAGCATTATAAATTGTTATTTTCAGAGAATTATGATAAATTAACCAATGAAATTTTTTTGTGGAATTAGAATAGTAAAATTATTGAAGGATAATTTCAAACACATGAATAATTCATATAATAATTTAAAAATTATCCAAGAATTATAAATTATCACCGCATGTGATAATTTGGATAATAATTTTAAAATCATCCAAGAAAGATAAATTATCATCGCATTTTATAATTTAGATAGTAATTTTAAAATTATCCAAGAAAGAAAAATTATCAACACATGTGATAATTTAGATAATAATTTAAAAATTATATGAGAAGGATAAAATATCATCAAATGAGAAAATTTAGATAATAATTTAATAATTTATCCAAGAGAGAGAAAATTTGAACACATGTAATATTTTAATGATAATTTTAAAATCATCCAGAAGTGAGATAGTATCATCACATATGATATTTTATTTCTTTTTGAAATAAAATTGGTTTTTTTTTTCTAGTAAACCTTGAAGAACCTTGAGTATCGATGTATCTATAATAAGGAAATGGAGAGATATTCGTTATTGGTTCATCCCCAAACTTTTTTTTACATCAATGGATTTTGAGGATGGAAGATCCTTGCCTTCTTGGCCTCGCATATACACTTATCTCTTTGATGATAATATTTTTTGGGATTTTGATTGATCATGCTATATTTTAAATGTATGTGAGTGTGTGTGTGTATCCCATAAAAACTGTCGTGATTCCATGAGTGATATTAGTTTAGATTTTATTCATGTTTAATTATGATCACATGTTATTGTGTATGCTATTATATACTCATGTTGATATACTACACCTACTTGTTTGCTCGTGTTGTATATGTATTACCATGAATTTTTGGTTGTTAGTGGTATTTGAGATAGGTGGACAGTCATGAAATGTTTATTCCATAATAGGTTAGAATGCATGATTGCAACAATAGTGATGAGGGACATGAGTACTGGGTGGAGTTACGTGGTAGCCATAACATCGTGTTGAGGGTGTGCTTGAGGTAGACTTGATGCCAAGTTCCATTCACCATGAGATAGACTGGTCGATGTGAGTACTATTTATTATCTTCTAGAGGATCTGGGTGACATGGTAATCTTTAGAGATAGATGATGATGGTATTACCTTCGGGGCATCGTGAGGATTCCGTACTTGGGCTGGTTTGTTTCTTCCAACTCATTTATTTATCTTCTGATATGGAGATGACGTGGGTATGGATGGGGGTTGTGGTAGCTTGGTTAGAACACTACTTCTTGGTTTTCGATTGTATATCTTTATGCTTCCTATATTTATTATTATTATGTCATACACTTGTATATTTGAGCACATCAGGTTAAGGATGAATTGGTGTTATCCTAATGAGTCTTTTACTCACACCCTACTCAAGAATTTCTATGCACTTGTAGATTTCATGAGAGACCTAGTGAAGTGCAAGGTCCTTGTGGTGGATGGTTGAGAATCTAGATCATGGATCTGGAGTGGACGAGGATAGGAACTGGAGGGCTGTGTAGTTATTTGATTTATATTCTATTAATTTCATTCTAAATATGCTTTCCACATTGGGAGATACTTTTATTTGTATGAAATGTATGTCATTTACATTCTTCATGACTAGTCTAATTATTTATTATATTTTACTTATTTATTATTGATCCTATGATGTGATATTGAGGGTATAGTCCCACCAGTGATGTACTTAGACCGTCACTGCTAGTTGGAATCCACTTGCATAGAGGGAGGTGTTCATGAGGTTATGTGGCATTCTGGGTCAGACTCAGTGGTTCACATCGAGATGTTACATACATGAACATTAATATAAGGTTGGTTTGATTCATTAAGACTTAATTATGTCCCCAAATCATATTGATTTCCTTTCAAAAATTAGAAAGTAAATCAGGGATTTCTATCTAAAATGATTATGGAAGGAACACTATGTAATTTAACACTATCTTACACATATAACCGCCTAATATCTACAACATTAATGATTTATTTGATTATAAGGAAATGATATGATTTATTCATCCTATATATAATAATCCAAATCACATTATTCCCTTAATTAGTAGAGAGAAATCCAATAATGAAGTCCATGGATACCACATCCCACTTTAAGGTTGAAATGGGTAAGGGTTGACGTATTCCTATAGTATTTTAATGATATACCATCACTTAAGGAAAATTGATAATCAAAACATATTATCATAAATTCACATTTTTATAATATGACACTAAAAATATTTATTTTTATAATAATATATATTGGTTTCACCTCTATGGAATATCCATTGAGAATGATAGAAATTTTCATCACTATCTTTCTTAATGAAAGAGGAACTATAAATCACCTCCTATAATAGATACAATCATTAGAGGAATGTGACCATTCACAAGTGGTTTAACCACCCTTTATATTTCTTCATATACATTGAAATCATAAATCTAATTCTTATTATGAATGAATAAAATCAAGAATAGTAATGGAAATTTTTACATTTCATCAGGATATTAACTCATAATCCACCTTCACTTCATGATTCAATTTAATAAAAGGATTATTTATTGCCACTCATAATTAGATTATTTCTCCAATTGATATAAAGAATTTATAGTGAGGTAATAAATGATTGTGTTCTCTTTCCCAATAGTATATGAAAGAAAAAATAAAATGTTTTAGTACATTTTAAATAATGCATCTCTCTGAGACTCAAATAATTATTTGAAAAAATTATATTTTTATGAATTTTATAGACTATAAACATTTAAATGAATATATAATTTGAAAAATAAAATATATCATGCATAACTATAGCTAGTCAAGATTTTTATCTATGTATTTTTTTCACATGTGTTCATAACAAGTGATAAAATTATTCCACACAAGATCATTCTGCATAATCACACAACTGTGATTCATTTATATTGAATTTAAATAAACAACATACCATTCTATAGTTAAAATAATAATCTTAACAAAATATGATTACAATGTCAATTACAATTCTTAATATGGTGCCTAAAATATGAGAATCTAAATAAATTTATAGCATCTAGAAGTGAGTGTGGTATGTAATATCCCAACCTGGATTACTCTATGAATAATGTTGAGATTAGTATCTATGTGGCCTTTGGAATGCTCACCAAATTCCAGAGGCTCCAAACTAGAAGCAGCAGTCTAAGGAGATACCCTAATGAGGATTCACCCCATATATTAGAGTATGAAATAATGAATAGTATAACAAACTATCAAACAAAAATAATAAAAATCAGATTAAACATGATAAATGAAGCATCAAAACAATAACAATATGCCTTGTAAAAGTAATATAATCATATAAATATGATCTCTAAATGGGACGATCACATATAAAAATAATGACACAATAAAATAATTACATTTAAGGCCTCAGTAAAACATCGATCCTCCCCTAAATTCCAGTCTCTAATCCTGCTCGAGCTTCTTAGATTGGTTTAAAACATTATATCTGGCCTCTACCCAACCTATTCCTATAATAATTGAGAGGTCTTCTCTGGTACCCATGTTTTAGGTCCACCCAAGTAGGGTGTTTGTACATTATTGAGTAGAGAGCCACCAATGTGGTCCCATAAATATCTTTGAATATAGTGATATGTGTATGTGACATTCTCTAGAGAAATAAATAAATAAACTACAAAACAAATATGAATAAAACAAAAAATCAATACATTCTTTATCCTGATGCCAAAATGTATATGAGCACGTCATGTGGACTATGCCATCCCATCAACTGAGTAACACCATGGTCAATACTTAATTCCCTTACCCTGATAAACTATACCTTCTTTGGCCTATTTTAGGATGTATCTGAGCATGTCACGATGACCATGCCAACTAAGTAACATGCAATCTCCAAATTCATGACATTCACAACCATATCATCATGACTTCATGGACCCATCTAATGATAAACCAAACATTAAAGATCCAAATACATGGAAACACCAACATCAAGTTTCAAATCTATGGAATCTCCAAACATCGATATCCTTATGACTCCATGGACCCATCCCATGGAAGTGAAAACATCCATGATCCAAATCAATGGGTGATCCAATTCTGAGATCCAAATCCATGGAAACTCTAAACATTTGTATCCTTATGAATCGAGGGACCCATCCCATGATATTTCAATCATCTAAGTTCCATATCAATGGAATCTCTAACACCAAGCTCCAATTCCATGGAATCTCCAAACATCAGTATTCTTATCACTCTAGGGACCCTTCCAAAAAAACTTCAAACATTCATACTCTAAATCAATGAAAGCCCCAACATTGAGCTCCATGTCCATGGTAGCTCAACTGTACCGCAAGGGACTCAAAGGCTGGATCTATAAGATGTACCTATAGACATACTCAGAGTTACCATCACATCTCATTAGGCACATAGAATGGGTCCAAGTGAACATGATTGGTCATCAATCATTGCATCAAGAATAAATATATCATGTATAAGATTAAGGAAGTGGTTGAATAAATGCATAACCCACCTCCTTTTTTCATATCTTCTTGGGATTAAATCATCAGTACATGTTCTAAGGTGACACCCACTACCATCTCTATACATTTCTTTTCCACACTCTTACTAAGGTCACAAGACATAGGGGAATCTACAAAGGTCCCCTAGGTTTCATTGAGTCCTCTATATCCTCTTAAGTGAGTCACACTAGGGAGATAGACTTAATTCATCCCCCTTCCCAGTCATCTTTGGTTGATTCCAACACCCAAACCATCCACCAGTCTCCACATAGTATAAACACCAAAGTAATGACATCCTAGGGGGAGTAACACTCACTCCATGGTTATCTCAATGATCCCAATGAATCTAGGTTGTTTATCTTATCCATCCCTGTTTTGATACATTCCAAGTCATCACTCTTCTCTAACTATCAGTCAATAGGTACCCTTACACTCGTCAACAACCCATGGAGAACCATATCCTCATTTCAAGAAAAATACCTAATAAACCATTTAAAAAATAGTTTAAATTTATTTTAGAAAAACATATTTAATAAATCATTCCATCTAAATAAGTCAATAAAATGGATGCAACAATGTGTGGTCATCATCTCAGGATTACCTCTATGAATGAATTATTAAAGACCCTTGATGATAGGCCAATTACACGAGAATATAGTTGAATAAACATCAAGTCACAAACTATGAGAAACAAAAATCAATTACTAATAGTGAAGGAGATTAATGAGTGTCACTAGAGGTAGAGACATGCCTTAAATCATTGAATAATGGCTTGAAATTGAACCCTTAATCAGGGGAGAAGATGGATCTGAAGTAGAGGGATCAACTGGATCATATGCACAAAACAAAGATGAAAAGAGGAACTCATCTCTAATAAACATGAGGATGATGAATTTTAATTCTTCCACCTTAAGATGTCCCACCATCTGGTTGGTTGAACCACTACTCAAGGGGGTGCTACTAGTCATCCATCAACTAGTTGGTGGCTGGTACAGTTTATAATGAAGCCTGGTTATCCCCCAGATGGTCTTGTTACTCAGTCAAGAATCCCAAAACCTCTTTCAAATCCTGATATATTTTCAAATACACATTTCTGAGAGGTCTATACTCTCATAATTCCCTTCAAAATCTTGATTCAAAATTCAGATAGTCCAAAAAATGAAAATTCAATTTCTTCTTGAATTATCACTCTTTTATAGACACAAGGGATTAAAAACTCCCCAAAAACATTTCTTGTCTTTTAGATGTCAGGTCATTCAATCATCAATTCTGACCTAACATTGTTGTCAAGACCCATTAAAATGGATATGGTCTATCCTTGAATTTCCAAAGTGTTCCCGAAATGCGACCATAAACATAATACATTGAATTCCAAATGAATGTTCAAATGGTCTTATACTCTGTAAGCACTACAATTAAACTCCATGACACCCATATAGACTAATACACTCACCTGTCCAAATTCCATTAGTCATCTAACCAAAGGTTCTCTCCACTATAGGAACTAGCTTATAACAACCAATTTTTGATGTTGTGTCATTTCTTCTCTTATAATTTCCTAAAGAACTCCAAAACTATATTAGAAAAACATGACTGATGTGATCCCAAACTAACTACACCCATTTATACATGAGAAATTACCTCCCCCCCATTATCAATTCTGAACTGATTCGTTGTAATTACTATTGAACTATCTCAAAACTCAGTTGCACTAGGTTTTCCTTTTAAAATCCCCATAAGATCTTCAAATTTCACCCATTGTACCCAAAACGACATACTCGATGGGGGTTTACAACTCACTCCATCCAATTCATCATGAAAATTCATTCTAAACCACCTTTGGTTGACCAGCACTAAATGTATTTCCCCTATCCATTAACATTTCACCAATTTCCTAATCATGAAATATTTAAACTTGGAGACACCCCATGATCATACATGAATGTTTACCGAATCCCACAATAATTTTATTTATATCTTCACAGTTTAATTATCAACAAGTCAAGAACATTATTGTTTCCTACCACACACACCAACACACTTCTGATTTAAGAGAATTAGGATCATCTAACTCCACCCAAGTCTAAATCCAGTGATTTTTATCGATCCATGATTATATTTGATTCATGAATTAAATTCCCTAAGTAATACCATTATGAATTTATTTTATCAGACACCGATACTCATAATCCATCACAATCATCCTATGGTTAGATTTACACTCCCATGATACGTCTAGTGTAAGGGTCTTATTCCCATGAACTATTCATTACCCCCCATCATATGAGTGTCTTTATAATCTCATTTCCCAAAAAACTCCCAATGGCTATGGATCATGCTCCCTTCATTGTTGAATATACTAATGATGTGTAACTTCCCTCCTCGCAACTGAGTGGAAGTTATAAAACACAAACCATTACTCATTCTCAGTGTGTGGAATTACATCCTCATCACCTGGAAAAAATTCCTCTAGAAGGGGCCCACATACTTGAGGAACTATGGTGGGATACCCACCATATGGATTCCCTTACACCAATCCTCAATCATAATCTCATGGTTCCAAAACACACACATTTATAACTACTTCTACACCATGCTCATCTCATCCTATCAATACCTGGCCTGGGTTTCACCCAAATTAGTTGTGATTCCACCCTTGATCCATCACCTAATTCACACTCACACTCCCATGAGCCATACCACTAACCATGATTCTCTAGCACATCAGTCCCATTAATCCATGAGAACCCTTAACACTCCGATTGAAAACCGAGAACCTCACTATTGTTATGGTCCATCGAATGACTATTAATCGATGATGTTATTTCATAAACACAAGTGCATACCCACTTTATCATCATATCAGTAATACAAACCCATAATTGATAAGCTCAGGCATCGATACAGTCTTGACCATCAAATATAGTCTTGATACCAAAGCACTCATGGCACTTCCTCTCAAGGAAACTAAGACATTACTATGCCTATACCACAAATCCCAAAACACGTCAGGTGAATTAGTATCATAATGAGTGTACAACAAAGAACACTAATTCTACATGAACCATAAGTATATGCTAATCCCTCATATGGGTTTACCTCAAATAGTATTAAATACATACTCACTATCGTCCCTAACTGAAAATAACTGTCTCTAAGTCTCCCACAAATCCCGACTAGTTAGGCCTCATGTTCGAGTCACTAGGTCTAACCACTTAGCCTGAAGGCCTACTCTCATAAGTTTCACAACCCATAGTGCATCATCTAAACACCCATATCCAATAAACCATAGCATCATACATGTAAAAACACCAACACAATGTTCTAACCTAGAAAACCTTCATTAAATAAAAATTCACCAACTACTAAACATTAATTCCCATCGATGATATGTACACTAGAATAATCCCTTGAGGATAAAAAATTAGGTTGACTCCCCTACAACATCATTTGAGATAATTAATTTTCAAAGGACCATGGTCGATAGATTAAATTCGGTTGAATTTTATTCCATGGTATACAATAAAACACCACATATGATGTTACTGGAACATTAAGTAACCAAAAATGAATAATAATGACACTAATGGGGTGTGATACTATGGAATCATATGTCTATATAGATTTATACAGGTCATCACAATGAAACCAAGTGCCAACTATATCCTGTTACAAGTCACTACACCTATTGTGGACATGGATTGTGTCATCAGGATCATTATAAAGCTTCTCATAGTAGATTCCCAAAAACTTACCAGAAAATGGGATATGAATCCAGGTCAGCCTAGCTGGGTAGAATTACACCAATTAAATTTATAAGAAAACTCTTATCACTAGTTATTGAAACTTTAAACAATCAATCTTCATTCATCCTTGAAATCACACATTAGCAGGCATATATGTCATGTGAATCCTATGTTCTAGATATGATTCATGAACACTGGTAAAGAATTCATAAACAAATTTATGCTCACCCATCTTGTGGTATTCATATGTCAATCTCCATATTTGAAACTTTTTCTTATTCACATTTTTATTTCCTTCATAAATCTTATTCTGCTTATCCTAGATTTATTTGGTAGTGAAAACTCTTTTTACTCTCAGAAACTCACTTTCAAAAAGTGATGAGAGTAAATCATACTTATCTCTTCCATCATTCACAATATTTTTATTATCAATATTAGAGACACGATCATTCTCAACACAAAGAGGTAAACCGTATGTAACAGCTATTGAGACATCATACCCAAGAGACATAAGATCTATAAGCATTCTTTATTTCTAGGTATGATAATTCAAATCATTTAATATTGGAATATCTTTGATGTTAACAAAATTTAGATTCTTCATAATCTTCTCTTCAAACATTCGTTAAAGAATAAGCAAAGGGAACCTTCGCCTTTGATACCACTTATAAGTGCCCAGTCATAATAATTGTATGACTGAGAGGGGCATGGGGTGAATTAGTGATCCTTTTTCATTTATGTTTCCATTCAATTGAAAAAACCTTCACCTCATATTAATGATTCCATTCCCTACTTAAAACAATTCAAACACACATCCACAAGAACACAATAATTTATAAGGTTCATTATCCAATATAAATAGTTGTGTCCTTTATATGGTTTGGAGAAAATAAAATACCACAAAATACACTAGAAAACAATCCTTGGATTAAAACGAGTAGGATATACCCTTTCAATCATGTATCATTTGGAATATAATCCAATAGTGTGTGTTTACCCCCTTAGCACAAATAAGGTAATACAAATTTTGTTTAAAAATGCATGTTACATGTGCTTCTTTTCAATTTCACAAATGTATCCATTTTAAAACAATTATAGAGTTTCTTACCTAGAATATGGTAAAAAAATCCCTTGAATTTGTTAAGAAAAACATAGTCTTATTTTCCAAGTCTAATTCCTCTAATTAATGCTCCCCCAATACAATTCTTCCCAGTAAACTTCTCCTAGTATGATTATTCCCATTATGAATAGATCAATATGAAAATATATAGAACCTACTGAGTATGATTGAGACAATTCAAAACTCCTTCTTCTTCAATCTAGAAAAGACAGTATGGAAATCTTGATATGATTATCCAGCCTGATATGATGATCATCCAAATAAAATTGGTGAGCAGAATATGGTAATCAGTTAGATAAGATAATCACTGAGTACAATTATCAACTAAATACAATTTTGAAATATTGTTTATTCTCCTATCACTTCTTCTTATAGATTTATTAAACAAAATCTTAGTATGAAAACTTCTTCTTCTCTCTAAAAACATAGAGCTTCTCTCTCTTATATGATGAATAGTACACCTGTCATTAGAAAAGTACAATGTACTTTTTCTCTTTTATAGGTGACCCTAAGTGGTTTTGGATGGAATCAAAAAATCATTCCCGCTCACATAAATTCACCTAAGTCTTGATTTGACTTTAATATAGAGTGTATTTATGACTTCATCAATGCTTCTCGATTCTTCTTGAATATTCTACAATCTTCACTTCTTCTTCAAACATTTATTTCAATTTCCAGTCTGATTTCAATTCATGAGTTCGATTTTTTGAATCTAATTTTGTCAATACAATCCTCTGTACCAATTGAATATATAAATGCAAGAATAATTTTATACCACTCTGAATATTGAATACAAACATTCTTTTTAATTCCAAGATCCCCTTTGATAGTACATTCAACAAACTCTTTTATCTCTTCTCTCAAACCACACCTCACTATTTCACCTTTTCTCTTGACCCACTTGAAAAATTCATTTGAAAAGAAAACAAATTAATTCAACTCCTAACCCAATTGATGATGATATTTGGAAACAAATCATATTTCATCTATATTTTCCATCAATAATTCATTCAACCTCTCAAATGGTTGACTATATTATTGAACACTCTTTGTCATTATGATTTTCATCGACTTCAGCTAAATTCCATTTCCATCAGTCTTTATTTTAAAAAAATCTTCTTTAGTATGATAGAATGTTGAATACAATGGACCAATGCCAACAGCTTTCAACTTTACCAACCAGCTTTCTTTCCAACTCATCCTGAATACAATTGTTCATAGTACGATCTTTCTAAGTACGATTTCCATGAATATGATCGTTTTTGGGAACGATCATTCTAAATATGATCATTCTAGGTACAATATTTTTCTTCATGAGCTTGAGTACGATTTCTCTGGGTATAATCATTCTGATTACAATTTTCCTAGATATGATTTTTTTTAGTACAATCTTCAACACCTTATTTCTTTTCACCCAAATTCGATTATTTATAATACAATCAATAGTATCTATATCTTCTCTTCCACTTAGATACGATTAATCTATATACAATTGAACTTATATCTTTCACTCCCACTTTCTTCCATCATGATTTCATAATATGTTTCACAACTTACTAATGATTTTTTAGAACTCCAAGATTAGAAAAATAATCCACACATCTAATTAAGCGTAGTCATGTAGGATCATTTCTTCATCAAAACCATCAATTTCTTCATATGTAATTCAAAGTGAATCTGATGGTCATTTACTTTCAGCAAGATGCATTCTTAATGTGACCAATCCTTTTATTCCAGAGTCAGTGCGAGTTTGATTATGATCAATTCCTCACTATGATCTTCTCCCAATCCGGACCTATGGTGAGTTTGATTTTTTTGAAAGCGCGAGTCTGATTCTTATGAAAATAATGATCAATAAAATTTCCATCCATCATCTTTCTCAAAACACTTTCTCTCTTCAACATAATGATTGATTAACAAAGGATACAACTAAAACACAAATTGGGCCTAAAAATCTCCCCCTTTGTATTTTTTGTCAATACCTATATCAACCACTTTAAAACAATAAGTGGTTTTGTTTTTATATTCTTACTTTTTATTATATCCATTTTATTCTTGTTCCCCCTATTTCTTTTAACTCTTTCCCTTTATCTTATCCCTACCCCTTATTGAAAATAAAATAAAAAGGGTCCATCAAGAAATTTTTATCACCAATTATATAATTTATAGGGGCTGTAAATTTTCTTCAACATTGGTATCACATGATTTTCTTAACAAAGAACCTTTAACTAAACAACTCTAACTCTACATGGGAGAACCTGGTGTAGAAAACAAGAGTTTATAATCATGGTAATAAATTTTTCCCATAACACAACCTTCATATAATACCCTTTTAATGATTCATTCAAAATTATATATATTTTTCTAGTCATTGAAATATTTTTTTTCAAGATAAAAGTAACATGCACCCATCTCAACAAACATATTAGAAAGTTCATGTGAGTAAAAACAGAACTTTTTCAAGAACACATATTTTTCATAACCTCATTACTTTATTTTGCAAGAATAGTAAGAGAATCATCAATTATAGCTTCCTTATTTTCACTAATTCAATTCCCTAAAAGTTAGCACAAGTATACAAATATTTTTTGAATAAGGAGGAACCTCGATTGTTCTTTAGAAACAACAATCACACTGAGATTCCTCTCTGAGTCTTTACTTCCTCTTCTTTTTCTTGAATTTTTTATTGGATGTGATTTATTCCTTATATTTATTCTTATTAGGTCTTCTAATAGCTTTATTATTATATATAGAATCTTTTTCTGAGAATCTTGACTTCTCTTCATCTTCAGAAACATCTTTGTTACAATCAGTTTGTAATATTCTTCCCATGTTTGTCTTTTCTTCTGGAAAAATAGTTGAACAACTTTTGATATCATTAATAACTTTATCATATCCAAAATATGTTGATAATTATTTGTTAAAACTTATTATATCTTTAGAAGTCTATTTTTTCCTCTCTTCTTTCATTAATTTTTGGGATTCCTTTAATTTATTAGTTGAGTTAATTGTTTCTGGCCAGATAACTAAGAACTCTTTATTTTTGGACTTAGTAGATCAATTCTTATTAACTTTAAGAGAATCCTTATTTAGATAATTATTTTGGAACTTTTTTCAATAATAAAACAATACATTCATTAGAAAGATGTTCAAGTTTCTCACATCTTTCACAAACAGCTTCCAAAGATTGGAACCTTTTTTTATCTTTTGGACCAACCTTATCGAGTTTCTTAAAAAAAACATTTTTAGAATTCTTTATTTAAGGAGACTAATTCCCCCTAAACCATTTCCTTTCATAAACTATGGAATCATAGTAATATAATTATTTTAACAAACACATATTTTCAGTATTTTCAAATCCACCACAATACCAGCAATATCCATAAAATGAGTATTTGCCTCTGAAACATCCATATTAATTGAAACTATGAATATATTTCCCCGCCACCTTCTTCTCTTTCTTTTCTGAGCCACCGAACTTTCTATTATAAATCAGAGTCTTTATTTTCTTTTTATATTTATCGGTACCAAAAGTATTGGAAACTTTTATGGATCTAGATAAAACATTTCAATACTCAAGGTTCTTTGAGACTTCTAAATTTTAAACTTTGTTAGTTCTAGATATAAGCATGACTTTCCCAAATTTATTTTTTTAGATAAAATTCAATATTTCTTTTTAACCTTTAAAGGTAAATTTTTTTTATTCTTATAAGATTTCTCAATACATAAACTTTCACCAACTTTATTAATATAGTTTTTGAAACTTGTACATTTCTCTTTAGCATTAGAATGTTTTTGTTGAACAAGTTCCAATGATTCTTCTTTTGTTTTCAAATTCACATCCAGATGCTCATTAATATTCTTTTCTTATTATATTGATTTATTCAAATCATAAATTTCTTTCTCTAGCTTCACCTTCATATCAACAAAACATTCCTGGTTTCATGCTGAGGAATATCCATCTTTCATCATTTTTTTTTCTTTTCAAGCCTTCCGATCTTTCTCAAACATTCTTTTAACTCTTCTTTCAAGTGCATTTCAAGTTGAGTTTCTTCTTCATCAGAGCTACTACTTCCAAATTATTCATCATTAATTACTACAATAAAAGTATTTTAATCAAAATACTGAACATATTTTTCAGATTCATCTTCACTTTATTCTTCTTCAAATCATATACTTTCATTGCTAGAAGATCTTTACTCAATAACTATTGCAATAAATGTGTTCTCCTCAACATCATTTATAGCATACTCACTATAATAATCCTTAGCCAAAAATCTTATCCTTTTGAATTTTAGAACTTATTATCTTCCCTCTTGGAATATAATTTTTTTTATAACCATTTTTCTTCCAAGATATTCTTGGTCTTCTTTATTCTTCTTCACTTTCTTCTTCATAACATTATTCTTCATTACCTCTTTAAGGAAAGATGGGGAAAAAATCCCAAAGGCTCAACATCCAAAACATTTTAAGGTAAGTTTCCCTTCATACCTTTATGTACCTACTTTCACATTTTTATAAAATAAGGATAAAATATCAAATTATTCTTCTTAATGAATCTGTTTTTCTTCCTTGGGATCCTTGAAACACATTTATATATCAAATTTAGTTTTTTTTTCATATCATTGTCCATTATCATTTTATATGTAATGAGAGTACTATGAAAATCATCTAGAGACAATGTTTCTAGATCTCTATCTTCCAACAATGAAACCTTTGAATCAAACTTGCAAGGAAAATTTCTAAAGATCTTTTCAACAATAGTAAAATCTTCTAAATTTTCACTAGGACATATGATAGTTCTCACAATGTCATTACCCTGGTAAATAATTCGTCAACAGATTAATTATCTCTCATCTTGAGGTTTTGATACTTTAATCTATATATTTAAAACATTTAATTCTTCACTTTTTTATTAACTTTATAAATGTTATTAATCTTTTCACATATTTCTTCGGTAGTGGAAACTACTTTTACTCTCAGAAAGTCACTTTTAGCAAGTGTTGATAGTACAACATTCTTATCTCTTCTATCATTCACAAGATTTTCCTTATCAATATTAGAGAGAGGACATTACTCTGTATGATGAGGGAACCATATATAACAAATCTTCAGAAATCATACCCAATAGAAATATGATATGGAAGCATTATTCTTTTCCAGATATGATAATTCCTACCATTTAAGATTGGAATACCTTTACTATTGACACAATTTAGATTTTCCATAATATTCTCTTTAAAAGTTCACCAAAGATTAATAGAAGGGAACCTTAGCCTCTAATACCACTTGTAAGTTCCTAGTTAGGATAATTGTATCACTGAGAGGGGGAGGGGTGAGTCAGTTTTACTTTTAATTTATGTTTCCTTACAATTGAAACAACATTTTTCTTCTATTAGATATTCAATTCCCTATAGAAAACAATTCAAACACACATCCACAAGAACAGAAGAATTTACAAGGTTCGCTATTCAATAAAAATAGTTATGCCCTTAGTATGGTTTGGAGAAAATAAAATACCACACAATACCCAAGAAAAAAACCTTGGATTATAATGAGTAGGATATAACCTTTAACTCTTGTATGACTTTGAAGACAATCCAATAGTGTGTGTGAACCCTCTTAGCATAAATAGGGTAATAAAATGTTTGTTTAACAATTCATGTTACCTATACTTATTTTCAATTTCAAAAATGGTCATTTTTAAAAAAATATTCAATTACTTACCTAGAAGATGGTAATAACTCTGTAGAATTTGTGTAGAAAAAATCAGTATGATTTTCCAATTCTAATTCCTACGAGTACGATTCTCCCAATACAATTTTTCCTGGTATGATTCTCCCAGTACGATTCTTCCTAGTATGAAAAACTCAATAAGAAAAGATATAACACTAGCAGAGTATGATTGAGACAATTCAAAACCCCTTCCTCAGTCCAAAAAACCTAGTACAGAAATCATGATTTGATTATCTAGCCTGATATAATGACCGTCTGAATACAATTAGAGAGAAGAATACAGTAATCATCTGAATATGATAATCATTGAGTTCAATTATCAACTGAATACAACTTTTCAGTTTGTTTATTCTCCCATTACTTCTTCTTCTAAATTTATTCATAAAAATATCAATATGAAAACTTCTTCTTATCTATAAAAACTTGTAGCTTCTCTCTCTTCTATGATGAATAGTACACCAATCATCAGAAAAGTACATTATTTGTTTTACCTTTTTTAGGTGAACCACAAGAGGTTTTGGATGGAATTCCAAAATAATTTCCACTCACATAAATTCACCTAAATCTTGATTTGCCTTAAATTTCAAGTGAATTTTTGACTTTTCAATGCTTCTCGATTCTTCTTGAATCTTCTACAATCTTAACTTCTTCTTTATACTTTCATTTCAATTGTCAGTCCAATTTCGATTCCTGATTCTGATTTTATGAATTAGATATATTAAATACAATGCTCAGAACCAATTGAACATATAAACATATGAAGAAATGAATACCAATATAAATGTTGAATACTATAATTATTTTTAATTACAAGATACCCTTTGATAACACATTCATCAAACTCCTTCATCTATGATCTCGAACCACTTATCACTATTTCACATTTTCTATTAACCCACATGAAAAATTAATTTGAAAAGAAAACAATGTAATTAAACCCTTGATCCATTTTATGAATATATTAGAAAAAAAATCAGAGTTAATCTATCTCTTAATTCAGTAAATCATTCAACCATCTCAAATGGATGACAACATTGTTGATCATTCTTTTTCATTATGGTTATCATCGACTTCATATCAATTCAATTTCCATCTGTCTTTGTTTGAAAAAGAATCTACCTAAGTATGATAGAATATTTAAAACAATGGATAGATTACAATAGCTTTCAACTTTACCAAATAGCTTTCTTTCCAACTCATCCTGAGTACGATTGTCCAGCGTAAGATCTTTCTGAGTACAATTTCCCTGAATACCATCTTTTCTGGGTATGATCATTCTGGGTAGAATCATTTGGGATATGATCTTTTTCTTCCTGATTGTAAGTATTATTTTCCTACATAAAATCATTCTGATTGTGATTTTTGTAGATATGATCTTTTTTTAGTACAATCTTTAGCACCTTCTTTCTTTACACCCAAATTAAATTATTCTAAATACAATAGGCATTATCTCTACCTTATCTCCCACCCGTATATGATTAATCTTGGTACAATTGACCCCACATCCTTCACTAACCCTTTCTTCTATCAATATTTCTTCATAAGTTTCAAAAATTACTTATGATTTATTAGAAATCCATGATTAGTAAAGCATCATCACATTTAATTAATCATAGTCAAGAAGAATCTTATTCTTCATCAAAACTATCACTTTCTTTATATTGAATTCAAAGTGAATCTGATGGTCATTTACTTCAAGTAAGATGCATTCTTAATGCTACTTGTCCTTTTATTATGGAATCGTTGTGAATTTTATTATGATCAATTCCACACTATGATATTCTCCCATTCTAAATCCATGGTGAGTCATATTCTTTTGAAAGCATGAGTCTAATTCTTTTGAAAAAAATGATCAATATTATTTCCATCCATCATATTTCTCAATATAATTTATTTCTTCAACATAATGATCAATTGAAAATAAATAAAAAAAAACACAACTTGGGCCTAACACTTCACAGGATCTAACACATTCCTATGTCTTAATGAAACCTTTTCCCAAATAGTAAGGAAAATAAAATCTAGGCTCTGATAACACTTTGTAACATCCTGACCTGACTCACTATATGAATTGATACCATACTAGTTTTCCCCATAGCATCAAGAATAGCACTATTTAAGATCCTTAGTTTTTTAACCCTGATTGACCATACCAACTTAGACTAGTGTCAGGGTTCCTCTTAGAAAATCACTATAACCATGAATGTGCAATAACTTGTGGGCCCCAAATCCATGGCATCCCCAACCATATCCTCACAACTTCAGGGAACCATACAAGAATAGTTCACACTTCCAATCTCAAAATATATTCTATCTTCGATACCAAGATCAAAATCCATGGTAGCTCTAAACATCTATTTCCTCATTACTCCAGTTTCCCATCCAATGACAGTATAAACATTTGATATCGAAATCCATCATAGCTCCAACACTAAGCTCCAAATTCATGGCAGATCCAAACAGCTACATCCTTATGACTCCAAGTACCCATTCTGTGATAATCTAAATATCCAAGATACAAATACATGGTAGCTCTAACACTAAACTCCAAATTCATGAATCTCTAAACATTTATATCATTATGACACCAAGGACCCATTAAATGATAGTCCAAACATATGAGATCAAAATTCATGAAATCTTCAACACTGTGATCCAAATACATGGAATCTCAACAGTACCACATGAGTCTTGAAGTCTAGTTTCCTTAGAAGTGCCTATGATAATCCTCAGAGTCACCAACACATCTTATTAGGCCCATAAGTCAGGTCCCAAGGATCATATTTGGACATTTATAACTAAATGAAGAATAAATAAATCAAGTATATATAGAAGGTATTAGTTGTCAAAATTCATAATCTACCACATCTTTCCATATCCCCTCAGGATTACATCATTGATATGGGTTCTAAGGAGACACGCACAACCATATCTACCTGTTATTATGTTCATCCAATCACTGAGGTCCCAAGACACATGGTACATATGAGGTTCCTCTAGGTTTTATTGAGATCTCTTTGTCCTCTAGGGAAAGTCACACTCTGGATATGGATTTAATCCATCCCCTCTCCAATGCATCCTCAGTCGACCCGAAAACCCAACCAATCCATCAATCTCCAAAAGGTATAACCACCTAAGTAATAACATGTTATTGGGGAAAGAAAAATCTCCCCATGATCAAATAAATGATTCTAATGACTATAAGCTATCTTGCATAGACAAACCCTAGGATTTTCATCTTGGTACATCACACTTCTCAGCCTATATGTCACTAGATCACCTTCCACTAGGGCTACTACACCCCATGAATTTCAATTTAATTAACCCATAACTATCAAGGGGGTATATTATTTCAAAGAATACTATCCAATTTATATCACTAACCATAATCAAATGAGATTTCTAGCTAGTACATTAGGGTCTATCAAGGACCTCGACACCTTGTGAAATCTAAACACAAGGCTTCTTTTTTTATTAAAATACCTAAACAATTTAATTAGGCCCAGCTACTAAAGTTGAATATCCACACATAAGACATTCATATTAACAAATTAATAATTCCATAGCGGAGATACATAAGTAATACATACCTTAAACCAAATAAAATTCCATTTTTAAAGAACCCGACAGCACTTACCAAGGTTCCCCAAGTCCACTCGACTATTATCCAAAAAACCAAGGCCCTATCTCAAATCCAGACCACCAAATTAAGTAATAATAATAAATCTATAATAAAATAAGTAGAAACAATAATGTATATATAACTTTTAAATTTTTAATTAAAATATGCATATAGTCTAGAATCTCACCTTTCGGGATGGTCGCACTAGAACTGTGACAAAAAAATCTCCAAAATCCCTCGGTGTAACTCCATCCTCATTATGGGAAAAATTGCTAAAAAAATACAATAAAATAATAATTTAATTTAATTTAATAATAAGTTCTTTGAGAAATCACAATGGTGAAATAAACAAATGAAACAATACATGACAATGTGCAGACATCATCTCATGATGTCTTCTATGAAAACAATAAAAAATCCCATTAATTCTTAGAAGATTCCACCATGTTATGGTAGAATATATATCAAATACCTAACAGAGAGAAAACAAAATAAAACAATAATATGTAAGGAGATCAGTGGGGGTCACTGAAGAAAATGACATACCATAAATCTCTGAATAATGGCTTGAAATCCACCACTTGATTGAGGAAGAAGAGAGATTAAAATGGTGGGATTGAATGGATCACACCCAAAAAAATCAAGAGGAAAGTTGGTCTTACATCTTATAACTTGATGGGGTATAATGGTAATTCTTCACCTCAAAATACTCCACCATAAAGCTTATATGGGACCACTGTCTTGTTAAAGGAAACCCAACCCAAGGAGGTGCTACTGGCAAGCCACCGACTAGCCGATGACTGCTTAAATTTTTGAAACACCTTGGTCAACCCCTGGGCCATTCCCTCTAGTATTGATATCCTCCCAGACCCTCTTATAAAACCTAATAGAATTCAAAATAAACTTTTTTAAGGGGTCTATTATATGAAATTTCCATTCCGAATAATGATAAAAATTGAGCCTACCCACCAAAATAAATTTTATTTTGTTATGAAATTATCCTTCTCGTATAAATACAAGGTATTTCATGGTTAGTGGTGATAATAACATTAAAAATTATTTTCAAATAGTCAATAATATCTAATAAAATATAATAATACCCAAATAAAAATGACATTATTTTAAAATTACCAAGACATAATAAAATCTACATTTACCAGATCGACTGATATTGTAATGACCTTCACTAGCATGTGTCGGTGGAGTTAGAGAAAATTCAGGGCCTAATGCAGTTATAACTACGAACATTTAAAATTTATAGATTTATATTGGTAATTTTCATTAGTATACACATTTTAACTGATTAATGGGATTTTTTATGGTGGTTGTTCCAATGGAAATCAGTTATAATGATTTTTAGGGACAAATGAGATTGTAAAATAAAGGAAGGTGGCCATAGTGGGCCATAGAGTACTCAATCTAGTGATTCCAAGTACTCTATCGTCGTGATAATGGTAGTGTCCTCTAATGGGGGCCAATGGGTTGATGAAGATGCTCTTGGTACATAGTTCTCACTAAATTTCTCTTTTTTGATGAAATGGTTTTTTTTGTATGGATATCTTCTTATACCCAATTGGAATTTATTCCTTGGGATAGAGGACCAGTTGGAAATAGGGCCTCCTTTTCTTCCCATTCTCATTTTTTCTTCATAGATGACATATATTGGTTGATAAGGATATTTTTTGTTGGATTTAGTGAGTTTATCTACTTTTATTCATCCCATTTGTATATTCTTCTCTTATAATTCTAGTTGTGTTTACAAAGGAATTTTTTTATTTTTTTCTTTGGATAATATTAGAATTAGGATCGTATAATGGGGATTTGTTTCATAATGTCTTGAGGATGCACAAGAATGCTGAAATAATTTAGTTTCACATAGTTCTGTTTTAGATATCCCCTTTGTTGATATGTTTAGAAATTTTTATTATTTTGAGATAAAATTAGTTAGTTATTTTTTATAGAATCATTTGGATTTTATTATAAGTGGAACAAGAGGTATTGTTGTTGTTATTCTACACCTATATCTAGAGGTTTTGGACCATCAGATGTCACCTATTAATATTTTCGATTATATTTTCAACTTAAATAATTATTAATTAATTTTTTAATATGATTATATGTTTTTATAATTATTTTATGATTTATTGGAATGATATAGTGGTTCAGGATAATGGAAAATGGCTAGTTCAGGCTTAGAAGAGCTATAGAAATTGTTTTTGAGCATCTCTTTAGGGTATAATAGCATATTTATGGTAGATGACCCTTAATGTTAAATATTTATGCAGTTATTCATATATTATATATATTATAAATATAGTTAATTGGTTATTAAAAATTTTAGATGGAACCATGGGAGTGTTCTACTATGTTAGTTAGAGCTAGAGAGTTTGGTTAGATTGTTAGTGATAGATGGATGTTATGAATTTTTAACTTAACCATTGATGGAAATTTTTTGTTTTGGGGGGATGGAATAAATTGGGATTTAAACTAAATATTGGTGTCAATCATTGAGAAATAGATATAATGACAAATTTATATCTTATTATATATGTGGTACTCACTTAGAGTGATGATTTGTGATTAGAATACGGATTTTCTTGGAATTTTCCGCATTATATGTGAGCATAGATAGACATTAGAGGACGACCTAGAATGAAACAAAATATAGATTCCATGATTTTTAAGTAATTAATACATATTTTATATTTCACGATGTTTTCTTATAACCTTATGTATTGAACAAATTGGTCATTATGTCTATAGTTCCTTGAGAATGTGATAAGGAATTTTGGTAGTGGAATTTTGAGGGGTTTCCTTTCACATAACATGAGTCTAAACCCTTTTATGGTGTCCTTGAGTGTTAATTAATAATGTAACTCATGTAATGTTAAGGTTAAGGGGTGTATTAAACCATTTCCTAGACTTTAGTATGATGAGTACCATGATAGCATGACCCTTGTGAGATGATAGTGGTATGGGATCCTTAGTCCTATTAATGGAGGTCGATCTTAATACATGTGTCCAAGGTGTGAAACATCATGGACCTAAGTATCCTAGTGGGTACCATGGGTTTGGTTAAACCAATTTCTATAGTGATATCTCACTCACCATGAATATATTAAGTTATTTATTATTAATTCTAGTAGTGATGGATATATCAACATTTTTACTTAGTGATACATTATTCACTCTTTCTTGTTAAATTGGTGGTATTTTATTAATATTATGTTTTTATGAGGGAATTAACATTCATAAACAATTTTATATTTATGTTAAATAATTATCCCAATTTTTTTGTTATAATAACCATGAATTTAATAACAAAAAAGATCACTAGATCATGGCATCGTAGGACCTCAGGTGTACCTCCTAATCTCTAATTGGTGGATTAAACACTATGGAGTGACTAAAGGTAATATGGGATATGTTTTTTCACATTAGATATAAAATTATATCATAAGGAACATATGTGGAAATTTTTTATGACATCTAGGGACATTATAAAAAGGAATCAGCATGAGGGTATTGATAAGTGGAATACCCACTACAAGTATATGTTGATAGTAAATGATATAACACACACATACATATGAATTGTAATACATACTAGTCTGAAATCAATTGTAAAATCCCTGAGGTATGCAAAATAGACTAAAAATAGATTTACATAAAATGTATCAGCAAATTAGGATATTATGGAAAGAGATGACTTCATAATAAAGAACTTTTTTTAAGGTAGTTAAGGATAACATTTTCCCTAAATCGCTGATCATCCACCAAAAGTCCTTAAAGTATAAAAATTCTCCACATATGATTCTGAATCCTTGTCAAACTAGATATTATGCGCATTTGAATTTTTTTTGTATTTGACATATATAAAATAATCAATAATCATCCCATAAGGACACATGCACTGTTTGGTAATGATAATACCCATTATACATCATCTAGCCTTTCCTTGTTTAGTTTTTATAAACTAGAGTGCCTGAAGTAATAATATAGGGATAAAATGGAAGTAAATAAGAGAAAAAATAGAATAATATTTATCTTAAAAAATAACGTAAATAAATAAATCAAGTAACCATGTATTCTAGGAGGGTCCAAACCTATACTAACCCACTTCAGGACTAACATGATATTATAGTTATAAAGATATGTAGGGAAGTTGTTCACACTATCCCATCTAGGGCGATACATATACTAGAGTTAGAGAATAATCTCTTCAATGGGAGAGGTTAATGGGTATAATAGATTTTGGAAAATATTTATTACTCACTCATGGAAAAAGGGGAATATTTAAATAAATTCATATTGTTCAATGTCCCTCTAATTCATTATACTCCAAATTGGGCTATACTTGTTTACATATTTATATAGTATCAACAAACCTCTTCAAACATGATAACCATCTTCTAATTAGTAAGTAAAAATTTTAATTATTACATAAAACCATTTTATAATGGAATACATTTAGTTCCACTAATAGAAAAAATAATATATTTTAACTCACCTTTAAAACAATGAAATATGAAATTTAAACATTTAAATCTAATCATCATATATATCAGTAATGTAGGAGAAAAACTAGAGCATATATATTGAAGATAACATGGACTAAAAGAGTGTCAAGAACACTCATGTCATGCATAAAGAAAATAAAAAACAAATATATGTTTCGATAATAGGATATAGAATTGAAGATTATTATTTATGTTTAAAAAAATATATAGATTAAATTCCTTCAATTTTATATCATTGTTTGACCAAACATTTGATAGAAGGACAGAAAATAGGGGTTTACTTACAAATATAAGTGTTGAATGATTATTCAAGAACTAAGATGGGATAAAAATATACCATAAATAGGCTCATAATAACCTATAACTATGGTTTAAAATATTCATCCACTATAATAGTGAGACATAAAATATGGAAAAAATTAATAATACACTCTATTTACCTGAAAAAACATATGACATGTTGAGGAGGGAGAGAATGGAAAGGTACCGACGGATTACATAGAGAATATAAGGAGGAAAAGGGTTTAGAAACTTTAAAAATGTAAATAGAAGATAAATAAGAGTAGAGGTGATATAAACCCATTCCAAGACAAATATAAACCCCATCAACCACTTAGTAGTGATTTGAATAAAGGATGAGGTGGGATTTTCTTAAGGGTGTAAAAAAAATTGAGGGATATCTCATAAGTGGAGATATAGAGGAAAAATAAAGGTGGAATCTCAATGAATGTGGTTTTATGGATTAATATTATGAATTAAAATAAAACTTAACTAAATTTTATGAGATTTTTTTCTATGATTATATTTGGTACTTGGTACAAGGTTACTGTGTACCTGGTGTCTCTTAACTGAAGCAACTACAAGACTTAAATCCCACTTGGTACTAGGTCTACTACCAGTGGGTACAGAGTCCAAATGGAACCTCTCCCATTTTTACTTCCCTCCCTCGGATCCAATTTAAGCCCCTCCAACTCTTCCTAACATAAATCACACTAATAAAGAGAGTAATGATTCAAATTTATGAGGGAAATAATTCTAGTAGAATAGGGTAAAAAACATACTCTAGAGTCATTTTTATCTCATAAAAAACATTCATTTAAAATAAATGCAACACCCTAATATTTTATAGTATATTTATATATTATATATTTGATGCATTTGATAGCTTATGGTACAGGCAACACCGATCTTAAACGAACTGTGATATACTATATAAATATTATTATTTAAATATGACCATTATGACCTAAACATTTTTTTATGGTATTTATTAGAATGAACATATTATGAAATAAAATTATAATGTTTTCCCTTAATTATACATAGATTATTAATTGGTTGGAAATGAAGATAAAATGTTTTGAATGTATAAGAGATATTTTTCATAAATCTATTTTTATGTGTGAAATGTATTTTTGTCTTAATTGATTAACTTAATCACTATTCAACAATTATTATAATTTAATAATTAAATTATATAAATAATTTTATTAATAAATTTAGATTTAATTATTTTTATTAGTCAAGTAAGGAGAATAAATTTATTATATGCTTCAAAATCACATTTTCTTCTAAAAAGGTTTTTATTACATTTTTTGTAAACATATTATAATAAACTTATACTAATTTCTGAAATTTTATTTAAAAAATGAGAATAATTATTCAAATCCTCGTTTCCTAATATTATTATGATGAATTTATTGTATTTTTCTAAAACTACTGATTTTTTTAGTGAATAGTGAGAAATATCGATTTTGGAAAAACTATCATTTATTTTCCTTAAATAATTTAATTTAAAAGTACCATTCCATTTTATGTTTGGATTTAAATTAAAGTAATATCCCTTTTTAGAAAATATTAAAAATTAATTCCATATGAATCCTAACTGTACATGATTTGGTATATAAAATTTTTATTCTTACAAAATCATTTTTCTATAAACTGTTTTTCTTTGTATTTTTCACAGTTATATTAAAATTGATTTATGAAAATGAATATAATTGAATATTGAAAAAATTATTTTATATTCGGAATCCTCATTTTCATATTTTTAAATAGGAAAATTTCCATTTTATTCACGAATAATAGTAACCATGGTATTTCTTATCATTTCGGTAATGGAAAAACATGTTAATTAATGTTAAAACTATGGGATAAAGTCCCAACATAAACCTATAACATGAATTTATGTATTTTTACAGTTTTAATTATACCTTAAAATCTTAAATTCCAAAATATATCATTTATACATCACTTTAATTTCATTATGATCTTTATATTATTTTATGTTAAGAAAAATAAAAAAATGCCAATATCTTTCTTTTAACATCTCTAATATGTTTTTGTTGGTATAAAATGAGGATATGAATGATTATAAATGTTTTTTTTTTCAAAATAATAAATTATTTTTGTGATATTATTTTTTTTAGTTTTTAGAAATAGTATAATTACCCTGAACACTTACTCAACGTCAACGCAGTGCTTGTACAACATAAAGAAAAATTAAACAAATGATTTTAAAAACATTAAAAGTAAAATATTTTGGATTAATTATGGTGTGAAAATATATTAATAGATAATAATATTTTATAATATTTATTGAAATATTTTATATTATAATTCTATTGTTATCTTTATACCTTTAAAGTCAAGTTATGTGAATGGTCCCGAAAATGACCTTAAATGGTATTTAATGTTTAAATGTTATTTTAACTCATTATAAAATTATAAAAACCATATCATGACTCATAATGATGGTAAAGTTTTAATATTATCATGAATTATTTATTTATTCACCACTTGGATACTTTAAAATTACTTTCAAGACCCTTATAAAGTGGAAAATTTGTTATTTCTGTTAAAATTAAACAAGGTTAATGTGGGGGTTAAACCAATATATAAGGATTAAAATGAAACCTAAACATATATAAAGTATATTAGTAATTTATACTTCTAAATTATCCTATTTATATTCAATTATATGTATCTTTGGATCCATTTTACATGAGTTATACACATGTTATATATTAATGGTTGAAATATTTACAAGTTGTCTACCCACGTCACTTATAAAAACAACAACTCCTCTCCTCACATATTCTCAAATTTTGAATACATTTTATTTTTATATAATAACATCCAAAATAAATTCTAAAATACCTTAAAATTTCCAATAATCCTTGGTCTGAACATAATACCCACCTTTAAAGTATTAAGGTATAGGAAAAATGAGGTTTTCCAAAGTATAGGTAAAACCCTTAACCGTGTGTTTCCATGTTTATTTCCTAATAAACATCCTATAAATATCATATAACCAGGTTTATATAATAAAATAATTATATTTCATATAATTAAATGTTACTAAATTTATGGAATTTTTTTTCATCTTCTTTCCATCCCAATGATAAATGAAACATTGCTTGTGTGTACGTATAGTTTACTATGACCACAAAGCGATGTATTTAATTTTCCATTACATCCATTCATGGATGGTTATTATAATGGAATTTATGTTTATATAGGAAACTTATGAAATAATTTTTCTTATGTAATTATAATACTTTATATACCATCTAATATTCCCATCTGTTAGAAAATGATAATGGCATTCAAACGTACGTGTGTACCACCACCTCCACAAAGTGATGTGACATGTTTTCATTTATTCTTTAAATAGACAGTAATAAGGATATATTTAATTAATATATATTATATTTATGATATAATTATTATTATTTTAATTTTATTTATTATTTTCCTATATTTTGTTTCATCAATATAAACTGGAAACATCACTCGTGTGTACTTTCAAAATATCATCTCCCCGATGTGATGAAATTCATTTTTAATAACCAATTTATATGGATTATTATAAACATGAATATAATGAATAAATATAATTATAGTTTAATAATTATTACTATTTATATGATGAAATAAATACTATGTTTCCAGGACTAGAACCATTGAACTAAAACGTGCATGGAAAATAGACTAGTTTTCACCTGAATAATGATTTAAATAAATAGTTATTAATAACGGATAATTATAAATTCTAAAGGAATGATTTATAGTAATATATATATTAATATGGTTCTATAATGGATTTTTAATACATAAATATTTATTATATAAGAGTATTTAATGTGTATGAAGCATGATAGAACATGAGGTAAGGGTTTCTTATCTTGCTTTTATTTTTGTGGGACATATATCATTTTTTAGCACTCATTTATTTGTTTTGTGACTAAAATACCCATTAATTTATTTTACGAAACTTTTTATAAAAATTATATGGATTTATAAATTAATATAACGTTCTTTCTTTTAGGATATTTTGATTCAATGATTACCAATTCTATAAGGGATTAATGTTACAATCTCATTTCTTTTCAGGATTTTATAAGATAAATGTATACTGGTGAAATTTTATAAATCATATCTTTTAAACCCAAAATATTTTATTCATAATCTTTATTTATTGGATTTTCATTTTTTCATTTTATTCTACTTTTTTTGTTATATAAAATGGTTGAGAAAGTGTTTTTATGAACAGTTGACTCCATTTGTTCCTTGACCAATGATAAATTTCCTCCATTTCTATGTTATTTAATTTTTTTCAAGAATTATATTTTATATAATACAATTATTATTTAAATTATATTTTAGGAATATTTTAATTTATTTTCATATTTGGAAAAAGAATCTTATTGTTTAATTCTAAAGGAGATACTTTTGGATTTTTTTATAAAAAATTGAGAAAGGAATATTTGTCATAATGTTTACCACATGAATGGATTTTCCCACCATCGTGACTGTTATTTAATTTGAAGCTTACATTAAAAGTTTCTATGGTTATTTTCAAAGAATATCTTTCTCTTTATATTATAGAAATTTTTAGTTTTAATGATACCAAAGTAAAAGGGTATTTTCTTCTATTCTCATTGAAAGGTCTAAATAATACTTTAAAATTATTTTTTATCTATACCAAAAAAAATTATGTTTATTTTTACTTAATTGGGGATATAATATAATGATACCATCTATTTTGTTTCTCTTGATAGATTATTATTATGTGATGATGAAATTTGTATGATCTTTGTTTTTTTTTCATGGGTTTTCTATGATGAATTGATGAATGTTTTTATAAACTTATCGCACATATATATATATATATAGTTTTCATTCTGTGATGGGTGGTTTTGTTAAATACCTCTAATGGATGTGGAGTGAAAATAGTTTATTATAGTACTTTTTCAACTATGATATTCTTGGGAGTATACTTTTAATAAGGAAATTATGGAATGGGGAGTAAACCCAATCCACTCTAGGAATTTTTCTAATATGATAGTATTCAAATTAAACCATGATTAATGAAATGATTTTATATTATCATGATTATTCCAAAAAACATCTTATGACATGTACTTATTCCCATGATATTCTCTCATGGGTCATTATTGATTAATGGTGATTCCTCACTCTTATATCCCATATCATTTTAAATGAAAAATATTCAGAACATGGATCATGATTTTTGACCTAACAATGGTTGGGTGTGAATTTTTTAAGTCATGATCATGATATCATACCCTTTTTATTATCTTATTTTTGCATATTATCATCGATTGATATATCATTACTTACCCTTACTGATAATCTAATCTCACCATTTTATTTTATTTTCTATTTTCCATAAGTTATAAAGAATTATATAATGTCATATTGGTATAGAAGGGTATCATGTGTGGTTAATTTTTTTGGAGATGTTTAATTCCTATCATGTAATAATAAATTTTGGATATAATGGAAAAAACCATTTGAGGATAAAGACATGAGTTTCATGGTGGAAAGGGTTATTTACTAATTCTATAAAATTCTAAACCAAAAATTTATGTGGGATGCCTGTGACTCAAATTTGGATATGGATATATTAAAAATAGTTGGTGAAAATTGTGTTATTTTAGTTTTTATAAAATATAATATGAAAAGAATAATTTTTTATCACCAAATCTGGGTTTATGAGTCTTAAGATATCTCAAATAAATTTAAATAAAAAAATAAAGATAAATACAAGACCCAAAAATGAGGGTCCTTACAACATCCACTAAATTAAAAATCTCATGTTTGATAATAATCTTCATACATCTAACACATGAACTAATTACAACTAGAGTTCCCACTACCAAACAATTTAGATTTCCCAAAGATTAAAAAAAACTAAAAAGGTAGAGTAAAACTTTTAGAAATTTCTAAATAAGTAAATCAGATAGAATCCAAAAATAATAGTAAAAATAATATAAACTAGATCTTATGTAGAAAATCACATTATAGGATTCCTAAAAACAAAATCCTTGGGGATCCATGATAAAATGATGCATAATTTTATAAATGAAATTTTCCTTTTTATAATTATGTCATGTAGAATAAAGAACATACATCACATAGAGAAAACAACAAAAAATTATTATTATAAAAATAGAATGATACATTATCTAGAAACTAAACAAATAAAAATTCCAAATATTATATCAGTATAATATATAAAAAATTAGAGAGTAAGAATAGGATAACATGGATCTGTTCGATCCACCATAATAATCACACTCTCAAACAAATATATTAAGATAAAACGTAATGTTAATAACAAATTATTTATATTTAATATGAATATATATATATATATATATATTATATAGGTAATTAAATTTAATGAATAATTAATGGAATAATAGGTATTTATATGAAGTAGGTAACTCATATGACTGTTAAAAATATGAGTGTTAGAATAGTAATTTGACCAGTGGAAGAGAAACCTAACTATTAGAATAATAATATGAATGTTAAGAATATTATTATAACCATTATAATAGTAACCTAACCTATGAAAATTTAAAATAATATTAAGTTATCTTATAAAATAAAAAATATTATATATTTATGGTACAAGAAAATAATTTTTTTAAAAATGACAAATTCAGTGTTGGTATTTTTGTAAAATGTAAATGTTTTATTTTCAATTTTATAATGAAAATAATGATTTTAAATAAAATTTATTTTCATATAATTGACTCATGAATTAATAATATGTTATATTATAATGATAACATAATTTTATGAGACCATAAAAAAAATTTCAATTGGTCATAAAATCAATTATAATATTAAAATAAGTATTTTTTTAATAAATGGTAATTTTAGTTAAAAATTTTAATTCCTCATATTTAGAAAATTATTTTCATAAAATTTATTCCATTTTTTAAATATACACATAAAAAAAATTAGGTTTAATTTTTCATATTTTTTTAAAATAGTTTAATGTTTGTTGAATAATGAAATACGTTAATTTATGGCATTTAACATTATAAGACAAATCCAAGAATTTTTGAGTTATGCATGATATAAAAACTAATTATCTAGAAATTACATGCACAATATACTATATATATTAACAATAATAAATATTATTGATAGTTTTTATCCAAAATAATAAACAAATCAATAAAATAAAAAAAGCACCTCTCTTCTCCCCTTATAAATATCACCCCTCACAAACCAATCTCTTCACACCTTCTAAGAATTAAAGCTTAAAAGTATCTAAAAAACAATCTCATACCCACTCCACCCATGCTAAAGTGCCTCTGTTATCACCCAATAACCAATTCCATGTTCTTTAAGGGGTCTTTTAAGGAGGTGATATTTAATATGTAACATTCTCAAAATACATATTTTAATTTCTTTTCTTATTCTACTTTATCCTCACTCCATTAATCCATAAAATCATAAAAATTCTAGTATAATTTATATATTTTATTTTTATACTTCTAATGTAAAATCATCTATACATAAATTTTCTTATATCCTCTTATTCAACGAAATATAACCATTGTCCAAATTATGGCGGTTAACTGTCCCCATGGATAATGAATTTTCATTTTCCATTACTTCATTCAAGGATCATTATAAAAATATTAATATGGTCAAATAATATTATAATATGTTTATTATAACTTATTTCATGTTCAGGAAATAAAATATAGATGTAATATTCAATAAAATGAAAATAATTTCTGATGGTCGGAAAAACCACCAAACATTTTATCAAAAGGTACATCCTCATGTTAGAAAAAAATGATACATGGGTATATTTAAACTTATGTAAGTAAATTAGTACCATTTAATTTCACTTCTATAGTTGTATTTCCATTTGATAAGAACATCCATAATTATACACAAGTGAACTAAACATGAAACCAAGAAACAAACTCTCCCGAAATAAAGAAATTGAACTTATAAAACATTGAAATGGTTATAAATGAATAAAATAAAATTATAATAAATAAAAAAATATATGGAATATGTTCTTGATTATGTAATTAAAGAATATAATTTCATTATCCGGGACATTAATTAAAAGTTCATAACTCATTAGACATAAGGTAAGAGATCTATCCAAACCTCCAAATTTCCTTTGGGTAACGCTTTATCTCGCTTTGCTTCAATTTATCTATTAATTATTTTTATTATATAAATAATTTTTTCTATATATGTTCCGAAAATATATATATATAGATCAATTCATCTTTATTTGATGGGGAAGTAAATTTTTGTAAAAGGTTCCCTTATCAATTTCTCTCAATAAGAAAACCCGATTAAAGGGAACTTCTTTATTTCTTACACACTTATGAACTACAATCTATAATTTTTTAAGACATATATATTTCATTAAATCACTCATTTTATCATGAAAAACTATTTTAGTTTATTTATTATCTCATGGAAATAATTATTCCTTTATCCTTTTTATGTACTCTTTAATCTTTTCCCTTAAACCACACTAAAGTTTCATATTTATAAAGTTACCTAAACACTGTTTTACATGTTTTAACATAAATTAGAAATAATTATTCAGGATATATTCTTATTTTTACTTTATTATTTTGAAATAATTATTTAATTTCTTATATTATGGATATTATTATGATACATCCTTTGGTTATTCCTTATGACATGATTAAGAAACCCATTTCTTTCCATGGGTAACTCCTATGTGTATTCATTATGTTTGGTTTCTATATGTAGAAAACATATTCATGTACATGTTATGATGGGTTTAATTAGATATATATCTAGTAAATTAGGTAATTTTTTACTTTAGGGAGACATTATTTATGGGATTAGGGAGTAAACCTAATTCATTATTGGACTCTATCCACCATGTGATATCATCTTGACAGTTAGACTAGTCTCATATTTTATGCTTCATTTCCATGATTATTCCTTTACTGGGATTATTATATCACTGATTTTGTATATTTATTCCCCTAGGTTGGCCTATATAGTTATAGGAGCTCAAAGGGATTTATGATATTATTATTAATATTAAGGAAAAGATGTTTTATTCTAGTTTCATGTTCTTTAATTGTGTACCAATGATTTGTTTATATTTTATGGATAATTATGAATATAAACATATAATAATGTGTGTAAAAGACTGGGGTCTCTATAGTTGGTATCATAACACAATCTAGTTATTTTTTTGGATCAGTACTAGAAAACATTAGTAAGAACCCTGGGGATAATTTTATCACTAATGATAAACTAGATTGAAACCTATGAAATCATAAGTTAAGATCTATGTTTCATTTATAATTTTATCCTTCTATATTTATAGTTTCCTGTTTATATTTCCATTATTTTTGTATTCAAGCCACCTAATTTTTTTTTCTTTTTTTAGTTAATGGATGGAAATAGGAGAAACTCTGTCAATAACCAATGTGACAGTCAAGGTGATTATTTCCATAATGAGATTAAAAATCTTGATGTTAATGGGAGATCAAAATTTCATGATAGTACTAGCTCAACTAGCTTAATGTATGAATAGTAACTTGAATCATGTAGAACACCCTTTTATCCTAAGAAAATGTTTTAGTTAAATAATGTTTGTTGAAAACCCCTTATATCTTTAGTGGATATTTTGATCCCCTCATTATGGAAAAAAAGGATTAAATCCATCTAGAATATATTCTATTACCTTTAGTTCTCAAAATAAGTGAAAGTTGTACTTGAGTTCTATTTTTTTGTGGGGGGGATGTTAATCATTGGTGGAAACTGATCAAGAACACAACGTCTAAAGAGGAAATTGATTCCATGAAATGGGAAGGATTAAAGAAAATATTTTTTAGTAAATATTTTTCTCGTACTCCCCATATTAAGATATAGAGGGATTTCCTCATACTTAAGAAAAAAGAAAATGAGTCTATTAGGAAGTAAGAGGAAAATTTTACAAGGATTTCATGCTACATATTTAGATTCATCTTCAACACATAAAGTAATGAGGATTTATTATTTAGTTGATTGAAATATTTGTCTATGAAAAGAATTGGTGATTCAAGACTTTAACAATTAGTAAGAGACTGTTCATTGTGACCTTAAGGTTGAGATAGTATTAGACACACTTAAAGATCTCATGTTCATAGTGATAAAAAGAAGAAAATGGAGTTTAACATGGGAGGATCAACATAAAAATATTATGGAGGAAAGAGATCCCAACATCACATGTGTCAAAAGTGTGGGAAGAAATATCCTGAAAACTTTCTAAAGGGAACTGGGATATGCATCAAATGTGGAAAAGTGGGTAATTAGGATAATAATTTACAAATAGATATGAATAAGCCCGCTAATTTGGAAGAATAAATGAAGGTTCCAACCAATAACTTAGCTTTTATTACAATGTTTCTATTGCAAGGAAAACATACATTATGTGAACTGATTCCCTAAACCAAGGGTTTTCAAAGACAATCCGTAATAAAATCCTCTAAGAACCAAGGAAGGTCTTATTTTATCACTACTTCTGAGGTGGATCCTAACAATGATGTGGTGAAAGATATATTTTTTATTCAATCAAGAATAGAAAATATAATTTTTGGATTCTAGTTCTACACATTTTTTCATATCCTTCTTGTTTAGTAGAACTATTCCAACACCATGTCAAAATATGGAGGTTGAGTTGTCCATGAGGATATAAAATGGGAAAATTGTTACATATCAAGTATATAAATCCTCCCTAGACAATGTTTATGGATTGAACCTCTAAAAAAATATCATATTACTTCCTTTAGTAGATTTTTGATTCTATATTGGTCATATATTAACTATTATTTTATAAATCTAGCATCAATGCTTAGGAAATAGATATCAATCATCACATCCTGAGGCATCCACCAATTCTGTTCAAATGTAAAGAGGGGGATGAATATACTTTGGAATCTTCTTCTCACACATGGATAATATTTCTTTTTGAGAAATCATATCTAGCACAAATGAATGAGACAAATGATAGGATCATTCTTTAATACATGCCTATTATGAGGGACTACATTGATGTATACCCTAAACAATTTCACATTCTTCCTCATTACTGATAGGTTGAGTTCTTAATTTAACTTATACCTAGATCTATACCAATATAAAAGACTCATTATAGAATAACTACCATTGAGTTATAAAAACTGAATAAACAATTACAAGATAATCTAGACAAGTATTTTATATTCCTCAGTGCTTCACCATGGGGAGTGACGGTCCTATTCCAGAAGAATAAGGATCAATCAATTTACCATTGCATTGATTATCGTGAGATCAATAAAATCATGATAATGAACAATTATCCCCTTCCAAGGATAATGATTTGATTTATTAACTATGTGGGGTCAAGTATTTCTAAAAGGTAGACCTTTTTTCAAGATATCACTAATTAACAATGAAGAAGGAAGATATTCCCAAGACCACCTTTTGAATGAGGTATGGATAATATGAGTTCAGAGTGATTCCATCCACACTCAATAAATATATATAAATTTTCATGGACATAATGAATAGATTCTATAGATATTACCTTGACAAATTTGTGGTAGTCTATATAGATTATATTTTGATATACTCTAGGAGAGAGGAGGAGCATGATGATCACTTGAATATTGTGCTACGTAATTCTATAAGAGAGAAACTTTATTCAATGTATAGTAAATGTGAGCTTTGGATGGGGGAAGTAATATTTATGGGGCATGTTATCACTGAAAAAAGGTTATATATGAACTGTTATAAGACAAAGCAAATTGAGGAGTGGCCCATGCCAAAATATATAATAGAGATCTATAGCTTATTTTTTTATTTGGGTGTTACATAATATTTGTTTGGAACATCTCACAATTTTTAAAACCACTAACCAAGATGAATCAAAAGGGGGTAAAGTTTTTCTACACTAGTGAATGTGAATACTACTTAAAAGAGTTAAAAAAAAGGCTTATCAATGCACCAATACTTACACTACCTATAATTGGGGAACTATTCATGGTATACAATGATGAATCAAAGAAGGGATTAGGTTTTGTACTGATGAAAAATGATAAAGTGATAGCCTACACATTAAAGTAGTTGAAATTTCATGAGAAAAATTTTCCCATGCATTATTTAGAGTTAGTGGTTGTGATCTTCATGTTGAAAATCTTGTGACATTATCTCTATGGGGAGTATGGTGGGATATATATTGATCACAAGAGCCTCAAATATATATTCACACCAAAGAACCGTAATATGAACCAGCGAATATGGTTATATCTCCTTAAGGATATGACTAATCAATCCAATACCATCCTGGTAAAGAAAATAAAGTTCATATTTCTTAGTAGAAAGGATCCTAAAACATTATCAATGATAAGAATTGGTAAAGATCCAATCTTTATAGGCTTAAAAATTTTGAACATGGTAATCATAAAGTAAATAACATAGACATTCCTTTCTCAAATGAATTATCAATTGTCCCTTTTAGATAATATAAATGATTATTAAGATATGATGTTGAAATTTATAATAATGTAGAAGATATAAAAAATGAGAAACCCAATGAGTTCAAAATTTATGAGCAATGAGAAATAAGATTTGGGTCATGACTATATGTACTATAAAATCATGAGATAAAAGAGGATATTTTGAATGATCCACATAGCTCAAAATTCTCCCCCACCCAGAGAGCACAAAGATGTATCGAGATTTCTGATAGCACTATTGGTGGGAAAATATATTGGTGGAGATTGTTGAATATACATCCAAGTGATTGGTATGTCAGTAAGTGAAGTCTAAAATGAAAAATTTTAAGGTTATGATGAAACCATTACCCATAACTATATGGAAATAAGAAAACATCGCCATAGACTTTTTCACTAGACTTCTGTAGAAAACCAGAGGAAACAATTCTATATGGGTTTTTGGGGATCATCTTACAAAGACTGCTCACTTTATTGAAATCCGATAGGAATTATCACTTGATCAACCTGCAATTATATGCATCATAGAAGCTTTGAGGCTTCATGTGGTACCATTATTTATTGTATCTGGTCGAGGTCCTATATTTAACTCAATGTTTTGGAAAATTCTCTAACATTCTCTCAAAACTATGTTGAACTTCAGTATAGTATTCACCCTCAAACTGACATCCAACCTGATTGGACTATATATACTTTGGAATATATGATGAGAGCATCCTCAATAGACTTCAAAATAAGAAGGGACCAACATCTTCCTTTGGCTGAGTTCTCTTATAATAATATTTTCTACTCAAGAATCCAAATGGATATATATGAATCCATTTATTTTAAAATATGTATAACACCTTCATGCTAGGATAAAGTTTGTGAAAACAAGTTACTGGGACCAGAAATTATTGAGAAAATGGTAGAAAAGTTGAATGCATTTTAACAGAGAATTAGGGAATCCCAAACTCAACAGAAGAGATATGAAGATAAAATTCTATGAAACATCAAGTTTGATGATAGAGAGAAGGTATTCCTCAGCATATCTCTTTATAATAGAGTCATTAGACTTTGGAATAAGGTAAATTTATGTCCTAGGTACATCGACCCCTTTGAGGTTCTTGATCTCATTGGTGATATGGCTCATCAACTAGCACTTACACCGACCATGTATCAAGTACATGATTTATTCTATGTATCCATATTGAGTAAGTGCATACCAGATCCCTCACATGTTATAAATCTAGAGTTGGTATAGCTTGAAAATCATCTCTCTTATAAGGAACAGCTAGTGATGATCTTGGACCATTGAGATAGAGTTCTACTTTACAAGACTACTCTCCTAGTCAAAGTAAAAAGGTGGAACCATAAATATGAATATGTGACATGGGAACCATAGGAAGCGATGAAGGAGAAGTACCTTAAAATTTCTTCACCTTATTATGTAAAATTAAATTTCAAGGGTGAAATTTTATAGGGGTGGGAGTATTTAATGATCCATAATCATGTCAATGAAATTTCCCTTCATATAATTATGTCATGTCATATAAAGCATATATATCGCATATATTCACCAAAAAACAGTATTCACATAAATTAAGAATGATAAATTAGACATAAACTAATCCAATAATAATTCCAAAAATTATTGTAGTATAATAAATAGAAAATAATATAATAAAATCAAGGTAATTTAGATCTGCTTGATCCACCAGAATGACCATACTCACGAACAAAGAAGTAGAAATAAAATAAAAATATAATAATAAAATATTCATATTGAAGATGAATATATATATTATATAAAATGGATGTTAATGAATAATGAATAGAATAATAGATACTTATAGTAATTATAGAACCCATATTATCATTAAAAATATAACCATTGGGATAGTAAAATGACTGTTGGAATAGTAACATGAGCATTGGAATAATATCATGACTATTAGGATTAGTAATATAACCATTATAATAGTAACCTCACATTTTAAAAATTAAAATAACATTTAGGTATCTTATAAAAATTAATTATTATATATTTATGTTATAAGTAAATATGTGTTTGTAAAATGAAAAAGCAAGTGTTGGTATTTTTGTAAAACATAAATGTTTTATTTTAAATTTTATGATAAATATAATAATTTAAAATAAAATTAATTTAAATAAAATTAATTCATAAGTTAATAATAAGTTTTATTATAATTAAAATATAATTTTATGATACCATAAATAATTTTTCAATGTGTTATAAAATCAATTATAATATTGAAATCAATATTTTTAAAATAAATGATGATTTTTGTTAAACATTAAATTAATCATATTGAAATTTATTTTAATAAAATGGATCCCATTTTGGAAAACTATATGTCAAAAAATATTTGGGGTAAATTTTTGGGTTTTTCTAAAATTGTTGAATTTTTGTGAATAGTGAAATATGACTATTTATGGTATATAACATTACAATACAAATACATGAATTTTTTACTCATGGATGATGTAATAACCCATTAGATAAAAATAACATTAAAACTTTTCTATATATAGTCACACAAAACAATAATATTTATAATCTTGATCCAAAATAACAATCTAATTAGTATAATAACCAAAAACACCCCTCTCCTCCCATTATAAATACTACTACTCACAACCCTTTCCCCTCACACCTTATACGACATTAATAATTCAAAATATATACCAAAACCTATCCTACTCACTCTTCCAACATCCATGTTATTTTATTCTAACCCAAATAATAATTCCATGTCCCTTAAGGGGTCCTTCAAGGAGGTTATATTTTAGAGGTAACATTCTCATACTACCTCTTTTAATTTATTTTCTACTTCTACCTTATCCTTGCATCATTCATTCATAAAATAATAATAACTCCAATATCATCTATATAACATAATTTTATATTTATAATTTATTATATTTTATCCATCAATTTTCACATATCCTATTATTCAAAGAAACGAAACCATTGTCCAAATAATGGCGGTTAATCGTCTCCATAGATAATGAGTTTTCGTTTTCCACTACCGCTTTCAGGGATTATCATAAAACTATTATTATGGATAAATAATATTTTATTAAATATATTATAACTTAAATAATGTTTATAAACTAATATATAGACTTTATATTTAATAAAATTCATGTAATCTGTGATGGTCGAAAAAACTGCCAAAATAAACTAAACATAAATCATTATCATTTTATCAAATGAATCATACTCATATCAGAAAAAAAATGATATATGGGACCATATAAAATTATGTAATTTCATGAATACCATTTAATTAAAATTTTGGAGTTTTAATTCCATTTTAAAAGAACATCCATAATTATGCACAAGTAAACTGACCATGAAACGATGAAATAAACGCTTCCAGAATGATGAAATTGAACTTTATAACTCATAAAAATTACCATAAATGAACATAAAAATATAATAATAAATAAAATATATCTGTAAGTAGTTATGAATTAATTAATCAATTATTCTAATATTATTATAAAGTACATTAAGTGAAAGTGCATGATGCATTCATATATAATATAAGGGATCTCTCCAAACCTTTATATTTTCTTTAGGTAACACTATCTCTATTTTCCTCAATTTATCACTTAATTATTCTTATATAAATCTCTTATATTATGAATATATATTCCAAAAATATATATCTTACTCAATTCATCTTTATTTTATGGGTAAATACATTTTTTTAAATGTTCCCTTCTCAATTCTTCTCAATAAGCAAAGTCAATTGAAGGGAACTTCTCTGTTTTTTTCCATTTTTAAAGTAAACACTATGAAATGTTTTATGCCACCCATAATTTTAAAAACCACTCATTTTATAATGAAAAAATATTTTATTTAATTTATGGTATTATGGAAATAAATATTCATTTATCCTCTTTAAGGAATATTTAATCTTTTCCCTCAAACTGCACTAAAGTGGCACATTTCTAAATTTACCTAAACACTATTTTACATGTTTTCACTTCAATTGGACATAATTATTCATGATCTATTCTTATTTTTACTTTGTTACATTCTAATAATGATGTATTCCCTTCTTAAATAGATATCGTTATGATACACCCTTTGGTTATGCCTTATGACATGATTACGAAACCCATTTCATTCAATGGGTATCCCTTATGTTTATTTCATACATTTGGTTTCTATATGTGGCACACATATTCATGTACGTGTTATGATGGGTGTTCCCAGATAGCACTTCAATTCATTGGGTAATGTTTTAGTATTATGATAGGTTATGTATGGGATTAGGGAGTAATCCAAATCCATTATGGGACTTTGTCCACTATGTTATATCGTCTTGACAGTTAGCCTTCACTCGTGTTTATGCCATGTAATTTTTTTCTGCCACATTATTATATTTCCATGATCATATAATTCCATGTATTATATGTTATACCTCCATATTTTTATTCTTGATCCTCACAATTAATGTTATCATTCTATTCCTTCTTACTCATGTTTTATGCTTTGTTTATATGTTATTCCCTTACTGGGATTTTTAACTCACCCCTGTTATCTATGTATTTCCCAGGTTATCCTATCCAGCTATAATAGCTCAAAGGGAGTTAGGATCTCACTATTAATAGTAATAAAAAGATGTTTTATTCTAGTTTAATTTTATCAAATTATGTATCTAATCTTCCAAAAACACTAATATTTTCGATCCATTGTTTGTATTTAATGGATAATTATCGTTATAAACATGTAATAATGTGTGTAAAAGGAAAGGGTCACTATAATTACATCAAACATCCTTTAAAAGGATTAAAAATGAAATATATAAAACACAATTAATCTTAATTTTTTCATATGATTCATCTTTCATGTCACCATTAATTCACCATTTAACAAATAGATAATTATTGTTTAATGACTTATTATTCTTTCTAGTAATATGGTGGAAAGAATAGCTTGAAGATGACCAATAAAGTACATTATTATGAAAACATTTAAAATTTAGACAACTAATATTCTTGTTTTATTTATTCTAAATAATTAAATATACCATACATTGATCATAAAAAACTATATTATAGAAACATCTGATTTACAAGAAACAATCAAATCAACTAATTAATATTTTTATGCATTATTATTGCTTATTTATGTAGAGACGAATATTCATATTATCAAACCTACTTCCTAGAAATTTTTCATTTGAAATTACTAGACCATTTATTATAAAATAATTAATTAAAGTATTCTTAAATGTAAAAAAGAAGTTTTTTAATTTCAATTATCCATGTAAATTCTATTTATATGCTTAATCATTCCTTGAAATAACAAACCCAATTTTCCAAATGATAAAATGATGAAATTATATTCCATAGAACCATATACCCAAAGGTTTTTATTAAAAATAAACCATATGAGTTTTTCTTATAAAAGATAAAAAGAAGAAGAAACCCCAAACAGTGAGGTAGTTCAACTAGATCATGGTGAAACCACAAGGTTAATTCCCCAAACAAGATGAAGAAAATAAGAAGGATAATAGGAAAAAATGGAATATAAGGTATGAAGGTGCATTACTTAACAATGCATACAGAAAAACCTGATAGATATTTATTCAAAGACTAAGAAAAATATGAACATATATATGAACAAATAACTTTTCCCCCCACTTGGGCAATGGTTATAGTTCGATTTATTGAAGATAACTACAACAGGTTTTAGAATAATTTAAGAAAAAGTGACACTTCAATATTGCAAAGGAATACAACATAATACCACTAGGTATATTGTGGGAAATTAGTGACTACTTTATGGATGATTAGGGAAAATATCCCCCATTTTCATGTTTAATGGTTACCTAGTAATATGAGACCATGTACTTAGTGTCTACATGATACCACCACCTATAATCTCCAACCCCATAAAATCCAAAACCACTACTTACAAATAAACATAACATTAACAAATCCATGCTCTATGTTTTCTAATGTTAAAATATAATAATTTATAGGGATTTTTTTCTTTTTCAAAAAAAAAAATTAAAGTAATTATTTCATTCCCATTAGTATTCCTTGTAAAATCATTCAAAAATGTTTTTAAACTATACTAAAGGTAACTATAGAAAAAAATAAACACAATTGATTAAAACTCCATTTATTACCTAACAAAAAACTGAAAACATCTATAACAACCTAATAATTTAAAATTTATTTTTATTTGAGATAAATTATTTTTTGATAGCTTGTAAAACTTCTAACACTAACTTAAAAAGACTACAATATACTATGAAAATATTATTATTTAAATTTAAATTTTGTAACATAACCATTGGTTTGGTAACTATAAACAGGAGTAACCATATTATAAAATATATTTTGCAAATTTTTCCTCATTAAAAACTATTAATTAGTTCATAATAAATTAGTACTCATTTTTTATGTCCTAAATTAAATCACATGTGGTTAAGAATCATTAAAGTTTAAATGGGTCAATTTTATACAACAAAACTTTTTCCTCATATCTTGTATTTTTCTTATAAAATATAAATTTATGAATTTAGGAATTTTAATTTGATGAAATGGAATTTATTTTTATATTAATTATATGAAAATTAGACAAGGGTATTTTTTTAGATCTTTCATAACTTGTGGATTTTTGGGTGAACATTGAAAAAACATCGGTCATAAATTAATGTCAGTTTTATTATATTTTCATTATAAAAGAATGAAATGAAAGTTTATACAACTTTTTTTATTTAAAAATATATATTTATGAAAAAATTTATTTCCTTTAAAAATACAATTTTGATCTTATAAATATATTTTTTACATTTTTAAAATCTATGAAAGGTTTTATTCAAATAAAAACTAATTTTGGTACTTATGTTTTAACCAAGTTTTTACAAGGTTCCATTCAATTTTGTTTTTATTTTAAATTAAAATAAGTATCATATTATTTAACATAATTTTATTATTTTAATAAAAATAAATATTATACATTTTATTGGTATAAATTAATTTTTATGCTTAAAAGTGGCATTTTTCTAAAAACGGGCTTTCAATGTGTTTTGCAAACTTATATTAAAATTAATTTTTACCATTTATAAAAATTGAATCATAGAAAATGGATTCCATATTTGGGATCAAAATTTTATAATTTTTTGATGAGTTTCATTTCATTTTTATTCATAGTGAATAAAAACCATAGTAAAAGTTTATCACGTCGATAAAGGGTAAAATGGTTTAACGAGGGATAAAACTATGGAATAAGGTCTCTAAATTTATTAAAAACTTTTATTTATTTATTTAAATGAGTTTATTTATGAAAAAATCATCATATATTCTAAAATATGTTAATTTTATGCTATTTTCATTTTATAATGACCTTTATAAAATTTTAGGTAAATAAAGTAAAAATGTCACTCTCTTACTTTTAATATCTATAATATGTTTTCATAAGAATAAAAATATGTTATGAATATTTATACATGTATTTTTAGAATATGAATAAATTATCTGTATTATATTAATTTATTTTTAATTATTTATAATTGTATAATTACCTAAAATGATTATTCATCGCTGATGCAGTGCTCGAGCAAGTGGGTGAAAAATGAAAGTAAATAGTTTTTAAATTTTTAAAGAATAGTGTTTTGGATAAGTTAAATCCTCGCATGATTTTTATGGATAAAGATTAATTTTAATTCTTTTATTTAATATTAAAATTTTAAATCCATGGTAATGTTTATATTTTTAATGTCAAGTTATGAGAATAGTACTGAAAATGACATTTTTGACATTTTATGTTAAAATTTATTTAATTAAATATGATAAAAATATAAATTTTTTGAAATTAATGGAAAATAGTTTATAATATCATAAATTTTCCACTTATTATTATATTCCCTTTCATAATGGCTTTATTAACCCTTGAAGACTAAGTAACATGTTATCACAGTAATCATCTTCACTGAACCCTCAGAAGTTTATTTCTTCTTCTAGATACTCTATATTTTCTTCATCCATATTGAAATGGTGAAATAAGTAAAATTATATTCATTGAATTATATTATGATATTATATTAACCATTATCTATTTATAATCCATCCAAATGTAAAATTAAAATGTCATCATGCATGCGTAAAGACTACAGTCTTCATGATAGGAATATTTTATTTTTCACCACTGCACCCCTGGGATGGTAAGAAGGATATATTTAATGAATATATATTATATTTATTATATAATTATGATTCATTAAATATAAATTATTATTCAACATTCTTTATTTTTTTCATTAGAAAATGAATACATCACTCGTGCTTACGTATAGACTACCATCTCTACAAAGTAATGTAATTCATTTTTCATCCCCACTATATATAAATGTTTATAAAATTGTATATAATGAATTAATAATTTAATTATTAAATCAATATGATTCAAGATATTATTAAACCAGGATCATGTTTCATGGACCAGAACTTGAAAACCAAAACATGTACGAAAAACAGAACAATGAACGCCATGAATGATGATTTTAAGGATGAATTATTAATTGAGAATTAATTGAAAGTTAGAAGTGAATAATATCTGGAGGTATAAGTAGGAATATGGTTTTCATAAAAATTTATAATAAATATAAACTTATTATAGAGAAGGTTAAAATCAGGTATGATGAAATTCAAGACATGTGGTATTGGTTCCTCATCTCACTTTTATTTCTGTGGGACATATATTATATTCACAACTTGTTTCTTATTTATTGGGTATGTACTTCCATTTAACATATTTTATGATTAATTTAATAAAAATAATAGTTATTTAATAATCGTTATATGGTTCTCTCTTTAAGGAGGTTTTTATTTAGAGGTTACCAAAGTTATAAGGGTTCTTCATATCAATATTTTTTCATTGAGACATATTTTATGTTATGAAGATATTTATGTTTATATAGTATATATACATCATCTTTAGTATATTAAAACTAAAATATATTTATATAAAAGGTATTTAAAGTTTCATTTGAAGTTATTTCTTTCATGGGGGTTATGATTCAAAGGTTACCAAAGTGGTAATGGTTTATATTATAGTTACATTTATTTTTTAGACAGTTCAGGTTAAATTTTTATTGAGATAAATTTTATGATACTTTAAACCCCATATATTTTTCACTCATATGATTATTTATAGGGATTCCATTTTTTACTTACATTTTCATCTCTTTGTTACATAAAATTATCAATATAATTTTTTTAAGAAAAGTTGACTTTATATCTTCTTTTTTGTTTTAGAATCCTTATCTTTCATACCCCTTATCTTTAAAATATTTTAAATAATTTTTTTTATATGATCCAATGATTTTCTACATTAATTTTTAACTATATATGACTTTTTTATAAAAGGGTTTAAAAATTAATTTTATAATTTCTTCAAAACTCACTATTTATTTCTTTTTACAAAAAGTGTGAAAGAAATATATTTTTAGTGTTTATTGAATGACTGTATTTTTCCACAATTATAACTATCATTTACTTTGAATATTCCTTTAATAGTTTTAATGGTTAATTCCATACAATACATTCTTCATCATACTCTAGAAATTTTTATTTTTTAATGATTTCGATGGATAATGTTATTTTCCCCTAATTTTAAATAAATGTTCAAATTTTATTTTAAAGGTATTTTTCATCATTATCAACATCCTTTATTGTTTATTATGCTCCATTATGTATATTTCTAAATAATACCATCAATTTTATTCCTCTGTATGGATCATGATTGTGTGATGATGAAATATTTATGAAAACCATTTCTTTTTCATTGGTTATGCTATGATGAAAGGATGGATGTTCTTATGATCTTGTGAAACACTTATTTATGGTTTTTATAATGTGATAGTTTTTCCCAAAATTATATATACATTTAGTTAATTTGATAAATATTGATATCTCATGAGATATTATGAACTAAAATGGGGTGTGAACCTAGTTCAGTAAGGAACTCTATTCAATATGATAGTATTAATAGTGAGACATGACATAAGAAATGATGGAATGGGAAGTGAACCTAACCCACTATGGGATGCTATAAATTATGATAATCTTAGATGTTAAACCTGTCTATTGAAATGATTTTCTATGACTATATGTGTTCCAAAAACATATTTCTTATGCTTATAATGTGATCTAATGTATCATTATTGATTATAGATGATTCCACACTTTTATGACTCACTTATTTTGTTATAAGAATTTCATATTCCCTAACTCAATATTAATTAAATTTATCTAATTGGGTATGAATTTAATATGTTATGGTCATTTTATCTTACCCTTATTCTTATCTTATGGTCACTTTTGATCAGTTATACGTATCTTATATTTTTACCCTTACAATGAATTTGAGCTCATGCTTTCTTATGTTTCAATTTCCCTAGTTTGTGAAGAGTTATATTATGTATAATATTTATAGAAGGTTATTATGTGTCGATAATTTTTTGGGATATGTTGAAGCCTCTTATGAAATAAGACATCTAGGTTTAGTGGGAAAAGTCTTATAATATGGGAAAGTCATGAATTTTTTATGTAGTATCGTTCTAAAAACTCTCTAAAACTCTAATCCAAGAAGGTATTGGGTATTTATGTGACTCAATTTTAGCTATTGATATTGGAATTATAGATTATTAAATTTTTATCATTTCAGTTAATATCAAATATTGTATATAAAAATTTAGTTTTTAGCACTAGATTTGAGTGTAAAGGTCTCAGGCAATCTCGGTTGGTATCAAATGAGGGTTTAGATAACCTTAAAGGTTGGTATTTTATCATGTGAGGATAAATTAAGAGTTGAATATTCCATCATGGGTTTATAGGTTTATGTATGATCAATTTTATGGAATAAATAACATTTTGAGGTTTTAAGTTGTGTTATTTTAAGGTTATTAATGAAATTTTGGAAAATGTAGTAGATGACTAATGTATATGTATCCCTTAGGTTTAACATGTGCTTTTGTGTGAAGTTATTTGGGAAGAATGTTATTGGGAACATACAGTTATTGGAACACATAACCTTTATGGTTAATACATTATTTCAAGGTGATTTATTTATGTTTAATGATAATAAAGGGTTTATAATATATTGGAAATATATTTTTATATAACCATGGGAATGAAATGTGATTTGGTGACTAAGTAATAAGGTTATTTTTGTAAAATTACACAATATTAGAAACATTATATGAATAAGGTAAAAAATATATTATTTTCTAGGATTGAATTTTATTTAGGGAATAATTATTTAATTTACTTGTGGAAGAATATATGTTTTTATTGTGTTTTAATGGTGATCCATAAAATTTATAGAAAAGATTAAATATTTCATACTAAATATATGAATTGGTCATATACTTTTAGTTATGTGAATTTATGAGTGATTAATGTTTTTTGGGGATAAAAGATATGTTGATGTTAGAAAAATATGTGATAAAATATATCTGATTTTTGGTTTTTGAATTTATTAAAACATATTTTAGAATTGTCTTATGGTTAATTATTTATGGTATTATTTAATATAAGTGTTGGTTGTTATTTATTGAGTCTTTGCAGATTAATGTAGTATTTCTTCACATTGGATATTATCTTAAGCTATTCAAACCATATTTTTGGTTTTGGTTAATCAGTAGAAACAAGAGTAATAATTTTCATCCTTTTTTGGATCTCTTAATCTATTAAAATATTACTTTAGTGCTTCAGGTTTGAAAAGTTCACCATGGTTATTTATATTATAACATGTATTATAGGAGAAAAAATGATTAAAGCACAACAAAAGGATGAGTTTATGGGAACAAATATAGTAATTATATTCTATAATATTCTCTATATTGATGGTAAAATAATTATATATACTCAATAATGACTAAGCTAAATCTATCTATTCTTCTGTGAAAAATATATCTAAGCTACAAATGAAATATTTCTGAAATTCATTCACAAGTACGTGTCTCAAAATGTAAAATTCATGGTGTAGGAAATATTTAAAAATGATTTGTTTCCTAGTATTATCATATACATTAAATCTCTTTTAAAAATGTAATGTAATAGTATAGGATTAAAATGTATTTCTTTAAACTTATATAGATTTATCTTCCACTCTTTATAATTGATTCTAAATTTTTAATGCCTTATTATAAAACATTAGATAAAATGTTGAGGATGCAATTATTTAATGGGATAGAATGAAAACACTAAAATTCCATAACATATTTTATTTTAAATAAATAATATATTCAATAGAGTTTACCTCATGAAAAACCAAGATTAAATGAACAGTAATGTACTATAGAAATAATATTAACTTAATATGATTATTATAAACTAGTTGTTGGTCTGGAGGGTATGAAAAGAAGTAAACACATTATTAAATATATGATGAAATGTTTTCCTTATTCAAATTTATGGATCATCTCCTAATAAATAATTAATAATTTTTTATAAAATAATTAAATCATATAATTTTAAAAATATTTAAAGTCAAAAGTGCTCATTTTTCTATAAAAAAGGTTTTCATTTTATATTTAATTTTTCATTTAAAAGAAAATTTTAGTAATTTATTAATTTTAATTTGATTAAAATAAATTAATTTTTATATTTATCATACCAAAATTATCATAATGTGAATTTATTGTATTTTTCAGAAATTGTTGATTTTTGGGTGAATAGTGAAAAACTAATTTTAAAATAATTTCTCTTTTATGAAATTATAATTAAATAATAATTTATTGAGTTTTTATGAAACCATTTGATTGAAAATTATATATTTATGATTTAATTTAATAAATTTTAAAATATAATATTTAACTTCGTAATATACATTTGGCATTTTGGAAATCTGGGTAATGTTTTAATTAAAATAAAAATACTTTTAGTACCTATATTTTAATCAAGTTTTCCCAAGGTTTATTTTATTTTATTTTTCTTCTAAATTAAAATAAGTATCTTTTTACATAAAATTATTTAATTAATTTGATGGTAATCATCATTATACATTATTTTGGTATAAATCACTTTTATTCTTCAAACATTCATTTTTCTAAAAATAGTTTTTCATTGTGTTTTGTTAAATTTTAAAAACAAATTAATTATTAAAACATCTAGAAATAGATTCCTTAAAAATGGATTCCATACATGGGATCTTAATGTTATAATTTGATAATGTGTTCTATTTCATTATTGGTCATAATGGATAATAACCATGGCAAAACTTTATCAACTTAGTAAAGGGTAAAATGTGTAAATTTGGGTTAAAATTATGGGATAAGGTCTAAAAATCACTAAAAAACTTTCCTCTATTTTATTGGATGATTTTATTTCTTCTAAAATTATCCTATATTCATAAATATTTCATTTATGTGCCATTTTCCCATGATAATGACCTTTATATTATTTAAAGTAAAGAATAAGTACAAAATTTCACTCCCTTTATTTTGATATCTCTAGTATGTTTTCCTAAGAATTAAAAGATTGTATGAATTGTTATAAATATTTATTTATATTATTAATATTTTTATTACTATATTAATTAATTTTTAATATTTGGTAATGGTATAATTACCAAAAATGTGTATGCATCACTGATGCAACGCTTGTGCAAGAGGGTGAAAAATCAACATAAATATTTTTAAAATATTAAATGTGATGTGTTTCATATAAGTTAAAGTATTATAATATTTTAATGGAATAAAATAAATTTTAATAAATTTTTTAAATATTCATATTCTAAATCCAGGTTAATATTGATGTTTTTAAAGTCAAATTATGTGAATAGTCCCAGAAATGACTTTAACGATATTTTATGTCAAATAAAAGTTTAATTAAGTGTTTTAAAAAACATAAAATCTTATCATTTTTAAAATAAATAGAAAATTTTTAATAATATCAACCACTTTACACTTCCGACCCACTTTCCTTTTTATAATTATAATATCTAACCTTAAAGACTAAGTATGATGTTACCACCGTAAGAGTTAACAGACTTAACTAGGGGTTAAACTAACAAAATAAGTGTTAAAATAACCTAAAAACATGTTTAAATACTATTTTTAAAATTTATTTCAAACCTACATCATCCCACCTTAAGAAAAAAATCCAATTTTGAGCCACTTTTCCATGAAACAGAGCTTATATAATTTTAATGTTTATAATTAATAAAAGTGTTTCACTCTCCTCAATTATAAAAAATAACTTCTTCTTCTATCTTATTCTCGTATTTTTGAGCCAATTAACTCATAAAAACCCTAAAAAATATTTTCTGAACATTCTTATCTAGGTTCCAGAGGTCCCTCTCTTCTTAAAAGTTCTATATAGGGGTACTTATGATGAGATATAAAGGATATTTTTCATAGATAAGGAATCAAATTCCAATGAATCTTTTCAGGTTTATTTCTTTGTCTACCTCTTACAAATATTAATTAACCATATTAACAAATGGATTTCAATAAAATTATCTTAAAAACATGTTATTAGGTAAATATATTAACCATGATATATTTATCATTGATCCTAATTGAAAATGAAAATGTCGTTGTGCATAAGTATGGATTACAATCTCTATAACCAGTGTATTTTAATTTTCATCACCACATATCCTGGATGGTAATAAATATATATATATTTAATTATTATATATATGATATTATTTATATTATTATTATTCTATGAATATTAAATTTTATTTACCTTTCTTTCCTTCCATTCTTTGTAAAATAAAAAAATTACTCTTGTGTATGTACAAATTATCATCTCCACGAAGTGATGCAATTCATTTTTCATCAGCACATTTTATGAATGGTTATAAAAGGTGTTTATAATGAATAAATTGATACTTATGATAATAAAAATATTTTATATATGATGAATCCATGACTAAGTTTCATGGACTAGAATTGTCGAACTGAAACATGTATGAAAAATAAAACAATAAACACATAGAATAATGATTTTAAGGAGGAATTATTAATAGGTAGTAATTAGAAATTATAAGTGAATAATATTATGTATGATATATATGAATATGGTTCTACCCTAAATTTATAATAAATATAAATTTATTATATAATAGGTTAATATCGTGTATAAATAAAATCAGGACTTGAGGTATGGGTTCCTCATCTCACTTTTATTTATGTGATACATATTCAATATTCCACACTTATTTATATTTTATCACATATATAAGATTCATGAATATATTTTGTTATTATATTAATGGAACATATTGTTATTCAGAAATATATCAATGCTTATCTCTTTTATGCTATTTTGATTTGGAGATTACCAAAACTATAAGGGGCTTTTGTCTCAATGTTGTTTCATTGAGACTTATTTCATGTTATGAACCTATTTATTTTTATATGGTTTATATAATGCCCTATTAATATTTAATTAATTTAATCTATTTAAATTCATTATATTTAGATTTTCATTTGAAGGTATTCATTTCAATGGGTTTATAATTCAATAATTAGCATAGTGGTAAAGATTAATGATACAATTTCATTTCTCTTTATGATCATCTTTGTCAAATTTCCATTATTGGAAATTATATTTATTTATATTTTAAACCCCATGTATTTTATCATCCTATAGTGTTTTCTATGTTTTTTATGTTTTCCTCTCTTTGGAACATAAAACTATCAACAAAATGTTTTTAAGAAAAGAAAAGCTTATTTAATCTTTTTTTATCAAAAATCATTGTCTTCTATGTGCATGTTATTTAAAATGATATCCTGAATTTTATTTTATAGGATCCAATGACTTTTTTCATTAATTTTCTACCATATTTTAATTTATTTTAAAATGTTTAAAAATTAATTTTTAGAATGTTTTTTGGACATTGAAATTTATGAATTTTTATAAAAAGTGTGAAAGGAATCATAATTTTAATGTTTATAGAATGAATATATTTCCTTATAATCATAATCATACTTTTATTTTAAGATTCCTTTACAATTTTCCATGCTTAATTTAAATGAAAATCATTTTCTCATGATTCTGGAATTTTTTCTATTTTTTAAGATACCAAAAGAAAAAATATATTTTCCCTTGATTTCAAAGAAATGATCAAATTCTCTTTAAAATGTATTTTTTATCTCTTTCAACATCCTTCAATGTTTATTCTACTCATATAGGTATATTTCATAATGATAACATCCATGTTCTTTCTCATGATGTATTATGATTATGTTATGAAGAAATATTTATGAAACATGTATATTATTCTTGATTTATGCTATGATGAAATAAGGAATGTTTTTAGGATCTTATAGAAAAAAAATATATGATTTTATTTATGTGATGTGTATGCCTATAATTATATTTAAATACTATGTATTGGGTAACTATTGATATTGAATTAGATAATATGAACTAAAATTTAATTCAACATAGTTGAATAAGGGACTTTATCCATTGTGATAGTCTTGGTAGTGATATTGACTAAAGAAATGATGGAATGGAGAGTGAACCCATTACACTATGGGTCTCTATCCATTATGATATTCTTGGAAACAATCCTTTATTTCTTATTATTATGTGTTTGATACAAACCTATATCATATGATTATTATATTCTTTCATTGATCATAATTAACTTTTGATGATTCCACACTTATACGACTCATGTATTTTTTTATGACAAAGTCTTATTCCATGAATCGTGATTAATGGTATTTAGCTGATAGGGTATGAATTTATTAAGTTTGTATCATGTTATCATACTCTTATTCTTACATTACACTCACATATTATCATTGATTTATATCTCATATATTTACACTTATTAAGCATATGAACTCACCTTTTCTTCTAATTCCATTTCCTCGATTTATAAAGAATGATATTTTATAATATATGTCTATAAGGGTATCATGGGTGGAGAGTTTTATGCAATATGTTAAAGTCTTCTTATGGAATAATAAATATGGTTATAATGGGATTTTTATTCATATGATGAGAAAGAAATGGATTTTTTTACATCGAGTGTTTTTTAGTAACTCTCCAAATATTGAAAAATAAAAGTTATTGGGTATGTATTTGACTCTTTATTGGATATTGATATTGTAATTATGTATGGTTAATGTTGGGTGTCATGATCCAACCCGGGTTGACCCTGAATTGGTCACCCAATCCAATATGTGGCTAGACCCGATAAGCGTTCTTGATCCTCCTAGGATGGAAACAAGCACCATGGCATCAATAGAGGACAATTGGGAATGATTTCACCCAGTGAAAATAAATAAAGCAATGAAAATAAAATAAAACAATGAAAAACAAATAAATTACATGAAAGAGAAAGAACGACCAATAACACATATTAACATGACGATGACCCAAAACTCCATGTGACCCTGAGATTCACTCTCCAACACCCAAACCAAACATCACCCAAGGAGATCCAAACCAGATCTAGAAACTACAAGAGAAAATAAAAACAATAAAATACTATAGGTGTGAGTATTAAAACTCAGTAGGCATGCCCAAAAATATATTCTCAAAGCACTACCATTAAATAAAGAATTTACTAATTCCAATTTTGAACTATATGATATAAAATATGGGTTTCCGCACACACTTTCATTTCCAAAACAAGTAGTAGTCCATTTCCCTTTTTAATTTAAAAACATGTTTAAAGTTTGAAGGAAAATGTGCAGTACATTTTAAAAAAAAATTGTGCAAGAAATTAAAAATCCAAATTTTAGTTGTTAAATAAGAGGAAAACCACACACAATACACAACACAAAATAAGATAAATGAGAAAGTATAAAAATGGGGCTAGCAACTGAATTAGGCCCCTCAATCGTATTCCATATACAAATAAGCACAAAAGAAAACATGGGTCAAACCTAGGAGCTCATGAACAATACAAAATGTACTATACATGTGACTCATCCTGAAGGCATACCTACTCTCGATGATGTCATAACGCCTTAACACCCGACCATCTCCCAACCTAGCATGGTTGAGGGGCCCAATCCCATAGCAATAATAATAACAAAACATCACTTTGTTATGGTCCACTAGCCAGTGCATAATCTAAACTAGTGTAGAAATATTTCACATAAAATTCACTTATTATACTAGGTTCCCATGTCAACACATGTAATAAAAAGGGGGTGAGTCAAGAATTTCAATCAAGTAACCAACCACAATGCACAAACATCACACACAACAACTCGCACAACTAACGTACATAGCAAGATCACCCCTGAGTCTCCCCAAAGAGAGTTTTTCAAAATAATTTATTTTATTAAAGTGTCAAACAAGCCTTAAGTAACATTTAAAAGAAACATCATTTATCAAGAGAAACCAAAAAATTTGTTCATGATTCATAATAGAACATTTGACATCAAACTAAAACCACACTTGAAAGTTCATGAATTATGTTCAAAGGATAAACAAGAATTCTTTCACTATTGTGCGTCAATTCATCAAGAAAATAATTCAAGTACCATGCATAAAATAAACAGTTTCACTTACATCATGTAATTACTCCAAAAATAATTATCTAATACTATTACTTATTTATCAAAAATCAATTAAATATATATTAATTAATAAATTCTAAATTTGAAGGTGAGTGTAGTGGGGAAACTACCTCAACTTCTAGCTCGATTAAAAAAACGCAACAGGTCTCAAACTTGCGCACAAGTATGTGCAACCTATTGGTGAATTCATTATCATGGAATTACCTCAATAATGTGTTGAAACATATGCACAACAACTGAGAACACATAACCACTAACTTAAAATAATCTGAACAAACAAACGACGCAAAAAACCACCTTGACATACTTTCGAAACATAATTCACACCATCTGCACTATTTAATAAACTACTTTAAATTTATAAAACAATTATAAAGGGAAACTAATGGCTTTAGACACACAAAACTCATCCAAAGAACACATTTTTGATCAAACACACACCCAAAACCTACTATAATAGAATACTCATCACTTACATAGTTAGATAAACTAATTCTATTGTTTAAAAAATAATTAAATAGCTCAGGATTGGTTTTCATCAAAAACCCGCCTTAATTCACATGAGCTTTCTAAAATATAAAAAATGCAAACAAAGTTCATTTAAAAACTAAACTTCGAACCAAACTAATCAATCAAAAAACATGCCAAATCAATTAAGCTAGTAAAATAATTATCCAAACAATGTTATCCTACCAAAACAAAACAATTTATACCAAAAAAAGTATTCTTGAAATCAAAAATAATTAATTAATATCAATGAAGGTGAAAAATGAAATCAATCAAAGTGTTTATAAATTTAAATGGGTAATGAAAAAAGGATCTTACCTTAACTGTCGAAGAAAACCCAAAACCCGGTGAAAAACACCGATTGCACCACAATCACACCCGCAGAAAGATGAATCTGACCCAATGCACCAAAATTGTTAACAAAATTTAAGGATTTGAGTAAAAAAATTAAACCTTGACCGTGGAATAACCTTACACCTAAAGGAGGATGAAAAAATTACTAAAAGGGGAGGCCACAGGTCGGCCTAAGAAGGGGGGGGCGCGGGTGAGGGGATGCAGATCGGAGGGGTAATAACTGGGAAATAGATCACAATGCTGGAATGGAGAGAGTTTGCTGGCCTAAGGGGGGGAAGGGGGGTTGGTGTGGCGCGTAAGAAGGAGGGCCACCGGTAGGGCCAAGGCCCTGGCAGGGATATGGGTTCAAGAAGTGAGGTAGCGCTGGCAGTAAGGGGTGCATGACGGGGGGTGCCCATTGGGTTAGGTCGTGCTAAAAAAGGGGAAGTGGCATGGGTCAGGGGGGTGCGCACTGGACGAAGGAGGCACCGGAGGGTAGATCCACCAGAGGGGTTTTTGGTTGAAGGAGGTTGGAGTGCATGTGTGCTAGCCTAGGAAAAAATGGGCTAGGTGGAGGAGGAGGTCAATGCACAGCCCGGGTTAGAGGGGAAAGAGAGTTGATTGAAACCCTAAAAATGAAATAATAATAAAACTTTATAATAATAATAACAACAACAATATTAATAATAATAATTATATTATTAATAATAATAATATTAAGTATAAAATTAACAATTTTAATTTTTCACTTAAAATAAATATAATAGAATTTATTATTAACAATAAAAAATTTAAAAGACACAATAAATTACCAAATTTATTCATTTTAATTTGTCAAAGACATTTAAATCATTTGTTTCCTGGGCGAAGCTGCACGAGGTTTCCAAAACACGTTCTTCCTGCATGTCCAATGAAGACAATTGAAAACATGCACTTTTTAACATAACTCAAAAGTTTTGTTTCGGATTTAACCCGAACCTCAACAAAAAAATTTTAAAAACCAAAGAAAGAATAAAATAATGTAATTAGATAGATTAGGGTGTGAAAATTCTCCCCACCATAATGATTTCTGCCCCCGAAAATCCACAACAAGATCTAGACCCAAAGATAAAACTTCTTATGTGTCACCCACATCCAAAAGTTTAAGCACCTCCATTTGATCGATCCAAATAGATACTGAAATTCCATGAGTTATAAATCATCCTCCAAGCATGAACACCTTAACCACTACCAAAAATAACCCAAACCATCCATTTCAACCAAGGAATTAATGAACTTAAACTACCTCCAACAACTATCCAAAAATCTTAGTTCAACGGAACCGTTGGGTGTACACCAATCCCAACATTTACTCAAGAGGAAGAACTTAAAATTGGGTGGTTCTATATGAGACCACCCACCACCCAGAACGATATCTAGAAAAAAACTCTGATATTGACACAGGGAGGCCTGAATGGACTCCCCACCATAAATATTGGGTTAATGCTAAATTACTTCAGGTGTAACTCTACGAGACCCATTGTGGGTCTCCCTACCATAAGAACTGGAGAGGTTAACCAAACATAAAAACTTCCCACATGGATCAAAAACCCCCACCATGAGGGGGATAAGGGAAGTTCCCAACTGTTAGAGAATCAAAACTATCATCATCACTATATCAACAATGTTGCACCATAATAAAAACACAAACCATGACATACTAAGGAAAAAGATTAAACCAAGGCCCTTTTTCACCGCTGGGGTTCTCCTGACTACGTGCCAGCTTTACTCCGAGACCTATGGATGGAGCATCGATGATTGAAGCATCTCCTACCTCACAGTCAGGCTTCAGAAATTTCCAAACATAACACACAAACCATAATTTCACCAAACATGCTTCCAATAAAACAAAGGTTTCAAAGAGGTTCGATAACAAAAATTCTTACAACTGAAGGAAAAGAAACACCATATAATGTTACAAGAGATGACCACTACATCCAAGGAACACTACAAAGAGAAAACCCCAAACTGATCCCAAACATTGTCCTACTCCTACTAATGGGCTGAGGTGCCCTTTGACAAGCCAGGTCTGGGTTCAGTGTGCTTCTTGGAAACCCTCGGTATAATCGCTTCAAGTGACCCAGACGTCCACAGGTGTGGTAGGGTCTAGGAGAACTCAGGCACGTATACTTCTTGTGACCCTGCCTACCACACTGGTGACAGATCACAACATTGTTCTATGAAGAAGATGATTGAAGGTCTGAAGGACTCTTGATTCCTCTATTAGAGAAACCAGCATCCGGATGCTTCCCATTCTTTCTATCATTATCCTCTACACTACCTCCCAAGGCAGGGGGTTTTCTACCTCATGTCCTCCTACTAATTCAACTTTGGCCAGAAAGGCTTTCCCCACAACATTCGAGAATGTGGTTAGGTTGAGCTCTGCCACTTTCGATATAAGTTCAGGTCAGATCCCAAACTCAAATTGATGAGCCTTTTCGGGATTGTTTGCAAAAAAACATTGGTTATATGGAACTAGGTCTAAGAAATGTCAATATAATTCTAGTACCGATTCAACACCCTACTAAATACAACACAACTACATCCTCTTCCTCATCTTCTTCAACTTAGAGAAATATTGTTGGATAAATGAAGACTTGAAGAACTCCCATGTGATGTCTTATAGAGGCTTGATTCGAGACATGGACTTATACCATTTCCAGGTTGGACATTCAAGAATAATGGTAGCCAACTTCAGCTTCAATGACTTAGGAAACCCAATAAAACTGAAGTTCCTCTCAATATTCAACAAACACTCCTCCACCTCAAGAGGATCAGCTTGACCATAAAATAGGGTAGGGTTCAACTTCTAGAATTTCATAACATAGTCTATAGGTTAATCAACTGGAGGATTTTCTAAGGGTGCACCACCGAAAGTTGTACCTTGGGCATTCATCAAACCTTCATGGGGGCGAACATGATGGAACAAGGAAATAAAGAACTTAATCAAAACATGGTTATTGTCATTTCAAATACCAAAATAACACTTTTCACAACGATTTTAAAAATTAAGGAAAACCCAAACGATTCACTACGGGGAAACTAGTGTTGATGGGTGACTTGGACATATGGTTGGCGGCCATACTCTAGTCACTCCACCATCACAGATAGAATTCTAGGGTATTTTCCCCAGCTCGACATGGCTTTCCAGGCCCTGCAAGCTCACATGGCTCCTTTCCCAACTCCCTTTTCATTTCCCAACATAAAACAATTCAAAGAAACCAAAAATACACCAATAACCTGGACTTCCCATGGTAACGTGAGGTTCAGAACAATCAAGGTTCCACGACTTCCTTCCCATCCCTATGCATCGAGTCCTGAAAAAATCTACTCATTCTACCATGACAACCACAAATAGCGACGGCTGCTTTGAAAAACAAGATCGTATCAAGATACAACCTTCACTCTGATACCTTTTTGTCATGAACCAACCTAGGACAACCCTGAACTGGTCACCTGAGCTAATCCGCAGCAAGGCCCAAGAGGAATTCTCGATCCTCTCGAGTTGGCGACAAGTGCCAGGTCATCAATAGATGAAAATTGGGAATTATTTTTCCCAGTGAAAATAAATAAAGTAGTGGAAAGAAAATTGAACAACATAAAACAAATAAATGACACGAAAGAGAAAGAATGAACAACAACACATACTAACCTAACCACGACCCAAAACTCCACATGACCCTGAGATTCAATCTCCAACACCCAAACCAAACATCACCCAAAGAAATCCAAACCAGAGATGAAACCTATAAGAGAAACTAAAAACATGAAAATATAATAGGCATGAGTATTAAAACTCAGTAGGCGTTCCCAACAATCTATTTCCAAAGCACTACCATTAAATAAAGAATTTACTAATTCAAAGTTTGAACTAAGTGGTATAAAATATGGGCTTCCACACACACTTTCATTTATAAAACAAGTAGTAGTCTATTTCCCTTTTTAATTTAAAAACAATTTTAAGGTTTGAATGAAAAGGTGCAGTACATTTAAAAAACATTTTCTCTAGAAATTAAAAATACAAATTTTAGTTGTTCAACAAGAGGAAAACCACACACAACACATAATAAGGGCAATAGAAAAGTAAAAAAATAGGGGCCATCAACTGAAATATGCCCCTCAATTATCTGCCACATATAAATAAGCACTAAAGAAAACATGGGTCGAACCTAAGAGATCTTGACCAATAAAGAACATACAATACATGTGACTCATCCTGAATGAATGACTCTCTACCTAGCTTGGTCAAGTGGCCCAATCCCATAGCAATAAAAAAACAAAACATCTCTCTACTATGGTCCACTGGCCAGTGTGTAATCTAAACTAGTACAATAATCATTCACAGAAAATTCACTTACTATGCCAGGTTCCCATGTCAACATGTGTAATAAAAAGGGGGTGAGTCAACAATGTCAATCAAGTAACCAACCACAATGAATGAACATCACACACAACAACTCACACAACTAACATACATATCAAGATCACCCCTAAGTCACCCCAAATAGATTTTTTCAAAATAATTTATTTTATTGAAGTGCCAAACGGGATTTATGTAACTTTTAAAAGAAACAACATTTATCAAGAGAAACCAAAAAATTTGTTTAAACATTAGAATATAACATTTGAAATCAAACCAGAATCACACTTGAATGTTCATGAATTATATTCAAAGGACAAACATGCATTATTTCACTATTGTGTGTCAATTCATCAAGAAAATAACTCAAGTGACATGCATAAAATAATTAGTTTCGTTTACATCAAGTAATTACTCCAAAAATAATTATCTAGTACTATTTATCATTTATTGAAAATCAATGAAATATTGGGTAATTAAAAAATTCTAAATTTAAAGGCGAGTGTAGTGGGGAACCTACCTCGACTTGCAGCTCGATTACGACGATGTGGCATGTCTCACACTTGCGCACAAGTATGCACAACTTGTTGATGACCGAAATATCGTGTAATTATCTCACCAATATGCTGAAACAATTGCACAACAACTAAAAACACATAAACACTAACTTAAAATAGTCCAAACACACAAACAGAACAAAAACCCACCATGACATACTTTCAAAACATAATTCACACAATCTGAACTATTTAATAAACCACTTTAAAATTTATAAAACAATTCCAAAGATAAAATCACATCTTTACACACCCAAAACTCATCCAAAGAAAAAAAATTGATCAAACACACACCCATAACCTAATAAAATAGAATACGCGTCACTTGAACAGTTAGATAAACTAATTGTATAGTTTATAAAAAACAATTAAACAGCTCGGGATTGGTTTTCATCAAAAAAACACCTTAATTCACATGATCATGCTACCAAATATAAAATGAAAACTAAGTTCATTTAAAAACTAAACTTTACACCAAACTAATCAATCAAAAAACATGCCAAATCAATTAAGCTGGTAAAATAATTATCCAAAAAATGTTATCCTACCAAAATAAAATAATTTCTCTCAAAAAAATTATTCTAGAAATCAAAAATAATTAATTAATACCAATGAAGGTGAAAAATGCAATAAATAAAAGTGTTTGTAAATTAAAATGGGCAATGAAAAAGGGAGCCTACCATAACCATCGAATAAAACCCGGAACCCCATGTAAAACACTGATTGCACCAAAATCTCACTCGCAGGAAGCTGAATCTGACCCAATGCACCAAAATTGGTAACAAAATTTAAGGATTTGAGTTCAAAAATTAAACCTTAACCATAGAATAACCTTACACCAAAAGGAGGAGGAAAAAATTTACTAAAGGGGGAGTCCACAGGTCGGCCTAAGAATGGGGAGGCCACGGGTGAGGGGAATCCGATTAGAGGGGTAAACACTGGGCAACAGATCACAGCGCCGAAAGGGGGAGAGGTTGCTGGATGGAGGTGGGGGTCGGTGTGGGGTGCAAGAAGGGGGGCCTCCAGAAATGCTAGTACACCAGCTGAGAGCTGGGCCGAAGAAGGGAGGTGGCGCTGGCAGTAGGGGTGCGCGATGGGGGGGGGGGGGGTACGCCACGGGTTAGGTCACGCTGAAAAAGGGGAAGTGGCGTGGGTTAGGGGTGCACACTGAATGAAGGAGGCCTCGGAGGGTAGAGCCACTGGAGGGGTTGTCGGCCGAAGGAGGTTAGAGTGCAGGTGTGCTGGCTAGGGGAAAAAGGTGGGGTGGAGGATGAGGTCGATGATCAGCCAGGGTTAGGGGGGAAAGAGGGTTGATTAGAACTGTCACACCCGCCTCTTTTACATTTTTTATTTTATCAATTTTTCTTGAACCTCGGTGGTTAGAGATGATGCCTGAGTTAAAATTTTGAATTCTTATCCTAAAATGTGTGTTTTGGCCTCGACTGCATCCAGCGCGCTGCGGTCGAAGTCATGCGGCCTCGCTTGGGTCTTCACACAACCCTGCCTGGTCGCTGCATGCCTTGCCGATGCTCAATTAACGAAATGAGATGAATTAAGAATGGTTTTAATAATAATAATTTTATTAATGTTACTTTAAAATATTATTATCATTATCTTGAATAATAATTTAAGTGTGTATCGTTTTTATTATCAGTATTTTATTAAGCAGGTTAATGTATAGTTTACAATTTATTTAGTTATGTTATTATTATTATTATTATTATTATTATAATTTTAATTATGAGTGTTTGGGTTCGGCGTCACCGGACGTACGGGCAAGGCCTGGTTTTGAGATCCGCACGGTCTGTCCGGCTTTCAAATAAGTTGAAACATAGTGGGATAGTGAAATAGAAATAAATAATGCAATAGAAATAAAATTGAAATAAGAAGTTTAGTAAACTATAAGAAATTTTTTTAATGGGTTGTTTGGGGTTAACAAATATTGTTGTTAATATTATGTGATATTATAATTCTTATTATTATACCACTTATTTATTTTATTTCTTATTTATTTATTATTATTATTAAAGGTATTATTTTATTTCTATTTCTTTTTTTTACATGTTTTGTTTACTTTTAGTTTTTTTTAGGGTTTCCTTTATTTATTTATTTATTTTTTCTTTTCTCTCCCTCCCCTCACTCTCTCCCGTCCGGCCACCTGGAAAGCGCCGCACCCCACTGGCCTTCCTCCTTCTGTCCGACGAACCCCGAGCCCCCTCATCGGACCGCACCCTTGCTTCCCCGTCGCTCCGGCCTCCTAAACTCCGTCGCAACCTCCCTTCTGGTCGCGC